>LR738711.1:890536795-890559644 GCA_902687465.1 Secale cereale | reverse complement strand
AAATAAATTGTGGCCACGATATATGGTTTTTACTTATTTATTGCAGGAAAGTAAAGGGAAAAAATGCAGGCAAATCTACTATACTTTGACCCTCTAAAGAAATGGCAAAAATAGCGTGGTCGGCAGGATTCGAACCTGCGCGGGCAAAGCCCACATGATTTCTAGTCATGCCCGATAACCACTCCGGCACGACCACTTTGATGCAACTTGTGCCCATAAGTTCCTCAAGTTATAAAATGTCACCTGGAACTACGATCGAACCTGATAGCATACCCGGGGCAGTTCCATGTGGACTCTGTTGTTTTCTTTCCCCTGGGTTGTGTGATTGTGTCTCATCAAATTGCTTGCTTCCTCATCCTCAAAAAAAAAAAAAGTTGCTTGCTTTCTCAATGGTGCAAGCCAATGAGGCCATATTATCAATCATCTGGTGAAAATACATAGGAATAACACAAGGTGCCTCAGCAACATCAGCTGATTTTGTAGATAATGCTATCCTTTCTAGGTGTGCTGAATTCACAGTCAGAACCATTTTCCAGCAAGAAAAGTAAGCAACAAGAGAAATGTAGTGCTGAAAGGAAGCTCACCGCGGTTTCAAACTGCCATTCTACAACCATATTCAGATACTTTGTGTCATATATACACGGCCACACTGTTCAAGCACATCAGGTAAAACAAGGATACATAAGAAAAATATACACACGGGTGCATTACAAACATCAAGCAGAAAAGATCTACTAAATGAGTCACTTAAGCATCCTTTTGTTTTTCACAAGTACGCACTTCAAGTAGGGTATGATAAATCTGCAGGGGATTGCATAGTATGCTCACAAGCCAACTGTATTTCTAGCTCTATGTAGCGGATCTCACATCTCACAGGTGCCCCAGCACAGGCCATGGGGTCACTCCATTGGCTGGAAGCATAGGCTTTATCATCGGAGCTCGCCGTAACCACGGCTGGGCCTTGAATTGAGATGCCTTCTGCAGGGACGATGAAAATATAAATAGTCAGCAATAAAGAAGATGGCAACACAAATATGCAATTTTGCAGATTCACACATGGATAAGCAATGGTGAGGTGTATAATAAGTAGTGTCAACTGTCAAGAACAACATCAATCCAATCAGTTCAACTGCCAGCCACAATTCACACAGGATCACGTATTAACTATTGTCATCTTTAAACAAATGCTACTGCCATGCATTTCCTGACTGAGCACACAACAAAACATGGCAACAGAAGCAACCAGAGTTCTTATTTCCCTTCTTGCGAGGAAGCAAATCCATGAAATGCTCTACCTTCAGCTTAAACAATACAGGAGCTTCCTAGAACGAATTTTACAAGGAGCTTCCTAGAACGAATTTTACAAGGAGCTTCCCTAGAATTTCTCCTTAAGGTGACACTATTCTTACATCATGTAGTATGTCAGAAGCACCTAGGCTGTCGTGCAGCTGCCTGTTGCTAAGCTCAGCAGTGGCAGGTTTCTAAAGGTGATACACGACGCAACGTCTCAACAGCGCTAGACCCACGAGTGAGACGCCTACGCAAGCACAGCGGCGCAAGATCAAGCGGTTGGGACGCGACATGGGGCTGAAAGGGGCAAAGGGCCTGACCTTATCGTCAAGGACGAGCCGCACGCGCGCCACGGCCTTGCTCTGCCGCCGCATCCGGTACAGCCGGCGGCCCAGCACGGCGATCCCGAGCAGCGCGACGGCGACGGGCACCGACCACGCGCTCCTCGCCGCGCGCGCCGCCCACAGCCGCAGCACCTCCACGGGCAGCCTCCACCACCGCGCCGCCGCCGCCGCGGGCCCTCCCTTCGCCACCGCCCCCTCGTCCGCCCCCGCCTCCCGGGGCGTCTCCACCAAGGGCTCGGTCGCCTCGGCGTCCTCGCGCCTCTCCCCGTCCGACGACGAGTCGGACCACAGCGCGGCGCGGTCGCGGGTGGGGAAGGCGAGGGCGCCCGGGTGCGGCTCCACCCAGCTCGCCTCGCCGGCCTCCTCGTCCGCCCCCTCCTCCACCCCCATCGACAGGGACGCCCTCCTGGCGTACTTGGCGTCGGAGCCGAGGTCGAAGTAGTCGTACTTGATGGCCCCGGCGGCGTCGTCCTCCGCCGCCTCCCCGCCGGCGGCGTACGGCCCGGGGGCCGCCGCGGCGGTGGGGGAGGCGAGGAGGAGCTCCCACTCCTGCAGGTCCGCCGTGGCGTCCCGGCCGTCCATCTCGATGGGGTGACGCTAGGGTTTGATGGGTTCGTGGGGCGTGAGCGGCAGGATTGCGGCCTTTGGAGGTGAGCGCTTGGTGTTTGTTGCGCCGTGTGGGGGTGGGGAAAGGAAAGGGAAGATTCGGGGCGAGGGAGAGGTGGTTTGTCGCGCGGGGACACCCGGATTCTGCCCATTGGATTCTATCGTCTGGTGGGGAGGAAGGCAAGGAATGGAACCCGATTCTTTCTCGTCTGCACCAGCAATGCTAAAAAAAGGTTTTTAAAAAGTTTAAAAATGGGAGAAATGAAAAATGCTTTAAAAAGGCTAAAAGAGAGAGGAGAAATGCACTGGTGTGATTTTAGCTGATGTTAACGTATCAGTGGTCATCGTAGCCAGTCAATTTCGGCGATCTACCAAAAGAAAAATGCTGTCCTGGTTTTTAAAACTTGCTGGTGGGAAGCAGAGGTCCACATGCCAACATGTTTTTGTTGGAGACTATCCTGGCTGGCTATTCCTCGTGTTTACAAGTGTTCACCGATAGGGATTGAATTCCTTGTCTAATACTCCTTTTCACAAAAAGGAGAAACTCCTTTTCGCACGGATTTCATTTATGGTTTATTTGCTTCCTTTGGTGTCATGTGAAGTCTGATCGATTGCTCGTACCCATCGCCATCATTTTCTGCACAAACAGTTTTCGATGTGTTTCGCCAATTGTATTGGCTGTAGTTAGAGTCGAGCAGCTCAAAACCACAAGACATGTCGACCTATATTTAGACCTCTCTTGGGTTTTCTTGTATTAAAACCTATCTATCTACTCCCTCTGCAAACTAATATAAGAGTGTTTAGATCACTAGCGCTTTTATATTAGTTTACAGAGAGAGTATCAATTATTGTCTAAACATCCAAAACAGATGAAAAATAGAAAGCCATTTGACTGTTAACTAGCTCATATATATGTGCGTAGCAACCGGAGACAAGCCTCTATCGATGTGACACGACAACATCTGGTCAATGCCACCCGGTAGCAGGGAAATGCTAAGGTCTAGAAGAAATGCATATCAACCACGTATTAGTCATAAAGAAAAGGTTTAGAGTTGATGGTACCGCGCAAGTCGTCGGTGCTTATATTGCATTCCTCTCCCTGACATTATTAGGCTGGCATGCCACTTAGGACAGTTTGGGTCTCCCCCCTATATTATATAAACCGAGGGGCCAAACTCGTAAAGAAGACATTAGACATCATACAATCTTGTGGTAGATTACTTGTACTTTGTGCTTACTCCAACACAATAAACACAAACAAAACGTAGGGTATTATCTCCTCGGAGACCCCGAATCTGGCTAAAGTCATGTGTCCCTGTTACCACCATTCCTAGAAACCTAGCTTAGGATCCCCTACCTCGAAACATGTTGGATTTCCCCGTTCGCGGTCGCCCATGCAGGTCCTGCTAGGTGATCGTCGTAGATTGATGGGAGTGAAGATCAATGCTCAGATCGGCCCCGACACAATATTTGTGTCGGGCTAGATGTTGTCTTCAACGGTATCACCCTCGTCGCCAACTCGGGTGGCCACCTTGGCTAGGCCGAGTTCTTTGTTCTAGGACGGACCATCTGGTTTGGCAGCAAGGAGTAAACCATGGATACCCGCGGTGAGCTGGTCTTCTCGGGTTTGGTATCATGCCAACCTCAGGAACAACACGATCCACTTCCCTCCAACCCATCGCTAGATCCAACCGTCGAGGAGTGTGAGAACCCCTTCACGAGGTCGGTGTCACATCCGATCTCGAAGTCGCTTCCCTTGGCCCCAACGTCAGATTAGGCCACTAAATAGCGTGAGAACCCAAGGTTGATGTCAGATCTCACTTTAAGGACGCTTACCCTCGCCCCGAAGTCCTATATGGCCCAAGAGGATCGTACGAAGTCTACTCCAAAGCTGATGACCTTGATTTCAATACCAGATTGATTCCAGAAGATTGCAACCTTGGATGGGCGGACTTGGTTCGAATCTGGGAGTCCCTCAGAAAATTTGATTTGTTCAAACCACCAACCGCCCATCTCGTGGCCAACATCGAGGATCTAACCAACGCCTTGGAAGAACCCCTGGATGGGACTGAGGACATAAATGAGGAGGTCAACACGTCCAAGACCAACACACTGACAACCGCCACGCCCTCGGGAAACTGGACGACAACCTCGACCTACAATATCTACATGGTCGACACACCATGTGGCAGCAACAATGGCGGAGCCAATAACGCGACAACAATGGCACCATCAACGACAACAACCCTGATAACACGGGCGAGCCTCGGAGCAACTTCAGTCCTAAAGACAAGGATGCACTAAACGAATCACTTGGTATCCCAAAACCACGACGTGTTAAGGATAAATTTGGTCAGTACGACCATGAAGGTCGTCGGCGAGAAACAGGGCCTTCGGGAGGAGGCACAATTCATCAAGGATCGCTGGAATGATCTCTTCCAAGCCGAGGAGGAGCTGAAAACCAAGAAGTAGTAGCATAAGACGCCCCGAGAGGAACCACTATGGTATGAAAAAAACCGAGGACACGTTTGGTTACTCGCATGATTTTTTGCCACTTTGCATACTTGTCCCAAGTGAGCCTGGTTGAGCTAATGCAAGCAAAAGACCAACATCTACATGTTGATTTTTTGCCTGCATCCCCTCTTCCTTCATCGTAGCAATGACTCTACGCACTATGTTTGGTTGCTTGCATTGGCAGTGCTCATACTAGTGCATATTGTTTGGTTGCATACATGTAGAGAGGTGTAGTAACCTTGTACCATACGTGATGAGCTTACCCGCTGCACCTTACACACGATCACACCGATCGCACCAACAAAACAACACTGAAATCATGACTAACTAGATGATGATGATGATGAAGTTTTTCAACCCAAACCATCGATCTACCTTACCAACTTCAACATTGCATGGCTACTTTAGCACAAACTTGGACCAAGCATCATATGTCGCCTGCCTACCCTTAAACCCTTTGTGGTAGTTGTTCTTGTAACCCGACACTTGTTCATTGCATGCTTCTCATGAACTGTAAACCCCTAGAACTCTCCCTTGGAACACCACATACCACTTGTCCTAGCATGGCTGAAGATCAACAATTCAAGCAACAAGCAAAAGAGCACACTAGACATGAAACATAAGTAAGCATGCATGATCATACAACATAGCAAGTTCATCCAGCCACTACTATGGTTTCATCCTACCACCACATCCAAAAGAGGGTGTTATCCTACGACCGCTAGTTCGCCATCGGCATGAGGGGTAACATGCTTACTTAGCCCAATAATGCAGCTCATGTTGCTATTGGGGAACGTAGTATTTCAAAAAAATACCTACGATCACGCAAGATCTATCTAGGAGAAGCATAGCAACGAGCGGGGAGAGTGTGTCCACGTACACTCGTAGACCGAAAGCGGGAGCATTTAGTAATGTGGTTGATGTAGTCGAACGTCTTCGCGATCCAACTGATTAAGTACCGAACGCACGGCACCTCCGTGATCTGCACACGTTCAGCTCGGTGACGTCCCTCGTACTCTTAATCTAGTTGAGGCCGAGGGAGAGTACCCTCAGCACGACGGCGTGGTGATGGTGATGATGAAGTTACCGACGCAGGGCTTCGCCTAAGCACTTCAACGGTATGAACGAAGTGTGTAACTGTGGAGAGGGGCACTGCACACGGCTAAAACAATTGTCAACTTGTGTGTTCTCGGGTGCCCCTGCTCCCGTATATAAAGGAGCAAGGGGAGAGGCCGGCCAGCCCCTATAGGGCGCGCCCAAGGGGGCAATCCTACTCCGACTAGGAGTAGGAACCCCCTTTTCCTAGTCCAACTAGGAGAAGAAGGAAGGGAGGGAGAAGAGAAGGAAGAAGGGGGCGCCGCCCCTCCCCCTAGTCCAATTCGGACTAGGCCCATGGGGTAGGGCGGCTAGCCCTTGGCTGCCTTCCTCTCTCTCCCCTAAGCCCAATAAGGCACATTACTTCCTCGGTGGTTCCGATAACCCTTCCGGCACTCCGATATTTATCCGGTGACCCCCGAAACTCATCCGGTGTCCGAATAACATCGTCCAATATATCATTCTTTATGTCTCGAACGTTTCTAGACTCCTCGTCATGTCCATCATCTCATCCGGGACTCTGAACAACCTTTGCTACATCAAACATATAAACTCATAATGCCGATCGTCATCGAACATTAAGCGTGCGGACCCTACGTGTTCGAGAACTATGTAGACATGACCGAGACACATCTCCGAACAATAACCAATAGCGGAACCTGGATGCTCATATTGGTTCCTACATATTCTGCGAAGATCTTTATCGGTCAAACCGCATAACAACATACGTTGTTCCCTTTGTCATCGGTATGTTACTTGTCCGAGATTCGATCGTCGGTATCATCATACCTAGTTCAATCTCATTATCAGCAAGACTCTTTACTCGTTTCGTAATACATCATCTCCTGACTAACTCATTAGTCATTTGCTTGCAAGGCTTATTATGATGTGTATTACCGAGAGGGCCCAGAGATACCTCTCCGACACTCGGAGTGACAAATCCTAATCTTGATCTATGCCAACACCACGAACACTTTCGGAAACACCTGTAGAGCATCTTTATAATCACCCAATTACGTTGTGAAGTTTTATAGCAGACAAGGTGTTCCTCCGGTATTCGGTAGTTGCATAATCTCATAGTCAGAGGAACATGTATAAGTCATGAAGAAAGCAATAGCAGTAAAACTAAACGATCCTAGTGCTAAGCTAACAGATGGGTCTTGTTGATACGTCCAAAATGTATCTATAATTTCTGCTTGCTCCATGCCTCTTTTGGGTGATATTGCTATGATATTTATACACTTCCATACACTTTTGATCATATTTGGACTAACCTATTAACTCAGTGCACCCCAGTGCCAGTTTATGTTTTCTGCTGTTTTTGTATTTCAGGTTTTCCCATTACGAAAACTGCCAGAAAAATCCCGGAAAAATTATATAAAAAATCAGCGTTCCAGAAGCTTCCCGGCAGCCAAAGTACAGCCGGAGGGGGGCCACCAGGGCTCCAGGCGCCCTGGTGGCGCGGCCCCCCTCCTGGCCGCGCCGGGGGGCGCCTGGGCCCCCCAGGCCTCCGCTGATGCCCCCCTTTGGCATATATTTATATCGTGTCCCGAAACCCTCGAGACGGGAACCCTTTTTCGCGATCTCATCTCTGTTCCGCCGCCGCCGCGCTTCCAAGATCGGGAGCACCAGGAGAACTCTTCTCGGCACCCTGCCGGAGGGGAGGATCACCACCGGGAGCCTCTCCACCACCATGGACGCCTCCCAGATGAGTTGTGAGTAGTCTCCCTTGGACCATGGGTCCATGACCAGTAGCTATGTGATGTTCTCCTCCCGTTCTTGTGCTTCACTAATTAGTCCTCGTGAGCTGCCCTACATGATCGAGGCACATATGTAATCCTTATGCTGTTGCTATGATGAGTTTGCTGGGATCCGATGGATTGTGAGATTATGTTCAGATTGTGTTTGAGTAATATATTTGATTTACCTCTTTTATATTTATGTTCGTAAGTAATTCTTGCATGTTCTCCGTTGTTATTTATTGCTTTGGCCAAGTAGTAAGTAGTGACTCCAAGAGGGAACGTTATGCTTGATTGTGGGTTCATGCCCCTCGATGACTAGCTTGAGTGACAGAAACATGAGTCTAGGGGATGTGCTGTTGCCACAAGGGGGGAAACAACGGTGCTTGTGCCCGCGGGTGCAAGGATTGTTTACTTTACGCAAAGTTCTTTTAATGCAGTTGTCTGTTGCTTTGAGTTTACACTATGGGTGGGACTCGCAACTTAATACCAGCGAGATGTTCTGGATAGATATCTCAAGGTGGATGATTAGTAGTAGATGCAGATGGATTTTGGTCTACTTGCCTTGGCGTACCGCCCATGCTTTGAACCTCTACCTTTCTTGCAACATAGTTAGCATTGGTTTGCGCACATAATTCTGTCAATTGCCCAGCTGTAATTCGTTTACCTCACATAGCTGTTTTATCGTCTTTTGGGAGAGAGACATCACTAGTGAACATCATGGGACCCCGGTCCATATTACCATCACTGATCACATCCGTTATTTACTTTCCGCTTTTACTTACTATTTGCAGCAATACCTATCACTATTATCACTTGCGTTTGATCCTTTGTAAACGACAAGGCCGGAGGGATTGACAACCTCTCTGTACTCGTTGGGAGCAAAGTTATTTGTATCTGTGTGCAGGTCCACGTTGATTGCTAATATCTGGCGCCGTTAGCAGTTGACACCTTCTTGTTGAAACTGGGAGTCTCAGGGGAAATTGATCCTTGGTATCTTTGCCAAGGGAAAACTTCCGCTACACTGCATCTCAAACCTTCCACTTGGGGTAACCAACGAGGGGCGAGAAGCCATCACTTGTCCATCACATCATTCTCCTAATGATGTGATTCCGTTGATCAAATGACAACACATGTCTATGGTTAGGAAACATAACCATCTTTGATTAACGAGCTAGTCTAGTAGAGGCATACTAGGGACACTCTGTTTTGTCTATGTATTCACACATGTATCAAGTTTCCGGTTTATACAATTCTAGCATGAATAAAAGACATTTATCATGGTATATAAGGAAATATAAATAACAACTTTATTATTGCCTCTAGGGCATATTTCCTTTAGTCTCCCACTTGCACTAGAGTCAATAATCTAGATTACATAGTAATGATTCTAACATCCATGGAGTCTTGGTGCTAATCATGTTTTGCTCGTGGAAGAGGCTTAGTCAACGGGTCTGCGACATTCATATCCGTATGTATTTTGCAAATATCTATGTCTCCCTCCTTGACTTGATCGCGGATGGAGTTGAAGCGTCTCTTGATGTGCTTGGTTCTCTTGTGAAATCTGGATTCCTTTGCCAAGGCTATTGCTCTAGTGTTGTCACAAAAGATTTTCATTGGGCCTGATGCACTAGGTATTACACCTAGATCGGATATGAACTCCTTCATCCAGACTCCTTCATTTGCTGCTTTCGAAGCAGCTATGTACTCCGCTTCACATGTAGATTCCGCCACGACGCTCTGCTTGGAACTGCGCCAACTGACAGCTCCACCGTTGAACAAAAGTATGTATCCGGTTTGTGACTTAGAGTCATCCGGATCAGTGTCAAAGCTTGAGTCGACGTATCCATTTACAATGAGCTCTTTGTCATCTCCATAAACGAGAAACATGTTTTTTATCCTTACTAGGTACTTCGGGATGTTCTTGACCGTTGTCCAGTGACCCACTCCTGGATTACTTTGGTACCTCCCTGCCAGACTTATAGCAAGGAACACATCATGTCTGGTACACATCATTGCATAAATGATAGAACCTATGGCTGAAGCATAGGGAATGACTTTCATTTTCTCTCCATCTTCTGCAGTGGTTGGGCATTGAGTCTTACTCAACTTCACACCTTGTAACACAGGCAAGAACCCTTTCTTTGACTGATCCATTTTGAACTTCTTCAAAACTGTATCAAGGTATGTGCTTTGTGAAAGTCCAATTAAGCGTCTTGATCTATCTCTATAGATCTTGATGCCCAATATATAAGCAGCTTCACCGAGGTCTTGCATTGAAAAATTCTTATTCAAGTATCCTTTTATGTTATCCAGAAATTCTATATCATTTCCAATCAACAATATGTTATCTACATATAATATCAGAAATGCTACAGAGCTCCCACTCACTTTCTTGTAAATACAAGCTTCTCCAAAAGTCTGTATAAAACCATATGCTTTGATCACTTCATCAAAGCATATATTCCAACTCCGGGATGCTTGCACCAGTCCATAGATGGATCGCTGGATCTTGCACACTTTGTCAGCACCATTAGGATCGACAAAACCTTCTGGTTGCATCATATACAACTCTTTTTTAAGATATCCATTAAGGAATGCAGTTTTGACAGCCATTTGCCAAATTTCATAATCATAAAATGTGGCTATTGCTAACATGATTCAGACAGACTTAAGCATCGCTACGGGTGAGAAAGTCTCATCGTAGTCAACTCCTGGAACTTGTCGAAAACCTTTCGCAACAAGTCGAGCTTTGTAGACAATAACATTACCATCAGCGTCAGTCTTCCTCTTAAAAATCCATTTATTTTCAATGGCTTGCCGATCATCGGGCAAGTCAACCAAAGACCACACTTTGTTCTCATAGAGGAAACCATCTCAGATTTCATGGCCTCAAGCCATTTTGTGGAATCTGGGCTCATCATCGCTTCCTCATAGTTCATAGGTTCATCATGGTCTAGTAACATGACTTACAGAACAGGGTTACCATACCACTCTAGTGCGGAACGTACTCTGGTTGACCTACAAGGTTTAGTAGTAACTTGATCTGAAGTTTCATGATTATCATCATTAGCTTCCTCACTGATTGGTGTAGGAATCACTGGAACTAGTTTCTGTGATGAACTACTTTCCAATTCAGGAGAAGGTACAATTACCTCATCAAGTTCTACTTTCCTCCTACTCACTTCTTTTGAGAGAAACTCCTTCTCCAGAAAGGATCCATTCTTAGCAACAAATATCTTACCTTCGGATCTATGATAGAAGGTGTACCCAACAGTCTCTTTTGGGTATCCTATGAAGACACACTTCTCCTACTTGGGTTCGAGCTTATCAGGTTGAAGCTTTTTCAGATAAGCATCGCAGCCCCAAACTTTAAGAAACGACAACTTGGGTTTATTGCCAAACCACAGCTCATAAGGTGTCGTCTCAACGGATTTAGATGGTGCCCTATTTGACATGAATGCAGCCGCCTCTAAAGCATAACCCCAAAACAATAGTGGTAAACGGTAAGAGACATCATAGATCACACCATATCCAATAAAGTACGGTTACGACGTTCGGACACACCATTACGTTGTGGTGTTCCAGGTGGCGTGAGTTGTGAAACTATTCCACATTGTTTTAAATGAAAGCCAAACTCGTAACCTTCCATGATAAGATCTGCAGCGTGTCCATGGGCATGAACACAAAGTTCAAGGCCGACTCCCACTTCTACAAATGCATAACCTTTCATTCACTTCTTGTTTCAAAAATGGCATTAGTGTTGAAAGTTTTACCTGGTGAAATACTAGATGAGTATGACCCGTGAAATCTTTCGGGTTCACACGGCTTTATCGGTCATAGGTTCAACCCATCAGGGCATCTTAGGAACATATACCACAAACTTCAAGAGTAAATATCACCAGCTCAAAAGCAGAGCATGGTTGGCTAACTCAGAGAATAGGATTTACCAATGGCATTATGTGTCAGGGAATGAACTCATCGAGGATTTTGTATACGAAGGACATTGTCGAATGATAATTCAAGAAAGGAACCGACGGTCCATAACGAAGCTAATGTGTGCATCGGCACACAACCAAAGGAAGAAACAACGCAAATACATTGGATTATAGAAAATCTGACTAATTCAAAGTTCAAATGCAAAGGAATTACGATTTCCAAATCAAGGGATCAGAAGCAAACGCTCTGATTAAGGCTGGATAAGTTGAGTACCCTTAGGGGTACAATTGACGGCACTTTGATTGGTCGAGATCCAACTCATGTTCAAAATAACTTCTGAGACGGAAGGATGAATTCTAGGATCTGATTAAGGATTGCGAGCCTTTACAACATACTGAATCAAGGGACTCGAAATGATAGCGACAAAGGATGTCAATAAGATTACTATACTTACGGGATTAACCATAATGCAAGCAAGCAAGAATTTCAAGAGCAATAGGCTGCTCAGGATTTTCCGAAGGTCGAACGATATTTCAAAGACATTTATGAAACACATGAACAACTGAGGATGAACGAATCCCTGATAAGTGTAAGGAATTATTCATAGGGGTATTCATGTGGCAAAGAACTACAAGGCAGTAGGCACAAATTATTCTTGAAACAATAGAGATAATTTTGGGGTATCTTGCAATAACAAGATCAACTTTCAATAAAAATAAGAGCGACATGTGTAAGTATTTATCCATAGGGATAGTTTGGTGGTTGGGAATTGCAAAAGCAATGGGCACAAAGTCTCAAGAGAACATCAGAGAGTATCTGGTGCAGTAGGCGATCATCTGGAATGAGGGGCTCTTCGGGAGAATCAGTTACGAGAACCTAGTGTTAAAGTTAATAAATTCATTTAACCCGAATAGAAGAGAGATCAGAGTCCCAGAGCATAGACGAGAAATAAAAGATACTAATACCACCCAAAGGCGACGTGGTCCCGTAAGGCATACATCCATGTTAGTAAAAGTTTTGCAATGACTAGACACAACTTCGGCCAAGGAGTTTGGAAGGGGGATTCCTACAGGCAGTCGGCTCTGATACCAACTTGTGACACCCCCGATTTGACCGTACACTAAGCATACACACAAATGTGTACGATCAAGATCAAGGACTCACGGGAAGATATCACAACACAACTCTAGACACAAATTAAAATAATACAAGCTTTACATTACAAGCCATGGGCCTCGAGGGCCCGAATACATAAGCTCGAATACACAAGAGTCAGCGAAAGCAATAATATCTGAGTACAGACATAAGTTAAACAAGTTTGCCTTAAGAAGGCTAGCACAAATGTAGCAACGATCGAAAAGCCAAGGTCTCCTGCCTGGGACCTCCAAACTACTCCTCGAAGCGGAACTCCACATAGAAACATCCTCAGGATCCTCGACTCCATCATCTGGTTACATCATCCGGGAAGAAAGGAAAAAGGGGGGAAATGGGAGCAAAGCAACCGTGAGTACTCATCCAAAGTACTCGCAAGAAAGGATCTACACTACATATGCAATGGTATCTGTGTAAAGGGAGGGTGATATCTATGGGCTAAACTGCAGAATGCCAGAATAAGAGGGGGATAGCTAGTCCTATCGAAGACTACGCTTTTGGCAGCATCCATCTTGCAGCAGTAGGAGAGAGTAGTTAGAAAGTAACAAGAGTCCTCACTTCTGGCAGCCTCCGTCTTGCAGCAGTAGGAGAGAGTAGCTAGAAAGTAACAAGTATCCTCGCTTCTGGCAACCTCCGTCTTGCAACAGTAGGATAGAGTAGAAGGTCGTATAGCATAATCCATCCCGGTGATCCTCCCCTCGTCGGCCTGGGGGAAAGCGATCACCGGGTTGTCTCTGGAACTTGTCTGGGTGTGTTTTATTAAGTATCCGGTTCTAGTTATCATGAGGTCTGAGTACAACTCCAGGTCGTCCTTTTACCGAGGGACACGACTATTCGAATAGATAAACTTCCCTGCAGGGGTGCACCACATTACCCAACACGCTCGATCCTCTCTGGCCGGACACACTTTCCTGGGTCATGCCCAGCCTCGAAAGATCAACACGTCGCAGCCCTACCGAGGCACAACAGAGCGGTCAGCCCGCCGGTCTAAATCCTAAGCGCGCAGGGATCTAGGCCCATCGCCCATTGCACAGCTGCACGTTGTGAGGGCGGCCGGTAAGCAGACCTAGCCTCTCCTAATACCAGAGCAGGCGTTCCAGTCCAATCCAGCGCGCGCCGCTCAGTCGCTGATGTTAAGAAGGCTTCGGCTGATACCACGACGTCGAGAGCCCATAACTATTCCCGCGCAGATGGTTAGTGCGTATAGGCCAGTGGCCAGACTCAGATCAAATACCAAGATATCGTCAAGCGTGTTATTTTGAAATAACCGCGGACGCCGATCAGGGACCAGGCCCACCTATCTCCTAGGTGGTCGCAACTTGCCCTATCGCTCCGCCACAAAGTAACCATCAAGGGCTGCCGGGAACCCAGGCCCACCACTACCTGTGTGGAACCACGTGTCCCTTCAGCCCCATCTCCGAATCACCAACATAAGTATGTAATAGTTTAGCATATACCCGTGATCACCTCCCAAGTGATCACGACCTAGTAATATAGCATGGCAGACGGACAAGAGTGTAGGGCCACTGATGGAATACTAGCTTCCTATACTAAGCATTTAGGACAGCAGGTAGGTATCAACAATTATAGCAGCAGTGACACGCTATGCAACAGAATATGAGCTATCAAATCAACAACAGTAGCAAACCTAATGCAAGAATAAGAAAGACGAGAATGGGCGATATCTCGTGATCAAGGGGGGTTGGCTTTCCTGGTTGCTCTTGCAAGAAGTAGGGGTCGTCGTCGATGTAGTTGATCATGGGGCTATCGGCGGTGGTCTCGAGGTCTACCGGAAAGAAGTAACGGAGGGGGAACACAAATAAATAATAGAGCAATCAAAGCAATACAAAGCATAACATGGCAATACACGGGGCTAGGGGTGACCTAACACAGTAGTAGGCGATACCGGCGAAGGGGGGAAACATCCGGGAAAGTATTCTCGGTGTTTCACCTTTTCGGACAGACGAACCGAAGGGAAAGGTTGCATGTTTGCTATGCTAGGGATGTGTGGCGGGTGAACGGACTGCGTACTCGAATTCGTCTCATCGTTCTGAGCAACTTTCATATATAAATTATTTTCATCTGAGCTATGGTTTATTTTATATGAATTTCCAAAGTTTTATTGTTTTTTTAATTTTTGGATTAATATTAATTCGAACTAAAAGCAGAATATAATTTTGTCACCTAGTTCTACTACAGTGCGTTTGTATGATAGTGGGGCCAGTGGGGTTGGGTTGACCAAGTCAAAGGTTGACCAGTCAACATATGAATAGTGCCAATGGGTCCCGCGTGTCATTGCCTTTACGTCATTTAGATGATTTTAATTGTTTTCTTTAGGCTGCCAGGCGCAACGCCAGTGACTATTTTAGTAGGATGACATTAATAGTAATTAGATCCTAATCTAATTAGGTCGGGCCCCATGTAGAAGTGACACTGGCCATCCATAGTGTGGCTGTGCTCACGCACATGCACACACATGGTGCGTTGGTAGCCATGGCCAAGCCCCAGTAGCAGCTAGCGGCAGCAAATAGAGCAGTGGCGGCATGAGCAGCAGTAGCACAGGGAAGCAGTGCAAGGGCGGCAGCAGCAGTCCGTAGTACAGGGCAGCAGCAAGCAGCGATGACAGTGGCTAATTTTCGTGTTTTGACCCTTTTTCAAAACTTATTCGAGATCTGACTTTACTTTGCAAAAATTTCGGGATCTGACCCTTTTCTTACCGCCAAGGCCTCTGGCGGTAGGGTATAACGGCCTACCGCCAAGGCTCATGGCGGTAGGGTATAACAACCTACCTCCAAGGCCCCTGGCGGTAGGGTTGTTTTTTCCTAAGTACGGAAAACAATGTATGCTCGCACCTACCTCCTGGCACCTTGGCGGTAGGGTTGTACAGGCTACCGCTAGCCTGTTTGGCGGTAGGGGTGTTTCTTACCGCCAAGGCCCTTGGTGGTAAGAAAGGGTCAAATCCCGAAATTTTTACAAACTAGGGTCAAATCTTGATTTACTTTCAGAAAAGGGTCAAAACATGAAATTTTGCCACGGTAGTCGGCGGCTACGGGCCTGCACATGCGAGGGGAGCAGCAGAAGAAGAAGTCATAGCAGCAGTAGCGGCACAGTAGCAGCATCAGCAGGCAGTGGCGGGAGTAGCTAGTAGCTGCGCAGCAAAGCGACATCAGCGACAAAGCAGTAGCCAAGCAGGCGCACGCATATCACGACGCGGCCATGGATGAGCTTGGAGATGGAGGCGGTAGGGAGCGGCGGGCGCGGCAACACACATGTGTTGATGGGCGCCAGGCGCGGCGGAGCGCGCGCGCGGACAGGGCTGGCTCCGGCCAGGGGATGAGCACGACACGGGGTGCAGGGCCGAGGGCGTGCGGTGAGCAGTGTGTGGCAACAACAGTCGAAAACACGCCACTATGGCAACCAAAAGATGCGCAGGAGGGCTTGTTCGAGTGCTGGTGCCCGCACTCATCCACCGGTGCATCAAGCGCGAGCTGGGGCAGCCTCAGGTGACGGCGGCAAGCTCGGTAGTGGAGATAAGATCCGACAATGGCGACAGTGACGCTAACAGCTAGCTACGGCACGGAACTGAAGCACGAACGAAGGGAAAACGATCGGATGTTCACCGCGGAGGCACATGAGGGCCCGGCGATAGGTTAGGAGCAGCAGGGCAGTGTGGATTTGGTGACAAACACCGGCAACACCAGACGAAGAAGATGGTCGATCCTCTCGCATTGGTGCGGCCCCGGTCGATCTGCTCCTCGTAGGCGAAGTAGGCGACGTAGACAAAGCTGCAGGTCAAGCTCCTAGGCACCGGGGAGCTCAGTGGCCACGGGATCGACGGTGGCCATGGCAACGGTGGTTTGCCCGAGCGTGGGGAAGACGATGGCGGCGCAAGGATGGGAAGGAAACCGACTATGGTTCCGAAAGGGGGCCGCGTGCGTTGTTTTAACTAGGAGGGGAGGCTCGCACGTGGCCAGGGCGCGGCCATGGCGGCCAGATCCCTGCCACGATCCCCCGCCTCCTATAGCGAGGAAGGGGACAAGTGGAAGGCTGTGGGCTGGGCCTCTCCTAGACCACATGGGCCCTTTTGTTATTTCCTTAGTTCTATTCTCTGCCTTTTCTTACTGTTTAATGTCTTCTATTAATTTCAGCCACTAAATGATTTTTGTTAAATGTGACAATTGGTACACAAATACTATGTAATATTCTGAGTTGTTACAAAAAGTCTCAAAGCATTTGGTAGCGTTTAACTATTTTGAAAAGGCAGAAATAATTGTTGTTGGAGCATTGTTTTGGTTGCTAGGGCCAATTTGGAATTTCAAATAATGTTGGTATTGTTTTCATAATCGCTTTGGGATTATTTTCAACAACTTGAACATTTTTGTTTTCATGTTTGGATAAATAATAATTTGACTTGTAATTTAATTTTGAATTTGAATTTGTTTTTAAGGGGCAATTAGCTTAGTAAGCAGGGTGACTTAGCATCATTAGTGAGGAGTCGATGTAGCATGATTATTCGGGTGTCACAAAGACCAAACTCGTAACTCAAATATTCGCCTCCGCGATCAGATCGTAGAAACTTTCTTTTCTTATCACGATGATTCTCTGCTTCACTCTGAAATTCTTTGAACTTTTCAAATGTTTCAGAGTTGTGTTTCATCAAGTAGATATACCCATATATGGTCAAATCATCTGGGAAGGTCAGAAAATAACGATACCCGCCGCGAGCCTCAACACTCATTGGACCGCATACATCAGTATGTATGATTTCCAATAAGTCAGTTCGTCGCTCCATTGTTCCGAAGAACGGAGTTTTAGTCATCTTGCCCATGAGGCATGGTTCGCAAGCACCAAGTGATTCATAATCAAGTGATTCCAAAAGTCCATCAGCATGGAGTTTCTTCATGCGATTTACACCAATGTGACCTAAACGGCAGTGCCACAAGTAAGTTGCACTATCATTATCAACTTTGAATCTTTTGGCTTCAATATTATGAATATGTGTATCACTACGATCAAAATCCAACAAAAATAGACCATTCATCAAGGGTGCATGACCATAAAAGATATTACTTATATAAATAGAACAACCATTATTCTCTGATTTAAATGAATAACCGTCTCGCAACAAACAAGATCCAGATATAATGTTCATGCTCAACGCTGACACCAAATAACAATTATTTAGGTCTAAAACTAATCCCGATGGTAGATGTAGAGGTAGCGTGCCGACGACGATCACATCGACTTTGGAACCATTTCCCACGTGCATCGTCACCTCATCCTTAGCTAATCTTCGTTTAATACGTAGCCCCTGCTTCGAGTTACAAATATTATCAACCGAACTAGTATCAAATACCTAGGTGCTACTACGAGCATTAGTAAGGTACACATCAATAACATGTATATCAAATATACCTTTGTTCACTTTGCCATCCTTCTTATCCGCCAAATACTTGGGGCAGTTCCGCTTCCAGTGACCAGTCCCTTTGCAGTAGAAGCACTCACTCTCAGGCTTGGCTCCAGACTTGGGTTTCTTCGTGGGAGTAGCAACTGGCTTGCTATTCTTCTTGAAGTTCCCCTTCTTTCCCTTGCCCTTTTTCTTGAAACTAGTGGTCTTATTAACCATCAACAGTTGATGCTCCTTTTTGATTTCTACCTCTGCAACTTTGATCATAGCGAAGAGCTCGGGAATTGTTTTCTGCATCCCTTGCATATTATAGTTCATCACGAAGCCTTTATAGCTTGGTGGCAGTGATTGAAGAACTCTATCAATAACACTATCTTCATCAACTTTGCATCCAACACTATAGAAAAATACACTTCCCTGATGATACGTGTTTGTCACAGTAGGTCACACTTTCTGTCATGCATGTACACCCATGACAAATTTATGACAGAATCAAGATAGTCATACCTGTGTTGTCGTAGAAGTGTTCCATGACATTACCAAAATTATCATCACGGAAGTGTCCACTTCCTTGACGATAAATCGCGTGTCACAGAAGTGCTTTCGTCAAGGGTGACCAACATGTGGCATCCACCGTAACGGGTCGCCGTTAAGCTACCGGGTCCGGTTTTGGATCCGATTACCCGTTAATAGCCCCGACCAATGGGGATTTTCCACGTGTAAAATCATCATTGGTTGGAGGAAACACGCATCGGCTCATCGTTGGGACAGATGTCATCCACTCATTGGACCCAAAGTGCCTATGATACGTCGACACGTGGCACGGCCCAACAGAGGCCCATTCCTGTGAAAAGGCCGGCCCGTTTGACTTGGTCAAAAGGTGGCGGGCCGGCCCACAGCAAGCCTGTTAAAGGCCTGTTCGCATATAGCCCATTTACAACCGCTAACCCAGGGCCCGTTTACGGCCTATCCAAATTAGGTCGGGTAGCGTCATCTAGGTCGTCCAATATAATTCCAGCCCATTTTAACTTCCGGCCCATGTATGACCCATGACGTATTTTGGCCCATATGAGTCCCTTTGTAACTCTTGGCCCATTAATGGCCCGTGGTGAAACCGGCCCGTAATGAACAATGTATCGCTTTATACCCATTAGCAGCCCATTATTCCATTGGGTCGTTTCCAGCCCGTGTTACCTTTCGGCCTTCTGAGGGCCCATTTATTCTTGGGCTCATTTCCAGCATTCGGTTACTTACGACCCGTTACTGGCCTTTTCCGCTCGTGGGCCAAATTCAGCCTGTGGATACAGTCGGCCCGTTTGTGGCCCATTAATCTGTTGGGCCATTTTCATAACATCATCAATACGGCCTATTAACGGCCCGTTATGGTCAGCCCATAAAACGTACGATTTCCACTCTAGCCCGTTTACGACCCCTTATACGGCCCGTACAAGGCCCATAGATGAGACGGCCCGTAGAAGGCCCATTGACCCGACGGCCCATAGAAGGCCCATTGATCCGACGGCCCATAGAAGGCCCATGGATCCGCTGGCCCATAGAAGGCCCATGGATCCGACAGCCGATAGAAGGCCCACGGATCCGACAGCCCATAAAAGGCCCACGAATCCGACGGCCATAGAAGGCCATGGATCATCTGTCCCATAGATGGCCCATGGATCGTATGGCATGTGGAGGGCCATGGTCACTACAACGTTTGGGCGAGTTGGCCCCCATTTGCATGATATAGCATATTCAAAGAATTCGCCTACTCTATACTACCACCTCTAAAAACATACACTATACAATAAAGAGACTAAGGCATAGAAACGTAGAATAATCCTACACTATACAATAAAGAAATTACAGTCGATTATACCCACTGGACATTATGGTTCGGCACCAGTGATAATAAAACATACACAAACAACAAATTACATACACTGGGCAAATACAGCTCATACATCATGGACGCGCATCAACATAACTTACCATTTGAACTATAATCTCTTCAGAAAATAGGATTGGCCGGATTTAGATAGCACAAATTTCAGTCTGCAAAATCTCCAATTCCTTCATTGTTACCTCAGTGTCTTGTTTCATTTTTTGACTCCTGCATCTAATACCTGCATGTCCAGTTTCAACTTGTTGATTGTACATTCAGAATCATGTACACGTTGTCTTGCCACCTCTAGTTGATGCTCGAGAACATCAGCACATTCCAATTCCAATCCATAATCATTCGGTAACGACCATGCCACACTGCTCGCAGATCATTGTGTTGATGTCACTTCATCCTGAAATGTTTCTGTAAGTACACATGACTAGGGCAAAAATATAGTTACAACAGTGAAGTGAGCAAGACAGACTATTTTGTACATGGCAAAACAGGACTAACAATAATGTTACACGTCATGAAGCATAAGCAGGTGATATTTTAAAAATTATAAAAAAGGTAGTCAATGCAGCATGCGTACAGAAATCTCTCTTAGCTCACCAGAGGAGCATGATGTTGGGGCCCAATCCAAAACACAGACAAGTTACAAATTTAGACATCACGTTGCGTAGAAGTAAGCAAGCAGTTGGCCATTCTGTAGCTCAATTAAAGTCTTAGGGAGCATAATGAACAACAGAGGATTTCATACAAACATACTACAACAAGCAAAACTATGCAATCATTAGCCTAGTATAAACTAGATTGTGAGCCTCATTCAATAATAGTTGGTTAATAGACTTCAAAGCTTCAGGCACACTTCGACAGAGTAATTAAATGGTAAGGCCTTTAATTATGTCAACTAATAGTTATACAAGTACCCAACATCGGACATCATTCTTTGGGCATCTCATTAACTGAGGACAAATAAAGCAATTGAAAAGAGTAAATTAACTATGCCTGAAACAAACAAGGAATTGAACTATCGAGTTGGATACAGTGACTTACCTTAACAGGTTGAAGAGGCTCAGCGTAGCTCCTACTTCTCTTGCAAGGCTCCTTCCTAACATCTTGTACTTGGAAATCCTCAATCTTATCTTCATTGCACCCCCTCTGCAAGGTGACACAAACTAGTTACTCGTCTCCTTAGAAGATAAATATGCATACTTTCTAGTCTGTGAACACAAAAGGATGAAATTATAGAAAAACAACACCACATAATGAAACATGCCGCATCTCTTGCACTTTGAGCAAATAGTGATGGTCTGTTTTCCTATCATATTAATTACTGCACTGGGTTCAATTTGTGATGTTTGCAAGTTAAATTAATTTTCATATGGGTAGCAAAATGAAAAAAATATAATGCAATCTAGACTTTTCACTGTTCATACCAAAGATAAGCTGAAAACGCAATGAAAAGAACTGGTTGGCTTATTACATGGAGCTTATATTCACATGTGCATATTTTCTTAGGATAACTCATAATAATTGTCCCTAAGAAACTTGCCAATAGAATTGACATACAAATAACATGTCATGATGATTGCAATGGAGGAGTGACATACCATAACACACTGTATAGGCTCACCGTTGGCTCTCCTTTTTTGCGATGTTCCATGAAATTGCCACATACATCTTGTACTTTTTCATTGTGTAACCCTATCTGCAAGTTGACACGGCTAATTTCAGTCAGATCTACATGATAATACATTGCATATCCCTTATGCATATTTAAACTACCAATTAATGATTGTGTGCGTAGCATAAACTAGCCATGACTCTCTGTGCTGGACTAGCACGCACTCTAAGGGAGCCTAATGGAGTGTACTGGAATTCCTACATGCCACCTACGATTTTGTGTAATGTACTGCCTCTGTTTCTAAATATATGTCTATGTAGAGATTCCAGTATGGACCACATACAGATGTATATAAATGCATTTTCGAGTGTAGATTCACTCATTTTGCTCCGTATGTAGCATATAGTGGAATCTCTAGAAAGACTTGTATTTAGGAACGGAGGTACGAGGTTGTATCATGTATGACATCTACATATCTAATTTAGCAGCCAGTAGTAGAAATCATTGTCTGCACAAAGGGATTACTGGTCGAAAATCCTAGCAAAGCACGCTGGCAGGCACAGAACAATACAAGAGAGAGAGACACGCTTACAAGATCATAGAAATGCCTCGGTTCAGGATCTTGGTTGGCCAAGCTGTTAGATCAAGAAGAAACAGCGTCCTTGTAGTTTTTGCCAGCTGCATAACAGGTAACAGCGACTTGTTAGTATATTTGAAGTACATCGGGCAGGTGATGCTGGACGGGTTTAAAGGTGACAAGTACCTAGGCCGTGGCGGGTGCTTGGCATCTTGCCAGATGGTGGGAATCAGGTTAGAAACGTCAAGGGTGATGACGTTGCGCTGGCTGTCGGGGTCCGGTAAGGAGATCTAAAACCGTCGAGTAGGGTGTTTGTGGAGCGGCTCCGGTAGGGTGGACTACGGTGTGGGCGAAGCGGATCGGTGGCCGTGGACGAGGGCGTAGGTGAAGCTGCTCCGGTGGTTGGGTTAAGGACGGTGTCGACGATGCAGATCTGCGGCCGTGGACGGGGTGTCAGAAGCTGCTCTGGTAGGTTGGATGAGCGCGCGAGGATGCAGATCTAAGGCCGTGGACTTGTGAGTTGGCAAAGCGGCCCCGGTAGGGTTGAAAATGGTATAGGTGAAGCTACTCCGGTGGGGTTGACGATGGTGTCGGCGAAGCGGCTCCGGTAGGGTTGAGGAAGGTGTCGGCGAAGAGGATCAGAGGCCGTCGACTGGGGCGTCGGTGGGGCGGCTCCGGGG
>LR738711.1:890443086-890536724 GCA_902687465.1 Secale cereale | reverse complement strand
GGGGGGGGGGGGTGTGGACGAAGAGTCTCCGGTGGGGAGTACGAATGAGCTGCAGATGCGCTGCAGTTGATGAGAGTACCGGCGAAGCAGATCCGATGCCGTGGACAAGGTCGGCACTGAATGGGCTGTGGTACAGTGGTGGATGAGTAGTCTACTTGTTTCTAGGGGAGGTGGGAGGGGTAGATGCGGCCGTAGAAGCAAATCCGGCGAGGTGGACGCTGCTGGCAGTGAATGGGCTCTGGTACACCGGTAGATGAGCAGTCTAGGGTTTCGAGAGGGGAGGGGAGAAAGGCCGATGAAATACGGACGACGTGATGTGAGATGCTCTGGTGCTATGGAGTTAGACGTTTTTGCGGGAGGGGGAGAGGAAATGGGGGTGCCGTGTAGTGGGGGGAACCGAAAGTTACCAAAGCAGCCCCGACCTATTATGTCGATGAGGGCGGTACTGTAACTATTGGTCTCCGTGCACCAAGGACAAAAGCGGAATTTCGCATGCTAAAGACTAAGGTGGCGGAAATTTTAGAGGGATGCGGGAGATTTTGCCGCCCGCGGGATCGTTCGTATCCAGTTTCAACTAATTTTTGACCGTGCTAGCGGGAAGGTCATGTGAGACTGTGTACACGGGGCACGCGCCAGCAATTAACAACTGGTGTGAAGTCCACCCCAGAAAAAAGACAATAACTCGGGATGATGCGCCGATAACTTGGACGTTCACACAGGCGCGGCCAATCGTACGGGTGTAGTGGTGCGTTCACAAAAAAGGGATCAAACGCTCAGCCTATGCATTTC
Organism: Secale cereale; assembly: GCA_902687465.1. Lineage (NCBI taxonomy): Eukaryota > Viridiplantae > Streptophyta > Magnoliopsida > Poales > Poaceae > Secale > Secale cereale. Next base: position 890,535,935 of record LR738711.1, on the reverse strand, counting down.
TCGTGTAAATAGATAATTTAGTGCAATTGGTTATTTACTTTAAACATAATGCATTGACGTGTTAGTGTAGAGGCGCACAAAAAGAAATGGATATTGTAGTCCGCTACTTAAAAGTGTTACCTCATATGATTACATAGCCTCCATTTCATAAAATGCGTACCCGTTGAATACATATATGAATGTTATATATATTACTTCATAATAGAACCTTAAATCATCCAAGACTAATGATTTTGAATGCAAGAGTAACAATGGTGCATGTACATGATAGCTACATTGGTTGTTTGAAGAAACATCACTGTAACTTTGGCATGCACAACTGAAAAGGTTTATTTAAATAGAAAAAAGTGTGATATGTGAGTGTACAATCTTTATACCGTTGAATCGATATTGTACCTTTGGCCATGATACGAAGTCGATATTGATTTATGTTCAAGCGATGCACGTCCACGATCGCTAGATAGTGATACGTGAATGAATTGTGCAATCTCTCTCACACGCATACATATCTCATTTCCCTGTGGGCATCGGAATCACACACGCGCACTTCATGTATTTCTCTCCCTCCGTCAAGGTTAGAATTCGTCTTTCTACCCCGTCCTACAAGTCTTTCACACAGAAATACACACGTTCTCTCTGTCGAACACGCCCACCTCTTTAATTCCGCCCACCCACAGCCACTAATGTCTCAAAGTATAATAATGTCTCTCACACATATGCCTAAGGTTAACTCGAGTTCCGGAACCATATGAATACATACAATGGGATTCCAATAGAGCACCTTTTGTTTTGAGATTTCGTTCTCTCTCTCTCCCTCTCTCTCTCTCACACACACACACGCGCGCGCACACACACATTGTTTCTTGCTTCATTTTTTCCGGTACTTAAATGCACACAATTTTGTTTATCTTCGTGATGCTTTAAGTATGCCTCGCACAAATGATATCTACCTATCCCTTAATATAGCTAGATATGTGTCACACAAACTGCTTCTCCCTACTAGCAAGATGCCCATGCGTTGCACTGAACATCAAGATGCATTTGTATGAGTAGTTTATCTTGTGGGAGAAAAGGATGAACAAGGGAATGCCTTATTTGCAAATGCGGAGAGGGGTGTGGGTATCTTTTTGCAAATTGCCACAATTTCCTTCCTATCTGTCGGGTATAAATCGGATGGCCTATATTGCAGGATGGCAGGAACACCATCATCACCAACTCTGTTTTTTATAAGAGTAGGGATATGTAAGTGTCACTGCCCCCCCCGACACACACACCCACACCCACACAACCACACACACACACACACACACACTTCCCAACACCGAAGGAGTAGGGTGACACCTCGATCTTGATACTAATCTATCGACTGGCTTCTCTCTCAAACACACACACACGCACACACACTACCCGACACCGAAGGAGTAGGGTGGCACCTCGATCTTGATAGTAATCTATCTACTCCTCTTTCAAACACACACACACACACACACACATACACACACACACTCGCTAGTTGTGCCTCTGTGCCTACCGCACACACTCTCGATACGTCTTTCTCTCCCTCCCCCCACCTCAACAATGACAGCAGAAGGGTGACAACTCGATCTGATCGTAATCTGTCAATTGGTTTCTCTCTCGAACATTGTGTCTCTGTGCCTCGCTCAGTAGCCCCCTCGATATGTAGACTTCTCACGCGCGCACAGCTGTAGTGACGATGACGCTCAACCCAGGGTGCCTCGTTTTTACCGGCACCATGTGATAGTTTTCACCCTGTTTTCTGTTGATTAACAAGGCAACCTTTTCTTTGTTACTACTAGTGAATCTGAAATCATTCGGGGCAGACATAAAATATATCACTTCAACCCAATTATCGCAGTAACTATTTTAAAAGAAACTAGCTAGATGCCCGTGCGTTGCACGGAACATCAAGATGCATTTGTATGAGTAGTTTATCTTGTGAGAGAAAATGATGAACGAGGGAAGGCCGTATTTGCGAACGTGGAGAGGGGTGTGGGTATATTTTTGCAAAATCGCCATAGTTTCCTTCCTATCCGTTAGATATAAATCCGACGGCCTATATTGCAGGATGGCACCCACACCATCATCACCAACTCTGTTTTCTACTCCCTCCGTTCCGAAATATTTGTCTTTTTAGAGATTTCAACAAGTGACTACATATGGAGCAAAATGAGTGAATCTAGACTCTAAAATATGTCTACATACACATCCGTATGTGGTAGTCCATTTGAAATCGTAAAAAGACAAATATTTAGAAACGGATGGAGTATAAGAGTAGACATGGAGATATATCTCTAGCATGCTCTACAAGAAAAATGTGCTGGACTGGTTAGCGCCGGATGCTCGCAACACGATGACATGAGTTCGAATTCTGTCTTTAACTTTAGATTTTTATATTATATATTACTTATTTATTATATACTTCTTTCGCTACTGTACTTATAGTGGAACCCACAGAGTACTTAGAATACAAGATTAAGGATGGACTTGTTTCTTTTTAACTTTCTATAAGAAGCTGTAGCCACCCTGCAAGTCACGTGTACACTTTACATGCAATTATCTTTTTATAGAGGGACAATCATACACGCAATTAACTCAAATGGATTGGATGTCACTCTATTATTTCCAGCATAAGAGCATCTCCAATGGCAGCCAACAAATTTCCTCCCGCTTCCTTCCGCGGAGGACGACATCAAACGCCAGCGACATACATTTTCACAATTCTAACCAACCAGATGAAATTCGTGCAAACACGAACTGATTTCATATAAGCATGAAGGATTTCGTATAAAAAAGCTGGATCTTCATATAAACATGATGGATTTCATTACATTTACATGAACTAAGCGGTGCCAATCCGGCTCTCTTGGTATAATTAATACTCCCTCCGTCCGGAAACACTTGTCCTAGAAATGGATGTATCTAGACTTATTTTAGTTATAGACACATACAATTTATCCATTCTTAGAACAAAAAATTCCCGGCAGCTAGAGAGGGAGTACATAATCTAAATGGCCGCCCGTGGATCCCTTTGTCTTCCTCATGCCCGGCAGACACTTTGCGGGGTCGACGAAGGTCCTCGGAAGAGACGAAGATGCAAAGAAACCACCTGAATACGCAGTCGTAGCCTCGGCGGTGGCCTTCATGGGACCCAAGTGGCGTCGGCCTCCCGTGTTCTACTTCTCCTCGATGATGGCGGCGGACATGGAGAAGCTGGCCACCGACTCGTCGCTCTCCATGCACCCGGCTTCTGTCTCTGCCTGCATGGCGCTGCCGCAGGCACGGGAGGCGCGCCCACAGACATAAGAGGCGCGACACTGCAGACACTAGTGGCGCGGTACGATGCAGCAGCGACGACGCCCGTACCGGTGTGCTCGCCACCGTGCCTGCATGGAGCAACTCGCCACTCCCCATCGAGCTGAACTGGAGCGGCGAGTTGCTGAACCACGCGCCTACTTGGGGCGGCAACTGGCTCCGTCGGGCCAAGCGAGGTTGGTGAAGCACCGAGCGGCCTCGCCCGTATCCGGAGGGCTAGGCGCGCCACCCAGCCGGGTAATATGCCGGAGAACGGCTCCTCGAAAGCCATTAGAAGAGTGGAGAAAATGGTGAAGGAGGAGATGGGGGAGCGGTGGAGGGGTGCGATTCTTGCCTGCTATCTATTTGGCCTCGTGTAAATAGAGGGCGGACGGTAGGAGCTTGGCCGACGTCTGGCCTCGTTTAAACTGAGGGCAGACGGGAGGAGCTCGGCCGGTTTTGCGTTTAATTCCGGCCCGCTCATGAACGGATGTGTGACTGGAGTAGGTTTCTCGGTTTGCATGCGGGTTTAACGGAGGGGTTTGATGGAGGCGAGGAAGTATGTTCAGCCGGGCATGCAGCGGGCGGCGCAGTACTATTCGATTTGACAGCGGGCAGCGCAGTTCCCGATATGGCTTTAATGCAGACGAGGGAGGGAGTAGCGGTTCCCGAAATGTTGAACGACCAATGCATCCTCCTTAAATTAATGCATGAGGGAAGTAATGGGAGGAGGACCGGGAAAAGAGGATGCACGATGTGAATGCAACGCAGTTTGCCCTCATATAAAGGCGCCCCTCCATTCCAATGCATCTACCACATCGTACGCACCTAAGCACACACACTAAGCGCAAAAGAGCTCACTCCAGACCCATGGCGTCGATGCGCGCGAGCGGCCAGCGGCTGTGCCAGATGGTCCACGACGTCGGCCTGCGGCATGGCGCTGAGGATCATCTCTAGACGGTGTTGGAGACCGGCTGGTGGATGGTCGTCGTCGACGCCAACTACGACTCTCAGTTGGACCAGATGATCGTTGCCACCACCAACAAGTTCACCGTCCTCAAGAAGCTCACAGACGACATCGCCGTACTCCTCCAGCCCGCGCGCCTGGGCTCCTCATTGTCTGCCACCCTAATCGGCCTCCATGGCCGGAACCTCTTTCAAGCACTGGTGGCCTTGCGACTGCCCGCCGACGTCATGAAGAATGTACACCTGGAGGCCGCGCTCGCCGCGAGGCGCCTCGCCCTACAAGAATTCATCGACCTACACATCCACGTGTACGAGGAAATCGTGTACATAGTTATCTACAAGGCCAGTGAGGACGCTACGACGTTGGCCTTCCTCAACCGGCGGGAAGCCTTGGATGCCTTTGCTGAGAAGCACCTCGACCTTGCCACAAAAGCCACCGCTACTTAGCCACCGGTCGGTGGCCCGACGCACTAAGTTGAGGAGGAGGAGGTTGTACGTTGATGGATGCATCTTTCTTCTTGCCTTCTGTAACCACCACTACGATCGCATCATCATCGTGACCTTAATTCTTATTGTGCTGTTGCATTCTCGTTCCAGTCAATACCGACATGTGCGACCCCTTTGCTTAATTATATGCATCACTGTAACTAGTACTCCATCCGTCAATTTATAAGTTGTGCTTACCTTTTCCATCAACTTCGTGCAGCGCGCGGGCATCTTGCTAGAAACACTAGAACATGTCAGACCGCGTGTGACCAAACCGACGATGCGCCAACATAGCTACTACGTACCCTGCTTATCTGGCGGAAATAGCCCCGCCCTAGTGTTTCCAATCGTTATTTCTATCTTTCGATCGTGCCAAGGAGCAGAACCAAAATGTTACAATTTATACATGTTTCTCTACTCCTACTCCTATAAAAGACTTAGTTGGTGATGGTGGTGTGTCTGCCATCCGTCGTTTCTGACCATTAGATCTGCCTCTAGCGGCTGTGAGGTAAGTTGTGGCATTTTTGCAACAATAGCCCACTTCTCTGCTCCAATTTGCAGAAAACCCCCTATTATCTTGAAAGCAACCACATCCCTCCCTCACCTCATCAAAACAACCTGAGAAATATATTTTGAGTGAAAAGTACTCCCTTCGTTCCTAAATATTTGTCTCTCTAGAGATTTCAATAAGTGACCACATACGAAGCAAAATGAGTGAATCTACACTTCAAAATATGTCTATATAATCCATATGTGATAGTCCATTTGAAATCTCTAAAAAGTCAAATATTTAGGAACGGAGGGAGTAATATATTAGGAGTATATCAAAACAAGAGTGATTTCTTTCAAGTTTGTGAACAAGTACTACTATTCTACTACTTTGGATCCATCTCAACGCACGGGCACATTGCTAGTAAAAGGAAAAGGCCTGCCGCGTTTGCGTCACACTCCCCCCCTCACACGCCCGGGAATCGGGAGTACTCCACGGCCCGTCCGGCACGACACATAGCTTAGGGAAGGCGTGTTGCCTAGCATTTTCACTTTCATGTGGGACCGCCGTTGAGCAAACCGACTATTGGCAAACCGCACCCCGCCCGCCGCCGGGTTGGAAAACAGAAACTAGGGGAAGATATAGCTGTAGCACGGAAGCCAAGAAATTTGGTGTCAGATGGGGCTCGTTGATAGAGTAGGAGCATTCCGTACTACTCTACTCCTACAAGTACCAAGTTTGTACTATACAACTAGTACTACCACTATACAACTAGTAGGTATGTGCACGGCACAACATCGTAGGAACAAAAAACGAGAAGATCTTGTTTTGGGTGATTTATCTTTTTTTTGTCAACGTAGTATGAATAATATGATGTGGGGGGCACCATGAAGCTTATGTGGCTTGGTTGCATGGCTACAAAAGGTTAGAGAAAAATAAATAGATAATGTGTTTAGAGTGCACTCCACTAAATAGATATACTTTGGATCCATTGCAACGGGCCGACACATCTATATCTATACCCCCTATATAGTGTGTGAATAACTTTGAAAGTTGGTCGTTGGATGAAGCCAATCCGACGGTACAAAGATGGCAAATCCGAGCAGTACTGGTCGTTGGATATCATCTACATTCCACCAGATTCTGCCACATGTAGAATCTAGAAGACTCCATGGTTGAACTTCATTCATGACTAACTTTGCCACAACTAAGCTTAGGCAAAGTGTGTCTGCCACAAAAAATGTGGCTAACAAAATGGCCACCACAAGTGTGGCAAGATTTGGCAAGATGGCATGTGGACCATGTAGCTAGAAAAGTGTGGCAAGCCACAAGTGTAGCAATGAACCAAACACATGCCTGGTGTGTTTGGTAGGGTGTATGAAGGGTGCATGATCCCAAGAGTTCCATTCTTGACCCATTTTTGGGTGTTTGGTAGAGTGTATGGAGGGTGCATGAGTCCACACTAGATTAGCACAAATACACTAGAAGCATGCATGAAGAGAGTATACATGAAGAGGGGTGTTTAGTTGAGCATGCATGAAGAGGGAACAACTATGCTGAGACAAGAAAGCAACCAAACACACTTGTGGCACGCCTAAGCTTAGGCGTGGCAACCTTAGGCTGCAAACCAAACCATAACTTGAAAGTTGGTTGTTGGATGAAGCCAATCTGACGGTACAAAGATGGCAAATCCGAGCACTACTGGCCGTTGGATATCATCTACATTCCACTAGATTTTGCCACATGTAGAATCTAGGAGACTCCACATGTAGAAGCATAATGCACAAACCACCAGAATCTCATGCGTGCAATGCACGTGTACCTTACTAGTAGTTGGTAGTAGTAAGAAACAAATTCCGGGTTTGGCACGAGCTCGTACTGCGGGAGCACCACAAGGCTTGCCGCAGGAGTTACATTTCCCTCTCGGGGCCCACGGGACCGAACTTCAGTGGCTTAGTTCTCGGCCTATGAGTCAATGACATGCAGACCTTAAATGCAGCTGGCCCACATGTCATTCTCATGGTGGTGGTGTGGTTCGCGACCCACTCGTTCGAGATGAACCAGCCGGTGGTGGCGTGGCCGTGGCGAGGGTGCCACAGCTGGGCATCGGGGCATTACGAGGCGTAGATGGCCACACCGGCGGGTACTACCTGTAGTACAGAAGTACTCCAGCTGAGGATTGATGCCCGAGATGAAATGTGTCACAGCCGCTGGATGAAAATTCGATGGTGCGGGACGTGTGGTGTCATGGGTTCATGCGGCGTCATGGGAATCGCATGTGGCTGTGGTAGAAACTTGATGCTTGCCGCATTTAAGGTGGCCCACATGTCATGCACACAAAGGCAGAGGGGCGGTGCTGCCGAGAGGGGTGAGGCGCACGTCGGGGGACGTGGTGCTGTGGGTTGGAGCGGCGTCGTGGGAATCACGAGTGGCAGTGGATGAAACGTGATGGTCGCCGTAGTTGAACTTCCATGGACAAGTTGTCATGTCTACGGACACATGCATTGCATACCGATCACTGGATTGCATACCGATCACTAGAAGGAGTAGTAGAGAAAGCTAGGCGGATAAATAGTTCCTTATAGTCAAGTGGACCCACGCTACTACTTGTTCCAAAGACATGCACACCATCGAAATAGTCCATCTATATCAATATACATAGAGAGTGAATATTTTTTTACAAGAGAGGAAATAGTTCATCCATCCATAATGCCCTGCTGCTAGTGCAACATCTTCTTCTTCTTCTTCTTCTTCTTCTTCTTCTTCTTCTTCTTCTTCTTCTTCTTCTTCTTCTTCTTCTTCTTCTTCTTCTTCTTCTTCTTCTTCTTCTTCTTCTTCTTCTTCTTCTTCTTCTTCTTCTTCTTCTTCTTCTTCTTCTTCTTCTTCTTCTTCTTCTTCTTCTTCTTCTTCTTCTTCTTCTTCTTCTTCTTCTTCTTCTTCTTCTTCTTCTTCTTCTTCTTCTTCTTCTTCTTCTTCTTCTTCTTCTTCTTCTTCTCATTTTCTGTGGGAGATGGCTTCGCAACAAGCTCTTTGGACCTTGCAGCTATCTCGAAACTCAGAGGGCATCGAGGGCAGCATATTTTATTCGCTCGTACATCAAGGGATAATTCTCCCATCCAGACGACCTTAATGACATCGTCTCGTCACCCTTGTAAAAATTTGTTCCTAGCACAAAATTTGGTACGTCGAATAGGGAAGGTGTCGGTTTATCACAATCTTCTACAGGGATTTTTATTATAGTTTGTAGGTCAGCGATGCTTTTCAAATCAAGGTTGTACGGCTCCAACTTCTGTTTGTCCCCTGCGATGGCTGCCCCACAGAAGTATATGTCCTCCCGAGACAAGAAATCGTGAAGCTCACCTGGTATGGAGGGCGCGTGTATGATGTGGTAGACCAAAACATCATCTTCGAGGCACAACTGAAGGATGGTGGCACATTGGATATTCCCAGTGGCACGCTCCGTGTACTCTGCGTCAAGACCGATGACATTCATCTCCACCTTTTGGAGGGAGTTGGATACATTATTGATCCACTTCCGAACAACCCTTGGGTGGTCGGTGACTGTGGCAACTATGATCAACGAGCCTTCGACGAGGACATGTTGGACGCTAAAAACCTGCATTTCGATCTCTTTCGCCATTTGGAACCGCTGGACCGGAGGGCTATGGTTTGGAGAATTAGGATTAGATGGCTAGTCTAACTGAAGAAGATGATTATTTATAGGGGCTTCTGAATTACTCCAGGAGGATGTGAAGAGGTTCAAACAATGTGAATGGAGTGTGGATTGGATGCAATTGAAGATCAAGGAGTAGTGAAGAAGCCGAGGAAAATCGGTTCCCGATGGAGAAGTAAATGGTAGAAGTGGCCTGCATGCAGTTGATTAGACGGCTAGGTAGACTAAACGAAAAGGCTACGCGAGTAGGCTGAGGAGTGGGGCATGTCCCTGTACGTGCCCATCCTTCCAGCGCTACATGTGCCACTGGCTAGTTGAGGTCACTCTTTCGAATCACCGCGGCGAGACATTTTATGATTCCTTTTTATTTCTGCACCCATCCTGACAGGTGGGACCTATGCAAACGAGAATTTGGTTCTGCTCGCAATATGGATGATACCTGGAGGATGAAGTGAACCCAGAGGCATGCTGGCACGGGATTACTACTCATGTTCCTACTACTCCTACTACTAGTAGTAGTACAACTGTGGTACACTTGATGGTCAAAATACTATTATTCATCCGGTCCTCACAGTGAAGTGACAAGACCCTACGCCCGAGGTGACACCAGTCCAGGCGGCGTGTCCGGGTTACCAAAGTCAGCCTCACCTTGTGCACTGTGCAGTCACTATCACCGCCACTGTATAGCATGCCTCGCCTCATCTCCCTCTCCCCTAGCACCAATCCATCTCCATCTCCATCTCGCCGGAGATCCTGAGGTCACTCTTCATTATCTCACTGTGCCCCCGCATAGCCTCGCCTCGCTCGCCTCCCCCAGTACCACTATTCCCTCGCTAGCCGTCCCAGCACCGACAACCTTCTCCCCGTAAATCAAGCCCCCCAAACCCCACCTTCCAAACTCCACCATGGCCGAACATGAACCGCGCAGGATCCAAATGAGCCGCGATTGGAGCAATCTCCCCAGTGACATCCTCGACCTCTGTTGTTCGTGTATGGATATGTTGAGCGCCCTGCGGCTAGCGGCATGCTCGAGGGGCATGCACACGGCCATCATCGAAGCGAGGCCAAAGCTTTTCAAGACACCCTGCTTGCTGCTATCTGGTCTTGCGAGATTGGCTCACCATGATATGGAGGCGTACATGATGCCCCTCGACTTCAATCTAATCTAGCCGAAACTTCTTTGAAGGTATGTAGTGGGTCGCCGGACATCATTTCCCTTGACTTTGATCCGATCACCATTGCCCAAAACTTCTTGGCAGGTATGTACTAGGTCGGCATGAACTCCCACTGAGAAGATGGTAAAAAGTTGGTGCTCGTGAACTTCCAGACCTCCCATGAGATTATCCTTTTTTTTGACCTTGAAGACTGCAGGGCTTGCACCCCACAGCATTTTATTACCAAAAAGACCAACAGTACATAACTTCCTCAAGGTGAGGAAAAGAACAAAAAAGCTACCTAAACTGTACAAAGGAGAAGGAAAAAAAACTATACCTATTAGGTACAGGAGATCAAAAAGGAAAACCTCTCAAGGAGGCAAGAAATCAATCCACTTTAACAGAGCATCCCTATATTTCTTATTGATTCTATGGGAGAGGAAGGTAATGTCACAAACAAAACCATATCTCCAAGTCCTGAAAGAAGGTATGATATTCCTGAAAGCCCTGTCATTCCTAACCTTCCTGATATTCCACCAGGCAGTAAATACCACTTCCACAAAAATGGTTTGCTGAAATCCTTCCTAGCATGACACGCTATGTCCACCATATTCTCACTATCCTTCCAAGTGATTTGCAGGTAGTTCCACACACGGACACTGAAGTTGCATTGGAAGAAAAGATGATTTCTATCTTCCAGAGTGCCAGTTGGACAGAGCACACACTCAGGGCCCTCATTGATTCTCCAATGCCTTCTCTGGATCATGTCCTTAGTGTTTACCCTATCAATTATGACAAGCCAAACAAACATTTTGATTGACATGGTGCAGGAACTCTTCCAGATCCAGCGCAGGATTGGGTTAGCTACCATTGGCTGATAGGCAAAATCATAAAACTTCTTTGCAGTATATGCAGACTTCTTACCATGCCTCCAACTCCAAGAATCAGGGCAGGCACTGTCCAATTGAGTAGGGCCCATCAGATTCAAAAGCTGCTGCATATCTTGAAAAGCTTGTTCAGATAATGGCAAAAAGAAGATGTCCAATAAATCATTCGCTTGAAAAGCTTCTCTGACTGAGAGGTTCTTGTTCAGGCAGAAAGAGTAAAATATTGGGAAACGATCCCTAAGAGGAACACAACTGTCCCCAATTTGCCAAAAGTCAGACCAGAACAGAACAATGTCTCCAGTATGAACATCAACAGAAGTCACTACTCGGAAATTATCCATTAATTTGCAGACATCTCTCCACCAAAAAGATCCACAAAGGGTAGTATCATGTGGTACCCTTTGGAAATAGTAAGTCTCCCAAATCAAATGAACCCATGGCACATCCATCTTATTATAAAATTTATTCAAATGTTTAAGAAGGAGGGCTTCATTTTGCAAATCAAGATTTAAAATGCCAAGCCCACCCTTGTGTTTTGGCCTACAAACAAGTGGCCCAGCAGCCAGAGCCATGAGATTATCCTTCCTCCATTGAATTATATAGAGTTTTACCATCGCGGTCCGAGTCATCTAGATTACCACGTTAGTTGGACAGACCTTGTTTTGCAGAAGATTGTAATCTGCCAAGTGCCCACACGACATGCGAATTACACAGACTTCAAGCTAATTGGCTTGTTCGACCGCGGACTCGCCTATCTTTACGCCGATGCCTTCTTTAGCTGGAGACAACTCAGCTCGCAGTGGATCATCGTCAAAGCTGATACACACTTCTGTGATGCTATTGAGCACAATGGCATCATCTACGCGATCGACAAAGCAGATGGCACAACGTATTGCTGGGATGGCGTGTTTAAGTTGTTTCTGTCTCAAGTTAATGATGACGCCATGACACAGTTTGAACTTTTTGTGATGATTGGCATATCCTTGTTTGAGCAGAATTTGAGTAGAACTATGGCAATGTATTAGAGACGTCATAAATCAGCTATATTTAGAATGAGTTAATTCATGCAATTATGATGATGTCATTACAGCCAATTTGTACCCCTGAATAATCAAACGGTTAGGAATACCTGGATATCCTCCTTATTTTACAGTAATCTATATACTACTACTAAATATGAGTGTGTATCAATGGCCATGTTAGTTTCCTCATTTTCATAATGTAGAAACATGCACCACACTGTTGGTTTCATCTAACCATACATTAGGGAAGTAAATGTGCATATGGAGAACTCTATATTTGGAAGTAGTGAAATCCTGTAATGCTTACCATGTGTACATACCTATATTCTCCCTTCAACAATCAATGGCTAGAATAATATCCTCACAAATGTTTTGCCCACAGAACACGAGTATATAACAATGCATGGTCTCTTAGTTACCTAGAAGAATTTTTTTGTGAGGACAGAACATGATTCCATAACATGCATGACATGGTAGTTTCCTGTAAAGATTCGATTCCGAGATAACATGAGTATAACCATGCATGGCACTTCTATATTTTCGAACCCAGTATACATTTCCATGTATTTTCCTCCCAGTTCCAACAGGGACATATCAATGATGTTTCTTGCATTATCCTACTCATACTCTGAACAATGTTGATCTTACATTAACAACGCGTGTCCTTTTTGATATGATGCAGTGTCCCTACAGTTACTGCCCTTTGTAATCACACCACCTTTGCCAAAAACAGGGAAGCACAACTGGTTGCTCGCTCGATCAGACGACGACAAAAGACTGATGATCATTCGGACACATGAGCCGAAAAAGTTATATTGCAAAACCCCCACTGTATACAAGCACCGTGAAATATGTGAGTATCCAAACAGTGTCTGTTACGTCTATGAGCAGGATACCAGCTTGTTGGGGCCTTCAAGATTTTTTAGTTGGAGGCGGGTAAACAGCCTTGGTTCACACTCTCTGTTTCTCGGACTCAATTATTTGATTAACCAGGAGATCACCGTTGGCAAGGACCTTGATGGCAGAGAGGCTCTGTTTGCTATGGAAAACTGTGTCTACATGGTGAGCCCTAGGAGTTTGGGAGCAAACTCCCCTGATTGTCAACGATACAGCCTGCAGCCAAAAGAAGGTGAGAATGACAAAGGCATCCGGATTTACTTTGATCCTTGGATGTCTCAATTACGACAGGCAGTGATGTGGTTCAAGCGTTCAGGTTGATAGGTAATTGGGCTGTTGCGTCGAAAGGGTGGAGTACTAGTGTCTCGAGATCATTGGTCGCTGAAGCGGGGCTGCAAATTATGATGGTGTTGGATCATCTATTCGAATGACTTTGTTGTCTTTGCTGCTTGTTCTTGATGGGTAGTTCTTTCTTTTGTTATGCATATTCCTTGTCATTTGGTCATCCTCGTCTATGTCACTCTTACTATGTAATAGTTGTCTCTGTTTAGAATGTCATTCTCGTCTGGATCACGAGAGTCTGAGCGCTGCAGATGGATGCGTTTTGGTGGTGTAGCAAGACTTCTTATGAACTATCATGTCTTGCTGTTTATGTCAGTAGTAGTCACTAGTCAGTGTTTGAATATTATATATATCGTTGTTTCGAACTGTTTATTGTCTCGAACTACTGGTGGGCTAAATGAGGGCATCACCATTCTCCAGTGTTCAGAGTGTATCTCCTTTTTTCAAGTTATATAATTTGAGCTCAGTGTCTTTTCGATGATGTACACTTGTTTGGGCCAGTGAGGTGTCGTTGAATATGGGCCGAGTAGTAACGCAATGCCAAACAGGTCAATCATGACTCTCAGGCCGGGCTCTCAAAATATCCTAAAAAAAGGCCGGGCTCTCCAAAAAAGAAATAATAAGGACTCTTAGGCCGACATGTGGGTGCCACCGGTGTTTTCGTCCGCTTGCGCGCCGAGAGCATATTGGCGCGTGTTCGAAATTCAAGCTACCTTTTCATCCCCAATCTCCTGCCCCTCCCCCACCTCTGGAATCTCGATTCCTACTCCAGTTCCCCCAAATGCCCCTCCTGTACTCCCTGTACTCAAGCTCACTATCATGTCGCCGGTCAACGCGGATCTCCGAGCCAGAGATCCTGAGGTCCGTCCCGCCTTCGATCACTGCGTGCTGTCGCTCAACAGTGGCATGGCGGCGCTTGACGACCAGTTTGCCGGCAAAGTGCTGATGGTAACCATCAACAGCGACCAGCCTCCTGTCTCACCGGACGACCTTGTCAAAGCTCCTGGCATTGCGCACTGCATCCAAATAAGTGACTTGCTCGCCGAAGTCTGTCCACCACCGGCTGATTTCTTCGTCAGGTTCCGGAAAACTTTCGACTGCAGCCGTGTGTTCGAATCTTCCCGGCGTTTGTTTTGTGATGGCGCGCTGGTGAGCTTTGATCGGTGGCACCCAGGATGGGACTCAGTGCCCTCTAAGCTTGAGTTTTTAACAAAGCTTACCTTCCATGGCATGCCTCGACGTGCTTGGAACAACGATTCCATGAATGAGCTTATCAACGACCTTGGAGGTGAGCTCGTAAGTATGTTTGTTCCTCCAAACAGATAGGCTCTGACTGTTATGGCATGGATGAAGAAGCCGTCCACCATACCAAAGGTGATTGGTGTTGAGATACCGGTGCAGGTACCGGGGTTGTACTATTCGTCCCCACCAAGGCCGCCGCTGACCATGTTAGGGATGTACCTGTATCGAGTGTTCATGCATGTCGAAGAAGTGGTCAATCCATCAATCGAAGTCCTGCCGTCGCCGCTGGTGCCAGGGTCCGTCGACGACGTCCATTATAGGAGTCAACGTTAGACTTTCCCCGTGTTGCTCGGAACGATGGATGGCACAGGGCCTACTCCATCATGCGGCGGAGGCCACTGCTTCTTTGGGAGAAGAGGCGGGGTTGGTTGTCTGGATGTGCTCTAATTTGATGTAACAACCGAATCTTGTCATATACTAGTTAAATCCGAGCTATGGGTGTGAAGCACTGATGTGCTAGTACATTTGATTGTGACCTGTTCTAATTTTGTACCTAAACTTTTTTAGAAAGGGATGTATGTCAACTTAATTTGCTAGCAGAACTTATTGTGTTGTATGTCTATTTTCTTTGCACATCATTCAAGATATTTCCCTGTCATTGATAAAGACGATGAACCGTTATGTACAAGTTCGTTGGTTTCAACATACCCCTACCTGTAGTGATCCACTGCTTCCATCATGATTGTGCCGCCTGCGTGAAATTTTTGTATGCAAGTTCAGTGTGTTATGATGTTCTATATGATTATGTCAACTATGTAAGTTTTTACTGAGCATCAGCAATGCATACAGCTGAAAGATGTATTTACAAGCATCGACAGATGGGTCTCTCTCTCTCTCTCACACACACACACACGCACACACGCACAAGTGGGACCCATTGAATTATTTCTTTGCTCGTGACAACTTTTAATTAGGTTCCATTGTAATCTAACTTTTTTCTTAAGTTATTAGTTGAGCTCAATGACTTCAAAAAGTTGTACATAAGCCTTGTTTGGGCCTTTTCGGTGTAACAGAATGTGGGCTGAGTAGTCATGTTAGGTTGTACTGTACTACACAGGCCTTTTTTTCAACATCAGCAATGCAACCAGGCCAACAGTTGTACACAATATCCGGGTCAACTTGTTATTCTCCGCCCTGCTCGGCTGCAAACTTTCCTAGGAGGTATGCATTAGGCTTAACAAGAAAATGAACTTTAAGAAATAATAAATGGGATGTAATTATAATGACTGGGCAGTAACTATAAAAAATGCACCAAACACGTAATTAGTTTAAAAAATATATTATTTACGAAATTTGAAATTTTTAATTTCCTTACTTGTTGCGTGCACAATATTTCGTTGGATTTTAACGTAATACAACTTTATTTTGAAAGTATATTTAATCTGACTAGAAATTTCGGATAAAAATATTTCGGATCCCATAAAAATGTGTGATTTTTTTTTGAATTCTGTTTTGAGCGATTAGTTGAAATTATTAATTGTTGTCCTAGCTAGAAAATGGGCTGTACTTTTAACAAACAGTAAATGGGCTGTAGTAAATTCCATTAGAATTAAAATATGGGTTGTACATTCTTACAAATCGCAAATGGGCTATATGTTCTCTGCCACACACTTGTGGGCCTTCTAAGTTGACGCGTCCCTTAAAAAAACTAAGTTGACGCGTATGCAAGGCTTTGTTAACAACACACGGTTCTGGCAGCTGTGGCCGTTGGATGTCCATCCAACGGATGTCGTGCTTCTTCTTTAATCTCGGACATTCTTGCTTCAGCCGCCCAAAAAATGATCACCCCCTAACATCTGGAGCGCACCGTTTCGGAGGCTGACCTGTGGGCCTACTAAGTTGACGCGTACCAAGGGCTTTGTCAACTTAGTCAATATAAACGATTCTAGCTGCAGTAACCATACGATGTCCATCCAACGGCCGTAGTGCTTCTTCAACCTCTGGTCATCTTGCTCCAGCCTTCCAAAGCAGTGCCGGTCGTGTCGCGTGCTCCTGCCTCCCGTGGCCGGCTGTGATGCCGCGGAGGCCTCACCGCCCCCTACTACTCCCACCGCTGGCCAGGCCATCCTTCTACTCACCCATACCTCCTGTTATTCCGCAGCGATGGCAGCCTCACACCGCAGCCAAACCAGTGAACCCTCGTACTCCTCTCCGCGCGGGCATCCACTGCCGCGTCTTCCCTAGTTCCGCGTCGTCCCCTTCCTAGGCCTCGTCGTCGTCCATCGCCCTCGTGCTCTCGGCGCCGCGTGGTTAACGTAGTCAAGGAACGGCTTCCATCGGACGTGGACTGTACGTGGAGAGGCTGACAGCTGGGTCCACGACGGCAGGAAGGAAGTGCCTCCTTATTACGCGGAAAATAATGATTCCTCCACCTGACAGCAGGGACCCACCGGACACGCCACCATATTTCGCGAAAAAACTTCCTCCCTGACTGTTGGGACCCACCGAACGGGCCACCGTATTGCATGAAAAAAACGTCCCCCCCCCCGCTATCAGCTCGGACCCACAGGAAGCGCCTCCTTATTACGCACAAAAAATGAATACTCCCCCTGCTGGTTGGGACCCACCTTGGTGGGAGGCTGACTTGTGGGCCTACTAAGTTGATGGGGACGGAGTGTTTTGTCAACTTAGTCAATATGAACGATTCTAGCTCTAGTGACCGTACGATGTCCATCCAACGACCGTAGTGCTTCTTCAACCTCTGGTCTTGTTCCTCCAGCCGCCCAAAGTAGCGCCGGTCGTGTCGCATGCTCCTGCCTCCCATGGCCGACTGTGCTGCCGCGGAGGCCTCACCGCCCCCTACTATTCCCACCGCTGGCCAGGCCATCCCTCTACTCACCACACCCCCTGTTATTCTGCGGCGACGGCAGCCTCACACCACAGCGAACAAGTGAACTCTCGTACTCCTCTACTGTCGGTGTACTAAGATAGGGGTACCCTAGTACCCCAACTTGTGCACGGGCAGTAGCAGCTTCCCGCGGCAGGGTCTACCACGCGCTTGCCGGAAACCTTCCCGGTCCATATAAAGCCATTCAAAAACAAAGTATACAAGTCAGAAGACCAAGCCCCCGGCAAGTGGAGCTTGCCGGGAAGGCCGTCCCAGGCTCAAGATTATCACATTGACGCAAGACCCTGGCAAGAGGAGCTTGCCAGGAAGACCAGAAGACTGCATCTCAGAAGACACGCCTTGGCGCAGCATGCGCCTCGACAGGGCCCGGGGAGCGACAAGCTTCCGGGCCCGGCAAGATCAAGACCCCGGCAAGGTACTTGCCGGGGGAAGCCTGCACTGTGTGCCCGCGCTCCAGCTCATCGGCCCACGCATCACCCTGGGGCCCTTCCAGGGACGCGTGGCGGATGGCTGTGCAGCCTGGGGGACACGGTGACACTCCACGGTGACGAGGCTACCGCCGTGGCGAACGGAGACGCATGAGCGGGCGCTTTTGGGGTCGACGGCGACGGGCATTTAATGCTCTTGTCCCCCACTGTCAAAGTAGGTGATGACCACTGTTCATCCACTGTTCACGCACTGTTCCCGCACTGTTACAACTACCACCAAAGTTACATTTTTGCCCTTCTTCTACGTTGACACCTGTCGGTGACCCCTTGAGCTATAAAAGGAGGCCCATGCACAACGTAGAAAGGGTTCGGAACCTAGACAGCTCTCTTGCTCGGTGTAGCTAGTTCTCCAAGCTCCCGAGCCCAAGAACTCAATACAATCTAAGCAGGAGTAGGGTTTTACGCGTCCGCGCGGCCCGAACCTGGGTAAACTGCCCGCGTGCTCTCCTCGATCCGCTCTTCGTGCTCCCTCCGCTCCCTTACCGCATCGTACAAGGGGCTCCGGTCCCATAGGTGCTCATGGTGGACAGTTTCCCCCGACATCTTTGGCGCGCTAGGTAGGGGGCGTCGAGGTTGTGCGAACCTGATCCGGCGCTCACGCGGGCGCAATCTTCACCAACCTCTCCAGCCGCATCAACTTCATCAGCAACAGCATGGCCCCGAAGAAGAAAGCTTCGGAGGCCGCATGCCCGTTTGCGTCGATTCCCCCGCCACCAGAACCAACGGTGGGTGGAGGAGACGCCGGCGGAAGGGTGGTCGCCGGCGAGGAAACTCACGGCACCGCCAAGTCCAAGGACAAGGCGGACGACCGGACCAACTCCAAGGCCTCGGTGTCCGTAGACGCGCCACGCCCATCTCAGCAGACGACGGGCCAGCAGCGCCGTGGTACAGGAGGTACCATCCGCTTGCTGGGCCAAGGACAAACCGGAGGCTCGCGGGACACTCAAGGCCATCGCCCTGGCACGAGCAAGGCGCGGTCGCCGGGGCGGGAAACTGCTCCTTCTAACCCTGTTAGGAGTCCGAGCATATCCCGCTCCTCGCATCGCTCGCCACCGCTCCCCTCCTCTCCAGCAGAAGCTCTCGCAAGAGCGCAACTGCTCCTCGATTTCCCTCCAGCGGCAGACAAGGCCGAAGACTGGAGGGCAACAATCCAAAGCCTCATCGCCTTCGCCAACGACGACACGCCGCAGCAGCCAGCAACCTCGCGGCCACGGCAAGTCGAGAAGACGAAGGCCGATGGCGACAAGACCGCCGGGGGTGCAACCACCGTGCACTCCCCGCCGCGGAAGTAGAAGACACCTCCCCGCCGGATTAACGTCGACGACGACTCCACGGCGTCGTCGGATCCGCGGGCTCGTCGGGACCAGCGCCAGGTACTTGACGATCGGCGACAAGAAGACGCTCGGACGACAATCGAGCGTCGCCGAGAAGCCCGGCGCCAATCGGATCAGCGCGCTGGGACCGCTGTCGACACGCACGCGCCCGGTGAACCAGGCGACTTGCCGTACGCGGCAGGTTGCCCTGCGTTCACCCGTGAGCTGCGGCGCGTCCAGTGGCCCAGCATGAAGAACTTCAAGCCCGATGTACCCGAGAAGTACGACGGCAAGACGCACCCCTCGGAGTTCCTCAGCATCTACACCATCGCGGTGCAGGCTGCCGGGGGGCGCGACGAGAAGATACTGGCGAATTACTTCCCGCTGGTGCTTAAGCCGAACATCCGTTCTTGGCTTATGCACTTGCCGGAAGGCTCCATTTCTTCGTGGGCAGATCTGTGCCACCAATTTGTTGGCGCCTTCACGGGCGGCCACAAACCCCACGGCCAGGAGAGTGATCTCCACATCTTGGCCCAGAAGGAAGGAGAACCCCTGCGCAAGTACATCCAACGATTCAGCCGCGTGCAGCACAACATTCCCGACGTCCACCCCGCCGCGGTTATCAGCGCGTTCCACCAGAACGTGCGTAACCGCCGCATGCGGGAAGAGATGGCCATGACCAAGATACGGGATGTCAGCGAGCTCTATGCTCTAGCTGACAAGTGCGCGCGCGCCGAAGAGGGGAGGAGACTCCCCGGAGAGGATGCTGGCGCAGGGGGAAGCGACAGCGAGGACGCCGCCCCGGCAAGGAAGAGCCGGCGGCGGAACAACAGAAAGAAGAAGAGCAAGGAAGTGTTGGTCGTCGAGAAGTCCGGCAAGGAGGCTCCCGCCAAGACAGCACAGGCTGGCAGCTCCGGCAAGGAGCCTGCCCCTGTGGCGGCAGCCGACAAGCAGGACGGCTCCGACAAGCAATATTGCAAGATCCACCGCACCAAGGGCCATGACCTTTCGAACTTCAAGCGAGTCGAGTACCTCGTAGAGCAGCAGAAAGCTGAATATGAGCGACGCGACAAGGAGAAGGCCCAAGGTGGCGGGGGAGAGCCAGGCAAGAAGCGGCCATTCAATGGCCGGGGAGGACGCCGCGGCAAGGCCAAGCAGCGGCAAGGTGATCGACCTCCCCGGGGCCGCGACAAGGATGAAGAGGAAGACGACGACGACGACATGGAGGAAGGTGATAACAGCGAGCAGGAGTTCCAGAAGGCCACAGAAGTCCTGTGTGTCGACGGGGGCGCCTCTCTGCACGCTTCCCACTGCCAACTCAAGCAGTGGGTGCGGGAAGTTAACGCAGAAGAGCCGCCCGTTGAGTCACGCAGGCTCCTGAAGTGGTCCAGCACGCCCATCATTTTTGATCTTGAGGATCACCCTGACCGCACCACCGCGGTCGGGTGTTTGCCGATGTTGGTCTCACCAACCATCCGCAACCTCAAGGTCACCAAAATGTTGGTTGACGGCGGGGCCGGCCTGAACTTGATCTCCTCAGCTGTGATCAAGAAACTCCAAATCCCAGACGGCGAGCTCGAAGAGACCGGTTCGTTCCAAGGAATAAACCCGGGGAGGAGCAAGCCCAAGGGGAAGATCACTCTGCCGGTGACCTTTGGCGGGGAGCTCAACTTCAGGACAGAGAGGATAACCTTTGATGTTGCCGATATCCCATTACCATACAATGGGATACTTGGACGTCCTGCCCTCGCCAAGTTCATGGCAGCTTCCCACTACGCCTACAATGTACTCAAGATGCCGGGGCCGATAAGCGTCATCTCTGTCCCTGGCGACAAGAAGGACGCGCTTATCTGCACCGACAAGATATACCGGGACGCAGCAGCCGCAGCTGAGAGCAACACACTTGCCGCTGAAGCTCCCGGGGGGAAGAAGACCAAGACCAAGTCCGGCAAGTGCTCTGGGGCCCACTCCGGCAAGCGCACCTCTTCGGAGTGCTGCGCTGCCGTCGAGGACGTCCCATCGAGCTCCACCGGCAAGTGCAAGAAGGGGATGGCCGCTCCACCGGCAACCAAGAAGGTGTCCGCCAAGGAGGACGGCACTGGTGGTACCTTCACCATCAGTGCTACGCTTGACAGCAAATAGGAAAGCGCGCTCGTTGCCTTCCTGCAGGCGAATGTCGATGTGTTTGCGTGGCAACCATCTGACATCCCCGGTGTTCCCAGGAAGGTAATTGAGCACAAGCTTGCTGTTTGTCCTCATGCGCGGCCCGTCAAGCAGAAGGTCAGGAAGCAAGCCATGGAGCGCCAAGAATTCATTGCCGAAGAAATCAAGAAGCTAGAAGCAGCGGGCCTAGTTAGAGGCGTGATCCATCCGACGTGGTTAGCAAATCCAGTTGTCGTGCGCAAGGCCAACGGGAAGTGGAGACTGTGTATAGACTTCACTGATGTGAATAAAGCATGTCCCAAGGATCCATTTCCCTTGCCGCGCATTGACCAGATTGTTGATTCCACTGCTGGATGTGAGCTGCTTTCTTTCCTTGATGCATATTCAGGTTACCATCAGATTTTTATGGCCAAGGAAGATGAAGAAAAGACTGCATTCATTACTCCATGCGGCACGTATTGCTTCATACGCATGCCCTTTGGATTGAAGAATGCAAGCTCTACATTTGCAAGGGTAGTGCACACTGCTTTTGAGCCACAGATCCACAAAATTGTAGAAGCTTACATGGATGACATAGTGGTCAAGAGCAAGAGCAAAGATACCCTGATCCAAGACTTGGAAGAGACATTTGCAAATCTGCGCAAGATCCAGCTCAAGTTGAACCCCGAGAAGTGCGTCTTCGGAGTCCCTTCCGGCAAGCTTCTCGGGTTCTTTGTGTCCCAGAGGGGGATTGAAGCCAATCCCGACAAGATAAAAGCCATCGAGCAGATCGAAGCCCCGAAGCGCGTCAAAGATGTCAGGAGGCTTGCAGGTTGTGTAGCTGCCCTCAGTAGGTTCATTTCAAAGTCTGCAGAACGCGCCCTGCCCTTCTTCAAAATTTTGAAGAACGCAGGTCCTATGAAATGGACTCCGGAAGCGGAGGCAGCACTGCAAGACTTGAAAGGATACCTATCCTCCACTCCAATACTTGTCGCACCTAGGCCACAAGAGAAGTTGCTGCTGTACTTAGCAGCAACCAATCAAGTGGTTAGTGCTGCGTTAGTAGCGGAGAGGGAGGCCGAGTAAGAGTCTACACCACCGGCAAGCGAATCCAGCGACAAGCAGGGGGCTCCACCGGCAAGCTCTGGCCCCGACAAGGACAACTCTGCGCAGGAGCAAGGAGAAGTGCGAAGGAAGATGGTGCAGCGCCCGGTGTATTTTGTGAGTTCCCTCTTGCAGGGGGCTAGATCAAGGTATTCCGGGGTGCATAAATTGCTTTTCGGCCTCCTCATGGCCTCGAGAAAGCTGCGCCATTACTTCCAAGCACACGAGATAACGGTGGTCACTCGCTTTCCATTGAAGAGGATATTGCACAATCCAGAAGCAACAGGCAGGATCGTTGAGTGGGCACTGGAGCTGTCAAGCTTTGGTCTCAAGTTTGAGAGTACTTCAACTATACAGAGCCGAGCTTTGGCAGAATTCATAGCTGAATGGACCCCAACGCCCGATGAAGAAGTTCCAGAGACAAGTGTTCCCGTACAAGAAGCAACAAGTGAATGGGTAATGTACTTTGATGGTGCCTTCTCGCTGCAAGGCGCCGGTGCCGGCGTGGTACTCATAGCGCCCACCGGAGAGCACCTCAAGTATGTTATCCAGATGCACTTTCCCAGGGAGCAAGCGACAAACAATACTGCTGAGTATGAAGGCTTGCTTGCCGGCCTCAGGATTGCGGCCGAACTTGGGATCAGGAAGTTGATTGTGCGGGAAGATTCTCAGTTGGTGGTCCGGCAAGTTAACAAAAGTTACCAAAGCCCTCTGATGGAAGCCTATGTTGATGAAGTGAGGAAGCTTGAAGAACACTTTGAAGGTCTGCAAATGGAGCACGTTCCAAGAGCTCAGAATGATATTGCAGATGGCCTTTCAAAGTGTGCTGCGATGAAGTTACCTGTGGAACCAGGGACCTTCCTGCTCAAGCTAACTCAGCCATCCGTTACACCATCAGTTGGGCAAAACAAGAAGCGAAAATTGGTCTCCGGCGACTACTTGCCGGCGGATCTTCCCGAAGCCGCCGCCAAGGTCCCCAAGATCAACAGTCAGAACGCTGAGGAACAGCTTGCTCCTGCAGATCGAAGGATCTGTACAGTTGAAGCAAGCGTTCCCGACAAGCCTTGCCCCGGCAGGCTTGCCGGGGAACCATCAGCTCCGGCGGAGCCAGAGGTTCTTGCCGTAGAAGCTGAGGTTCCCGCAGCGGCCCTCATGCCTTTAGTCCTTGCCGATGAGCCTCGGGCTCCAGCATGGGCATAGCAGATCGTCCGTTTTCTGCAAACTGGAGAACTTCCCGACGACCCAGAAGAGATAGAGAAGATAACAAGACAATCAAGTATGTACCAGTTCGTGGATAACGAACTGTACAGAAGAAGGCTCAATGGTGTCAGGTTGAAGTGCATTTCCAGAGAAGATGGACAGAAGCTATTGGCAGAAATACATGGAGGCATATGTGGCCACCACATTGGCGCAAGGGCACTTGCCGGGAAGGCGTTCCGGCAAGGGTTCTTTTGGCAAGAAGCCCTCCAAGATGCAACTGCACAAGTAACCAAGTGTGAAGCGTGCCAGTTCCATGCCAAGCAAATTCATCAGCCAGCTCAAGCTCTCCAGACGATCCCTTTGTCCTGGCCCTTCTCGGCCTAGGGGCTCGATATCCTCGGCCCCTTCCCCCGAGCTGTCGGGGGCTTTGAGTACTTGTACGTTGCAATCGACAAGTTCACAAAGTGGCCGGAAGTGGAACCAGTGAGAAAGGTGACAGCACAGTCAGCAGTCAGGTTCTTCAGGTCAATTGTTTGCCGTTTCGGAATCCCTAACAGGATCATCACCGACAACGGCACACAGTTCACTAGTCGCACCTTCATGCAGTACGTCCAAGACCTTGGCGCCAAGGTCTGTTTCGCTTCCGTTGCTCACCCGAGGAGCAACGGTCAAGCGGAGAGGGCCAATGCTGAAGTGCTGCGCGGGCTCAAGACAAGAACCTTCGACAGGCTGCGCAAGTGTGGAAGAAACTGGATAGAGGAGTTACCAGCGGCTCTTTGGTCAATCAGAACGACACCAAGTCAAGCCACCGGACAGACACCCTTTGCTCTTGTCTATGGAGCAGAGGCAGTTCTCCCCACGGAACTCGTATACGGATCTCCTCGAGTGCTCGCTTATGATGAGCTCGAGCAAGAGCAACTGCGACAAGATGATGCATTGCTCCTCGAGGAGGAACGTCTCCAGGCTGCTGTACGAGCTGCTCGATACCAGCAAGCCTTGCGTCGCTATCATAGCCGCAAGGTTAAGGCCAGGAGTCTCAAGGAAGGCGACCTTGTTCTTCGGCGTGTTCAGTCCGCCAAGAATTCCAACAAGTTGACGCCGAAGTGGGAAGGCCCTTATCGGGTGAGACAAGTCACAAGGCCCGGCGCTGTCCGCCTTGAGACCGAAGAAGGCTTACCGGTGAGCAATTCCTGGAACATAGAGCATCTTCGCAAGTTTCACCCATAAGGCGCGGTGGCCGTGATCCGCTCCGGCAACCACCTTTTGTACGAGTCTTGCCGCTGTTGCATGTAAGCCTTTGTACAAAGCCGGGCGCAGATCCCGTGCATCAGTAAAGCTTTTGTGTTTCATACTATTTGCCATTTCCATGCTTTTCTTCGATATTTGCATGCATTGTTTGGCATCTTGTGCAACACACATATCCGGTAAGCATTAGCACGCCGAGAGACCCTATACTTGTTTTCCCTCTTCTTTTTCTTTCCCTCTTAAGCAGAAGGAATGTTCCTCGCACACAAGTTTGCCGGGGGGGAAGGAGGTGGAGGATGAACCAAGTGCTGTTCAAGAAAGAGAAGCTTGCCGGAGAACGAACAGAGGATGAACCAAGTGCTGTTCAAGAAAGAGAAGCTTGCCGGAGAACGAACAGATTATGAAAGCTAAGTTACCAGAATTTGAGCAGTACAAAATTTTAAATTCTAGTTATCTTCCTTGAACAACCACACTTTGTATGGAAAACCTGTGCGCGGAGGAACCTACCCTTGACTAGCCGCACCCTTACCTTGTTTTCGAGTACGCTCAACGACTTAAGTGAGCTGCGACAAGTGTCGCGCCCTTACTTCGTTTTCGAGTTCGCTCAGCAAGCTAAGTGTGTTGCGACTAGCTGCGGCAAGGTTGCTTGCCGGTAAGGCCCTTGCCAGCAGGCTGCTCAGAGTCCAGCACTCAGCGCTCGCGGCAAGGGTCCCTTGCCGGCGAGTTCCCTAAAAGCGTAGGGTAAAAAGCATACAAAGTAAAGGACCAAAGCAAGGGAGATAACACTGCATCGATTGATCAAAATAAGATAATATATTACAAGGGATAACTTGTCGCAATGACTAATAGGTTCATGTTCATGGCACACTTTGCAACAGCAAAGGAAATAAAAAGGAAAGAGGCCTAGTCTACGCGGTCGCCTTCACGCCTGGAGATCTTGTTCACCTTGGCGATGATGTGGGCGACCTGCGCCTTCAGCGCCTCCTGATCTGCATCGGCCGGCAAGCTGCGGAGAACGTTGACGAGATTTATGCCAGGATTGCGGTAGACAATCTTCGTCAAGACGCGCTCCAAGGTTCCCGCGCAGAGCTGGCGCGACTCCTCGGCCAGCTGCGCGGGGAGCTTCTCCTGCAGCCGTGCAAGCGCCGGCGCGATCCCTCTGAAGAAAAGACTTAACCTGGCGCTGTGGGGGAGGTTCTCGTCCGGAGAATACACAAGGTGCTCCGCCCTCATCGCCATCAACTCCTTGTCGATCTTGGCAGCAGAATCGACCAGCTCCTCTGTCCATTGCTCCACCGCCTGGTTGAAGATGTTCGCGGAGGTGGCAGTGCTCTCCACCAGCTCCCGCTCCTTGCGGAGCTCCTCCTTCAGTTTGGTCTCGCGGTCCCGGGCGGCGTCGAGTGAATCTCTCAGCGTGGAGACCTTCAACTCCAAGTCAGCGATCGAGTCCTTGGCGGCAGTAAGCTCGTCGCCCTTCTTGGAGAGGCGTACCTGAAGCTCGGAGTTGGTATGGGCGTCCTTCTCGCGCTCTATGTTGAGCGCGGTGACCCTGTCCTCGCTCGCCTTCAGGTACTGCTCCAGTTGCTGCACCTTGAGCTCCAAGTCCCTCTTGGCGGTTTCCGCGGCGGCGGTAGCTTCCTTCGCCTCCTTCAGGGCCCCGCCAAGAGTCTGCTCCCGGGCGGTGAGCTCGTCGTCGTGGGCGTCGAGCTCAACCTTCCGCTGGTTGAGCGCTCCTTCTCGCCGGGACAGCTCTTCACCAACTAGTCGCTGCTGCTCCTCGGCTTCAGCTTTCTCCAGGAGGAACTCTTGCTGCTCTCCGGCAAGCCTCTCGCGCTCCTCCGCCAAGTCACGGAGGGCCGCCTGGTTGGCGGCGCGGAGCTCCGCGGCGCGCTTCTCCAAGTCTACCCCAGCCTTGGCGGCGAGGGCTTCTCGGGAGTCCAGCTTCGCTTGCCTGGCCCGATAAAGGGCCAGGAGCCGGCGAAGCAGCTTCTCCTCCTCGGGCTCGTCGCTCCCGCCAGGCGCTTCGACGATCTTCAACCCCGCGGAGGCGAGAACCTCTCCATCAAAGGTCTCTCCCTCCACGGGGGCTCGCGACGAGGATCCCCACGGCACTTGTATGAAGACGCCATTGGGGGCCTCAAGATAGATGCCCGACTGCTCCTTGCCGGCGGAGGGGTCGGCGGCCGGCGCAGCGCTTGACGCTCCTGCCGCCTTCGGGCCGGCAGTGTGGTCGCCATCCCCCTCCCCGGCCTCGGCGTCTGCGGTCGGGGCAGTCTCCTCCGCGGCAGGCTCGTCGGCTCCTGCCATGCCCTCAGCGGTAGTGGCGTTGCCGCCGTCGCCTTGCGCGCCCTCCTCGCCGGTGGCCTCGGTCTCCATCCGGTCCGGCGCGGGAGGATCTAGCAGAAGAAGAAAAGGAACAATCAAGCAAATATCCAAAAAGACAAGTTCAAGAAGATAAAGCTGCAAAATTTACCTTCACGGACGTCTTCGACGACTGGCTCCCTCGCCGGGGAGTCCTCCCTTGGCGGTGGAGCGGTGGCCCCTGCTGGCGGAGGGCCGCCCGTGCCCTCCCTTGGCGGGGTGGCCACCCTTGTCGGGCTACCCGTCCTTGGCGGGGAGCCCGTCCTTGTCGGAACGTCCTCCCTCGCCGGGGAGTTCGCCCTTGGCGGGGAGGGTGGAATCTGCAGCTCCTCGGGAGTAACCTCCGGTTGCTCCTGCGGCTGCGGCTCCATTTCTGCACAAGACAAACAAAACAAACAAGGCAACAAGATATCAGTACAAAGCAAAAAACCTCAAGCGCGCCCGACAAGTGGGAAGCTCAAGACCAGACTTACGCTGGGGGCTGCGCTGGAGGCTGCTCCTCGGAGCAGCGGTTGGGTCCGGCAAGTTCGTCGCCGGCGCGTCCCCTGTCGCCGCGACGGGCGAGTCGTCATCGACCTCGACCACGGGGATCTTGGCCCGCTTCGCCATCCGCTGAGCCAGGGGCCTGCAAGCAAAGCAAGAACAAGATCAGAATCATGAAGGAACAATCAAGACAGAATCGAAGAAGTTACAAATTACAAACACTTACTCCTCTTCCTCCTTGTCGTCGCTGAGGGCGGAGAAATCGAACTCCACCTGAGGCGCTCTCACGCGAGGAGCAGGAGGAGAAGGCTCCCTCGGGCGCTTGGCGGTCTCCGGGGCTGGGGGCTGCAAAGACCCAGCCTCCGTTGGCGCCGAGGCCCGGGGAGCAGGCGGAGCAGCTGCTCCACTCTGAGAGGATCCCCCTCCGCTAGGTGCTGGTGCGCGGGGCGCCTCCGTCGCGGCTGGCGCGCGGGGCGCCTCCGCCGCGGCTGGTGCGTTGGGAGCCTCCGTCGCGCCTTGGCTCGCTCTGGTGGCCCGCGCCGCCCGGCGAGCAGGCTGCTGTCGGGGCGCCGGCGTCCTCGTCGCTGTGGGCGCCTTGCGGAGGCGCTTCCCCGGCGCTTGCATGGGACTTGCCGGAGGTGGGGAGTTCTCCGACGACGAGGAGGCGTCGTCGTCAAGCCCTAGAGACCCGCCGGTGTCTTCATCGGCCTCGACGTCTTCCTCCTCCTCCCCAGCGGGCCCGCTGGGTCCGGCATCCTGCCCTGCGGCCCCGCTCCCTCCGGTGGCTCCGCTCCCTCCGGCACCTCTGCTTCCTCCGGCAACCTCGCCTCTTGCGGCGGCTTCACTCACGATCCCGGGGATCCCGGCATACCTCAGGGAAGGAACCCCGGCGAGCTCGTCGGGCTGAAGCTTGAGCAGTCTGCGGATCTCCGCCTCCTCTGCTTGGCACGACGCGTCCGCGGCATCTGCCTCGTCGACGGTGAACCCAAAATCTCCCGCCGCGGCAGCTGCGGCGGCCTCTTCCATCCGGGAAGCAATATAAGCTAGATCCCGCTCAGTGGTGTCCCGAGTGAGACCCTTGTTCTCCTCGGCGTTCTTGGGCACCTCGACCAGATTATCGAAGAAACTCATAATTGCATCCGGCGTAGGCACTATCCAGGTGGGGTCGACGCCATGAGAGTCACACGCGGGCATCATTGCGCGCAAGGCATCCCGGGCAGTGCTGTTACACAGCGGCACCACTCCCCGGGGAGGTCTAAACCACTCCGGATGGGCCGGGTCGTGCTTGAAAAGCTCCCGGACCATCCCCTTCAGCTCCAACGCCGTGAAGTTGAAGTTCAAACCCGGGCGCAGCCTCATAATATCCGCCGCATTGCCGAACTCCCATGCTGGCCTTTTTCTCTCCTGTAAAGGGGCAATGCGGCGGCGGAGGAAATCTGCCCCTACCTCTCCGATGGTCAACTTGGCTACCCGGAGACGAAGTATCCTGACGAGGGCGACGTTGAGCTTGACATCATCCGGGGCCAACTCGCTCCAGTCCCTGCCGCGCATTATGGCTGTTGTGCGCAACGCAGTGAAAGGCTCCGGCTGGTCCTCCACTATCCAACACCAATCTGCGCGCCACTCCTCCCACTTGCCGCGGAGTTCTCCTTTCAGATATGAGTCCTTCTTGTTCAAGCGGAAGATCCAGGAGATACCCCCGGAGAGGGGAGCGCCGGCCTCTACTCTAGGCATGAAGAAATGGCGAAAAAGTGCTACGTTTGGATAGATCCCTATGTAGTTTTCGCACAGATGTGCGAAAACCGCCATCGTAAGGATGGCGTTGGGGGTGAAGTCTAAGAGGTGGAGGTTGTACGTGTTCATGATGTCACAGAAAAACTCCGAGAATGGAGGGCACAAGCCGCAGTGGAAGAAGACAGCGAAGAAGAAATACCCGCCGGGAAGCAGATCTTTGGCGCCGGCGGGGTAGACTCTGGTCCGGGGATGAGCCTGGTCTCCTTGGCCCAGAAGAGATAGTACTTGTTCCAGAGCTCCCTCGCGCCGAGCCTCGGCGCGAAGACCACGTTCCTCCTCCGCAGGAGGGCGAGCTTCGCCGCCTGCTCGGATTTCTCCCTCTTGGCCTTCTCCGCCTTCGCCTTCTCGGTCTTCGGAGCCATGGCGGAGGCGGCGATGGAAGGGGCGAGGAGTTCGACGGCGCCGCAGATGCGGAAGACGGCGGAGGAGGTGTGGGGGCAAGAGGCAGCGGGGGATTTCTGGAGGTTGAAGACGCAATGAAAGCGAAGGAGGGAAACTGCCCCTGCTTCCTCTGCTTTTAAGGGGGGAGTGGGGGACGCTCCGCATTTCCCATTAAAGATCGTGGCCACGATCTCTCCCACGACGCCGCAATCGACGCGTGCCGTTAGGGAGGGGCACGGCGGATGCGGAAGGGAATCTACGGCTCGCCGTGGGCCGCGCGTGCCCGTGCACTGTTTTGGGCCTGGCCCAACAGCGCTCGGCACCGTGTGTGGCCCAGGTCCGGGGGCTCCTGTCGGTGTACTAAGATAGGGGTACCCTAGTACCCCAACTTGTGCACGGGCAGTAGCAGCTTCCCGCGACAGGGTCTACCACGCGCTTGCCGGAAACCTTCCCGGTCCATATAAAGCCATTCAAAAACAAAGTATACAAGTCAGAAGACCAAGCCCCCGGCAAGTGGAGCTTGCCGGGAAGGCCGTCCCAGGCTCAAGATTATCACATTAACGCAAGACCCTGGCAAGAGGAGCTTGCCAGGAAGACCAGAAGACTGCATCTCAGAAGACACGCCTTGGCGCAACATGCGCCTCGGCAGGGCCCGGGGAGCGACAAGCTTCCGGGCCCGGCAAGATCAAGACCCCGGCAAGGTACTTGCCGGGGGAAGCCTGCACTGTGTGCCCGCGCTCCAGCTCATCGGCCCACGCGTCGCCCTGGGGCCCTTCCAGGGACGCGTGGCGGATGGCTGTGCAGCCTGGGGGACACGGTGACACTCCACGGTGACGAGGCTACCGCCGTGGCGAACGGAGACGCATGAGCGGGCGCTTTTGGGGTCGACGGCGACGGGCATTTAATGCTCTTGTCCCCCACTGTCAAAGTAGGTGATGACCACTGTTCATCCACTGTTCACGCACTGTTCCCGCACTGTTACAACTACCACCAAAGTTACATTTTTGCCCTTCTTCTACGTTGACACCTGTCGGTGACCCCTTGAGCTATAAAAGGAGGCCCATGCACAACATAGAAAGGGTTCGGAACCTAGACAGCTCTCTTGCTCGGTGTAGCTAGTTCTCCAAGCTCCCGAGCCCAAGAACTCAATACAATCTAAGCAGGAGTAGGGTTTTACGCGTCCGCGCGGCCCGAACCTGGGTAAACTGCCCGCGTGCTCTCCTCGATCCGCTCTTCGTGCTCCCTCCGCTCCCTTACCGCAACGTACAAGGGGCTCCGGTCCCATAGGTGCTCGTGGTGGACAGTTTCCCCCGACATCTACGCGTGGGCATCCATTGCTGCGTCTTCCCCGGCTCCGTGTCATCCCCTTCCTAGGCCTCGCCGTCGTCCACCGCCCTGGTGCTCTCGGCGCAGCGTGGTCAACATGGTCAAGGAACGACTTCCATCGGACGTGGACTCTACGAGGAGAGGCTGACAGCTGGGTCCACGAGCGCAGCAAGGAAGTGCCTCCTTATTATGCGCAAAATAATTATTCCTCCACCTGAGGAGTGTAACATCCCAAATTTCCAATTTGGAATGTTATACATTAGATCATCATGCATATCATATTTCTTGCTTTTGGTGGATCCAAGAAAATCCTAAGCAACTCAAGGACCCTCAGAGAGAGTTGGGGATTTCAATATTTTCATATTTGAGGTTTCTGAAATTTTGAAAATAGGATCGTTTGATTTTATCTATTTTATCATCAAGTATTTCTATTATGAAAATATGAGAGAGGGAGTAAAATGACTCTCCGAAAAATAAAGAAATACTGAGGATTTAATAAAAAAATCAAATAAGTTTTCTTTGGAGTTTTATTTGAATTAGGAAAAATTGCATGTTTTCAAAAATGCATTTTAGTGCCAAGAAAATGTTCATCTTGTTCTAAATATTCTATTTAGACGGGGAAAATTTGTTTTGGCAATTTTAGATTTTATTTTATTTTCTAGTATTTCTTTTTTCGTAGCGTCGGCGTTAATTAGAAAAAAAATAGGGGGACCCGAACCCGACTGGGCCGAAGCCCAGCCGAGCCAGGCCCAACCGCCCGCGCCGCCTTCCCCGTGCCGCCGCTCCGCCGTGCCCGGATCGGACTCCACCGCAGCCGCCGTTTCTTGCCCCCTCCCCCAAGCTTCTAGCCCCCCTATATATAGCCGCCGCCCCTGCCCCTTGTCGCACCCCGCCCCGCCGCCGCATAAGCCGCCGCTGCCGCAGCGCAAGCCACCGCCGCCGCCGCTGCACGCCGCCGCCGTCGCCGCTGCACACCACCGCTGCCGTAGCCTCGCCGCCTGCCACCGCCGACGCCTCTCACCGGCTGAAACGACGAGGTAGCCGCTGCCGCCGGTTTTCGATAGAAAACCATCGGTCTTTTTTTCGAACCTTAGTTCGTTTTTTTAGATAGATCGTTTTTTTTCTTTTTCCAGTTTAGTTAATTAGTGAGCGTTCACCCGTTCGTTCGTTTTAACGAACGAGTTCGTCATTTAGTCTCAGCTGACAAACGTCCGTTCGTTAAGCTATTTTTAGTTTTCTTTTTCGTAGTTTTTTTTTCTGATCGCGATCTTCGTTCTAGTTTATCTTTTCGCTCGTTTATCGGAATCAGGCGATTCAAGCGCCTGGAGTTTCCTCTCGAAACTCTTTAACCTATTTACCCAAGCGTTTGCCTTTGTTAAATTTGGACTTAGGTTCAGATGGGTACGGTAGTTGTTTCTCTTTCGCCGTTTGTCTTTCGTTGCTTTCTTTTTGTTGTTTCTTTTGCAAACCGGAGTTCTTAAGTTGAACTTTCTTGTTAGATCTCTTATTTGAGTTTTACCTGTGCATTAGCTAAGTACTTATTGTGTGTTTGTTTGTTTGCGATAGAGTACCCGGAGTGCGCCGCTTGCTACTTTGAATCTCTAGGTTTTACGGATCATCAACAAGGCAAGTAACACTTTGATCATACTTTCCAATTACCCAGTTTTTATTGCATTAGTCAAACCCTCACACATTGGATGAGTAGGAGCTATAACATGTGGGACTGGGAAGTAGATTGAGGTAGTACCTATTACCTGCATTATTTTCAAACACTTGGGAGTTACTTCTACGTTGCTGTTAGGTCATGCTATGCTCGCAGACGTGGTTTGGGTTTGAATGAAATCCATGACAGATGTGAGACTATTAAATTAATGGTTCAACTTACGGTGGCAACTTAAACACACATCTGGGTGGATTGAGGCACCTGGGTATTCCAGCGATTGCCTATTTTCTTTGTGGACCGCCACCCAGGCTTAAAGGGATCATGAGATTATTCATACTAGAAACTTCCGTGTGTAGCCACAAGCTATTATGGGCTCTAGCATAGTTGACTAAGTTGTGCGAACTCTTACAGTGGTGGACTAGCAGATGTAGGGGATGTAGGTTGGTACGGTCCAGCCGGACGTAAGGTGCTAGTGCTTCTGAAAGACTTTGTCTCGGTCATCCGTTTCTCAAACAACCTGTAGTGCGAGAATTCCAACGGAGGCGATCGAGTCTTGTGGGGAAAAGGGCACAAACCTCTACAGAGTGTACAAACTGATCATGATTAGCCGTGTCCCCGGTTACGGATGTCTTGAGTATCTAGTACTTGGATTATCATGTGAATCTCATCATGTTACTTTAATTAATATTGCTGGGTTAATGATGATTACTAATTGGGGTTGAGAGGATGTCTATCTTCTCAACGATGTTTCAACTACCATGATAGTTAACTAAAATCTATTCCTTTGTAGTAGGGAAAAATTGGCTTTATGCAAAAACTGTAACCATAGAGCTTTCCACCAGCCATATTGCATATAGTATAGCTTTACTTTTGTTACTCTCTATGTGTTACCTTGCCAACATATTCCATGTGCTGACCCGTTTTCGGGCTGCAACGTTCATGTTGCAGACTTTTCAGACGACGAGTAAGCTGCCCTCTTAGGTCGTGGTTCTATACTCAGTGATGCCGTTCGAGTTGATGGACTCACTTATCTTCCAAGCCTTCCATTGTTATCGTCATTAGATGGCCTTAAGCCATTTTTATTGTAATAAGTTCATCGTTGGAACTATCGATGTAATAAGTTTGTGATTGCCACTCTGTTATAAATCCTTCAAGTACTATGCGTGTAAGCATTACTGATCCAGAGATGACACTGATGCACAGAGATCGGACTATTTGACGTCTGGTCGCTACAAGATGGTATCAGAGCACACGCTGACTGTAGGACACGACCACTAAGCTAAAACCCTAGAGCACTATTCACTCTTCTCATTTCTGACTCCTCATATTTTCTACTCTTTTAGGATGGTGGATGCAAGGAACAAGTTCACGCAACCTGATGAAGATACGCCATTTGGACGACACCTGAAGGAAGTCACCAGATATCTAAACATCGGATTACCAAGTTTCACCGGAACCTACAACGCCACTTTACCTGAAGAGGAGCGCTGGTTGATTCAAGCTCAAGTTCCAGGAAGGACGTTCATGCCCGTCACCGCACCCATAGAATTTTCCTTTAATGCGCCTACATGGAGCCTGGGCAGAAGCATGGCAGCCCACATCGCTATGGGAAGGATTGGAGAAATCTACAAGCAGGAGCTAAAGGACACCATCTACTAGATTTGTGGACGTAGAGATGAGCGGTGGGACATGGTCAACACCCGGAAGGACATGTCCATTGCCTCATTCATTCAAGAGTTAAACCAGCACATTCGTCGCCAGGAACACCAGATGTGTGCAGGGATGATAGACTTGAAGAAAGCACTAACCAGAAACTTGGAGTTAGAGGAGGAACTCAAGTCTACACGCGACAGATGCGAGGAGGAGATGTTAATACTTGTGGAAAAGAATGATAATTTGACACGAAAGCTAGGAGTATTCATGGGAGAAGAGGAAGAAGAACCCAAGGAGATTCCACCTGAAGACTACATCATCCTTGACGACACGGACTCAGACCCCGATGATAGCGATGATGAGGACTATGAAGATGAAGCTGGAGCGGACATCATGGAATCCTCTGCCGATCAAAATTTCTAGAAGACCTTCCTATGACTAGTAGTTTTTCCCATTTAGTAGACTTAGAGCACTTTTGTAACGATTAGATCCATGTAAGCCCTTGCTTGAAATTGATATTGGTGTGATATGTTTGTGTTTGCCTCATGTGCATTTGGGTAGTGATTTTCCCTAGACCTCTTTTCTATTCTAATCTCTTCCCTCTACACCCATCAGATGCCTCCAAGACGTGAGCCTGGATTTGAGTTTCCCCCTGAGCTCACTCAGTTGATCCAGCAGCAGAACACCTTGATGCAACTTCTTGTCCAGAACACTTAGAACAACCAGAACAACAACAACAACCCTCCACCACCACCACCCGTGGATAACCTGACCCATTTCTTAAGGTTACAACCACCGGTGTTTGCTAGTAGCATTGAACCAATAGTCGCTGATGACTGGCTGCGCAAGATTGGAAGGGATTTGACAACTGCTAACTGCTCAGATGCTGAGAAGGTGCGTTTTGCCGCACATCAGTTGTCTGGACCAGCCGCAGCGTGGTGGGAGAATTACACATCCACTTTTCCCATAGCCAATGTTACTTGGGAACAGTTTCAACAAGCTTTTCGTACCGCCCATGTCTCAACTGGAGCTATGAGCATGAATAAGCGGGAGTTTCGCAATTTGCGCCAAGGCAATCGTACTGTGGCTCAGTACGTGGATGAGTTTAGTACCCTATCTCGTTGTGCCCCAGATGATGTGGCCACAGATGCCGCTAAGCAGGAGAGATTTATGGAAGGGCTGAATGATGAGATGAGCGTACAGTTGATGGTGGCAACTTTCAACAACTACCAGGAACTGGTTGATCGAGCTCTAATGATTGAAGGGAAGCACCAACAGATTGAAAGTCGCAAGAGGAAGTATGGACAAGGAAAGTACAATTCTGGAGCTCGGCAAAAGCCACATTTTACCCCTAAAACGGTAGGACAATTTCAACATACCCATGGAGGAGGTAGCTCGCACAATCATAGTGGCCCCAAGAATGGGAATGGGAATGGAGGAAGCAACGGACAGAACCGCACCATCCCAACAACTCCAGCCAAGTGAGACCTGAGTCAAGTCACTTGCTTCAAGTGCCGGAAGATGGGACATTACGCCAATGAATGTCCAGAAGCCCAGAATGGAAATGGCAATGCAAGCTCTGGAAAGAAGCCGAACCCTTTTAATAGGGGACAAGTGAACCACGTTAGCGTGGAGGAGGTTGAAGCTTAGCCAGATGCAGTAATAAGTAAGTTTTTAGTTAAGTCCTTTACTGCACTCGTTCTTTTCGATACTGGTGCAACGCATTCATACATTTCAAGGGGATTTGTGGATAAGTATAAGCTGCCAACCCAAGCCCTTAGGTCACCCATGTTAGTAACCTCACCAGGAGCAAAGTATATGGCTAAGTTATGGTGTGATCAGTTGCCATTAAGGATTGGTAACTACACTTTCCCTTCGGACATAATAGTATTGGAATCTCAAGGATTGGGTGTGATATTAGGCATGGATTGGTTATCTAAGTATGAAGGGAATATTGAATGCGCCAGTAAGTCCATTTTGCTTACTACGCCAGAAGGAAGAAGAATCAAGTATGTATCCCGGCATGTGCCGAAAAGGAACAGAGTAAATTCTTTATCAGGAGTTATTCAGGAGGAAGTACCAGTAGTGAAAGATTTCCCTGACGTATTTCCAGAGGAACTGCCAGGCATGCCACCAAATAGAGATATTGAGTTTTTGATTGAGCTTTTGCCAGGCACAGGGCCAATTTCTAAGAGACCATATAGGATGCCCGCAAAGGATTTGGAGGAGATTAAGAAACATATTAACGAGTTACTGGATAAAGGTTACATTTGCCAAAGTTCTTCGCGTTGGGGTTCGCCAGTACTTCTAGTGGAGAAGAAGGACATATCGTTAAGAATGGTTGTTGATTATCGAGGATTGAATGAAGTAACAATCAAGAACAAGTACCCACTGCCGATGATCAATGATCTGTTCGATAGATTGCAAGGAGCTAAGGTATTTTCCAAGATCGACCTATGCTCAGGGTACCATCAATTGAAAATTCGAGAGCAGGATATACCTAAGACGGCCTTTACCACCAGGTATGGGTTGTACGAGTATACCGTTATGTCTTTTGGTCTGACTAACGCACCAGCATACTTTATGAACCTGATGAACAAAGTGTTTATGGAGTTTTTGGATAAGTTCGTCATGGTGTTCATAGATGATATATTGATCTTCTCAAAGGATGAAGAGGAACATGCAGAGCATTTGCGTTTGGTATTGGAGAAGCTCAGAGAACATCAGTTGTATGCCAAGTTTAGCAAATGCGAGTTTTGGTTGAAGGAAGTTGGATTCCTCGGACACGTTATATTCGGAGAAGGAATAGCAGTAGATCCCGCCAAGGTGGACACTGTGACAAATTGCGAAGCACCGACAACAGTTGGAGAGATCCGGAGTTTTCTTGGACTTGCAGGATACTACCGGAGATTTATTGGGAATTTCTCGAGGATTGCCAAACCAATGACGGAGTTGTTAAAGAAGGATACCAAGTTCAATTGGACAGAAGAATGTGAGGCCAGTTTCCAGGAATTAAGGAAACGGTTGGTCTCATCACCTGTGTTGATTCTGCCAGATCAACATAAGGACTATGAGGTGTACTGCGACGCTTCACGTCGAGGACTTGGAGCAGTTCTTATGCAGGAAGGGAGAGTTGTTTCGTATGCTTCACGACAACTGAAACCTCATGAATTGAACTATGCCACTCATGATTTGGAGTTAGCAGCCGTAGTTCATGCATTGAAGACTTGGAGACATTTTCTCATTGGAAACCATTGTGATGTATATATGGATCACAAGAGTTTGAAGTATATATTCACTTAGAAGGAGCTGAATCTCAGGCAAAGGAGATGGCTGGAACTCATTAAGGATTACGACATGAGATTGCATTATCATCCCGGAAAGGCTAACGTAGTAGCCGATGCGCTAAGTCGTAAGAGCCATGTCAATACCCTAATGACGGAGGATTTACCAAAGGAGTTAGCCAAGGACTTACGAGAACTATGTTTGGAGATAGTTCCGAGAGGCTATGTAGCAACACTGGAGATCCAGTCTACCCTGATGGATAAAATCAGAGAAGCTCAGAAAACTGACGAGGAGGTTGCCTCTATAAAGGAGAGGATGAATGAAGGAAAGGCTAAAGGATTTCGTGAGGATGAGCACGACACCCTTTGGTTTGAGGACCGCGTTTATGTGCCTAACGACCCAGGGATCAGGAAGTTGATTCTGCAGGAGGCCCATGATTCACCATACTCAATTCACCCAGGAAATACCAAGATGTAATTGGACTTGAAGGATACTTTCTGGTGGACCTATATGAAGAAGGATATTGCTGAGTATGTAGCCCTTTGTGATGTATGTCAGAGAGTCAAGGCAGAACATCAAAAGCCGGCAGGATTGTTACAACCATTGCCAATACCCGAATGGAAGTGGGATAAGCTAGGCATGGATTTTATTACGGGATTACCCAGAACTCGTTCATGCTACGACTCGATTTGGGTTGTAGTCGATCATTTGACGAAGGTAGCTCATTTCATCCCAGTAAAGACTACTTTACCAGTGCGAAGTTGGCAAAGGTATACATGACCAGAATCGTATACCTGCATGGAGTTCCGAGGAGCATCGTATCAGACAGAGGAACCCAGTTTACCTCAAAGTTCTGGAATCATTTACACGAAACATTGGGTACCAGGCTAGAGTTTAGCACAGCTTTTCATCCGCAGACATATGGACAGACCGAGAGAGTCAACCAGATTTTGGTGGATATGCTGAGAGCTTGTGCGCTAGATTATGGATCTAGTTGGGACGACAATTTGCCTTATGCAGAATTCTCTTACAACAACAGTTATCAATCCAGTTTGAAGATGGCCCCTTTCGAAGCGTTATACGGAAGGAGGTGTAGGACTCCGTTGTCTTGGGACGAAGTTGGAGACCGCAAGTTGTTTGGGCCAGATCTGATCACGGAATCGGAACAGAAGGTGAAGTTGATTCGCGATAGACTCAAGATAGCCCAGTCCAGGAAGAAGAGCTACGCGGATTCAAAACGCAAAGTGATCGTTTACGAAGTCGGAGACTGAGTTTATCTTCGAGTGTCTCCACTTCGAGGAGTTAAGCGCTTTGGAGTTCAGGGAAAGCTAGCGCCACGTTTTGTAGGACCATACAAGGTTATGGAACGAATGGGAGAAGTAGCCTACAAGTTGGAACTGCCCGAAGGATTGTCAGGAGTTCACGATGTATTCCACGTTTCCCAGTTGATGAAATGCCACGCCGAGATGGCTGAGATACCGCTGAGGGATACTGTGCCATTGGAAGCTATTCAGCTGGACAACGACTTGACCTATGAAGAGAGACCAGTCAAGATTCTTGAGAATGCCAGCCGAGTCACCCGCAGCAAGGTTATCAAGTTTTGCAAAGTTCAGTGGAGTCACCACACCGAGGATGAAGCCACCTGGGAACGAGAGGAAGACCTGCGAAAGGAGCACCCTCACCTATTTTCTAGCCAACCCGAATCTCGAGGGCGAGATTCATCTTATGGTGGGTAGGTTTGTAACATCCCAAATTTCCAATTTGGAATGTTATACATTAGATCATCATGCATATCATATTTCTTGCTTTTGGTGGATCCAAGAAAATCCTAAGCAACTCAAGGACCCTCGGAGAGAGTTGGGGATTTCAATATTTTCATATTTGAGGTTTCTCAAATTTTGAAAATAGGATCGTTTGATTTTATTTATTTTATCATCAAGTATTTCTATTATGAAAATATGAGAGAGGGAGTAAAATGACTCTCCCAAAAATAAAGAAATACTGAGGATTTAATAAAAAAAATCAAATAAGTTTTCTTTGGAGTTTTATTTGAATTAGGAAAAATTGCATGTTTTCAAAAATGAATTTTAGTGCAAAGAAAATGTTCATCTTGTTCTAAATATTCTATTTAGACGGTGAAAATTTGTTTTGGCAATTTTAGATTTTATTTTATTTTCTAGGATTTCTTTTTTCGTAGCGTCGTCGTTAATTAGAAAAAAAAAGAATAGGGGGATCCAGTATGGTGGCAGGCTGACTTGTGGGCCTACTAAGTTGACGGGGACGGAGGGCTTTGTCAACTTAGTCAATATGCACGATTCTAGCTCCAGTGACCTTACGATGTCCATCCAACGGTCGTAGTGCTTCTTCAACCTCCGGTCTTCTTGCTCTAGCCGCCCAAACTAGCGCCGGTCGTGCCTCGTGCTCCTGCCTCCCGTGGCCGGCTGCGATGCGGTGGAGGCCTCACCGCCCCCTACTACTCCCACCGCTGGCTAGGCCATCCCTCTAATCACCCACACCCCCTGTTATTCTGCGGCGACGGCAGCCTCACACCGCAGCGAACAAGTGAACTCTCGTACTCCTCTACGCGTTGGCATCCATTGCTGCGTCTTCCCCGGTTCCGCGTCGTCCCCTTCCTAGGCCTCGCCGTCGTCCACCGCCCTGTTGCTCTCGGCGCAGTGTAGTCAACATGGTCAAGAAACGACTTCCATCGGACATGGACTGTACATGGAGAGGCTAACAGCTGGGTCCACGACCGCAGCAAGGAAGTGCCTCCTTATTACGCGCAAAATAATTATTCCTCCACCTGAGGAGCCACCGTATTCCGTGAAAAAAAGGTTTCCCCCTGACTGCTGGGACCCACCAGCTACATCTTCGCACGCAAGGAAGTGCGTCCGGGCAAAATAAAACGATTCGCCCCCTGACAGCTGGGACCCACCAGCTACATCTTCGCACGCAAGGAAGTGCCTGACAGTTGGGACCCACCTGGTCGAAGTGTACGTAGCGTTGTCATGCTGGTCGTGAACGTGTACATACATACTATTCGGGTAGAGGCGCGCATGTGTCGTAGTAGAGGCACACAGGTAGCATGTACACGTACGTACAGCGGCCAGGGTGCAAGAAAGTAAATACGGCCACATACGTACATACGGGCGGGGTCTCGAATGCCTACTCACGCGTGCGTACGGTCATGGCTAGGTCAGAATGGAGAAACAGCGTCGTCGTCGTGTTCATGGAGAGCCAACCGGCTGGTCGGAACGGAATGCGTCATCGTGTTCATCGGGAGGGCTTGGACGGAACAGCCGATGGAAATGAGGCCTGGCGTACCGCAGAACGGAGGAAACGACCTTGTGTTCGACCGGCCACGGTCAAAACGGGATCCTGTTCATAGGGAGGGGTCTAGCATACCGCAAAAGGAGGAAACGGACCTCCTATGGTCGAAACGGGGGTCCTGTTGATCAGGAGGGGTGTGGCGTACCGCAAAATGGAGGTAACGGACTTGTGTTGGAGCGCTACGGTCAAAACGGGGGTCCTGTTCATCGGGTGGGGTGTGGCGTACCGCAAAACGGTCCTATTCATTGGTGGTGTTCACTTGTGTGGGATACTGTTCATCTCCACCGTCGACACCCTCCAACCTCCACGGGCTACTGTTCATCCACCGTCGACCTCCTCCAGCCTCCACCTTCGACTGTTCATGCATGTGCTCCTATTCATCCAGCCTCCACCGCACGCTACTCCACCGGCTACTGTTCAACCAGCCCTTTCCACGGGCTCCTGTTCAACCACCCTCCATGGGCTACTGTTCATCCAGCCCTCCACCGTCTACTGTTCATCCAGCCCTCCACGGGGTGGTCCTGTTCATCCTACCCTCCACGGGGTCCTGTTCATCCAGCCCCAACCGACCCGATCGAGCGGGATCCCGTTCATCCAGAGGCAACACCACGAGGTCCTGTTCATCCACCCCCACCGGGAACTGTTCATCCAAACCCCCCAGCAACGCTCACTGTTCATCCAAAGGTAGCATCAATCGGCTTCAGTTAGCAGCAGTAGTGAAGGAATCGCTCGATCGGGTTCAGTTAACAGCCATCAATCGATCGCTCGGGTTCAGTAACGCGTAGCCTGCAGTGCAATCGCTCGGGTTCAGTTAGAGCCCAACGCCTCGCTCGGGTTCAGTTAGAGCCCAACGCCTTGCATCCACGCGCGTGCGTGTACGAGAGAAACGCGCATCACTCGGCCCCGACCACCCACCGTAACCGGCAACACCCCGACATTTTCCTTGCCCTGGCTTCTACCATGGTTTTTTCTGTCATGGACGGCCCAAAGAATGTCATGCAACTGCGTCTCCGGCCCGCCCAGGACGAAAAGCCCATTTCCTGTCATGATTTTTTGTCATAGAAGTAGGATCCCACCACATCTATGATGATACAGGGTTTTGTTTCAATTATCGTCATAGAAGTGTCATAAGTATGACAGAAAAAAAAATTCGTTTGGCCCAAAATGTCACGAATGTGTCTTTTTTTGTAGTGCAAGTTGAGTCATGTGATTGTAGTACCCAGACA
The DNA here is from genome assembly GCA_902687465.1 of Secale cereale. Lineage (NCBI taxonomy): Eukaryota > Viridiplantae > Streptophyta > Magnoliopsida > Poales > Poaceae > Secale > Secale cereale. Next base: position 890,493,562 of record LR738711.1, on the reverse strand, counting down.
TTCTGAGTATGTGTTCACTGATAGAACTGTTATCCTCCATCTTGCAGCTATAGAACTTATTGGAGGCTTCATATCTCTCAATTCGGGCATTTGCTTGAAATATTAACTTCAGTTCTTGGAACATCTCATATGCTCCATGACGTTCAAAACGTCTTTGAAGTCCCGATTCTAAGCTGTAAAGCATGGCACACTGAACTATCGAGTAGTCATCAGACCACGTCTGTCAGACGTTCAATAGCGGGAGGGGGCTTGTCACCTAGCATTGCTTCAAGGACATAATTCTTCTGTGCAGCAATGAGGATAATCCTCAAGTTACGGACCCAGTCTGTGTAGTTGCTACCATCATCTTTCAACTTAGCTTTCTCTAGGAGCACGGGCCATTGATCTACAATAACATAGATATGCAAAAAAAAACTATCAGGACTAAGTTCATGATAAATTAAAGTTCAATTAATCATATTACTAAAGAACTCCTACTTAGATAGACATCCCTCTAGTTATCTAAATGACAACGTAATCCAAATCAACTAAACCATGTCCGATCATCACGTGAGATGGAGTAGTTTTCAATGGTGAACATCTTATGTTGATCATATCTACTATATGATTCATGCTCGACCTTTCGGTCTTCAGTGTTCCGAGGCCATGTCTGTACATGCTAGGCTCGTCAAGTTTAACCCGAGTATTCTGCATGTGCCAAGTTTTCTTACACCCGTTGTATTTGAACTAGAGCTTATCACACCCGATCATCACGTGGTGTCTCGGCACGATGAATAGTCGCAACGGTGCATACTCTGGGAGAACACTTGTACCTTGAATTTTTTTAAGGGATCATCTTATAATGCTACCGCCGTACTGAGCAAAATAAGAAGCATAATGAGAAAAACATCACATGCAATCAAAATACGTGACATGATATGGCCATCATCATCTTTTGCTTTTGATCTCCATCTCCAAAGCATCGTCATGATCTCCATCATCACCGGCTTGACACCATTATCTTCATCGTAGCGTCGTGGTCGTCTCGCCAACTATTGCTACTACTACTACTATCGCTAACTCATAGTGATAAAGTAAAGCAATTACATGGCTTTCTCAACTCATACAATATAGAGACAACCATAAGGCTCATGCCAGTTGCCGATAATTTACAAAACATGATCATCTCATACGACAACATATAACACATCACGTCTTGACCATATCACCTCACAACATGCCCTGCAAAAACAAGTTAGACATCCTCTACTTTGTTTTGCAAGTTTTACGTGGCTGCTACGGGTTTAGCAAGAACCGTTCTTACCTATGCATCAAAACCACAACGATTTTTCGTCAAGTGTGCTGTTTTAACCTCCAACAAGGACCGGACGTAGTCACACTCGATTAAACTAAAGTTGGAGAAACTGACACCCTCCAGCCACCTATGTGCAAAGCACGTCGGTAGAACCAGTCTCATGAACGCGGTCATGTAATGTCGGTCCGGGCCGCTTCATCCAACAATACCGCCGAATCAAAGTATGACATGCTGGTAAGCAGTGTGACTATTATCGCCCATAACTCATTGTGTTCTACTCGTGCATATCATCTACGCATAGACCTGGCTCATGATGCCATTGTTGGGGAATGATGTCTACTACGCAACCTTCTTCTTGTAGATGTTGTTGGGCCTCCAAGTGTAGAGGTTTGTAGGAAAGTAGCAAATTTCCCTCAAGTGGATGACCTAAGGTTTATCAATCCGTGGGAGGCGTAGGATGAAGATGGTCTCTCTCAAACAACCCTGCAACCAAATAACAAAGAGTCTCTTGTGTCCCCAACACACCCAATACAATGGTAAATTGTATAGGTGCACTAGTTCGGGGAAGAGATGGTGATACAAGTGCAATATGGATGGTAGATATAGGTTTTTGTAATATGGAAATATAAAAACAGAAAGGTAATTAATGATAAAAGTGAGCACAAACGGTACTGCAATGCTTAGAAACAAGGCCTAGGGTTCATACTTTCACTAGTGCAAGTTCTCTCAACAATAATAACGTAACTGGATCATATAACTATCCCTCAACATGCAACAAAGAGTCACTCCAAAGTCACTAATAGCGGAGAACAAATGAAGAGATTGTTGTAGGGTACGAAACCACCTCAAAGTTCTTCTTTCTGGTCTATCTATTCAAGAGTCCGTAGTAAAATAACACAAAGCTATTCTTTCCGTTCGATCTATCCTAGAGTTCGTACTAGAATAACACCTTAAGACACAAATCAACCAAAAATCTAATGTCACCTAGATACTCCAATGTCACCTCAAGTATCCGCGGGTATGATTATACGATATGCATCACACAATCTTAGATTCATCTATTCAACCAACACAAAGAACTTCAAAGAGTGCCCCAAACTGTCTACCGGAGAGTCAAGATGAAAATGTGTGCCAACCCCTATGCATAGATTCCCAAGGTCACGGAACCCGCAAGTTGATCACCAAAACATACATCAAGTGAATCAATAGAATACCCCATTGTCACCACGGGTATCCCACGCAAGGCATACATCTAGTGTTCTCAAATACTTAAAGACTCAATCCGATAAGATATCTTCAAAGGGAAAACTCAACCTATTACAAAAAGGTAGAGGGGAAGAAACATCATAAGATCAAACTATAGTAGAAAAGCTCGCGATACATCAAGATCGTGCCATATCAAGAACACGAGAGTGAGAGAGAGAGAGAGAGAGAGAGAGAGAGAGAGAGAAAGAGAGAGAGAAAGAGAGAGAGAGAGAGATCAAACACATAGCTAGTGGTACATACCCTCTACCCCGAGGGTGAACTACTCCCTCCTCGTGATGGAGAGCGCCGTGATGATGAAGATGGCCACCGGAGAGGGATTCCCTCCTCTGGCAGTGTGCCCGAACGGGTCTAGATTGATTTTCGTTGGCTACAGAGGCTTGTGGCGTCGGAACTCCCGATCTAGGTTATGTTCTGGAAGTTTGGGTATTTATCAGAGGTGTTGGAGTCGGTAAGAAGTCAGGGGGTCCCCGAGGCGGCCACGAGATAGGGGGCGCGCCCAGGGGTAGGGCGCGCCCCCACCCTCGTGGTGGCCTCGGGACTCTTCTGCTCCAACTCAGGTACTCCGTGGGATTCTTCTGGTCCAAAAACAATCTCCGTGAAATTTCAGGTCAATTGGACTCCTTTTGGTATTCCTTTTCTGCGATACTCAAAAACAAGGAAAAAACAAAAACTGGCACTAGGCTCCGGGTTAATAGGTTAGTCCCAAAAATCATATAAAATAGCACACTAAAGCCCATTAAACATCCAAAACATATAATATAATAGCATGGAACAATAAAAAATTATAGATACGTTGCAGACGTGTCAAGCATCCCCAAGCTTAATTCCTGCTCGTCCTCGAGTAGGTAAATGATAAAAATAGAATTTTGATGTGCAATGCTACCTAACTTAATTTTCAATGTAATTTTATTTATTGTGGCATGAATGTTCAGATCCAAAAGATTCAAGACAAAAGTTTAATATTGACATAAGAATAATAATACTTCAAGCATACTAACAAAGCAATTATGTCTTCTCAAAATAACATGGCCAAAGAAAGTTCATCCCTAAAAAATCATATAGTTTGGCTATGCTCCATCGTCGTCACACAAAATACCCAAATAATGCACAACCTCGGTTTCAGCCAAGCAATTGTATCATACTTTAAATTTTTCAAACTTTTTCAACTTTCACGCAATACATGAGCGTGAGCCATGGATATAGCACTATAGGTGGAATAGAGTGGTGGTTGTGGAGAAGACAAAAGAGGAAGATGGTCTCACATCAACTAGGTGTATCAATGGGCTACGGATATGCCCATCAATAGATATCAATGTGAGTGAGTAGGGATTGCCATGCAACAGATGCACTAGAGCTATAAATGTACGAAAGCTCAACAAAAGAAACTAAGTGGGTGTGCATCCAACTTGCTTGCTCACGAAGACCTAGGGCATTTGAGGAAGCCCATCATTGGAATATACAAGCCAAGTTCTATAATGAAAATTCCCACTAGTATATGAAAGTGACAAAACAAGAGACTCTCTATCATGAAGATCATGGTGCTACTTTGAAGCACAAGTCTGGAAAAAAGATAGTAGCTTTGCCCCCCGTTTTTTGGGCCTTCCTTTTTTTATTTGGCCTTTCTCTCTCCTTTTTTATTTGGCCTTTCCTTTTTTCCCTTTTTTTGAGAGAATGCTCTAATAATGATGATCATCACACTTCTATTTATTTACAACTCAAAGATTACAACTCAATACTAGAACAAAATATGACTCTATATGGATGCCTCCGGCAGTGTACCGGGATAGGCAATGAATCAAGAGTGAAATGTATGAAAAATTAAGCATGGTGGCCTTGCCACAAATACGAAGTCAACTACATGATCATGCAAGGCAATATGACAATGAAGAAGCGTGTCATAATAAACGGAACGGTGGAAAGTTGCATGGCAATATATCTCAGAATGGCTGTGGATATGCCATAATAGGTAGGTATGGTGGCTGTTTTGAGGAAGATATATGGTGGGCATATGGTACCGGCGAAAGTTGCACGGTACAAGAGAGGCTAGCAATGGCGGAAGGGTGAGCGTGCGTATAATCCATGGACTCAACATTAGTCATAAAGAACTCACATACTTATTGCAAAATCTACAAGTCATAAAAACAAAGTACTACATGCATGCTCCTAGGGGAAGGGTTGGTAGGAGTTAACGAGCGCGCGATCCCGACCTCCACACAAAGGATGCCAATCAAAGAAATACCTCATGCTTCAAATTTGTCACACAACGGTTACCATACATGCATGCTACTGGACTTGCAAACCTCGACACAAGTATTTGTAAAATTCACAACTACTCTACTAGCATGACTATAATATCACCATCCTCATATCTCAAAACAATCATCAAGCATCAAACTTCTCATAGTATTCAATGCACTTTATATGAAAGTTTTTATTATACCCATCTTGGATGCCTATCATATTAGGACTAATTTTATAGCCAAAGCTAATTACCATGCTGTTCAAGAGGACTCTCAAAATAATATAAATGAGGCATGAGAGATCAATAATTTCTATAAAATAAAACCACCATCGTGCTCTAAAAAGATATAAGTGAAGTACTAGAGCAAAATTATCTAGCTCAAAAGATATAAGTGAAGCACATAGAGTATTCTAATAAATTCCGATTCATGTGTGTCTCTCCCAAAAGGTGTGTACCGCAAGGATGATTGTGGGAAACTAAAAAGCAAAGACTCAAATCATACAAGACGCTCCAAGCAAAATACATATCATGTGGTGAATGAAAATATAGCCTCAAGTAAAGTTACCGATGAACGAAGACGAAAGAGGGTATGCCTTCCGGGGCATCCCCAAGCTTAGGCTCTTGGTTATCCTTGAATATTACCTTGGGGTGCCTTGGGCATCTCCAAGCTTAGGCTCTTGCCACTCCTTATTCCATAGTCCATAAAATCTTTACCCAAAACTTGAAAACTTCACAACACAAAACTCAACAGAAAACTCGTGAGCTCCGTTAGTATAAGAAAGTAAAACCACCACTTAGGTACTGTTGTGAACTCATTCTAGATTCATATTGGCGTAATATCTACTGTATTACAACTTCTCTATGGTCCATACCCTCCGATACTACTCATAGATTCATCAAAATAAGCAAACAACACATAGAAAACAGAATCTGTCAAAAACAGAACAATTTGTAGAAATCTGTAACTCTCGAATATGTCTGTAACTCAAAAAATTCTCAAATAAATTGGTGGACATGAGGAATTTGTCTATTAATCATCTGCAAAAAGAATCAACCGAAAATCACTCTCTAGTAAAAAATGGCAGCTAATCTCGTGAGTGCAAAAGTTTCTGTTTTTTATAGCAAGATCACAAAGACTTCACCCAAGTCTTCCCAAAGGTTCTACTTGGCACTTTATTGAAACAAAAGCTATAAAACAAGATTACTACAGTAGCTTAATCATGTGAACACACAAAAACAGTAGGGGTAAATATTGGGTTGTCTCCCAACAAGCTATTTTTCTCTAATGCCTTTTATCTAGGCATGATGATTTCAATGATGCTCACATAAAAGATAAGAATTGAAAGATAATAAGAGCATCATGAAGAATATGACTAGCACATTTAAGTCTAACCCACTTCCTATGCATAGGGATTTTGTGATCAAACAATTTATGGGAGAAAGAATCAACTAGCATAGGAAGGGAAAACGAGCATAACTTCAAGATTTTAAGCACATAGAGAGGAAACTTGATATTATTGCAACTCCTACAAGCATATATTCCTCCCTTATAATAATTTTCAGTAGCATCATGAATGAATTCAACAATATAACCATCACATAAAGCATTCTTTTCATGAACCCCAAGCATACAAATTTTATTACTCTCCACATAAGCGAATTTCTTCTCATGAATAGTAGTGGGAGGAAACTCAACAAAATAATTATCATGTGAGGCATAATCCAATTGAAAACTAAAATCATGATGACAAGTTTCATGGTTATCATTATTAATAATAGCATACAAGTCATCACAATAATAATAATAAATAGCAACTTTGTCCTCCTAATCAATTGGAATCTCTTCCTAAATAGTGGATTCATCACTAAATAAAGTCATGACCTCTCCAAATCCACTTTCATAAATATTGCAATCATCATAAATAGGACTCATGATATCATCATAATAAATTTGCACATCAAAACATGGGGGACTAAAAATATCATCTACATCAAACATAGCTTCCCCAAGCTTGGGCCTTTGCATATCATTAGCATCATGGATATTCAAAGGATTCACACTAACAACATTGCAATCATGCTCATCATTCAAGTATTTAGTGCCAAACATTCTATGTAATTCTTCTTCGAGTACTTGAGCACAATTTTCCTTCCCGTCATTTTCACGAAAGATATTAAAAAGATGAAGCATATGAGGCAACCTCAATTCCATTTTTCTGTAGTGTTCTTTTATAAACTACACTAGTGATAAAACAAGAAACTAAAACATTCGATTGCAAGATCTAAAGATATACCTTCAAGCACTCACCTCCCCGGCAATGGCGCTAGAAAAGAGCTTGATGTCTACTACGCAACCTTCTTCTTGTAGACATTGTTGGGCCTTCAAGTGCAGAGGTTTTTAGGACAGTAGCAAATTTCCCTCAAGTGGATGACCTAAGGTTTATCAATTTGTGGGAGGCGTAGGATGAAGATGGTCTCTCTCAAACAACCCTGCAACCAAATAACAAAGAGTCTATTGTGTCCCCAACATACCTAATACAATGGTAAATTGTATATGTGCACTAGTTCGACGAAGGGATGGTGATACAAGTGCAATATGGATGGTAGATATAGGTTTTTGTAATATGAAAATATAAAAACAACAAGGTAATTAATGATAAAAGTGAGCACGAACGGTATTGCAATGCTTAGAAACAAGGCCTAGGGTTCATACTTTCACTAGTGCAAGTTCTCTCAACAATAATAACATAACTGAATGATATAACTATCCCTCAACATGCAACAAAGAGTGACTCCAAAGTCACTAATAGCGGAGAACAAACGAAGAGATTGTTGTAGGGTACAAAACCACCTAAAAGTTATTCTTTCTGATCGTTCTATTCAAGAGTCCGTAGTAAAGTAACACGAAGCTATTCTTATCGTTCGATCTATCCTAGAGTCCGTACTAGAATAACACCTTAAGACACAAACCAACCAAAACCCTAAGGTCACCTATATACTCCAATGTGACCTTAAGTATCCGCGGGTATGATTATATGATATGCATCACACAATCTTAGATTCATCTATTCAACCAACACAAAGAACTTCAAAGAGTGCCCCAAAGTGTCTACCGGAGAATCAAGACGAAAACGTGTGCCAACCCCTATGCATAGATTCCCAAGGTCACGGAACCCGCAAGTTGATCACCAAAACATACATCAAGTGAATCAATAGAATACCCCATTGTCACCACGGGTATCCTACGCAAGACATACATCAAGTGTTCTCAAATCCTTAAAGACTCAATCCGATAAGATAACTACAAAGGAAAAACTCAATCCATTACAAGAAGGTAGAGGGGGAGAAACATCATAAGATCCAACTATAGTAGCAATGCTCGCGATACATCAAGATCGTGCCATATCAAGAAGACGAGAGAGAGAGAGAGATCAAACACATAGCTACTGGTACATACCCTCAGCCCCGAGGGTGAACTACTCCCTCCTCGTCATGGAGAGCGCCATGATGATGAAGATGGTTACCGAAGAGGGATTCCTCCCTCCGGCAGGGTGCTGGAACGGGTCTAGATTGATTTTCGGTGGCTACAGAGGCTTGCGACGGTAGAACTCCTGATCTAGGTTATGTTCTGGAAGTTTGGTATATGTCGGATTTAGGGCTCCGCAAAACCAAAGAAGTTCGAACACAGGGGCGTGAACGAAGATCTCCCCCACTCGCGTCTATCTAGCGCCTCGCCCTCGTCGGTGAAGAGATTCAAGCAAACAACAGATAGAACACACAAGAGTTTATCCAGGTTCAGGCCACCGCGTGGTGTAAGACCCTACTTCCTGCTTTGGCGGATTAGCCCCGGGAGGGCTGGAATATGAGCTAGTACAATGTTCCTGAGCTCAGGAGGTAAGCTCAGGAGGGTCAGGAGGCAAGTGTTCTTGCTCCTTGCGTGGTGGCAGAGTGTATCGATCTGATCTCCTTCATAGTGGGGATCCTAGCTACTTATATAGGCGGCCACGGTCCTCTTCCCCCGAAATGTTTAGGCGGGAAGGGATCCCACAACGGCCATTTTTGAGCGGGAACACAAGGACGTTCCTACCCTGACAAATGTAGTCTTCGCCTGCAAAAGGACCAGGAGGTGACGCGGTGGTGGGCTCGACGAAGAAGTCCTCCTTATCGTCCTTGCAGTCTTCGGTCTTGTTGCACCAATGGGGAAACCTTTGCCCGCTCCTCGGGAACCTACGGCTGCGCTGTCCCACTTGCACCAAAATGGCAACGGCGCTACTGCCGAGTGCTGGCACCCGCTGGCGTGGTGCGTCACTGCTGACATCACTGCCTCCTCCTGAGGCAGGCTTGGCCTTGGATTCTCCGCCCCACCGGAGCGCCTTGCTGAGGCCGCTCTTGAGGAGGTCTTGACGTCGTTCACCTCGCGAGGTTTAGCTCCCTCGCGAGGGTCTTGGGCAGCTGGTTGATCAACTGGGCCGTACCAGGCTGCTGTAGGAGCGCGTCGCGGCCCGTAGACAGGCAATTCTGGGTACCCTGGTTCCCAGGACGCCGTCAGTAGTCCCCAGGCCCAAGGCGCGCGTGGAGTTGGCTTCGGGGCGAAGCCTTAGTCGAGGACGAAGCGCCGCGAGCCCTAAACGGCTGCGGGCCAGGCCGGCGTGCGACGGTTGGATGGGACGTGGCGGCTCCGCCACCCATGCAGTCTTGGTGATCGTGCGACTTGACAAATCCTTGGCGCACACGACGGAGGCATTATGGCTGCGACGCCAGTGGCTGGCGGTTGGGCTCCTCCGCCCTATAAATGGGACTAGGGGGAGCCCCCAAGCCGTTTCCAAGCCAGCGCCGTATTCCCCTTGCTTGTTCCTTGCCCTCTCTCCTGTCACGAGATCTCCATGGCACCGTCGAGGAAGCCGTCCGCCGCGGAGAAGGGGAAGGCCCCGAAGGATCCGGCCCTGCTGCCGCCGAAGAGGGGCCGCGGTCGTCCCCGCAAGCATGTCGCTGCGGCTGTAGCAACTTCTCGGGGAGGCGGGCGCGGCCTTCTGAGTTCTGACGTGGCCGCTGGTGAAAGGCGCGGGACGTCCTCCCGTGGTGAAGGTGGTCGTGGCCGTGGAGGGAGAGGAGGCGTGCAACGGTGCCTGTCGGTCGCGTGTCCTCCACGCCCGGAACTTCATTCCTTCGACATGTCGTCGGAGTTCATGGCGTGGGCGGAGAAGCCCGGCGGCCTGTGGCTTCGGCTTCCTCGCTCGTTCGGCGACGTGTTACCAGCCGGAGGCCTTGACGGCATCTGGCTGCAGGCTGACGGTTGCTGCAGTGGTGCGTCCTGGGTGGAGGTTGATGTGGCTCCCTCGGGCGATGTGTTCCTGGAGCATGGCTGACAGTCATTTGCTCGCGCACGCCGGCTGCAGGGGAGGTGTGCGCTCCACTTCAGGTACGATGGCGTCTCCACACTGTTTGTCAGGGTCTTCTCGGAGGAAGGGAGGCGCCTTGGGTGCTGTCCCGAGGTCGATGACGAAGAGGACGACAGGGGGCGGTGTCCGAAAGAGAAGCTCCTCCTCTGAAGACGATTTCAGTCGTGGGGGCGCCGTGGGTCCCCCCTGTGTGGCAGCAGCAGATCCTCTAGCTGTGGCGGCCACGGCGAACCACCACGCCGCCGAGCTCGGCCCGGCGAGGGGAGGAGGTTGCCACGCCGCTGTGGCTCGGTGAAGCCGGTGGAACTGGAAGACTCCGACTGAGCGGAAGCGGCCTATGCTTCTTCTCCTTTCCTTTCCTTCATGTCTTCTCTGCATCAAAATTTCAAGTTGCCTCAAGGAGGCGTGTAATGGACCGCGATATATGTTGGAAGCGAGAACTATCCTGTTTTTTGTTGCTTGGGTGAGATCACTTAGCTTTTATATGTCGCGACGTCCTGAGGCGGAGTCCTCCTGACTCTGGTGTCATGAGCCCCATCGGGTCGTGACGAGGTGGCCGAGTCTGAAGGGCTCGTACAGCCCCCGAGCGGGGGTGAGTCGCTGAGATTAGCTGGGAGCGCCGAGCGCGGGTTAGAGCACCAAAGCCTGAGTCGGCTCGGTAGGATAGGTTGCACGGACTGAGAAGCCCGGCGCCAGAGCCTGAGCAGCGCTTGGCCGGGCGAGGTCACGGGGCCACGACAGACGAGGGCCGGTGACCGACCGTGCCCCAGCCCCCACGCGCGAGGCGCACGAAGAAGAGCAAGTGGCGCAGCTGAACTTAAAACTGGCGAGAAAGATCCCAAACAAAAACTGTCAATCAAATGCAGGAAGCACGAGAAACACGAGAACTTCATAGCATGGGGTAGAGGAAGGGCTGATAGCCAAGGAAGTAGAAAAGGCTCACAGCCAAACACCAAGCCAAAAAAGGAAAAAAGGTCGTGTCCGACCCCTACACTACGTCTTCTTCCCAGCGTGGAGCTAAGGACTGCCACTGGGGCGTGGGTGGGAGCCCCGTCTGAGGGCCCGTAGGCAACGCACAGGAGACTCCGAGGTGTGTACAACCCCAACTCATTATTACGTGAGAGTGTTACGGGCGGAGACCTTCACGGGCACGTAGCCTTGATTACGGATAGAACCTCCTGAGGTGTTCGATGTTCCAAGAATTCTGTATAGGTATCCCATCCTGTGTCTCCAGGCGCACAACACTAGGCCTAGAGGCACGAGCGATTCTGAATGGGCCCTCCCACATGGGCGAGAGCTTGTGCAACCCCTCACGGGAGAGGACCCGCCTCAGGACCAAGTCACCAACTTCAAGTGTTCTTGCGCGGACGCCGCGACAGTGGTACCGCCGCAGCGCTTGCTGATAACGTGCCGCCCTAAGGGCAGCTCGACGGCGGCCCTCCTCGCCTAGCACTAGGTCCATCCGCCAGGCGGCATCCTGGCATTCCTCATTAAAGGCCAAGACCCATGGGGAGCGATGCTTGACCTCGTGAGGGAGGACCGCCTCCGCCCCATAGACGAGAAAGAAAGGAGTTTCCCCCATAGGTTTGGTGGCAGTGGTTCGGATTGACCACAGCACGGACTGGAGTTCGTCGACCCAGCCCCTGCCGCAAGCCTAATGCTTCTTCTTAAAGCTGCGCGTCTTGAGGCCATGCAAGACTTCCGCGTTGGCGCGCTCGGCCTGGCCGTTGCTCCCGGGGTGAGCTACCGAAGCGTAGCAGATCTGTGTTCCAAGGTTAGCACAATATGACCTGAAGAGATTGCTTGTGAACTGCGAACCGTTATCCGTGATGATGCTGCCGGGGACCCCGAATCGCCTTATGATGCCCTGGATGAACTTGACAGCCGACCCGGCTGGGATCGCACGAAACATGCTCCACCTCCGCCCACTTGGTGAATTTGTCGATGGCGACGTACAGGAAGCGGTAGCCCCCGGCTGCCCGAGGAAATGGACCCAGGATGTCTAATCCCCAGACCGCGAAGGGCCAGGAGAGAGGAATCGTCTGGAGGCCCTGCGCCGGCTGGTGGATCTGCTTGGCATGAAACTGGCACGCCTCGCAAGCCCGCACAAGCTCCGTGGCATCGTTGAGCGCCGTGGGCCAGTAGGAGCCGCTGCGGAAGGCCTTGCCCACGAGGGTGCGTGACGACGAGTGATGATCGCAGTCTCCATCGTGGATATCAGCCAGCAGCTCGTGCCCTTGCTTCCTCGAGATGAATTTTAGGGAGACGTCGTTGGGGCGCCTCCTGTAGAGTTCTCCATCTTGGATGCAGTAAGCTGAGGCCTGTTGGACCACGCGCTCTGTGTCCTCTTCCTTGTCCGGCAGGGCATCGTGCTGCAGGTACATCTTGAGCTCTAGGGTCCAGCAACCCTCCTCGGGCTCCGCGGCGAGCAGCAGGCGGGCTCCGGAGGGTGGTCCGCAGGGCAGGGCGCTATCCGGAGGCACCGTTGGCAACCCCTGCCGAGGGAAGGCCGGCTCAGGGGCTGGCGGTGCCGCCGACGGCTTGAGTAGCCGCTCCTCGAAGAGGCCCGGCCTCGGAGGCTCTCGTCTGGAGGCTCGTTTGGCGATATCGTCTGCTTCTTTGTTGGTGCCTCTTGGCACGTGCTGCACCTCCAACCCTTGGAATTGAAGGAAATATGCCCTACAGGCAATAATAAAGTTATTATTTATTTCCTTATATCATGATAAATGTTTATTATTCATGCTAGAATTGTATTAACCGGAAACTTAATACATGTGTGAATACATAGACAAAACAGAGTGTCCCTAGCATGCCTCTACTAGACTATCTCATTGATCAAAGATGGTTATGTTTCCTAGCCATAGACATGAGTTGTCATTTGATCAACGAGATCACATCATTAGGAGAATGATCTGATGGACAAGACCCATCCGTTAGCTTAGCACTATGATCGTTTAAGTTTTACTGCTATTGCTTTCTTCATGACTTATACATGTTCCTATGACTATGAGATTATGCAACTCCCGAATACCGGAGGAACACTTTGTGTGCTACGAAACATCACAACGTAACTGGGTGATTATAAAGGTACTCTACAGGTGTCTCCGAAGGTACTTGTTGGGTTGGCGTATTTCGAGATTAGGATTTGTCACTCCGATTGTCGGAGAGGTATCTGTGGGCCCACTCGGTAATGCACATCACTATAAGCCTTGCAAGCATTGCAGCTAATGAGTTAGTTGCGGGATGATGTATTACGGAACGAGTAAAGAGACTTGTTGGTAACGAGATTGAACTAGGTATTGAGATACCGACGATCGAATCTCGGGCATGTAACATACCGATGACAAAGGGAACAATGTATGTTGTTATGCGGTTTGACCGATAAAGATCTTCGTAGAATATGTGGGAGCCAATATGAGCATCCAGGTTCCGCTATTGGTTATTGACCGGAGACGTGTCTCGGTCATGTCTACATAGTTCTCGAACCCGTAGGGTCCGCACGCTTAAGGTTCCGATGATAGTTTTATTATGAGTTTATGAGTTTTGATGTACCGAAGGAGTTCGGAGTCCCGGATGAGATCGGGGACATGACGAGGAGTCTCAAAATGGTCGAGACGTAAAAATCGATATATTGGACGACTATATTCGGACATCGGAAAGGTTCCGAGTGATTCGGGTATTTTCGGAGTACCGGGGAGTTACGGGAATAGAGGAGAGAGGCCAAAAGGAAGGAGGCGTGCACCCCCCTTCTGGTCCGAATTGGACAAGGGGTGCAGCCCCCTTTTCCTTCTCCCTCTCCCCCTCTTTCCTTCTCTCCTACTCCGGAAAGGAAAGGGGAATCCTACTAGGACTTGGGAGTCCTAGTAGGACTCCCCACACTTGGTGCGCCCCCTCTAGGGCCGGCCTCTCCCTCCCTCCTTTATATACGGGGGCAGGGGGGCACCTCTAGACACAACAATTGATCTCTTGATCTCTTAGCCGTGTGCGGTGCCCCCCTCCACCATAGTTCTCCTCGATAAATATTGTAGCGGTGCTTAGGCGAAGCCCTGCGACGGTAGAACATTAAGATCGTCACCACGCCGTCGTGCTGACGGAACTCTCCCTCGACACTTGGCTGGATCGGAGTTCGAGGGACGTCATCGAGCTGAACGTGTGCTAGAACTCGGAGGTGCCGTAGTTTCGGTGCTTGATCGGTCGGGCCGTGAAGACGTACGACCACATCAACCGCGTTGTTCTAACGCTTCCGCTTTCGGTCTACGAGGGTACGTAGACTCACTCTCCCCTCTCGTTGCTATGCATCTGGTAGATAGATCTTGCGTGATCGTAGGAAAATTTTAAAATACTACATTCCCCAACAGTGGCATCATGAGCCAGGTCTATGCGTAGATGATATGCACGAGTAGAACACAAGTGATTTGTGGACGATACTAGTCATACTGCTTACCAGCATGTCATACTTTGATTCGGCGGTATTGTTGGATGAAGCGGCCCGGACCGACATTACGCGTACGCTTACACGAGACTGGTTCTACCGACGTGCTTAGCACACAGGTGGCTGGCGGGGTCAGTTTCTCCAACTTTAGTTGAATCAAGTGTGGCTACGCCCGGTCCTTGTGAAGGTTAAAACAACACATACTTGACGAAATATCGTTGTGGTTTTGTATGCGTAGGTAAGAACGGTTCTTGCTAAGCCCGTAGCAGCCACGTAAAACTTGCAACAACAAAGTAGAGGACGTCTAACTTGTTTTTGCAGGGCATGTTGTGATGTGATATGGTCAAGACATGATGAGTTATACGGTTTTGTATGAAATGATCATGTTTTGTAAAGTTATCGGCAACTGGCAGGAGCCATATGGTTGTCGCTTTATTGTATGAAATGCAATCGCCATGTAATTGCTTTACTTTATCACTAAGCGGTGGCGATAGTCGTAGAAGCAATAGTTGGCGAGACGACAATGATGCTACGATGGAGATCAAGGTGTCGCGCCGGTGACGAAGGTGATCATGACGGTGCTTTGGAGATGGAGATCAAAAGCACAAGATGGTGATGGCCATATCATGTCACATATTTTGATTGCATGTGATGTTTATCTTATTATCCTTCTTATTTTGCTTAGTTCGACGGTAGCATTATAAGATGATCCCTTACTAAATTTCAAGGTATAAGTGTTCTCCCTGAGTATGCACCGTTGCGAAAGTTCGTCGTGCCGAGACACCACGTGATGATCGGGTGTGATAAGCTCTACGTTCAAATACAACGGGTGTAAGCCAGTTTTGCACACGCAGAATACTCGGGTTAAACTTGACGAGCCTAGCATATGCAGATATGGCCTCGGAACACTGGAGACCGAAAGGTCGAGCGTGAATCATATAGTAGATATGATCAACATAAGATGTTCACCATTGAAACTACTCCATCTCATGTGATGATCGGATATGGTTTAGTTGATTTGGATCACGTGATCATTTAGATGACTAGAGGGATGTCTATCTAAGTGGGAGTTCTTAAGTAATATGATTAATTGAACTTTAATTTATCATGAACTTAGTCCTCGTAGTATTAGCATATCTATGTTGTAGATCAATAGCTCGCGATGTTGCTCCCCGTTTATTTTTTATATGTTCCTAGAGAAAACTAAGTTGAAAGATGTTAGTAGCAATGATGCGGAATTGTTCCGTGATCTGAGGATTATCCTCATTGCTGCACAGAGAATTATGTCCTTGATGCACCGCTAGGTGACATACCTATTGCAGGAGCAGATGTAGACGTTATGAACGTTTTGACAAAAGCTCGGTATGATGACTACTTGATAGTTTAAGTGCACCATGCTTTATGGCTTAGAACCGGGACTTCAAAAACGTTTTGAACGCCACGGAGCATATAAGATGTTCCAAGAGTTGAAATTAGTATTTCATACTCATGCCCGTGTCGAGAGGTATAAGACTTCTGACAGTACTTTGCCTACAAGATGGAGGAGAATAACTCAACCAGTGAGCATGTGCTCAGATTGTCTGGGTACTACAATTACTTGAATCAAGTGGGAGTTAATCTTCCAGATAAGATAGTAATTGACAAAGTTCTCTAGTCACTATCACCCAGTTAGTAGAACTTCGTGATGAACTATAATATGCAAGGGATGAAGAAAGGAATTCCCGAGCTCTTCGCAATGCTGAAGTCGGCGAAGGTAGAAATCATGGAAAAGCATCAAGTGTTGATGGTTAACAAGACCACTTGTTTCAAGTAAAGGGCAATGGGATAGAAGGGGAACTTCAAGAAGAATGACAAGAAAGTTGTCACTCCCGTGAAGAAACCCAAAGCTAAAACTCAAGCCTGAAACTAAGTGCTTCTACTGCAAAGGAAATGGTCACTGGAAGTGGAACTGCCCTAGATACTTGGCGGATAAGAAGGATGGCAAAGTGAACAAAGGTATATTTTGATATACAGATTATTGATGTGTACTTTACTAGTGTTCATAGCAACCCCTGGGTATTTGATACCGGTTCAGTTGCTAAAATTAGTAACTCGAAACGAGAATTGCAGAATGAATAGAGACTAGTTAAAGGTGAAGTGACGATGTGTGTTGGAAGTGGTTCCAAGATTGATATGATCATCATCGCACACTCCCTATACTTTCGGGATTAGTGTAAAACCTAAATAAATGTTATTTGGCATTTGCGTTGAGCATGAATATGATTTGATCATATTTGTTGCAATACGGTTATTCATTTAAAGTCATAGAATAATTGTTATTCTGTTTACATGAATAAAACCTTCGATGGTCATACACCCAATGAAAATAGTTTGTTGGATCTCGATCGTGGTGATACACATATTCATAATATTGAATCCAAAAGATGCAAGGTTAATAATGATAGTGCAACTTATTTGTGGCACTGCTGTTTAGGTCATAATGGTGTAAAGCGCATGAAGAAACTCCATAGTGATGGACTTTTGGAATCACTTGATTATGAATCACTTGGTGCTTGCGAACCATGCCTCATGGGCAATATGACTAAAACTCTGTTCTCCGGAACAATGGAGCGAGCAACAGATTTGTTGGAGATCATACATACAGATGTATGTGGACCAATGAGTGTTGAAGCTCGCGGTGGGTATCGTTATTTTCTGACCTTCACTGATGATTTGAGCAGATATGGGTATATCTACTTAATGAAGCACAAGTCTAAAACATTTCAAAAATTCAAAGAATTTCAGAGTGAAGTGGAGAATCATCGTAACAAGAAAATAAGAGTTTCTACGATATGATCGTAGAGGTAAAATATTTGAGTTAGCGAGTTTGGCCTTCAGTAAAAACAATGTGAAATAGTCACGCCACCTGGAACACCATAGTGTAATGGTGTGTCCGAACGTCATAACCGTACTTTATTAGATATGGTGTGATCGATGATGTCTCTTACCGATCTACCACTATCGCTTTTGGGGTTATGCATTAGAGACAGATACATTCACGTTAAATAGGGCACCATCTAAATCTGTGGAGATGACACCGTATGAACTATGGTTTGACGAGAAACCTAAGCTGTCATTTCTTTAAGTTTGGGACTGCGATGCTTATGTGAAAAAGTTTCAACATGATAAGCTCGAACCCAAATCGGAGAAGTAAATCTTCATAGGATACCCAAAAGAAACTGTTGGGTACACCTTCTATCACAGATCCGAAGGCAAGGTCTTTGTTGCTAAGAGTGGATCCTTTCTAGAGAAGGAGTTTCTCTCGAAAGAAGTGAGTGGGAGGAAAGTGGAACTTGATGAGGTAATTGTACCTTCTCCCGAATTGGATAGTAGTACATCACAGAAACTGGTTCCAGTGATTCCTACAACAATTAGTGAGGAAGCTAATGATGATGATCATGAAACTTCGGATCAAGTTACTGCTGAACTTCGTAGATCAACTAGAGTACGTTCCGCACCAGAGTGGTACGGCAACCCGGTTCTGGAAGTCATGTTACTGGACCATGATGAACCTATGAACTATGAGGAAGCGATGATGAGCCCAGATTCCTCAAAATGGCTTGAGACCATGAAATCTGAGATGGGATCCATGTATGAGAACAAAGTGTGGACTTTGGTTGACTTGCCCGATGGTCAGCAAGCCATCGAAAATAAATGGATCTTCAAGAGGAAGATTGACGCTGACAGTAATGTTACTGTTTACAAAGCTCGACTTGTTGCGAAAGTTTTTCAACAAGTTCAAGGAGTTGACTACGATGAGACTTTCTCACCCGTAGCGATGCTTAAGTCTGTCCGAATCATGTTAGCAATTGCCGCATTTTATGAAATCTGGCAAATGGATAACAAAACTGCATTCTTTAATGGATTTATTAAAGAAGACTTGTATATGATGCAACCAGAAGGTTTTGTCAATCCTAAAGGTGCTAACAAAATGTGCAAGCTCCAGCGATCCATCTATGGACTGGTGCAAGCATCTCGGAGTTGGAATATACGCTTTGATAAGTTGATCAAAGCATATATATTTATACAGACTTGCGGTGAAGCCTGTATTTACAAGAAGTGAGTGGGAGCACTACAACCTTTCTGATAAGTATATGTGAATGACATATTGTCGATCGGAAATGATGTAGAATTTTCTGGAAAGCATAAAGGAGTGTTTGAAAGGAGTTTTTCAAAGAAAGACCTTGGTGAAGCTGCTTACATATTGGGCATCAAGATCTATAGAGATAGATCAAGACGCTTGATAAGACTTTCGATGAGTACATACCTTGATATGATTTTGAAGTAGTTCAAAATGGATCAGTCAATGAAGGAGTTCTTACCTGACTTGTAAGGTGTGAAGTTGAGTAAGTCTCAAAGCCAGACCACGGCAGAAAAATATAGAGAGAATGAAAGTCATTCCCTATGCCTCAGTGAAAGCACATTTGCTCCCTAGGTGGTTTTGATAATTAATGACAACATACTTTGTGGTTGGACTAATGCTTTTATCAAGTATGTTTCAGGAAATCCAATCACATTGGCTATGGCAATGACTGAAGAAGTGGACCCCTCAAAATGCTAAGGCAAGCATTGGCAAAAGCTCAAGACTCCATTTTTGGTTTAGTGATCCAAGATCACATTGAGTCCATAGGAAAAGCCAATACTATTAAAAGGGGATGAGGTTGTGTTGATGATCTGGTTGCTCAAGTGCTTAGTGATATATCTCCTTCAACTATCAGCAACTTTCACTACTATACACACTCATAAGTAATCTCGGACAAACCGATTTTCCAAACTCAGTCCCACCAAGATGAACCACCTCAGCCATAAGCCAAACCCTAGAAATATTGGTCAATCCGAGTTTGAGATCGGTCTCACCAAAACACGGGCTGCCAAGCTTCTGTAACCGTTTGTCATCAAATCGGAATAACCGAGATTGCATTTTCGGTCTCACCGAAATTGGCAAGCTCCTGTCTTGGCACAAATCGGTCTAACCGAGATTGCATTTTCGGTCTCACCGAAATTGGCAAGTTCCTGTCTTTGATCAAATCGGACAAACCGAGATGGTATTTTCGGTCCCACCGAAAACCCCAACGTTCACTATATTTGAACTTTCGGTCTGACCGAGTTTCCACTTCGGTCTCACCGAGATTGCTCAATTATGTGTGTAACGGTTGGATTTTGTGTGGAGGCTATATATACCCCTCCACCCCTCTTCATTCGTGGAGAGAGCCATCAGAAAGAACTACCACTCCTACCTTACACTTTCTGAGAAGAGAACTACCTACCCTTGTGTTGAGATGAAGTTGCTCCACTCCTACCATATGAAACTTGACCTCTAACCTTCCCAAGTTGCTTTCCACTCAATCCTTTCTTCCACCACAGCCAAATCAGTGAGGAGAGTTGAGTGTTGGGGAGATTATCATTTGAAGCACAAGAGCAAGGAGTTCATCATCATCTACAACATCTATTACCTTTTGGAGGGTGGTGCCTCCTAGATTGGTTAGGTGTCGCTTGGGAGCCTCCGTCATCGAGATGTGGAGTTGAACCAAGAAGTTTGTAAGGGCAAGGAGATCGCCTACTTCGTGAAGATCTACCCCGAGTAAGGCTAGCCCTCCGTGGGCGTAGGCCATGATGGAATAGACAAGGTTGCTTCTTCGTGGACCCTTCGTGGGTGGAGCCCTCCGTGGACTCGCGCAGCCGTTACCCTCCGTGGGTTGAAGTCTCCATCAACGTGGATGTACGATAGCACTACCTATCGGAACCACGGGAAAAATCATTGCGTCTCCAAATTGCGTTTGATCTTCTCCACCTCTCTTTACTACTTGTGCAATTTACTTTCCGCTGCCCATACTCTAGAATTGCATGTGTAGTGTGCTACTTGACTTGTGTGTTGTGCAAAATCTGCCAAAATCTGTCCTTGATAAAAGATAGAATTTTTATCTTGTCGAGTAGTCTAATCCCCCCCCCTCTAGACACTCTCACCTTCTTCGATCCCTCAATTGGTATCAGAGCATTGGTCTCCATTGCTTTGGTTTACACACCATTGGAGGAAGATGGACGTGTCTACGTTTGGGAGTATTAGCCATAGAGTGCCTATTCTTAATGGAGAGTCATATAACTCATGGAGGTTTGAAATGCTTAGTATCTTTAAGAAGTACAATTTGTGCAAATATATTGAGAACCCCTATGTGCCTCCATTTGATCCCTTGCACCCTACCATGGATGAAGAGCTTGATTTGCTTTGTAACCTTAGGACTGTAAATCTTATCATTAGAGGGTTACCCGATGATTTGCTTAAGCTTGTTACAAACTTTGAGTGTGCCTATGCTATGTGGAAATGCTTGGAAGAACTTTATCCGGACTACTCTATGAGAGGTCTTGATAAAATTCTATACAAGACTATTGAATTTGATAAGATGCACCCCAATGACCCTAACTTTGATAAATGCTTCTTTGAGCTTCGTGATCTTATGAAAAAGAAGGGTGATCCCGCTCTTATCAATGTTTTAATTAGAAATGCTCTTGCATTGCATTCCGAAGATTATTGTCACATTGACAAAACTAATGCAAGTACTTATCAAATTGACCTAGGTGTTGATGATGAACAATCTATGGGTCAATATGATGATGAGCATGAGCATAATGATGATTACTTCGATTCGGACGCCAAGCTAGACAAGGTCATGAAGAGTCTCAATCTTATGGCAAACCTGAGAGACTACATGTCCGGCGGAAAAGAGTGTATTCTTGATAGTGGATGCACCGATCACATGACCGGCGATAAAGAGATGTTTCGAGAGCTTGCAAAGAACGATGGTCCACACAAGTATGTGACTTTTGGAGACAACTACAAGGGTAAGGTACTTGGCCTTGGTAAGGTGGCCATATCTCATGATAGCTCTATTCAAAATGTCATGCTTGTAGAATCTCTTGGATACAATTTACTCTCCGTGTCTAGATTAGCTGACTTTGGATTCAATGTGCTATTCACCAAAGTAGATTGCCAAGTCTTTCGTCGTGACAATCAAAACATGGCATTTACTGGTATCCGTAGAGGTGATCTATATATTGTTGATTTCACTAAGAAAGCCCAACCTAGAGCTTGTTTCATTGCAAAATCTTCTAAAGGTTGGCTGTGGCATAGAAGGCTAGGACATGTTGGTATGCGTAATTTAGACAAGCTGATCAAAGGTGATCATATTCTTGGAGTTAAAGATGTTCTCTTTGACAAAGATAGACTTTTTAGTGCTTGTCAAGCAGGAAAACAAGTAGGTGGAAGTCATCCAGTGAAGAACATCATGACCACAAGGAGACCGCTTGAGCTTCTTCATATGGATCTCTTCGGTCCCAATGCTTACAAAAGCCTTGGTGGTAACTCCTTTGGTCTAGTTATAGTTGATGATTATTCCAGATTTACGTGGGTATTTTTCCTTGATGATAAATCGCAGGTTCAGAGAATCTTCAAAACCTTTGCCAAAAAGGCCCAAAATCAATTTGAGGTGAAGATCAAGAAAGTTCGGAGTGACAATGGAACGGAGTTCAAGAACGCCAATGTAGACTCTTTTCTCGATGAGGAAGGGATTCTACATGAGTTCTCGGCTACGTACACTCCTCAACAAAATGGAGTCGTTGAGAGGAAGAACCGAACGCTCATAGAGATGGCAAGAACGATGCTTGATGAATACAAGACACCGAAGCATTTTTGGGGAGAAGCGGTCGAGACAGCTTGTCATGCTATCAACAGGCTTTATCTTCATAAGCTTCTCGGCAAGACATCATACGAGCTTCTCACCGGTAACAAACCCCAAGTGGGATACTTTCGTGTCTTTGGTTCAAAATGCTATATCCTTGATAAGCATCGTCGGTCTAAATTTGCTCCTAAATCTCATGAAGGCTTTCTCCTTGGTTATGGATCAAACTCCCACACCTACCGTGTCTACAATAATTTCACCCGAAAGGTTGAAGAGACGGTAGACGTGAAGTTTGATGAATCTAATGGCTCGCAAGTAGAGCAAATGCCTATTGATGTAGGAGACAAGGACCCATCCGAAGCAATCTAAGATTTATCTATTGGAAAGATTCGTCCCATGGAAGTGAAGGAGAGTACCTCATCTACATATGTGGAGCTACCTACCTCACGGCGAGATGAACCTCAAGGCAACATGGAGGCCTCCACAAGTGGAACTCACCAAGATGAGGAAGTGCAACAAGAAGATCCACCACAACCTCCTTCTCCACCGCCTCAAGACAACACCAACAACAATGAAGAAGAAGAAGAGGAAGATGAAGATGATGAGGAAGCTCAGCCACAACCTCAACAAAAGCTATCCCGAGTCCGAGCAAGAGTCAAGAAAAATCATCCCGTGGAACAAATGATGAACGACATCAACTCCGGGAGAATTACTCGCTCTAAAACTCGCTTAGCTAACTTTTGTGAGCATTACTCATTTATCTCTAGTATTGAACCTATGAAGGTAGAAGAAGCACTTGAAGACCCGGATTGGGTGAACGCTATGCACGAAGAACTACACAACTTCGAGAGGAACAAGGTATGGACTTTGGTAGAGAAGCCCAAGGATGATCAAAACATCATTGGAACCAAATGGGTGTTTTGGAACAAGCAAGATGAAGATGGACAAGTCATCCGCAACAAGGCTCGTCTCGTAGCTCAAGGTTACACACAAGTCGAAGGTATGGACTATGGTGAGACCTATGCCCCCGTTGCTAGACTTGAGTCCATTCGCATTCTTCTTGCTTATGCCAATCATCATGATATTACTCTCTATCAAATGGATATCAAAAGTGCTTTCCTAAATGGTGAAATTGAGGAGGAAGTATTTGTAAAACAACCTCCCGGTTTTGTGAATCCCAAAAAGCCTAATCATGTTTACAAGTTGCACAAAGCTCTTTATGGTCTTAAACAAGCTCCTAGAGCTTGGTACAAATGCTTAACTAGCTTTCTTCTTGAAAAAGGGTTTGAGATTGGAAAGATAGACTCAACGCTGTTCACGAAAAGGGTTAATGGTGAACTATTTGTGTGCCAAATATATGTTGATGATATTATCTTTGGTTCAACTAACCCTCATTTTAGCAAGAAGTTTGGACAGCTCATGTCGGAGAAGTATGAGATGTCCATGATGAGTGAACTCAAATTCTTCCTTGGGTTGCAAATCAAGCAATCTAAGGAGGGTACCTTTGTCTCACAAACAAAGTACACCAAGGATCTCTTCAAGAAGTTCAACATGCAAGAAAGCAAAGGTATGAGTACCCCCATGCCTACAAGTGGACATAATGACTTGACAAAAGATGGAGAACCCGTTGATCAAAGGATTTACCGTTCTATGATTGGTTCTCTACTATATCTTTGTGCTTCTCGTCCTGACATAATGTTGAGTGTATGCATGTGTGCGCGATATCAAGCAGCCCCTAAAGAATGTCATCTTAAAGCTGTCAAAAGGATAGTGAGATATTTGATACACACACCAAACTTTGGCATTTGGTATCCTAAGAGGGCCTCTTTCGACCTTGTTGGCTATTCCGACTCGGACTATGCCGGTGACAAGGTTGATAGAAAGTCAACTTCGGGTACATGTCAATTCCTTGGTCGATCCCTTGTATCTTGGTCCTCCAAGAAACAAAATTCGGTGTCATTATCCACTGCCGAAGCGGAATATATTGCTGCTGGTTCGTGTTGTGCTCAATTGCTATGGATGACACAAACGCTTAAAGATTATGGGATACATGTGAGACATGTTCCTTTGCTTTGTGACAATGAGAGTGCAATTAAAATTGGACACAATCCAGTGCAACACTCTCGAACAAAGCATATTGAAGTTCGTCACCATTTTATTCGTGATCATATTGCCAAGGGTGACATTAATCTTAAGCATGTTCGTACTGACAAACAACTTGCTGATATCTTTACAAAACCTCTTGATGAGAAAGTGTTTTGTCGCTTAAGGAGTGAGTTGAACATCATTGATGCTTCAAACTTGGAGTGATAACTCCATTGATGCATGCAAGGCATGAGCTCACTTGACTAATCCTTGATATTTCTCTTATGATGATGATCATATGTCTTGGACACATTTGCCTCCTTGTATTGCATCTAACTCTTTGCAGGTACTTGGATGATCTACATTCCACAAGATTACCACACACTCAATTCATGAGTAATCTTGTCATTGACCAATTATCTAGCCCTTTGGGATGTTGAGTTCAAGGAACAAAATTCCACATATCCTTTTTGACATCTTATACATCTTGTATTTCACTCTTGTCATCTTGGATATCCTCGAGTATTTCCTTGCTTGCCTAACCCATGTAGGAAGATGAACTACACAAGTAGAAATGGCGCTCCAACTTCACATTCAATGAGCACCTACATCGAGCTTACCTACATGAGCAAAGCATCAACAAGCCCAAGGTATGTTCTTCACATCTTTAAGGAGCTTTACTCAAACTCATGAGTACAAGCAGCTTCATAAGATGTGATCACATCAAATGCTTAATCGAAAAATGGCAACCCCATTTTGAGCTTAAATGATGAGTATGACCTATGATCAAATGTCCTCATTTGACTCCTAAGTCAACATACTCAAACATAGGTGACCTTGTCGCCGACCTTTATCTAGATGAAGTACATATGCTTTTGGAGTTTTTCTATTTTCTCTTATGTTCTCTCATTGAGTTTTCCTTTAAACAAAAAAAAACTTCATCTAGGAAACTTTTTATTTCTATTCTTATGTTTCTTTGAATATCCTTATGGCTCTGATCAATTCCCCGAAAATCTTTTACAAATTCATTGCAAATCTTTTGAAACATTCCTCGCAAAGTGAGCTGAATTATCTCTGTATTTCCTTGGAATTAAACTCGGCGTCACCGATTTATTTATTTCGGTCTAACCGAAAAGGGTCTACCCTAACTCAATTCGGTGTCACTAATTTATTTCCTCCAGGATATCATCTCCTGCAGCTCCACTCATTGTTTCTTTATGAATGTTCTTATTTGCCCTGTTGTGATTCTTAAGGATCCCACCTCTTTCTTTCCATCTTTCCTAACCTTCCTAGTTTGCTGTCCTTTTCGGCACTTGATGTCAAAGGGGGAGAAGACTTAGGGGGAGTAGGGGGAGAAGAGAAAACTTAGGGGGAGAAGAAAAGCAATCTTATCTTAAGGGGGAGAGAATCACATCAAAGCTTTGTCGAGTCTTACATTGGACATCATTCTCTTTTGGCATCATTCTTTTGATTTTGCTTTTTCCATCACACCCCTTGTTCTGAGAGAACTCAAAAGGGAGAGGAATTTTCACAATTGATATCTTATGGAAAAGCAAAATCTCTCAGCGTTCATTGAAAATCTTTTAGTTTCGGAGACATGTTTGCTGATTTAAGCCTGTGCTCAATATGAGACACTCCTTATACATGTCATCCCTGGCTTGGTACTCTTGATGTTCTTGCAGTTGGTTGAAGGAATACTCTTGTGTTATCTAACCTTATTTTCCCAAGTTTATCCCTTCAGGTACAATGCCAAGGAACCTCAAGGTAAGTATATGCATCTTGCAGAATGTGCATGATGGTGACTTGCTTGTAAATACTTGTTTGCAAGAAATCACCATGCACATATGCATTATCACTCACTTCTTTTCATCTGCTCTGATGCATATAGCCAAGCTGCATGTAGCACATCTTGCCTATCTCTCTTGTGTGCTTGAGGTAGTCCAAAACCAAAATCTATGAAAATCTTGCACACTTGTAGGGGGAGCCTGTGTACTACATGCTTGTCAAAGCTTTCGTGATAATTCTGTCTTTCTTTCAATAAGCTTTGATGTCTTGTTTAGAGTGATTTTAGTGTGTTGCCATCAATTACCAAAAAGGGGGAGATTGAAAGCACATTTGCTCCCTGGGTGGTTTTGGTAATTAATGACAACATACTCTGTGGTTGGACTAATGCTTTTATCAAGTATGTTTCAGGAAATCCAATCACATTGGCTATGGCAATGACTGAAGAAGTGGACCCCTCAAAATGCTAAGGCAAGCATTGGCAAAAGCTCAAGACTCCATTTTTGGTTTAGTGATCCAAGATCACATTGAGTCCATAGGAAAAGCCAATACTATTAAAAGGGGATGAGGTTGTGTTGATGATCTGGTTGCTCAAGTGCTTAGTGATATATCTCCTTCAACTATCAGCAACTTTCACTACTATACACACTCATAAGTAATCTCGGACAAACCGATTTTCCAAACTCAGTCCCACCGAGATGAACCACCTCAGCCATAAGCCAAACCCTAGAAATATCGGTCAATCCGAGTTTGAGATCGGTCTCACCGAAACACGGGCTGCCAAGCTTCTGTAACCGTTTGTCATCAAATCGGAATAACCGAGATTGCATTTTCGGTCTCACCGAAATTGGCAAGCTCCTGTCTTGGCACAAATCGGTCTAACCGAGATTGCATTTTCGGTCTCACCGAAATTGGCAAGTTCCTGTCTTTGATCAAATCGGACAAACCGAGATGGTATTTTCGGTCCCACCGAAAACCCCAACGTTCACTATATTTGAACTTTCGGTCTGACCGAGTTTCCACTTCGGTCTCACCGAGATTGCTCAATTATGTGTGTAACGGTTGGATTTTGTGTGGAGGCTATATATACCCCTCCACCCCCTCTTCATTCGTGGAGAGAGCCATCAGAAAGAACTACCACTCCTACCTTACACTTTCTGAGAAGAGAACTACCTACCCTTGTGTTGAGATCAAGTTGCTCCACTCCTACCATATGAAACTTGATCTCTAACCTTCCCAAGTTGCTTTCCACTCAATCCTTTCTTCCACCACAGCCAAATCAGTGAGGAGAGTTGAGTGTTGGGGAGATTATCATTTGAAGCACAAGAGCAAGGAGTTCATCATCATCTACAACATCTATTACCTTTTGGAGGGTGGTGCCTCCTAGATTGGTTAGGTGTCACTTGGGAGCCTCCGTCATCGAGATGTGGAGTTGAACCAAGAAGTTTGTAAGGGCAAGGAGATCACCTACTTCGTGAAGATCTACCCCGAGTAAGGCTAGCCCTCCGTGGGCGTAGGCCATGATGGAATAGACAAGGTTGCTTCTTCGTGGACCCTTCGTGGGTGGAGCCCTCCGTGGACTCGCGCAGCCGTTACCCTCCGTGGGTTGAAGTCTCCATCAACGTGGATGTACGATAGCACTACCTATCGGAACCACGGGAAAAATCATTGCGTCTCCAAATTGCGTTTGATCTTCTCCACCTCTCTTTACTACATGTGCAAGTTACTTTCCACTCAATCCTTTCTTCCACCACAGCCATATCAGTGAGGAGAGTTGAGTGTTGGGGAGATTATCATTTGAAGCACAAGAGCAAGGAGTTCATCATCATCTACAACATCTATTACCTTTTGGAGGGTGGTGCCTCCTAGATTGGTTAGGTGTCGCTTGGGAGCCTCCGTCATCGAGATGTGGAGTTGAACCAAGAAGTTTGTAAGGGCAAGGAGATCGCCTACTTCGTGAAGATCTACCCCGAGTAAGGCTAGCCCTCCGTGGGCGTAGGCCATGATGGAATAGACAAGGTTGCTTCTTCGTGGACCCTTCGTGGGTGGAGCCCTCCGTGGACTCGCGCAGCCGTTACCCTCCGTGGGTTGAAGTCTCCATCAACGTGGATGTACGATAGCACTACCTATCGGAACCACGGGAAAAATCATTGCGTCTCCAAATTGCGTTTGATCTTCTCCACCTCTCTTTATTACTTGTGCAATTTACTTTCCGCTGCCCATACTCTAGAATTGCATGTGTAGTGTGCTACTTGACTTGTGTGTTGTGCAAAATCTGCCAAAATCTGTCCTTGATAAAAGACAGAATTTTTATCTTGTCGAGTAGTCTAATCCCCCCCCCTCTAGACACTCTCACCTTCTTCGATCCCTCACTCAGCCATAGGTTCTATAAAGTATGCCATGCTGTGTACCAAACATGTTGTGTACCTTGCCATGAGTTTGTCAAGAGGGTACAATAGTGATCCAGGAGTAGATCACTGTACAACGGTCAAAATTATCCTTAGTAACTGGATGACTAAGGAAATGTTTCTCGATTATGGAGGTGATAAAGAGTTCGTCGTAAAGGGTTACGCCGATGCAAGCTTTGACACTAAATCCAGCTGACTCTAAGTATCAATCTGGATGCGTATTAAAAGTGGGAGCAATTAGCTAGAGTAGCTCCATGCAGAGCATTGTAGACACATAGGCATTTGCGAAATACATACGGATCTGAATGTGACAGACCCGTTGACTAAACTTCTCTCACGAAGCAAAACATGATCACACCTTAGTACTCTTTGGGTGTTAATCACATAGCGATGTGAACTAGAGTATTGACTCTAGTAAACCCTTTGGGTGTTAATCACATGACGATGTGAACTATCGGTGTTAAATCACATGGCGGTGTGAACTAGATTATTGACTCTAGTGCAAGTGGGAGACTGAAGGAAATATGCCCTACATGAAATAATAAAGTTATTATTTATTTCCTTATATCATGATAAATGTTTATTATTCATGCTAGAATTGTATTAACCGGAAACTTAATACATGTGTGAATACATAGACAAAACAGAGTGTCCCTAGCATGCCTCTACTAGACTAGCTCATTGATCAAAGATGGTTATGTTTCCTAGCCATAGACATGAGTTGTCATTTGATCAACGAGATCACATCATTAGGAGAATGATCTGATGGACAAGACCCATCCGTTAGCTTAGCACTATGATCGTTTAAGTTTTACTGCTATTGCTTTCTTCATGACTTATACATGTTCCTATGACTATGAGATTATGCAACTCCCGAATACCGGAGAAACACTTTGTGTGCTACCAAACGTCACAACGTAACTGGGTGATTATAAAGGTACTCTACAGGTGTCTCCGAAGGTACTTGTTGGGTTGGCGTATTTCGAGATTAGGATTTGTCACTCCGATTGTCGGAGAGGTATCTGTGGGCCCACTCGGTAATGCACATCACTATAAGCCTTGCAAGCATTGCAGCTAATGAGTTAGTTGCGGGATGATGTATTACGGAACGAGTAAAGAGACTTGTTGGTAACGAGATTGAACTAGGTATTGAGATACCGACGATCGAATCTCGGGCATGTAACATACCGATGACAAAGGGAACAATGTATGTTGTTATGCGGTTTGACCGATAAAGATCTTCGTAGAATATGTGGGAGCCAATATGAGCATCCGGTTCCGCTATTGGTTATTGACCGGAGACGTGTCTCGGTCATGTCTACATAGTTCTCGAACCCGTAGGGTCCGCACGCTTAAGGTTTCGATGATAGTTTTATTATGAGTTTATGAGTTTTGATGTACCGAAGGAGTTTGGAGTCCCGGATGAGATCGGGGACATGACAAGGAGTCTCAAAATGGTCGAGACGTAAAAATCGATATATTGGACGACTATATTCGGACATCGGAAAGGTTCCGAGTGATTCGGGTATTTTCGGAGTACCGGGGAGTTACGGGAATAGAGGAGAGAGGCCAAAAGGAAGGAGGCGTGCACCCCCCTTTTGGTCCGAATTGGACAAGGGGTGCAGCCCCCTTTTCCTTCTCCCTCTCCCCCTCTTTCCTTCTCTCCTACTCCGGAAAGGAAAGGGGAATCCTACTAGGACTTGGGAGTCCTAGTAGGACTCCCCACACTTGGTGCGCCCCCTCTAGGGCCGGCCTCTCCCTCCCTCCTTTATATACGGGGGCAGGGGGCACCTCTAGACACAACAATTGATCTCTTGATCTCTTAGCCGTGTGCGGTGCCCCCCTCCACCATAGTTCTCCTCGATAAATATTGTAGCGGTGCTTAGGCGAAGCCCTGCGACGGTAGAACATCAAGATCGTCACCACGCCGTCGTGCTGACGGAACTCTCCCTCGACACTCGGCTGGATCGGAGTTCGAGGGACGTCATCGAGCTGAACGTGTGCTAGAACTCGGAGGTGCCGTAGTTTCCGTGCTTGATCGGTCGGGCCGTGAAGACGTACGACTACATCAACCGCATTGTTCTAACGCTTCCGCTTTCGGTCTACGAGGGTACGTAGACTCACTCTCCCCTCTCGTTGCTATGCATCTGGTAGATAGATCTTGCGTGATCGTAGGAAAATTTTAAAATACTACATTCCCCAACACGAATCGCTTCTCCATCTTGCGCACCTCCAGATATGCCTCCATGTGCTCGTCCTTAGGCTTGTATTTCTTGTTGGAGAAGTCAACGAGGAGCTGCGAATCACCCCTGATGGTGAGACACTTGACCCCCAGTGCTGCGGCGGCCTTAAGCCCAGCGATTAGGCCCTCGTACTCTGCGATGTTATTGGAGACCTTATCGCCTTGCTGGAAGCAGAGCTGCACAATGTAGTACAACTTATCCTGAGTGGGAGACACTAACACGGTGCCAGCCCCCGCACCGAGGCGCGAGAAGGCGCCGTCGAAGTATGCCACCCATCCGTTTGGGGCTTCATCGCCGGGGGCCATTGAGCGGTCTTCGCTGCCCCCCCCCCCCCGCTCCGGCGCGTCAGTCCACTCCGCCACAAAGTCTGCAGAGCTGCTCCCTTGATCACCCGCGTGGTTCTGAACTCCAACTGGAATGCTTGAAGCTCGATGTTCCACTCGGTGACCCTCCCGACGACATTCGGGAACCGCAGTACCTTCTCGAGAGGATATGACAAAACAACCTTGATGGGATGGCATTGGAAGTAGTGGCGCAGCTTCCTGGAGGCGACGACGAGCGCCAGGAGCAGCATCTGGGGCACCGGGTTGCGCGAGCGCGCATCACGCAGTACCGTGCTGATGAAGTACACTGGGTGCTCCACGAGGGTCAGCGCAGCAGGGTCCACGGGTGCTTCAGGAACCTTAGCTGCCTCTTGCTGAGCGGCGGGGACGTCAGTTCCCATGGTCGAATCTTCCCCTAGGGCCGCGTCAGGGGGCGGCGCGGGCCCTGAAGGTGCCGAGCCGCCTGGTGGCCTTGAGCTTTGGGGCCTCTCCTCGCGCTCCATGACTATTGCCGCACTGGCGGAATGAGGCGTTGCGGCAAGGTAGAGAGTCATGGGCTCCAAGGGTCGTGGCGCTACCATGACCAGCGAGCTGGTGAGGTATTCCTTGAGGTCCCGGAAGGCTGCATCGGCCTCCGAAGTCCACTCAAATGGCCCCTTCTTCTTCATGAGCTTGAAGAACGGAAGGGCGCGCTCCCCAAGCTTGGAGATGAAGCGCCCCAAGGACGTTACACACCCAGCGAGCTTCTGCATCTCCTTCAGGTTCGTGGGCGGCCTCATTCTCTTGATGGTCTTGATCTTCTCCGGATTAGCTTCGATGCCCCGGTGCGAAACGAGGAACCCTAGCAACTTGCCAGAGGGTACACCAAACATGCACTTCTCCGGGTTGAGGCACAGCTTCACCTTGTGCAGGTTGGCGAACGTTTCTTCTAGGTCCTGGATGAGGGTCTTGGCCTCCCTGGTTTTTACCATGATGTCGTCGACGTAGGCCTCCGCGTTCCTCCCGAGCTGAGGGCCGAGGGTGATGTGCGTCATGCGCTGGAAGGTGGCACCCGCGTTCCTCAGCCCAAAGGGCATGCAAGTGTAGCAGTAGACCCCACATGGGGTCAGGAACGCCGTTTTCTCCACGTCTTCTACCGCCATCTTGATTTGGTGGTAGCCCGAGAAAGCGTCGAGGAAGCAGAGTAGGTCACACTCGGCCGTTGAATCCACGATTTGGTCGATGCGCGGAAGAGGGAAGGGGTCCTGAGGGCAGAACTTGTTGAGGCTCGTGAAGTCGACGCACATGCGTTCCTTGCCTCCTTTCTTCGGGGCTATGACAGGGTTTGCCAGCCACTCCGGGTGTCGTACTTCCAGTATGACGCCTACTTCCTCCAGCTTCCTAACCTCCTGAACGATGAAGGCCTGCTTCTCCGGGGCTTGTCTGCGCACCTTCTGCTTGATAGGGCGCGCATTGGGGCAGACCGTGAGGTGATGCTCGATGACATGCCTAGGCACCCCGACCAAATCCACGGCCTTCCAGGCGAACACGTCCTTGTTGGCCTTGAGGAAGCTGACTAGTGCTGCCTCTTGCTCTGGATCCATGCCTGCACCGATGGTGAAGGTGGCTCCTAAGCCTTCTTCATCGGCGGGCACTTGCTTTGTCTCGGCGGGGTCCTGAGAGAAGAGCTGCTTCTTCTTGGTAGGCGCGGCCTCCGGAGCCTCCGGAGCCCCCTTCGCTCCTGGGTGAGCTACGGCAGCAGCCCTATAAGCGCGCCCGAGGACATGAAGGGCGGCCTTGGGGTCCCATTTGACGGTGATGACGCCGCTGCTCTTGGGCATCTTGACGGTGTTGTAGCCCGGGTGAGTCGCCGCCATGAACTTTGCCAAGGCTGGGAAACCGAGGATGGCGTTGTAGGTCAGGTGGATGGGCGCAACATCAAAGTCAATGAGCTCAGTCCGGTAGTTAGCCGATGTGCCGAAGGTGACCAGGAGATGGATCTGGCCGAGCGGAACGGCCGAGCCCGCGACCCCTGAGAAGGGCTTAGTGGGGAGGAGCTGCCTGTAGGACACAGGCAGATGACCGAAGGCCTCACGGGGAGAGGATGTTGAGGCCGGGGCCGCCGTCGATGAGGGTCCTCGTCACGGCCACCCCGTAGATGGTGGGCATGCACACCATGGGGAGAAGGCTAGTGCCGGCCGCTTCTGAGGCAAGGTCTCCTGGGCCGAAGGTGATGGTGAGACCCCGCTCGCTCTGTGCCCGCAAGGCCTCCTGCGGCTGAGCGGCAGCCCCAACCTGCTGAAAGTGCGACTTGATGTGCCAGGAAGATGTCGTTGCTTGGGACCCACCGAGGATGCAGGCGACGCCGCGGCAAGGACGCTCCCTGCCGACGATGCCCCGTAGCTCGCAGCTACGGGTCGTTCGCGTGCCATGATTTCCGGCGGACGGCCGGTGCTGGGGCAGCCGTCGTGCCATCAAGAGCGTGACCAGCGAGGCCACAGGAGGCGAGAGTGGTGGTGCAGGCCGCCCTACGGTGGCCTGGCCGGCGAGAGCATCGTCGAGGAAGGAGGAGGAGCGCCCATGGGTGACGAGGTCCGTCGGTACCACTCGGTCGACGGGGAGGGAGTCAGCCCCCACGCGAATGTGGCAAGCCGCAGTCATCGTAGTGGCGCTGAACAGGAGAGGGGAGGCGAGGTCGTCGGAGAGGCGAGATTTCGACACGCCCCCTACCTGGCGCGCCAAATGTCGGATTTAGGGCTCCGCAAAACCCAAGAAGTTCGAACACAAGGGCGTGAACGAATATCTCCCCCACTCGCGTCTACCTAGCACCTCGCCCTCATCGGTGAAGAGATTCAAGCAAACAATAGATAGAACACACAAGAGTTTATCCAGGTTCGGGCCACCGCGTGGTGTAAGACCCTACTTCCTGCTTTGGTGGATTAGCCTCGGGAGGGCTGGAATATGAGCTAGTACAATGTTCCTGAGCTCAAGAGGTAAGCTCAGGAGGGCCAGGAGGCAAGTGTTCTTGCTCCTTGCGTGGTGGCAGAGTGTATCGATCTGATCTCCTTCATAGTGGGGATCCTTGCTACTTATATAGGCGGCCACGGTCCTCTTCCCCCAAAATGTTTAAGAGGGAAGGGATCCCACAACGACCATTTTTGAGCGGGAACACAAGGACATTCTACCCTGACAAAAGCAGTCTTCGCCTGCAAAAGGACCAGGCGGTGACGCGGTGGTGGGCTCGACGGTGACGTCCTCCTTATCGTCCTTGCGGTATTAGGTCTTGTTGCACCAATGGGGAAACCTTTGCCCCGCTCCTCGGAAACTTGCGGCTGCGCTATCCCCCTTGCACCGAAATGGCAACTGCGCTACTGGCGAGCGCTGGCACCCGCTGGCGTGGTGCGTCACTGCTGACATCACTGCCTCCTCCTGAGGCAGGCTTGGCCTTGGATTCTCCGCCCCTCCGGAGCGCCTTGCTGAGGCCGCTCCTGAGGAGGTCTTTACGTCGTTCTTCTCGTGAGGTTTAGCTCCCTCGCGAGGGTCTTGGGTAGCTGGTTGATCAACTGGGCCATACCAGGCCGCTGTAGGAGCGCGTCGCGGCCTGCAGACTGGCAAGTCTGGGTACCCTGGTTCCCAGGACGCCGATAGTATATATAAGAGGTGTTGGAGTCGGGAACAAGTCAGGAGGGTCCCCGAGGCGGCCACGAGATAGGGGGGCTCATCCAGGGGGGTAGGGAGCGCCCCCACCCTCGTGGTGGCCTCGGGACTCTTCTGGTCCATCTCTGGTACTCTGTGGGCTTCTTCTGGTCCAAAAACAATCTCCGTGAAATCTTAAGTCAATTGGACTCCGTTTGGTATTCCTCTTCTATGATACTCAAAAACAAGGAAAAACAGAAACCTGCATTGGGCTCTAGGTTAATAGGTTAGTCCCAAAAATCATATAAAATAGCATATTAAAGCCCATTAAACACCCAAAACAGATAATATAATAGCATGGAACAATCAAAAATTATAGATACGTTGGAGATGTATCAGGGAACGTAGTATTTCAAAAACTTTACCTACGCTCATGCAAGATCTATCTAGGAGAAGCATAGCAACGAGCGGGGAGAGTGTCCACGTACCCTTGTAGACCGAAAGCGGAAGCGTTTACTAACGTGGTTGATGTAG
This sequence comes from Secale cereale, assembly GCA_902687465.1. NCBI lineage: Eukaryota > Viridiplantae > Streptophyta > Magnoliopsida > Poales > Poaceae > Secale > Secale cereale. Next base: position 890,458,227 of record LR738711.1, on the reverse strand, counting down.
TCGAACGTCTTCGCGATCCAACCGAGCAAGTACCGAACGCACGACGCCTCCGCGATCTGCACACCCTTCAGCTACGTGGCGTCCCTCGTACTCTTGATCTAGTTGAGGCCGAGGGAGAGTTTCGTCAGCACGACGGAGTGGTGACGGTGATGATGAAGTTACCGGCGCAGGGCTTTGCCTAAGCACTACAGCGATATGACCGAGGTGTGTAACTGTGGAGGGGGCACCGCACACGGCTAAAACAATTGTTCACTTGTGTGTTCTTGGGTGCCCCCTGCCTCCGTATATAAAGGAGCAAGGGGAGAGGTGATAACCCACAAGTGTAGGGGATCAGTTGTAGCCTCTTTCGATAAGTAAGAGTGTCAAACCCAACGAGGAGCTAAAGGTAGAACAAATATTCCCTCAAGTTCTATCGACCACCGATAGAACTCTACGCACGCTTGATGTTTACTTTACCTAGGACAAGTATGAAACTAGAAGTACTTTGTAGGTGTAACGGGATAGGTCTGCAAGAATATAAAGAGCAAATAAATAAAAACTAAGGGCTGTTTAGGTAAAGAAGCAATAAAGTTAGTATAGCGAGTGTGGAAAAGTGGTGGTAGGAGTTTTGAAATTGTCCCTAAGCAATTGACTATATTACTAGACCGATAGCAAGTTTTATGTGGGAGAGGCCACTGCTAGCATGTCATCCCTGACTTGGAATTCTATGCACTTATGATTGGAACTATTAGCAAGCATGCGCAACTACTAACGTTCATTAAGGTAAAACCCAACCATCGCATTAAGATATATTGGTCCCCCTTCAATCCCGTATGCATCAATTTCTATGCTAGGTTGAAGCTTCGGTCACTCTTTCCCTCCAATACATAGTCCTGTCAACATACAACTAACCCTATGGTGTGATCCATGCGCGCGCTTGTATGATGGGCACCAAAGGACAACAACATAACCACAAGCAAATTAAACCAATCATAGCAATTCACCAATTACTGGTACGGCAACGAAAATCTACTCAGACATCATAGGATGGCAACACATCATTGGATAATAATATGAAGCATAAAGCACCATGTTCAAGTAGAGGGTACAACCGGTTGCGGCAGAGTGGACCATTGTAGATATATGGGGAAGGTGATGAAGATGTTGGTGAAGATGACGGAGGTGTTGGTGTAGATCGCCGCCGCACGATGATGGCCCCAGTGGCACTCCGGCGTCACCGGAAGGGAGGGGGAGAGAGCCCGCCTTCTTCTCCTTCTTCCTTGGACCTCTCCCTAGGTGGGAGAAGGGTTCTCCCTCAGGTCCTTGGTCGCCATGGCAAGGGAGGGGCGAGAGCCCCTCCAAGATTGGATCTGTCTCTCTGTCTCTCTCTGTTTCTGCGTTCCCAGATTCCGGCCTTTCACCGTTTCTTATATTCCTAGAGATCCGTAACTCCGATTGGGCTGAATTTTGGACACGATGTCTATCTGGATATTTGCTTTATTATGGCGAAAGAAGGACACCAACCGCGTTACAGGGTGGTGCTACTTCTCGAGCTTGCATTGTATTCCCTCGAAGAGGAAAGGGTGATGCAACACAGTAGCGTAAGTATTTCCCTCAATTTTTGAGAACCAAGGTATCAATCCAGTAGGAGACCATGCGCGAGTCCCTCGCACCTGCACAAACAAATAAGAACTTCACAGCCAACGTGATATTGGGTTGTCAATCCCTTTACGGTCACTTACGAAAGTGAGATCTGGTAGATATGATAGTTTGATATTTTTGGTATTTTTGGATATAAGAACAGAAAGTAAAAACGGTAAAGTAAAGTTGATTGTAGATTGATATGTTGAGAATAGACCCGGGGGCCATAGGTTTCACTAGTGGCTTCTCTCATGAAAGCAGAATTCTACAGTGGGTGAACGAATTACTGTCGAGCAACTGATAGAAAAGCGAATAATTATGAGAATATCTAGGCATGATCATTATATATAGGCATCACGTCCGTAACAAGTAGACCGAAACGATTGTACATCTACTACTATTACTCCACACATCGACCGCTATCCAACATGCATCTAGAGTATTAAGTTCATAAGAACAGAGTAACGCCTTAAGCAAGATGACATGATGTAGAGGAATAAAGTCAAGCAATATGATATAAACCCCATATTTTAATCCTCGATGGAAACAATACAATACGTGCCTTGCTGCCCCTACTGTCACTTGGAAAGGACACCACAAGATTGAACCCAAAACCAAGCACTTCTCCCATTGCAAGAACTATAGATCTAGTAGACCAAACCAAGCCCATAATTCGAAGAGACTTGCAAGGATATTATAATCATACATAAAAGAATTCAGAAAAGAACCAAATATTTCTCATAGATAATCTTGATCATAAACCCACAATTCATCGGATCTCGACAAACACACCGCAAAAAGAGATTACATTGAATAGATCTACTTGAAGACTGAGGAGAACTTGGTATCGAGATCCAAAGAGAGAGAAGAAGCCATCTAGGTACTAACTATGGACCCGAAGGTCTGTGGTAAACTACTCACAACTCATGGTGAGGCGATGGTGTTGATGTAGAAGCACTCCATGGTAGATGCCCCCTCCGGCGGAGAAATGTAACAGGCCCCAAGATGGGATCTCACGGGAACAGAAGGTTGGGGCGGTGGAATTAGGGTATTCTCTCATGTTCTGATGTTTTCGGGGTACATGGGTATATATAGGAGGAAGGAGGGCATCGAGGGACCAACATGGGGCCCACGAGGCAGGGGGCGCGCCCTGTAGGGGGGGCACCCCGACCCTCGTGGACGCCACGTGTGCCCTATTCCGTGGTTCTCAAGTCTCCCATGAAGATTTCGCTCCAAAAATATCTCCCCCGAAAGTTTCATTCCGTTTGGACTCCGTTTGATATTCCTTTTCTGTAAAACCCTGAAATAGGCAAAAAAAAAAAGCAATCCGGACTGGGCCTTTGGGTTAATAGGTTAGTCCCAAAAATAATATAAAAGTGTATAACAAAGCCCATTAACCATCCAAAACATCATAAATAATAGCATGGAACAATAAAAAATTATAGATATGTCGGAGTCGTATCAAGCATCCCCAAGCTTACTTCCTGCTCGTCCTCGAGTAGGTAAATGATAAAAACAGAATTTTTGATGTGGAATTCTAACCAACATAATTTTCAATGTAATTCTCTTTATTGTGGCATGATTGTTCAGATCTGAAATATTCAAGAAACAAGTCTATATTGACATAAGAAATAATAATACTTCAAGCATACTAACAAAGCAATCATGTCTTCTCAAAATACCATGGCTGTCAGGGATATTACTAGCAGGTATGAACCGGCTAGTGTAAACCGGATTATGGTAATATCGCTGTATCATTGTAATACTTAGTAGAGGCTACGGCCCATGAGATCTTCAGGCTCATGTATAGAGTTACGGTTTGTAAACCGCCTGGTCATGTAACTTGAGAGATAAAGAAGAAAGAGTAGAGACCGAGGCGGACAGAAGTATGAGCCGGCCTCGGGACTCTGTAAACCGGACCGGGCGTCACCTATATATAAAGGGACGACTCGGCGACGGTTCAAGGACAAGCAAGAAACAACCCGTCGAGACACAGGCAAGCGATCCGCTCCCTGTTCATCGACGCCCAAGCAATACCAAACCAAACTAGACGTAGGCTTTTAGCTTCATCGAAGGGGCCGAACTAGTATAAACCCTCTATGTCCTTTGTGTGCTTTTAACCCCTTCAAGCTAACCCGTGCGATGGTTCCATCATCAAGTCCGTTAAACCGGACATCTGCCGTGTTAATTCCATGACAGTTGGCGCCCACCTTGGGGCCTGCGCACGGTGGTTTCGAGTTCTTGAAGGGCAGCTTTGAAGGGCTCAGGGGTTACGCGGTCGGCCGGATGACCAAGAGTCGCCGCGGCCGGATCTACATCGACGACGTGGGCTGGGGACCGGAGGCCAATTCAATCGAATACGGGTACCGGGTTCCCTTCGGCGGCATCCACGTCTTCATTGGCAAAATCGGCGAACCTGGACCTGAGCCAGACATCTTCCCCAACATCGTCGAGCCGGCTCAGCGTGCGAGATCGGCCCGGATTCAGCCCGCCATGAAGCACGTTTTAGTTCGAGCAGTTCACGGGGTCCAAGCCGAGGACGGATCAGAGTCCGGTGGCGAGACCGTTATCTATTCCGACGATGAATCTTCATCTGGAGAGACTGAATCTTTGTATCAGTTGCGGGACGACCGGTCTGAGGGTGAGTCCGACGGAGACAGTATTTCGGGCCCCTTTGACCCGCCAAACCGGGTGGCTGTCTTTATGGCCGGTTCACAACCTACGCAGCAATCCACGGTGAACGGGGCGACAGTAGAAGCTGGTGTAGGGGGGAGTGGCCAGGCCCTCTCGCCCATTGACGTTCTATCCACCTTAGTCGAGGAGTTCACAGCCCGAGCCATGGCAGAGGTAGCTCCAGCAGACAAGGCACAACATGATGCAGAGCTTCTTCAGCTAAAGGGCCGGATTGATCAGGCAAGAGAAGATCTGAAAACAGAGAAGGCTATGATAGCAATAAGACAGGCGGAGTTGAATGATCAGGCTTTTCATCTAAGGATGGAGCAGGCCTCTGCACAAGGAGTAAGGAGTCAAAAGTTCCAGTCTCGTCTACCGCCGGTTTACGAGGCGACAGATCTTTTCAGGACACCCGGGGCGGGAACCAGCAACGATCCGGCTTCAAACCGGAGGGCACCCCCGGCAAGGGATGAGCCGGTTCAGCAACCTACTGCGGAGCAAGATCGGCGGGTCACGTCTGTGCCTCACGTTCCGACCCCTCCGGGTCATTATTCAAATCCCTTGGACAACATCGTTGCTGCTGCTTCACGCTTGGCCGCTTTACCCATTGAGGGGACATCGCCTGTGGCGTTGGAGGCACGCAGGGTTAAGGATCTACTTAATATAGCGCTAATACAACAGCAAGCATATTCTCATAGCCGGGAGAGGCTCCATTCAACACCATGTCCCAGCCGGAGTTACACTAGGCATTGGGAGGAACCAGAAGTGTCTAGCAGTGAACGCAGGCGACACCGTCACAGACAAAATAATCCGGCAGGCGTGGACGCACAAGCTCAGGATGCAAATCAGGTTAGATCGGTGGCCCGGGAAGAGGTCCGTCAAACAGCGTCGGTTCACACAACCACAGCAGAACATGGATTTACAACGAGTTCCTTTGGGGTGCAGTGTCTTATCCCCACTTTACGGAGCGTGAAGCTGCCCAAGGATTTCAAAGGTCTGTGTAAAGTGCCTAATTACACGGCAGACTTGGCTCCAGAAGCTTGGGTTGAGAGTTACGAGATGGACATGGAGATGCTGGATGTAGATGAAGCGGCTTGTGCAAAATACTTTACTATGATGCTTGAAGGTACAGCCCGGACCTGGCTAAAGGGTTTACCCCCTAATTCTATCGGGTCATGGGGAGAGCTACGTCGCCAGTTTATCAAAAATTTCAAAGATACATGCAAGCAGCCGATGTCGGTAGTAGATCTAGCAGCTTGTGTGCAAGGAGAACAGGAGCCTACAAGTGCATGGGTGCGGCGAGTGTCAGAGATCTTGCACTCTTCGAATGGTATTAATCCCAGTACGGCAATAGTGACATTGGAAAACAATTGCCGGTTTGAGTCTTTAAAGTTAAAGCTAGGTCGGCTTAAACGGGATTGTAATGATATGGGAACTCTCATGAGTGCTCTGGTGAAGTATGGGGACTCCGACAACAATAAGTATCCAGAAGCAGAGGGAGACAAGGCTGGAAAGGTCAATAAGCCTGGTAAACCGGCACAGGTTAATCTGGCTGGTACCAGTTTCTTAGGCAAGCGAAAGGCAGAGGGTGGTTATGATTTCGTGGCCAATACCCAAGTTCAAGGGGGTTTTCAGCGCAATAAGGGCAAACCGCCTCCACAAACCGGCGGAGGGGACGTTAGTTGGGACCAGGAGTTAAGTCAGCCTTGTCCGAAGCATAGCACAAGGGAACAACCAGCGAAACACACTATAGGAGAATGCAGGCCCTTGATGGAAGCCATAATGGGCCGCTTCAATTCTAACAACGGGCCTCCAAACAGCGGTTCAGGCCCGGGGTTCTACGGTCCGGGTCACCAGGGGAATGGCTCTGGATCAGGATATCGTGGCAACAACAGTGGTTATAATCACCGAGGTAACAATCAGTATGGCCAAGGCGGTTATAATAACGAAGGCAATCAGCAGCATGGTCAAGGTGGTTACAATAACCAAAACAACCAACAGCAGGGCCAGGGTAATCACAATAACCAGGGCAATCAGCAGCACCCGCAGCAGCAGCAGCAGCAATCTGGATACCAGAGTAATCCGAAGGAGTTGAGTAGTGGGCAGTATCATGTATTTACTACGAGTTTGTGTAAACGGGATCAGAAAGTTTTAAAGCGGGCGGTCCACGCGGTTGAACCGGCAACACCGCAATTCCTACGCTGGTCAGAACAACCTATTGTGTGGAGCAGGGAGGATCATCCGCTGCGAGTGGATAATCCGGGCCACTTGGCCTTGGTAGTAGCACCACAGGTGGGTGGCTACAAATTCACTAAAGTTCTCATGGACGGCGGCAGCAGCATCAATATCTTGTATTATGATACTTTCCGTTGTATGGAATTGACGGATAAAAAGCTGAGACAGTCAAATATGGTGTTTCATGGAGTAGTGCCAGGTAAGTCAGCCTACCCAGTTGGAAAAATTGACTTAGAAGTTACCTTTGGAGATGAGCAGGATTCCAGGTCAGAGATGATAACCTTTGAAGTGGTCAAGATCCGGAGCCCTTATCATGCTCTGTTCGGGAGGACGGTTTATGCCAAGTTTATGGCCAGGCCGTGTTATGTTTATCTACAGCTCAAGATGCCGGGTCACAAAGGAACAATCACGGTTCATGGAAGTCGTAAGATTGCATTGGAGTGTGAAGAGGGAGACACTGCCTACGCAGAGGCAGTATGTGCTACAGAGGAGTTGAAGTTTTACAAAGATAATGTTGATCCGGCAGATATGACCCCGTTGAAAAAACCAACTACGGAGCATGACCCGGCGTTGAAGTTTAAATCGGCGGAGGAGACCAAGCAAGTTGATTTTGTGCCAGGCGATTCATCGAAGCAGTTCACTATCAGCGCTAACCTTGATCCCAAATAGGAAAGCGCGCTCATCGAGTTCATCCGTGAGAACCGGGATATCTTTGCATGGAAACCTTCTGACATGCCAGGTATACCGAGGGAACTCGCTGAGCACAGTCTTAATATTGATCCGAAATTTAAACCGGTCAAGCAGTATCTGCGCCGCTTCAACGAAGAGAGGCGCAAGGCTATTGGAGAGGAGGTGGCCAGGCTTTTGGCTGCAGGGTTCATAGTGGAAGTTTTTCACCCAGAGTGGTTGGCTAATCCGGTGCTGGTGTTAAAGAAGAATGGAAATGGAGAATGTGTGTGGACTACACAGACCTCAATAAAGCTTGTCCAACTGATCCTTTTGCTCTCCCTCGCATTGATCAGATCATCGATGCTACAGCGGGATGTGAGCGGCTAAGTTTTTTGGATGCATACTCAGGATATCACCAGATCAAGATGGCAGTTAAGGACCAGGAGAAGACAGCTTTCATAACTCCTTTTGGTGCTTTTTGCTATGTATCTATGCCTTTTGGGCTCAAGAGTGCCCAAGCAACTTATCAGCGTTGCGTACAGAATTGTCTTAAGGGGCAGATAGGGAGAAATGTTCAAGCTTATGTGGATGGTATCGTGGTGAAGTCAAGGAAGGAGGAGACGCTGATAGAGGACCTCAAGGAGACCTTTGACAATCTTCGGGCCTATAAGATGATGCTTAATCCGGAGAAGTGTGCTTTTGGTGTTCCAGCAGGCAAGCTCCTTGGGTTTTTGGTGTCAAACAGAGGAATAGAAGCTAATCCAGAAAAGATCAAGGCAATCACATCTTTAACTAAACCGACTTGCATTAATGATGTTCAGCGTATCGCTGGCCGGATCACAACATTGAGCCGGTTCATTAGTCGTTTGGGGGAGAAGGCGATTCCACTTTATCAGATGCTGAGAAAGACGGATCGGTTTATATGGAGTGATGAGGCAAATGCTGCGTTTGAGGATTTGAAGCGACAGCTAGCAAGGCCACCAGTCCTGGCTGCCCCTGTTGATAATGAGCCTTTGCTGTTATATGTCGCCGCCAACGCACGGGCAGTTAGTGTGGCGGTCGTGGTTGAACGCAAGGAAGCAGGGAAGGAATATCCGGTTCAGCGTCCAGTTTATTACGTGAGTGAAGTACTCATTGAGTCTAAGCAGAGGTACCCGCATTGGCAGAAGCTGGTGTATGGTGTGTTCATGGCAAACCGGAAGTTGAAGCACTATTTCCAAGGCCATCCAATAACCGTTGTTAGTCCAGCACCATTGGGGGACATAATCCAGAACAGGGAAGCTACGGGTAGAGTGGCGAAGTGGGCCATTGAGCTCAGACCACATGAGTTGAAATATGTGCCACGCACCGCTATCAAATCTCAGGCATTGGTGGATTTCATCAATGATTGGACAGAACTGCAAACACCAGAGGAGAAGCCGGATCTTATATACTGGACGATCCACTTTGACGGTTCAAGACAGCTAGAAGGCTCGGGGGCTGGAGTTGTTTTAACTTCCCCGCGAGGTGATAAGTTTTGTTACGTCCTCCGTTTATTGTTTCCTTGTACTAATAATGCAGCGGAATATGAAGCGTTACTTCATGGCTTACAGATGGCAAAGGAGATGAACCTGAGCCGGGTCAAGTGCTTCGGCGATTCAGATTTGGTGGCACAACAAGTTTCAGGCAAGTGGGATTCGAGAGATCCTCTCATGGCAGCTTACAAACGAGAAGTGGAAGCAGTTGCTGGATATTTCAAAGGGTATCAAGTGGACCACATAGACCGGCGAAGGAATGAAGCGGCTGATGCTTTAAGCCGGCTGGGTTCTCAACGTAAACCGGTACCACCAAATACTTTTTTGGATGAGCTGCACAGTCCATCAGTACAAGTACCATCAGAGGAAGACCTGGCTGTTCCTGATCCGGAGGCACAGCTAGTTGCGGCACTTCATGTTATTCCGGATTGGACGCTGCCCTATTTGGCGTATCTGAGCCGAGGAGAGTTACCGGACGACGAGATAGAGGCACGACAGATAGTCCGACGTTCTAAGTCCATGACAATTGCAAACAGGGAGCTTCATCATCGCAGCGTCTCTGGAGCATTTCAGCGGTGTGTATCAGCTGAGGAAGGTTGTGATATTCTTCGCGAGATCCATGAAGGGGATTGTGGTCATCATGCCGGTTCAAAATCATTGGTGGCTAAAGCTTTTCGACATGGGTTCTATTGGTTGACCGCTCATGCTGATGCAGCGGATCTAGTCCGGAAATGTGATGCTTGTCAGAAGTTTTCGCGACGTGCTCTTGTTCCGGCACAGGTGCTCCGGATGATACCAATAACCTGGCTGTTTGCGACTTGGGGTCTTGATATGGTTGGACCCTTTAAGCGATCCCAAGATCAGAAAACTCATCTACTGGTGGCGGTGGATAAGTTTACAAAGTGGATTGAGGCAGAGCCTGTGAGCAAGTGTGATGCGGCCATAGCAGTCAAATTTATGAAAAAGGTAATTTTCCGGTTTGGCTTTCCACACAGCATCATCACAGACAACGACACCAATTTATCTAAGGGTGAGATGGAAGAATTTTGTCAACGGGAACATATTCGCCTAGATGTATCTTCTGTGGCCCACCCTCAAACCAATGGTCAAGCTGAAAGAGCAAACCAGGAGATTTTGCGAGGTATCAAGCCCCGGCTTATGACTCCCTTGCAAAGAACCCCAGGATGTTGGGTTGAGGAGTTACCATCTGTCCTTTGGAGTATCAACACTACGCCAAACCGGTCCACATGTTATACACCTTTCTTTATGGTATATGGTGCTGAAGCGGTCCTTCCAAGTGATATCCGTCATGATTCACCAAGGGTGACGGCCTATGTTGAAGCCTCCAATGAGCGGGCAAGACAAGACAGTTTGGACCGGCTGGATGAAGAGCGTGATATAGCAGCAGCACGGTCCGCGATCTATCAACAAGACTTGCGCAGATATCACAGCCGCCGGATCAAGATAAGGACGTTCCAGGAGGGAGACTTAGTACTCCGGCTCATCCAAGATCAAACAGATATGCATAAGCTATCCCCGCCTTGGGAAGGGCCCTTTGTGGTCAGGAAGAACCTGCACAACAGTTCATATTACTTGGTGGACTTTCGAGAACACAAGGACTCACGGACATCGGAAGAAGAGACAAAGAGGCCGTGGAACATCGCCCTCTTATGACCCTACTATACCTGAGCCATGGGCTCCAATGTATCCTATGATTAATGAATAAACCGGCACCCTCGGTAAACCGGGGGCTCAGCCTTTTTTCCAATACAAACATCTTATGGGGACAACCATACATGTATTATCATATGTCATATGTCAAACAAATCGATCGGTTTTAACTGATTTTGTAGAGCATATGTACTCAGGAGCAATAACTCACTGAAGAGCTTTTTTCAAGCATAAGATCGTATCAGGACCAAAGAGGACACTTCATAGAGGCCCTCTGGATGGTGACAACCATCCAGTGATTGGCTAAAGTTTTTCCTATGGTTCTATGGAACCATGGAGGCCCTCTGGATGGTGACAACCATCCAGTGATTGGCTAAAGTTTTTCCTATGGTTCTATGGAACCATAGAGGCCCTCTGGATGGTAAGCCCATTCTAGTGATTGGCTAAAGTTTTTCCTATGGTTCTATGGAACCATAGGGGCCCTCTGGATGGTAAGCCCATTCCAATGATTGGCTAAAGTTTTTCCTATGGTTCTCTGGAACCATAGAGGCCCTCTGGATGGTAAGCCCATTCCAGTGATTGGCTAAAGTTTTTCCTATGGTTCTATGGAACCATAGAGGCCCTCTGGATGGTAAGCCCATTCCAGTGATTGGCTAAAGTTTTTCCTATGGTTCTATGGAACCATGGAGGCCCTCTGGATGGTGACAACCATCCAGTGATTGGCTAAAGTTCTTCCTATGGTTCTACGGGAACCATAGAGGCCCTCTGGATGGTAAGCCCATTCCATTGATTGGCTGAATCTTGCTTTGAGCCTGGCAGTTCGTAAAAAGCCTTGACTACATGGTTTTATTTGCAAAACTTGCATTTTTGGTGTTTATGTTTTATGCTTTTTTAATCCGGAATGGGACAACTCCAGAGTTGACCATATATCTTAAAAAGTCTGGGTCATGAACGCCAGCATAGGTTCAAAAGTCTGGGTCATGAATACCAGCATAAGTTCAAAGTCTGGGTTATAAACACCAGCAAGAGTCAAACCGGCGTTCATCATAACCTGGAACAATCATAAGGCAGAAACAAAGTAAGGAGCCAAGCATGATCTAAACCGGTGGCTTCTATAAAGACCCGGGATTATTATTGGGCATATCAAAAGACTCCCTTCAAAAAGGCAAAGTTCGCCGGATTAAAAATATCAAGTATGCTTGATGGCAGGTATAAAGTTATTTTTGATACAAACAAAACACTTGTTTGATATATTTTATGAGAGCAATTTAATTGGTCCAGCGGTAAAACCGCTAGGACATATTTTCAGTATTACCTATGCAGGGACAGATGATATGCAGGATAATCCACATCAGACCAAATTTAAATTGGCAACATTAAAACAAGAAGTTGGAGCATCCGGATCAAAACGGACATTGTTTTCAGCTATCCTATTACAAGGCATAGCAAGCTTGAACGGATTAAAGATTGTTCAACAATATGAGATTGCAACTACAAAGATGTATTATGAACTACGCTCCCTCCTACTGTGACAGCTGTGTATCAACTTGGTCCGGAATCTCCTCCTCTTCTTGAAGCGGCTGGAAGTCAGGGATGCACCAATCGATTTTCATTAAGGCACGAAAGTACATCTCTTCATTGATGAGTTTAGACGGATCGATATCTGGGGCGAAGGTATGAGGGCGTACTGCTGGGATTAGATTGACGGTATCATAAACCGGCCGCTCCACCCGCTTGTTCTGTAAATCATACCCCGGATGATACCTGGATAAATCTGATTCGGCCGCAAGTTTGCTGGCGAGAGGACGCATCTCCTTCGTCAAGGCATGGAGATCCTTTGCAGTAAAAACCGATCCGTCTTCTTTAGTATTTGGATATCCATTCAAAGCTTCTTCTGGATCAAAGTCCGGAACCCACGCTTTCGCTCTGGTAAGCGCCACAAGGGAACCGGCTCGAGCAGCAGACTTCTTAACTTCTTCCAAGCGCACTGGCAAGACATACAACTTCTCTAATGTACCTTGGATGGTGGTAGGGGGCGGTTTATTGAAAGACATTGCGCTTATGACCCTTTGAGCGCCGAAATAAAGCTGCTCGACCAGAGTATAAGATGCCTTGAGTTTTTTCCGTAAGTCATCCCCAAGATGGGTGACATGGCGCCCTGCATATGATTATCACAATTAAACCGGAACGGATTGAAGATTGCAAGGATGAAAACAGGAATATAGATTAAGTACTTACCAAACACAGCAGAGGTCATCAGTTCTATTTGCCGTTTTAAACCGGTTAACTCTTCAGTCACCGGTCAACCAACCTTCCCGCGTGGCGTATGACCCACGCGACGCGAGCGATCCCGGCCGTCCGTGCCTGACGCGGGGCCCACGCGGCAGCCACCCCACGCCCCGCCCGTGCGCTGTGTCGTGGTGGGCGCCCCAACGATAGGAAACGGACGGGCCAGGTCACGTGACCCGCACCCACCCCTCCGGCTGACACCCCGGGCCAGCACCTCAACGGTCACATTGACCCAACGCGAGGCAACGGTGAGATCCCCTCAGCCGTCCGTGCTCAATCTAACGGCTGCGGTTGGTGCCTCGGGGTTCCCGCCCACAGCGCCCGCTGTTGAGGCCGTTTCCTCCTTTTCCCCGGGCTTCTCCCCCCCCATAGGCAGAGTGGAGGAGGTGAGATCGTCAGAAGAGAGAGCCAGCCACCGTCACAGAGAGTGAGGAGAGGGATAGGGTAGTGAGAGCAGAGAGGATCGTCAATGGCGAGGAGGTAAGAACAGTGTGGTGTAGGATAGAAGAGCGAGCCACAAGAACCCATCCCATCCACCGACCAAATCCCCCGTAGGAGTTAGGATCATCATCCACCCCCATCTGCATCGCATCCATCATCCATCCACCCTAGATTTTTCTTGTAGGATTTCCGCTTCGTTTTCTAAGAGAGATGATCTTAGCAGGAGGAAAATACTTAGAGATAAAAGCATCTTTGCACCTATTCCATGAATCAATACTATTTCTAGGCAAAGAGGAAAACCAAGTTTTAGCACGATCTCTAAGTGAAAACGTAAATAACTTCAATTTGACAATATCATTATCCGTATCCCTCTTCTTTTGCATATCACACAAATCAACAAAGTTGTTTAGATGGGTAGCGGCATCTTCACTAGGAAGGCCGGAAAATTGATCTTTCATGACAAGATTCAACAAAGCAGCATTGATCTCAAAAAATCATTATTGTTGGTATTGGAGAAGTCACACAATCTGGTATTGTTCTGAGCCATAGTGACAAGCAAGCAATCCAACACACAAGCAAACAAGAAGCAAGCGAACGAAAAACACACGGCAAAAAAGAAGGGCAAATAAAACGCAAGGGTGAAGTGGGGGAGAGGAAAACGAGAGGCAAATAAATGTAACGCGAAGGATAAGGGTTTGTGATAGGTACTTGGTATATGAATTTTGCATAAGCCTCCCCGGCAACGGCGCCAGGAATTCTTCTTGCTACTTCTCGAGCTTGCATTGTATTCCCTCGAAGAGGAAAGGGTGATGCAGCACAGTAGCATAAGTATTTCCCTCAGTTTTTGAGAACCAAGGTATCAATCCAGTAAGAGACCAGGTGCGAGTCCCTCGCACCTGCACAAAAAAATAAGAACTTCGCAGCGAATGCGATAAGGGGTTGTCAATCCCTTTACGGTCACTTACGAAAGTGAGATCTGGTAGATATGATAGTTTGATATTTTTGGTATTTTTGAATATAAGAACATAAAGTAAAAACGGTAAAGTAAAGTAGATTCTAGATTGATATGTTGAGAATAGACCCGGGGGCATAGGTTTCACTAGTTGCTTCTCTCATGATAGAAGAATTCTACGGTGGGTGAACGAATTACTGTCGAGCAATTGATAGAAAAGCGAATAATTATGAGAATATCTAGGCATGATCATTATATATAGGCATCACGTCCGTAACAAGTAGACCGAAATGATTCTGCATCTACTACTATTACTCCACACATCGACCGCTATCCAGCATGCATCTAGAGTATTAAGTTCATAAGAACAGAGTAACACCTTAAGCAAGATCACATGATGTAGAGGGATAAACTCAAGCAATATGATATAAACCCCATCTTTTTATCCTCGATGGCAACAATACAATACGTGCCTTGCTGCCCCTACTGTCACTGGGAAAGGACACCGCAAGATTGAACCCAAAGCCAAGCACTTCTCCCATTGCAAGAACTATAGATCTAGTAGGCCAAACCAAGCCGACAATTCGAAGAGACTTGCAAGGATATTATAATCATACATAAAAGAATTCAGAAGAGAACCAAATATTTCTCATAGATAATCTTGATCATAAACCCACAATTAATCGGATCTCGACAAACACACCGCAAAAAGAGATTACATCGAATAGATCTACTTGAAGACCGAGGAGAACTTGGTATTGAGATCCAAAGAGAGAGAAGAAGCCATCTAGGTACTAACTATGGACCCGAAGGTCTGTGGTAAACTACTCACAACTCATGGTGAGGCGATGGTGTTGATGTAGAAGCACTCCGTGGTAGATCCCCCCTCCGGCGGAGCTCCGATACAGGCCCCAAGATGGGATATCACGGGAACAGAAGGTTGCGGCGGTGGAATTAGGGTTTTCTCTCCTGTTGTGATGTTTTCGGGGTACATGGGTATATATAGGAGGAAGGAGGGCATCGCTGGACCAATGTGGGGGCCCACGAGGTAGGAGGGCGCGCCCTGTTGGGGGGGGG
>LR738711.1:890327429-890443005 GCA_902687465.1 Secale cereale | reverse complement strand
GGGGGGGGGGGGCGCCTCCCACCCTCGTGGACGCCATGTGTGCCCTATTCCGTGGTTCTCAAGTCTCTCGTGAAGATTTCGCTCCATCTCTCCCGAAGGTTTCATTCCGTTTGGACTCCGTTTGATATTCCTTTTTCTGTAAAACCCTGAAATAGGCAAAAAACAACAATCTGGACTGGGCCTTTGGGTTAATAGGTTAGTCCCTAAAATAATATAAAAGTCTATAACAAAGCCCATTAAACATCCAAAACATCATAAATAATAGCATGGAACAATAAAAAATTATAGATACGTTGGAGACGTATCAGGTGGCCACGAGGGCCCAAGGCGCGCCTGACCCCCTGAGGTGCGCCCCCTGCCTCGTGGCCTCCTCGGGTATCGGCTCGCGTTGATTCTTCTTCCCAAAATTCTTAAATATTCCAAAAAAATCTCCGTCCATTTTTATCCCGTTTGGACTCCATTTGATATGGATATTCTACGAAACAAAAAACATGCAACAAACAGGAACTCGCACTGGGCACTGGATCAATATGCTAGTCCCAAAAAATAGTATAAAAAGTTGCCAAAAGTATAAGATAGTTGTATAATATTGGCATGGAACAATCAAAAATTATAGATACGACGGAGACGTGCCAGCATCCCCAAGCTCAATTCCTGCTCGTCCTCGAGTAGGTAAATGATAAAAAAGATAATTTTTGATGTGGAATGCTACCTAGCATAATCTTGATCATGTAATCTAATCATGGCATGAATATTAAGACACGAGTGATTCAAAGCAATAGTTTATCATTTGACATAAAAGAATTTAATACTCGGGCAACCCAACAAACAATCAAGTTTTTCAAAATATCAATGCTAAAGAACGTTATCCCTACAAAATCGTATAGTCTTTTATGCTCCCTTTTCTTAACACAAGGTACCCCTCATGCTCATCCCGGTGTCAGCCAAGCAATTGTTTTCATACTTTACTTTTTCGAACCTTTTCAACTATTAACGCAATACATGAGCGTGAGCCATGGGCATAGCACTATGGGTGGAATAGAAGGCGGTGATAGACAAAAGTAAGGAGAAAGTCTCACATCGACTAGGCAAATCAATGGACTATGGAGATGTCCATCAATTGATATCAATGTGAGTGAGTAGGGATTTCCATGTAACGGATGCACTAGAGCTATAAGTGTATGAAAGCTCAAAAGAAAACTAGTGGGTGTGCATCGACTTGCTTGCTCATGAAGACCTAGGGCAATTTGAGGAAGCCCATCAATGGAATATACAAGCCAAGTTCTATAACGAAAAATTCCCACTAATATATGGAAGTGACAACATAGGAGACTCTCTATCATGAAGAACATGGTGCTATGATGAAGCACAAGTGTGAAAAAAAGATAGTAGCATTGTCCTTTTTTTCCTTTTCCCTTTTTTGGGCCTTCCTTTTTTTATTTGGCCTTTCTCTTTTTTTGGCCTTTCTTTTTTTTGGTTTTTTTTCCGGGACAATGCTCTAATAATGATGATCATCACACTTTTATTTACTTACAACTCGATATTACAACTCGATGCTAGAACAAAGTATGACTCTATATGAATGCCTCCGACGGTGTACCGGGATGTGCAATGATCTAGCATAACAATGACATCAAAAAACGGTCAAGCCATGAAAACATCATGCTAGCTGTCTTACGATCATGCAAAGCAATATGACAATGATGGTGCGTGTCATAACAAACGGGACGGTGGAGTTACATGGCAATATATCTCGGAATGGCTATGGAAATGCCATAATAGGTAGGTATGGTGGCTGTTTTGAGGAAGGGTATAAGGTGGTTTGATGCACCGGCGAAAATTGCGCGGTACTAGAGTGGCTATCAAGGTGAAAGGGTGAGAGTGCGTATAATCCATGGACTCAACATTAGTCACAGAGAACTCACATACTTATTGCGAAAAATCTATTAGCCCTCGAAGCAAAAATACTACGACACATGCTCCTAGGGGGAGGTTGGTAGGAGTTAACCATCGCGCGCCCCCGACCTTCAGGCAAAGATAAACAATCAAAATACAATGCACACCAATTTGGTTACATAGTTAGGAGACCATACGTGCATGCTTCGGGAATCACAAACCTTAACACCAATATTCTTACTAAACCATAATCATTCACTAGTACCTCCCACATATTAGCATCTCTATATCGCAAAACTATTGCAAGGAATCAAACATATCATATTCAGCGATCTACAAGTTTATGTAGGAATTTATGACTAACCATGTGAATGACCAATTCCTGTCAACTCTCTAAATAGATATAAGTGAAGCAAGAGAGTTTTAATTCTTTCTACAAAAGTTATGCTCACGCTCTAAGAAATATAAGTGAAGCAAAAGAGCATTCTACAAATGGCAGTTTTCTATGTGAGGAGAAACAGGCAATCCAAACTTCAAATGATATAAGTGAAGCACATGAAGCATTCTATAAAGCCGTACTCAAAAGATATAAGTGAAGTGCAAAGAGCATTATATAAAACAACAAAGGACTATCTCATACGAGCATGATGCATTTATTAAAATAAAAATAAAATAAAAGCACATGACGCTCCAAGAGTTTACGCATATCATGTGAACGAAACGAATCCGAAAACATACCGATACTTGTTGAAGAAAGAGGGGGTGCCTTCCGAGGCATCCCCAATCTTAGACACTTGAGTTTCCTTGAATATTTACTTGGGGTGCCTTGGGCATCCCCAAGATTGAGCTCTTGCCTCTCCTCCTTCTCCTCACATCGAGACCTCCTCGATCTTCGAACCCATCATCCACACAAAACTTAACCGGACTTTTAGTGGCGGGGTTAGTGCATATGATCAATGAAATCCCATCATGTACTGCTCTAAAATTATTGTATAATTAAGAAAAAAACATTACCCACTGTATGCTATCACAATTCTATGGCCCCAAGTCAAGGAGGCATCAACAAGAAGTCAAACATATGCAAATAATGAAGCTATAACAGCAATCTGTGAAAACATGACAGTCTGTAGTAATCTGAACATTAACCATACTTATGTAACTCTAAACATTCTGGAAAAATTAGGAAAAGTCAAAAATTTGTATAGAAAGACTTTTCAAGAAGTTTCAGATCATTTCTACGTTCCAGTAAAAAATGTAAAATCGTGCATTACAGCCAAAGTTTCTGTTTTTGCACCTCACAAACCAACAAGCAGTTTAATTATCCTAAAGGAAACTCTTGGCACATTATTTTTATAATACAATGGAATTGTACAAG
Organism: Secale cereale; assembly: GCA_902687465.1. NCBI lineage: Eukaryota > Viridiplantae > Streptophyta > Magnoliopsida > Poales > Poaceae > Secale > Secale cereale. The sequence continues at coordinate 890,439,734 of LR738711.1, read as the reverse complement.
GGGATAATTATTTTTATTGAAAAGTTTCTGTAATCAAGGTTCACAAAGTTTCCATAGGCATGAACAAAGTTCAAGGCTAGCTCCCACTTTAACAATGCTCGTCTTTCTCACTTTCGCTTTTCTTTTTGAAAAAGTTTTAGGTTCCCCTCTTTATTTTTTTGTTTTAAAACTTTAGAAAAGCACACAACAGAAATAAATGACTCTCTAAAACTTTTGAGTTGTCTCCCTGGCAGCGCTTTCTTTAAAGCCATTAAGTTAGGCATATAGTGCTCAAGTAATGGATCCACCCGGATCCCAAGGTATATCAAAGCCAATTCTAATTAACAATGATTTGTGATTTAGTAGTGAGCACAAAGTAACATATATCATGCAACAACGAAGTCTAACTCTCTTCCTATGCATCGGCATGTCATAAGAGAACAATTCATGCATACATAGTAAAGGCCAATGCATAGCATAAACAATTTCTTGCAATTTTATCGTATTGGAAACATAGAGAGGCGGAGATGTGGTTCATCTCTGATAATAATTGCAAGTAGGATCAGCAAGGACAAGCATATTATATCTATAAAAATTATCATGTGTAGTAGTGATACGCAACCCATCAATATAACCCTTAATAATAGCAAACTTCTCCGATATAGTGTAGTTGGGAGAATTCAAAAAGATAATAGGACTATCATGTGTGGGTGAAATAGCAACTATCTCATGTTTAACATAAGGAACTATAGCAAGTTCATCTCCATAAGCATAATTCATATTGTCATCATGGCCACAAGCATAGCAAGCATCAATTTCATCAATAAGGGATATTACAAACGAATGCAAGGGATCATAGCAATCATCATAGCATTCATCCTTCGGTAAGCACGAAGGGAAATTAAACAATGTATGAGTTGAAGAGTTACTCTCATTAGAAGGTGGGCACGGGTAGCTAATCCGCTCTTCCTCCTTTTGTTCTTCGCTCTCCTCGTCATCTTTTTCATCTAATGAGCTCACAGTGTCATCAATTTCTTCTTCCATAGATTCCTGCAAAATATTAGTCTCTTCTTGGACAGCAGATACTTTCCCAATAAACGCATCAATATTGGAGTTATATTCATAATTCAAATAGAAATATTTCAATATAGCAAGATTTTCAGGCCATCATCATCAAAAGCATCATACTTCTTAAATAGAGATTCAATTTCATAAGCACCCTTAAAAGCAATGAATTCTTCTATTTGTTCCACATCATAATAATCATATATACCATTAGCATAATAAGCTAAGGTTTCATTTTCATTAAGTTCGCATGAAAAGGGAAGGTGTGGAGCTTTCATCCTAGAGCAACAAGTATAATCATATCTCAAGCATGGTTGCCGAGCATACCAATGCAACATATAAATTTGATCCCATAATAGTTTCCCTTTTTGTGCCAAGCGATAATCCATAAAGTATTCACGTTGATCCAATTTTACTCTCATTATATAGTTGAATGGGGTTTTCTCAGGATTATCAAAGTAGTACATAATATTTTTCACATACTGAGCATCAAGGGTTTTAGGAGGTTCCCCATCTCCATGATTAGCAAGTACACCTTTTTTTTGTATTTCGTGTTCCATATCCATAACTAAAGATAGAGAACAACTTAGAACAACAAATAAAATCTACTTAGTGATAAAGCAAAAAAGCACACAGATACAACTCTACGCACGCCAGAAAAAGGTCTTGATAACCCACAAGTGTAGGGGATCAGTTGTAGCCTCTTTCGATAAGTAAGAGTGTCGAACCCAACAAGGAGATAAAGGTAGAAAAAATATTCCCTCAAGTTCTATCGACCATCGATACAACTCTACGCACGCTTGACGTTTACTTTACCTAGAACAAGTATGAAACTAGAAGTACTTTGTAGGTGTAACGGGATATGTTTGTAAGAATATAAAGATCACGTAAATAAAAACTAGGGGCTGTTTAGGTAAAGAAGCAATAAAGTTAGTATAGCGAATGTGGAAAAGTGGTGGTAGGAGTAGTGAAATTGTCCCTAAGAAATTGACTACGTTACTAGACCGATAGCAAGTTTTATGTGGGAGAGGCCACTGCTAGCATGTCATCCCTGACTTGGAATTCTATGCACTTATGATTGGAACTATTAGCAAGCATCCACAACTAGTAACGTTCATTAAGGTAAAACCCAACCATAGCATGAAGATATATTGGCCCCCCTTCAATCCCGTATGCATCAATTTTTATGCTAGGTTGAAGCTTCTGTCACTCTTGCCCTCCAATACATAGTCCTATCAACATACAACTAACCCTATGGTGTGATCCACGCGCGCGCTGATACGTCTCCGTCATATCTATAAAATTTTTATTGTTCCATGCCAATATTCTACAACTTTCATATACTTTTGGCAACTTTTTGTACTATTTTTGGGACTAACATATTGATCCTGTGCCCAGTGCCAGTTCCTGTTTGTTGCTTGTTTCTTGTTTCACAGAATATCCATAGCAAACGGATACCAAACGAGATAAAAACGGATTGAGATTTTTCTGGAATATATGTGAATTTTGGGAAGTGGAATCAACATGAGACGATGCCCGAGTGGGCCCACGAGGGTGAGGGGCGCGCCCTGGGCCCTCGTGGCCACTCCGTAAGGTGGTTGGTGCCCTTCTTTTGCCGCAAGAAAGCTATTATCCGGATAAAAATCGTGTCCAAAATTCATCCCAATCGGAGTTACGGATCTTCGGGAATTTAAGAAACGGTGAAAGGCCAGAATCTATGAACGGAGAAACAGAGAGAGACAGAGAGACAGATCCAATATCGGAGGGGCTCTCGCCCATCCGCCACCATGAAGGCCATGGACCAGAGGGGAAACCCTTCTCCCATCTAGGGAGAAGGCCAAGGAAGAAGAAGAAGGCCCCCTCTCTCCCGGTGGCGCCAGAACACCACCGGGGCCATCATCGTGGGACGGCGATCTACACCAACACCTCCGTCATCTTCACCAACATCGCCATCACCTTCCCCCATCCATCTATAGTGGTCCACTCTCCCACAACCCGCTGTACCCTCTTCTTGAACATGGTGCTTTATGCTTCATATTATTATCCAATGATGTGTTGCCATCCTATGATGTTTGAGTAGAATATCGTTGTCCTATCGATGATTGGTGAATTGCTATGATTAATTTAATTTGCTTGTGGTTATGTTGTTGTCCTTCGGTGCCCATCATATGAGCGCGCGCATGGATCACACCATAGGGTTAGTTGTATGTTGGCAGGACTACGTATTAGAGGGAAAGAGTGACAGAAGCTTCAACCTAGCGTACAAATTGATGCATACGTGATTGAAGGGGGACCATTATATCTTAATGCTATGGTTGGGTTTTACCTTAATGAACTTTAGTAGTTGCGAATGCTTGCTAATAGTTCCAATCATAAGTGCATAGAATTCCAAGTCAGGGATGACATGCTAGTAGTGGCCTCTCCCACATAAAACTTGCTATTGGTCTAGTAACGTAGTCAATTGCTTAGGGACAATTTCGCAACTCCTACCACCACTTTTCCACACTCGCTATACTAACTTTATCGCTTCTTTACCTAAACAACCCCTAGTTTATATTTGCGTGCTCTTTATATTCTTGCAAACCAATCCTGTTACACCTACAAAGTACTTCTAGTTTTATACTTGTTCTAGGTAAAGCGAATGTCAAGCGTGCGTAGAGTTCTATCGGTGGTCGATAGAACTTGAGGGAATATTTGTTCTACCTTTAGCTCCTCGTTGGGTTCGACACTCTTACTTATCGAAAGAGGCTACAACTGATACCCTACACTTGTGGGTTATCAAGACCTTTCTCTGGCACCGTTGCCGGGGAGCAATAGCGTGGGGTGAATATTCTCGTGTGTTCTTGTTTGCTTTATCACTAAGTAGATTTTATTTGTTTTTCTTAGTTGTTTTCTATCTTTAGTTATGGGTAGGAAACGCAAAATACCACAAAAATAGTGGTACCTGCTGAACCAATGGTTGAAGAACCACTCAAAATTTATCACACTCCTGAAGCTTTTTGCTTGGATCATCTTCGATCCCTTTGTGCTCGTGCTAAAACCCCAACTAGCTTAGTTGAGGGTAAATCTTTAGATCAGCATGCTTGTTATGTGCGACACCACATATGTGAAAAAGGGAAACTTTTACTTGATCAAATTCATCGTTTGAAGTGCTATGCTTGGAATTTATGTGAAATATATGATTTGACTTGTTGTTCTGAAGACCCTAAGAAACACCTTCCCTACCAATGTGAGTTTAGTGATAATGGAATCGTATCATCGTATGCTAAGGGTGTTTATAGTTACTATGATGTTCAACAAATTGAAGAATTTGTTGCTTTTAAGGGTGCTTATGAAATTGCTTCTTTCATTGAAAAGTATGATGCTACTCTTTACAAATTTGAAAATTTTGCCATATTTAAATATTGTTATGATAATTATGCTTCTAATGCCTATGTTAAACCATATATTGAGGACTCCTCTGCTGTCCAAGAAGAGAGTAAAATTTTGCAGGAGTCTATGGAAGAAGAAATTAATGACATTGTGAGCTCATTGGATGAAAAAGACGAGGAGGAGAGCGAAGAACAAAAGGAGGAAGAGTGGATTGATCACCCGTGCCCACCTTCTAATGAGAGTAATTCTTTATCTCATACATTGTTTAATTTCCCTTCGTGCTTACTGAAGGATGAATGCTATGATGATTGTTATGATCCCGTTGATTCTTTTGAAATTTCCCTTTTTGATGATGCTTGCTATGCTTGTGGCCAAGATACCAATATGAATTATGCCTATGGAGATGAACTTGCTATTGTTCCTTATGTTAAACATGAGATATTTGCTATTGCACCCACACATGATAGTCCTAATATCTTTCTGAATTCTCCAAACTACACTATATTGGAGAAGTTCACACTTATTAAAGATTATATTGATGGGTTGCCTTTTTCCATTACAGATGATGATTTTGATGAGTATAATATGCATGTGCTTGCTGATCCTACTAGCAATTATTATGAGAGAGGAACTATATCTCTGCCTCTCTACGTTTCCAACACGATAGAATTGCAAGAAATTGATTATACTATGCATTGGCCTTTACTTGATGTGCATGAATTGTTCTTGTATGACATGCCTATGCATAGGAAGAGAGTTAGACTTCGTTTTGGCATGACACATATCACTTTGTGCTCACTACTAAATGCCAAATCATTCCTAATTAAAATTGGCTTTGATATACCTTGGGATCCGGGTGGATCCTTTACTTGAGCACTATATGCCTAGCTTAATGGTTTTAAAGAAAACACTGCTAGGGAGACAACCCAGAAGTTTTAGAGAGTCATTTATTTTTGTAGTGTGCTTTTATAAAGTTTAAAAACAAAAACAATAAAGAGGGGAACCTAAAACATTTTCAAAAAGAAGAGTCAAAGTAAGAAGGATGAGCACCGTTGAAATGAGGGAGCTCCTTGAACTTTGTTCATGCCCATGGAAACTTTGCAAATCTTAATTACAGAAACTTTTTCAACTAAAATAATTATCCCCTTGTACAGTTCCATTGTATTATAAAAATAATGTGCCAAGAGTTTCCTTTAGGATGATTAAACTGCTTGTTGGTTTGTGCAGCGCAAAAACAGAAACTTTGGCTGTAGTGCATGATTTTACATTTTTGACTGGAACGTCGAAAGGATCTGAAACTTTTTGCAAAGTCTTTCTATACAAATTGTTGATGTTTCCTAATTTTTCCATAATTGTTAGCGTTACAGAAGTATGGTTAATGTTCAGATTACTACAGACTGTCCTGTTTTCATATATTGCTGTTATAGCTTCATTATTTGCATATGTTTGAATTCTTGTTGAAGCCTCCTTGACTTTGGGCCATAGAATGATGATAGAATATAGTGGGTAATGTTTGTTCATAATTATACAATAATTTGAGAGAAGTACATGATGGGATTTCATTGATCATATGCACTAACCCCGCCACTAAATGTTCGGTTAAGTTTTGTGTGGATGAAGTGTTCGAAGATCGAGGAGGTCTCGATGTGAGAAGAAGGAGGAGAGGCAAGAGCTCAAGCTTGGGGATGACCAAGGCACCCCAAGTAAATATTCAAGGAGCCTCAAGCATCTAAGCTTGGGGATGCCCCACAAGGCATCCCATCTTTCTTCAACAAGTATCGGTATGTTTTCGGATTCGTTTCATTCACATGATGTGCGTTAAATCTTGGAGCGTCGTGTGCTTTTTATTTTTATTTTAATAAATTCACCATGCCGGTATGAGATAGTCCTTGGTTGATTTATAGAATGCTCTTTGCACTTCACTTATATCTTTTGAGTATGGCTTTATAGAATGCTTCATGTGCTTCACTTATATCATTTGAAGTTTGGATTGCATGTTTCTCCTCACATAGAAAACCGCCATTTGTAGAATGCTCTTCTACTTCGCTTATATTTGTTAGAGTGAGGGCATATCTTTTGTAGAAAGAATTAAAACTCTCTTTCTTCACTTATATCTATTTAGAGAGTTGACAGGAATTGGTCATTCACATGGTTAGTCATAAGATCCTACATAAACTTGTAGATTGCCGAATATAATATGTTTGATTCATTGCAATAGTTTTTCGATATAGAGATGCTAATATGTGGGAGGAACTAGTGAATGATTGTGGTTTAGTAAAAATATTGGTGTTAAGGTTTGTGATTCCTGAAGCATGCACGTATGGTCTCCTAACTATGTAACCAAATTGGCGAGCATTGTATTTTGATAGTTTTGTTGGGGATCATAGCAGAAAACAAAAAATTTCTACGCATCACCAAGATCAATCTATGGAGTAATCTAGCAACGAGGGAGAGGGGAGTGCATCTACATACCCTTGTAGATCGCGATGCAGAAGCGTTACAAGAACGCGGATGAAGGAGGCGTACTCGTAGCGATTCAGATCGTGGTTGATTCCGATCTAAGCGCCGAACAACGGCGCCTCCGCGTTCAACACACGTGCAACCCCGTGACGTCTCCCACGCCTTGATCCAGCAAGGAGAGAGGGAGAGGTTGGGGAAGACTCCGTCCAGCAGCAGCACGACATCGTGGTGGTGGTGTAGGAGCGCGGGACTCCAGCAGGGCTTCGCCAAGCACTACGAGAGACGAGGAGGGAGAGAGGTAGGGCTGCGCAAAGAGAGAGAGGGATCAAATCATGTGTTGGGCAGCCCCATACCTCAAGTATATATAGGCGGAGGGGAGGAGCTGCGCCCCCTCTAGGGTTGCCTCTTTAAGGGGAGGCGGCAGACCTAGATCCCATCTAGGGTGGCGGCCAAGAGGTAGAGGGAGAGGAAGAGGGGGGCGCACTAGGTTGGGCCCTAGGGCCCATCTGCCCTAGGGTTTGCCCCCCTCCCATCATGGAGGCGCCTTGAGCCCTAGTGGGAGGCGCCCCAGCCCATCTAGGGGTTGGTACCTTCCCACTATTGGCCCATGTAGGCCTCCGGGGCTGGTGGCCCCTCCCGGTGGATCCCCGGACCCTTCCGGTAGTCCTGGTACATTATCGGTGATGCCCGGAACACTTCTTGTGGCCAAATCCTCACTTCCTATATATCAATCTTTACCTCCGGACCATTCCGGAACTCCTCATGACATCCGGGATCTCATCCGGGACTCCGAACAACATTCGGTAACCGCTTACATACTTTCCCTATAACCCTAGCATCATCGAACCTTAAGTGTGTAGACCCTACGGGCTCGGGAGTCATGTAGACATGGCCGAGACAACTCTCCGGCCAATAACCAACAACAGGATCTGGATACCCATGTTGGCTTCCTCATGTTCCACGATGATCTCATTGGATGAACCATGATGTCAAGGATTCAATTAATCTCGTATACGATTCCCTTTGTCAACCGGTATAGTACTTGCCCGAGATTCGATCATCGGTATCTCGATACCTTGTTCAATCTCGTTATGGGCAAGTCTCTTTACTCATTCCGTAACATATCATACGTGATCAACTCCTTGATCACATTGTGCACATTATGATGATGTCCTACCGAGTGGGCCCAGAGATACATCTCCGTCACACGGAGTGACAAATCCCAGTCTCGATTCGTGCCAACCCAACATACACTTTCGGAGATACCTGTAGTGCACCTTTATAGCCACCCAGTTACGTTGTGACGTTTGTACACCCAAAGCATTCCTACGGTATCTGGGAGTTGCACAATCTCATGGTCTAAGGAAAAGATACTTGACATTTAGAAAAGCTTTAGCATACAAACTACATGATCTTGTGCTAGGCTTAGGATTGGGTCTTGTCCATCACATCATTCTCCTAATGATGTGATCCCGTTATCAACGACATCCAATGTCCATGGTCAGGAAACCGTAACCATCTATTGATCAACGAGCTAGTCAACTAGAGGCTCACTAGGGACACGGTGTTTGTCTATGTATCCACACATGTATCCGAGTTTCCTATCAATACAATTCTAGCATGGATAATAAACAATTATCATGAACAAGGAAATATAATAATAACCAATTTATTATTGCCTCTAGGGCATATTTCCAACAGTTTCCCACTTGCACTAGAGTCAATAATATAGTTCACATCGCCATGTGATTAACCCTCACAGGTCACATCGACATGTGACCAATATTCAAAGAGTTTACTAGAGTCAATAATCTAGTTCACATCACTATGTGATTAACACTCAATGAGTTATGGGTTTGATCATGTTATGCTTGTGAGAGAGGTTGTAGTCAACGGGTCTGCAATATTCAGATCCCTATGTACTTCACAAAACTTTATGTCATATCGTAGATGCTGCTACCACGTTCCACATATCCGGTATCTCTACTCAAAGCTATCCGGATAGGTGTTAAGTCTGCATCAACGTAACTCTTTACGTCGAACTCTTTATCACCTCCATAACCGAGAAACATTTCCTTATTACTCTAAGGATAATTTTGACCGCTATCTAGTGATCCACTCCTGGATCCCCTTTTGTACCCTCTTGCCAGACATGTGGCAAAGCACACATCAGGTGCGGAACTCAGCATGGCATACCGTATAGAGCCTATGACAAAAGCATAGGGGACGACCTTCGTCCTTCCTCTTCCTTCTGCCGCGGTCAAGCTTTGAGTCTTACTCAACTTCACACCTTACAACTCAGGTAAGAACTCCTTCTTTGACTGATCTATTTTGAACTCCTTCAAAATCATGTCAAAGGTGTGTGTTCTTTTGAAAGTATCATCGGGCGTCTTGATCTATCTTTATAGATCTTGATGCCCAATAGTAAGCAGCTTTATCCAGGTCTTCCTTTGAAAAACACCTTTCAAACAACCCTTTATGCTTTCCAGAAATTCTACATCATTTCGGATCAACAATATGTTATTCACATATACTTATCAGAAATGTTGTAGTGCTCCCGCTCACTTTATTGCAAATACAAGTTTCTAACAAACTTTGTATAAACCCAAAAACTTTGATCACTCCATCAAAGCGTATATTCCGACTCCGAGATGCTTACTCTAGTCCATGGAAGGATTGCTGGAGCTAGCATACCTTTTAGCATCTTTAGGATCGACAAAACATTTCTGATTGTATCACATACAACCTTTCCTAACGAAAACTGGTAAGGAAACTTGTTTTGACCTCCATCTGCCAGATTTCATAAATGCGGCTAATGCTAACACGATTCTGACGGACTTAGGCATCGCTACGGGTGAGAAAATCTCATCGTAGTCAACTCCTTGATCTTGTGAAAAACTCTTTGCCACAAGTCGAGCTTCATAGACGGTGACATTATCGTCCATGTCCATCTTCTTCTTAAAGATCCATTTATCTCAAGGATTTCCGATCATCGGGCAAGTCCACAAAAGTCCATACTTTGTTTTGATACATGGGTCCTATCTGGATTTCTCGGCTTCTAACCATTTGTCGGAATACGGGCCCACAATCGCTTCTCCATAGTTCGTAGGTTCATTGTTGTCCAACAACATGACATCTAAGACAGGATCACCGTACCACTCAGGAGTAGTACATATCCTTGTCGACCTACGAGGTTCGATAGCAACTTGATTCGGAGCTTCATGATCACTATCATTAGTTTCCTCTTCAACAGTCGTAGGTTTCCACAGAAACATCTTTCTATGTTGCACTACTCTCCGGTTGAAGTGAGGGTTCGACAACCTCATCAAGTTCTATCTTCCTCCCACTCAATTCTTTCGAGAGAAACTCCTTCTCGAGAAAGGACCCATTCTTAGCGACAAACATTTTTGTCCTTGGATCTGAGATAGAAGGTATACCCAACTGTTACCTTTGGGTATCCTATGAAGATGTATTTGTCCGCTTTGGGTTCGAGCCTTTTCCGGCTGAAGCCATAAGCATCGCAGCCCCAAACATTAAGAAACAACAACTTTGGTTTCTTGCCAAACCATAGTTCTTACGGCGTCTTCTCAACGGACTTAGGTGGTGCCCTATCTAAAGTAAATGCAGCTGTCTCTAACGCATAACCTCAAAATAATAGCGGTAGATCGGTAAGAGACATCATAGATCGCACCATATCTCATAAGGTTCGATCACGACATCCGGACACACCATTACGCTGTGGTGTTCCAGGTGGCTTCAGCTGTGAAACAATTCCACAATGTCTTCAGTGATTGCCAAACTCATAACTCATAAAATCTCCCGTTGATCAGATCGTAGGAACATGAACTTCTTGTTATGATGATTCTTAACTTCACTCTGAAATTGCTTGAACTTTTCAAATGTTTCAGACTTTTGCTTCATTAAGTAAATATACCCATATCTACTCAAAACGTCAGTGAAGATGAGAAAATAACGATATCCAACAAACGCCTTAATTCTCATTGGATCACACACGTCTGCATGTATGATTGCCAACAAGTCATTTGCCCATTTCATTGTACCTGAAAACGGGATCTTAGTCATCCCGCCCATGAGGCATGGCTCGCATGTGCCAAGTGATTCAAAATCAAGTGACTCCAAACATCCATTAGCATGGAGTTTCTTCATGCATTTTATGCCAAAATTACCTAAGCGGGAGTGCCACAAGAAAGTGGTACTATCATTATTAACTCTACATCTTTTTGGCGTTAGTATTATTATCATGTGTATTACTATGATCGAGATTCAATAAACCAATGGGTGCATGACCATAAAGGTATTATTCATGTAAACAGAATAACCATTATTCTCTAACTTAAATGAATAACCGTATTGCAATGAACATGATCTAATCATATTCATGCTCAACGTAGACACATGATAACATTTATCTAGGTTCAACACTAATCCCGAAGGTAGAGGGAGCATGCGATGGTGATCTTATCAACCTTGGAAACACTTCCAACACACACCGTCACCTCGCCCTTAGCTAGTCTCCATTCAGTCCGTAGCTTTTGCTTCAAGTTCCTAATAATAGCAACTGAGCCGGTATCCAATACCCAGGTACTACTAGGAGTACTAGTAAGGTACACATCAATAACACGTATATCAAATATACTTTGTTGAAGTTGCCAGCTTTCTTATCTACCATGTATTTGGGGTATTTCCGCTACCATGTGACCGTTCCCCTTACAATAGAAGCACTTAGTCTCGAGGTTTGGGTTCAACCTTGGGTTCCTTCATTAGAGCGACAACTGGTTCGCCACTCATGAAGTTTCCCTTCTAGCCTTGCCCCTTTTGAAACCAGTGGTCTTGTTAAACCATCAACACTTGATGCTCCTTCTTGATTTCTACTTTTGCGGTCTTAAGCACCGCTAATAGCTCCGGGATCATCTCCATCCTTTTGCATGTCATAGTTCATCACGAAGTTCTAGTAGCTTGGTGATAGTGTCTAGAGAATTCCGTCAACCACTATCTCATCTGGAAGATTAACTCCCACTTGGTTCAAGTGATTTTAGCACCCAGACATTCTGAGCACATGCTCACTAGTTGAGCTATTCTCCTCCATCTTCACTACAGGAATCAGCTAATTTGCCGTCTGTGGGGGTCTTTGCCGTCAGCTTTTCGTCGGGACTGACGACAAAGACGTATTTTGCCGTCTGTATCTGATAGCAAAGAATGACTGACGGCAAAGGCATACTTTGCCGTCTGTTTTTTTTCAGCTGAAGGCAAAGGCACACTTTGCCGTCTGTTTTTTTTTCAGATGACGGCAAAGACATACTTTGCCGTCTGTTTTTTTAGATGACGGCAAAGAATGTCTTTGCCGTCATGGTTTTTTCGGATGACGGCAAAGAGACTGTATGTAAAATAGACTTTACGTAGCAAAATAAAATTTTGGAAATGGAAAGAAGGTCGAAAATATACGAAATTTGGCATGGTATTGGTGTATGATTCATATAAGGCGTGGAAAAAGTCCCCCTTTTTTACTGAATTTTAACATAGTTATTTTATCAAAATACCTAAGGTTAAGAAGCACAATTTTTTACTAAATTCCTATTGGCCCAGCCCTCCCTCCCATGGATCGATGACGTGGCTACGGTAGCCCACCCAAACTACTTTCTCTCCCTTATCCCACCGCACCCACCCCACGATCTCTCACCCACCGTCCCACTCCCATCCCACGATCTCTCTCCTATCTCTTTCTCTCCCTACCGCTTCGAGAGCACACCAGCGCCGGTACCTCGACCGTCGGCCCTTGCCCCTTCGTCCTTCGCCCCCCGGCAGCCGCGCCCGCAGGCATCCGGCACCCCACTGGCCTCCGCCTGAGCACCCGCCTTCGCGCGCCTCGACCGTCGGCCCCTGCCCCTTTGTCCTTCGCCCCCTGGCAGCCGCGCCCGCAGGCATCCGGCGCCCCACTGGCCTCCGCCTGAGCGCCCGCCTTCGCGCGCCTCCGGTGGCCTCCACCCTACTCCGGCCAGCCGGCCGCCTCCACCGCAGGGTCGCCCGCCTCCACGAGCCTCCGGCCCCGCCCATCCCTGACCTCCTTCGTGTGCCTCCCCATGGGGCCGAAGCGACTCATGTCCCGAGCGCGGCTGGCCAGGCAACGGCGCGGCTAAGGAGGGTCGGGCGACGGCGAGCAGAGGATGATAGAGCGGCGCGGCGGGCATTGGGTGGAGAAGAAGGCGAGCAGAGTACTGGAGGGTCGGGCGACGGCGAGTAGAGTACTGGAGTGGAGAACAAGGGCCTGATTGCTTTTCCGTTTTATGTTCTAGGGTCCTTTGTGTTAAATGCCAGCACTATTTTGTAACTTTAGTTCTCTTAGGGTCATGTTTGCATTTTGTACTTCACTAATGTTTTTTTGTGGGATGTACTCCAATAATGCTGAATGAAAGGCACTAGGCACGGCTGGATCTTTCCTTGTTAAAAAGAAGAAATATTAGATAGGGCAGTCGCATGTGTTGAACACATCGCTCGGGAACAACGCTAACGCTACTGTGTTTTTTAAATTATTTGTTTTTTTATTTTACTCCTTTATTTGCCGTCTGTGACTTACTAGGCTGACGGCAAAATTTCCCTATGGCTGACGGCAAAGCTATACTCTGGCTGACGGTGAAAGTACTTTTTTTGCCGTGTGTGATTTACGAGGCTGACGGCAAAGCCGGTTTCGGCTGACGGCAAAATCTTTGCCGTCTACCTAAAGAAAAGCTGACGGCAAAGTACTCTTCGCCGATTTTGACTTTGCCGACAATGTTTGCCGTCACCAGCTGATGGCAAATTCTTTGCCGTCTGTATTCTTGTCTTTGCCGTCTGTAATTGTGTGACGGCAAATTTTCTGATTCATGTAGTGCTTGTTGGCAAAAGAACTTGTCAGAGGTCTCATACCTCTCTACACGGGCATGAGTCTGAAATCCCAATTTCAGCTCTTGGAACATCTCATATGGTGTTCAAAACGTCATTGGAATCCCGATTCTCAGCCGTAAAGATGGTGCACTAAACTATCAAGTAGTCATGAGGACGTGTCTGTCAGGTGTTCACAACATCCACAGTCGACGTTGTAGGGGTTTGCACATCGAGCGGTGCATCAAAGACGTAAGCCTTCTGTGTAGCAGTGAGGACACTCCTCGAACTACGGACCCAGTCTGCATCATTGCTTACAATATCTTTCAACTTAGTCTTTCTCTAGGATCGTATTAAACAAGGAGCTACAACGCAAGCTATTGGTTTACAACATAATTTGCGAAGACAACTTAGACTATTGTTCATGACAATTAAGTTCATTTAATGAACTCCCACTCAGATAGACATCTCTCTAGTCATCTAAGTGATACATGATCCGAATCGACTAGGCCGTGTCCGATCATCACGTGAGACGGACTAGTCATCAACGGTGAACATCTTTATGTTGATCGTATGTTCTATACGACTCATGTTCGACCTTTCGGTCTTCCGTGTTCCGAGGCCATGTCTGTACATGCTAGGCTCGTCAAGTGAACCCTAAGTGTATTGCGTGTGTAAATCTGGCTTACACCCGTTGTATGCGAACGTTAGAGCCTATCACACCCGATCATCACGTGGTGCTTCGGAACAACGAACCTTAGCAATGGTGCACAGTTAAGGGAACACAATTCTTGAAATTTTAGTGAGAGATCATCTTGTTTACTACCGTCGTTCTAAGCAAATAAGATGTAAAACATGATAAACATCACATGCAATCAAATAGTGACATGATATGGCCAATATCATTTTGCTCCTTTCGATCTTCATCTTCGGGGCTCCATGATTATCATCGTCACCGGCATGACACCATGATCTCCATCATCATGATCTCCATCATCGTGTCTTCATGAAGTCGTCTCGCCAAACATTACTTCTACTACTATGGCTAACGGTTAGCAATTAAGTAAAGTAATTACATGGTGTTTTCAGTGACACGCAGGTCATACAATAAAATAAGACAACTCCTATGGCTCCTGCCGGTTGTCACACTCATCGACATGCAAGTCATGATTCCTATTACAAGAACATGATCAATCTCATACATCACATATGTATCATTCATCACATCCTTTTGGCCATCTCACATCACACGACACATGCTGCAAGAACAAGTTAGACGTCCTCTAATTGTTGTTGCAAGTTTTTACGTGGCTGCTATAGGTTTCTAGCAAGAACCTTTCTTACCTACGCCAAAACCACAATGTGATATGCCAATTTCTATTTACCCTTCATAAGGACCCTTTTCATCAAATCCGATCCGACTAAAGTGGGAGAGACAGACACCCGCTAGCCACCTTATGCAACTAGTGCATGTCAGTCGGTGGAACCTGTCTCACGTAAGCGTACGTGTAAGGTCGGTCCGGGCCGCTTCATCCCACGATGCCGCCGAATCAAGATAAGACTAGTAACGGCAAGAGAATTGACAAATCGACGCCCACAACTATTTTGTGTTCTACTCGTGCAAGAAACTATGCATAGACCTAGCTCATGATGCCACTGTTGGGGATCGTAGCAGAAATCAAAAAAATTCTACGCATCACCAAGATCAATCTATGGAGTAATCTAGCAACGAGGGAGAGGGGAGTGCATGTACATACCCTTGTAGATCGCGATGCGGAAGCGTTACAAGAACGCGGATGAAGGAGTCGTACTCGTAGCGATTCAGATCGCGGTTGATTCCGATCTAAGCGCCGAACAACGGCGCCTCCGCGTTCAACACACGTGCAGCCCGGTGACGTCTCCCACGCCTTAATCCAGCAAGGAGAGAGGGAGAGGTTGGGGAAGACTCCGTCCAGTAGCAGCACGACGGGGTGGTGGCGGTGGAGGAGCGCGGAACTCCAGCAGGGCTTCGCCAAGCACTACGACAGACGAGGAGGGAGAGAGGTAGGGATGCGCCAAGAGAGAGATCAAATCGTGTCTTGGGCAGCCCCATACCTCAAGTATATATAGGGGGAGGGGAGGGGTTGTGCCCCCTCTAGGGTTCCCTCCCTAAGGGGAGGCGGCAGCCCTAGATCCCATCTAGGGTGGCGGCCATGAGGGAGAGGGAGAGGGGGCGCACCAGGTTGGGCCCTAGGGCCCATCTGCCCTAGGGTTTGCCTCCCTCCCATCTTGGAGGCGCCTTGGGCCCTAGTGGGAGGCGCCCCAGCCCATATAGGGGCTCGTCCCTTCCCACTATTGGCCCACGTAGGCCTCCGGAGCTGGTGGCCCCTCCCGGTGTACCAAACGTCACAACGTAACTGGGTGGCTATAAAGGTGCACTACAGGTATCTCCGAAAGTGTATGTTGGGTTGGCACGAATCGAAACTGGGATTTGTCAAAGATACTTGACATTTAGAAAAGCTTTAGCATACGAACTACACGATCTTGTGCTAGGCTTAGGATTGGGTCTTGTCCATCACATCATTCTCCTAATGATGTGATCCTGTTATCAACGACATCCAATGTCCATGGTCAGGAAACCGTAACCATCTATTGATCAACGAGCTAGTCAACTAGAGGCTCACTAGGGTGTTTGTCTATGTATCCACACATGTATCTGAGTTTCCTATCGATACAATTCTAGCATGGATAATAAACAATTATCATGAACAAGGAAATATAATAATAAGCAATTTATTATTGCCTCTAGGGCATATTTCCAACAAGTTTATCTTTGCGTGAAGGTCGGGTGGGGGGGGGGGGCGATGGTTAACTCCTACCAACCTCCCCCTAGGAGCATGCATTGTAGTATTTTGCTTCGAGGGCTAACAGATTTTTCGCAATAAGTATGTGAGTTCTTTATGACTAATGTTGTGTCCATGGATTATACGCACTCTCACCCTTCCACCTTGCTAGCCACTCTAGTACCGCGCAACTTTCGCCGGTGCATCAAACCACCTTATATCCTTCCTCAAAACAGCCACCATACCTACCTATTATGGCATTTCCATAGCCATTCCGAGATATATTGCCATGTGACTCTATCATTCCGTTAATTATGACACGCACCATCATTGTCATATTGCCTTGCATGATCGGAAGATAGCTAGCATGATGTTTTCATGGCTTGTCCGTTTTTTGATGTCATTGCTACGCTAGATCATTGCACATCCCGGTACACCACTGGAGGCATTCATATAGAGTCATATTTTCGTTCTAGCATCGAGTTGTAATATCGAGTTGTAAGTAAATAAAAGTTTGATGATCATCATTATTAGAGAATTGTCCCTTAAAAAAAGGCCAAATAAAAAAAGAAAAAAGAAAAAAAGAAAAAAAAAGGGACAATGCTACTATCTTTTTTCCAAACTTGTGCTTCAAAGTAGCACCATGTTCTTCATGATAGAGAGTCTCCTATATAGTCACTTTCATATACTAGTGGGAATTTTTCGTTATACAACTTGGCTTGTATATTCCAACGATGGGCTTCCTCAAATTGCTCTAGGTCTTCATGAGCAAGCAAGTTGAATCACACCCACTATTTTTCTTTTGAGCTTTCATACACTTATAGCTCTAGTTCATTCGTTACATGGCAATCCCTACTCACTCACATTCATATCAATTGATGGACATCTAAATAGTCCATTGATTTTCCTAGTCGATGTGAGACTTTCTCCCTCCTTTTGTCTATCACCACCTTCTATTCCACCCATAGTGCTATGTCCATGGCTCACGCTCATGTATTGCGTGAAGAGTTGAAAAGGTTCGAAAAAGTAAAGTATGAAAACAATTGCTTGGCTGACACCGGGATGGGCATGAGGGGTACCTTGTGTTAAGAAAAGGGAGCATAAAAGACTATATGATTTTGTAGGGATAATGTTCTTTAGCATTTATATTTTGAAAGACTTGATTGTTTGTTAGGATGCCCGAGTATTAAATTATTTTATGTCAAATGATACACTATTGCTTTGAATCACTCGTGTCTTAATATTCATGCCATGATTAGATTACATGATCAAGATTATGCTAGGTTGCATTCCACATCAAAAATTATCTTTTTTATCATTTACCTACTCGAGGACGAGCAGGAATTAAGCTTGGGGATGCTAATATGTCTCCGTCGTATCTATAATTTTTGATTGTTCCATGCCAATATTCTACAACTTTCATATACTTTTGGCAACTTTTTATACTATTTTTGGGACTAACATATGGATCAAGTGCCCAGTGCCAGTTCCTGTTTGTTGCAAGTTTTTTGTTTCGCAGAATATCCATATCAAACGGAGTCCAAACAGGATAAAAACGGATGGAGATTTTTTTGGAATATATGTGAATTTTGGGAAGTGGAATCAACGTGAGACGATGTCATAGTGGTCCCAGGAGGGTGAGGGGCGTGTCGAGAGGGGGCAGGCGCGCCCTATGCCCTCGTGGCTACCCCGTAAGGCGGTTGGTGCCCTTTTTCGCCGCAAGAAAGCTAATATCCAGATAAAAATTGTGTCCAAAATTCAGCCCAATCGGAGTTACGGATCTCCGGGAATTTAAGAAACGTTTAAAGGCCAGAATCTATGAACGCAGAAACAGAGAGAGACAGAGAGACAAATCCAATCTTGGAGGGGCTCTTGCCCCTCTGCCGCCATGGAGGCCATGGACCAGAGAGGAAACCCTTCTCCCATCTAGGGAGAAGGCCAAGGAAGATGAAGAAGGAGGGGGGCTCTCCCCCCCTCTCTCCCGGTGGCGCCGGAACGTCGCCGGTGCCATCACCGTGTGACGGCGATCTACACCAACACCTCCGTCATCTTCACCAACATCTCCATCACCTTCCCCCATCTATCTACAGCGGTCCACTCTCCCGCAACCAGCTGTACTCTCTACTTGAACATGGTGCTTTATGCTTCATATTATTATCCAATGATGTGTTGCCATCCTAAGATGTCTGAGTAGATTATTGTTGTCCTATCGGTGATTGGTGAATTGCTATGATTGATTTAATTTGCTTGTGGTTATGTTGCTGTCCTTTGGTGCCCATCATATGAGCGCACGCGTGGATCACACCATAGGGTTAGTTGTATGTTGATAGGACTACGTATTGGAGTGCAAAAGTGACAGAAGCTTCAACCTAGCGTACAAATTGATGCATACGGGATTGAAGGGGGGCCAATATATCTTAATGCTATGGTTGGGTTTTACCTTAATGAACGTTAGTAGTTGCAGATGCTTGCTAATAGTTCCAGTCATAAGTGCACAGAATTCCAAGTCATGAATGACATGCTAGCAGTGGCCTCTCCCACATAAAACTTGCTATCGGTCTAGTAACGTAGTCAATTGCTTAAGGACAATTTCGCAACTCCTACCACCACTTTTCCAAACTCGCTATACTAACTTTATCACTTCTTTACCTAAACAGCTAATACATCTCCAACGTATCTATAAATTTTTGATTGTTCCATGCTATTATATATTCTGTTTTGGATGTTTAATGGGCTTTATTATACACTTTTAGATGATTTTTGGGACTAACCTACTAACCCAAGGCCCAGTTCAAATTGCTGTTTTTTGCCTATTTCAGTATTTCACAGAAAAGGAATATCAAACGGAGTCCAAACGGAATGAAACCTTTGGGAGAGTTATTTTTGGAACCGTATCTTCACACAAGACTTGGAGTACACGTGAGAGAACGAAAGAGGTGGATACGAGGGCAGGGGGCGCGCCCCCAGCCTCGTGGGCCCCCTCTGGCTCCCCGGTGCCCCTCTTCCTCCTATATATATCCTTGTACCCTAAAAACATCGAGGCAATAGAAGAAACCCTAATTCCACCGCCGCAACCTTCTGTTCCCGTGAGATCCCATCTTGGGGCCTGTTCCGGAGCTCCGCCGGAGGGGGATCGATCACGGAGTGCTTCTACATCAACACCATAGCCTCACCAATGAGTTGTGTGTATTTTACCACAGACCTTCGGGTCCATAGTTATTAGCTAGATGGCTTCTTCTCTCTCTTTGGATCTCAATACAAAGTTCTCCTCGCTCTTCGAGGAGATCTATTCGATGTAATCTTTTTGCGATGTGTTTGTCGAGATTCGATGAATTGTGGGTTTATGATCAAGATTATCTTTGAACAATATTTGATTCTTTTCTGAAATCTTTTATGTATGATTATAATATCCTTGCAAGTCTCTTTAAATTATTGGTTTGGCTTGGCCTACTAGATCTATAGTTCTTGCAATGGGAGAAGTGCTTGGTTTTGGGTTCAATCTTTCGGTGTGCTTTCCTAGTGACAGTAGGGGCAGCAAGGCACGTATTGTATTGTTGCCATGGAGGATAAAAAGATGGGGTTTATATCATATTGCTTGAGTTTATCCCTCTACATCATGTCATCTTGCTTAAGGCGTTACTCTGTTCGTATGAACTTAATACTCTAGATGCATGCTGGATAGCGGTCGATGTGTGGAGTCGTAGTAGTAGATGCAGAATCGTTTCGGTCTACTTGTCACGGACGTGATGCCTATATATAATGATCATGCCTAGATATTCTCATAACTATGCGCTTTTCTATCAATTGCTCGACAGTAATATGTAGATTTTTGGAATAAGTATGTGAGTTCTTTATGACTAATGTTGAGTCCATGGATTATATGCACTCTCACCCTTCCACCATTGCTAGCCTCTCTTGTACCGCGCAACTTTCGCCGGTACCACACACCCACCATATACCTTCCTCAAAACAGCCACCATACCTACCTATCATGGCATTTCCATAACCATTCCGAGATATATTGCCATGCAACTTTCCACTGTTCCGTTTACTATGACACGCTTCAACATTGTCATATTGCCATGCATGATCATGTAGTTGACATCGTATTCGTGGCTAGGCCACCATGCATAATTTTTCATACATGTCACTCTTGATTAATTGCACATCCCGGTACACCGCCGGAGGCATCCAAATAATCATACTTTGTTCTAGTATCGAGTTGTAATATCGAGTTGTAAATCAATATAAGCGGCCCAAAATAAGGATATGAATATGTTGCATAAAAAATTGTCACTTTGCCAATACCGATCCTCATACTTGCACCTTGGGGGTGATCTTGATTTCTTTGTATGATTTGGCCGATAAGCATTTTTCTCTTCACTCTTCTTTTGATACTTATCCAATAGTTCAGCGAATGTGATTTTTGATCTCTTACACTTGGGCTTATTTTGGCCTTTGCTTTATTTTAGTTTGCTTTCATCGATCATTGGATTTGCTTGTTGCCCCCCAGTCCTTGGCGTCTCCATTGTAGCTTCGATGGAATTCTCGCCCTCAAGATTATGTTCATTATGCTCTTCAACAACTTGTTTACTTGAAAGCTTGATCCCATCACCTGCAGTGTTTATCTTCTCTTTAAACGGATCGGCTTGAAGCAGCCGATGCAAAATCTTTCTGCCATCGGGACCAATCGGAATAGACTGGTCATCTCTTGGTGTTTCCGCAAATTTCAATCGTCCTTTTTCAACGGCCAATTTAACTATTTGACGAAACATATTGCAATCCTCAGAATTATGTTTGAACGAATGATGCAAACTACAATACATTCGTCCTTGAATCGATAGATTGACATGGTGATCAAGAATTCTTATGTAATTATTTTTCCAGCAACAAATCAAATATTTGATCACACATGCTTGAATTGAAGGTAAACTTTTTATTCTCTAGCCGATCTTGCTGTTTGAACGGCTTTGGAGATAAGCAAACGAATGGTTCATATTTGTAGTCTCCCCATTCGGCTATGCATTGTTTTTTCCACTCCATCTCCGATGTCTTTGGATAAGATATTATATTAGCATCAGTTTTCTCAATAGAATTTAACCTTGGTTTTAAATTTCTGAAACAAAGATATTTAGAACATACATGTCTCAGTTGAGACCAAGTGCAAGCCAAGTACGAAATAAGCAAAGCTACCCAAATAGATATGAACTTTACATAAATCAACGGGGAAAGCTTTGGCTATAACAATAAGTCAATATCGGTCTTTATAAATGGCGTAATAGGTTGACCGATATGTTTCATAACAAGTTTATTGCTAACAAGTAAATTACCCTTCTTCATTGGTCTTTCAAAATTACTTATGAGAATATTTCTTATAGATGCATCAATAATGAAGTCGCGACCAAATCTGAAAATAGGTAAATTACTCTCTATGCATACCTCTTCATATATGTTGGGGGAACATGATGGTGGTGTCACTTGAAGAACATATTGCTCCATCTTTGGATGGCTCCCCAACACCTTTTCATCATCTTTTTCTTGATTCAGTGCATCATTGCTTTGAAGATCCATGTCAGCCGAACTTTGTTCGGCTACTTGTTCTTGTCCTTGAGGCTTGTCAATTTCTATGGCACGAAACTCATAGGGCAGGAAGTAGGTTCCATTGACTTCGGAAAAATCAAGTATGACTGTTTTGCTATGCTTTCCATGCCCTTTCTCAATAATGTTTGCCTCTTTGGATTTGATGGACTCAGAATATATACTACTTGATTCGGCTTTTCTAATAACCGAATTTTCTAATAATGTTTTTGAATTTGCAAGGCTTCTCGCTCTCGTCTAATTTTAGCCCACATCTCAGCTTGGCGAGCTTTAAACTTTTTCATCTCAATTTCCATCCACTCTTCAAGAGATTGCCGACCAATACTTTGAGACTCTTTCGGCAATGAGGTGCCGAAACTTTACGATTGTTTAGGAGGTACACTGGATGGTACAACACTGGGCAACTGCATCATTTGCACAACTCTAGCTTTTACAGCAGCAAAATCATGAGGCTTCCCGCCTTCTATTAGTTCTTGGTGAATAGAGTTGCACAAATCCCAAGAGAATGTAAGCTTGTTCTCAATTACTCAGTCTGGATATGGTTGCCCCCCAATGCTTTTAGACTCTTTCGACAATGAGATGTTGCCGAAATTCTGTAATTGTGTAGGGGGGACATGATATGCCACGGTAGTAGGTGAAGGCATTTGTGCTCCTGCAGAAGTTTCACTTATTCGGCCATGACCATTAAGGTGCGGAGCCAAATTATGGACATCAACAGTTGCGTATGGTGCCAAAAAACTAGTAGCATGAGGTGTAGTATATGATGTTTGAGGGTAATTGGCCGAATAACTAGTAGTAGCATGGCCAATTCCCCTATCCACCAGCATGTTTGGATTAACATGTTGCAAATTAGTTGCCGATGAATAAAAAGATGAAACACTATGTTGCATGCCATTGAAAGATCCTACATGGGGTGTTTCAACTAGATTAACCGAACTCATCATGTTGTTCATCGGCATATGGATTTGTGGGGTTGCCGATGCATGGGAGTTGAGATACATATGTTGCATGTTGCTAAAATTATATGAAGTAGAATCTGGAGATTTTGTTGCATCGGCCCTTGCACATAATTAGATGCATGATTGATAAAGCTAGGGCTAGCTGATACATTATGCTCATTAGATGATCTAGCAACAACATATGCATTATTTGCATCTACATATGTGAATTGGGTATTCATAGTACCTTTGTAGATCGCAAACCTTAGATGACGATCTCTTCGTAGCAAGAACGAGCCGGAGACCGTTCAAAGCTTCGTCCCCAGAGGAGTCGCCAAAAAGTGTGTTCGCACACGAACACGTCACCGTGTACCCTCGACGCCGGGGGTGATGCACCGCAGCTCACGTCGAAGGAGACCCGCCGGAAGCGCGGTACGCAAGCAATCCGGCGGGCGCTTTTGTAGACCCGAAGCCCCGCTTGCCCGGGAGGGACCCCGTCAGGGCGCGCGGCGGCTATGAGCTGCCCTAGGTCGACCTGATCGCCCTAGGGCCTCGAGGTTCGCCGCCCTGCAACAAGAAGAACAGACGAAGAATGAGGAAAAAGAAGAACTAGGGTTAAGGAGAAAAGATAAAAGATAAAAAGTGGTAGATGATTTGATCGATTGTGTGTTGTTCAATCGGCCGTCACCCCTTAGGTATATAAGAGGAGGCTGGACTTCCCGTGCAAGGAAAAGGCTTGGATTCACGTCCAAAACTCTAGCCAAATTCGGATTGGTTTTGTCCGAACTTTCCAAAACTGTTCGGTTTAAACTGGCTGTACCTTGCGGATAATTTTTTAGGTGGTAAACAACCTCAGATGGAAAATAGCCCAAAAGCAATCTTGACCGTTTCGATGAGACGAACAACTTTCATGTTGAACAGTTTTCGATTTGAAGCCATCTTCTAGGCCAAAACGGTCACGCAATACAGGCTGTTATTCGCGCTACCCATCACACACGTGGCTGGTGGGGCGCGCCACTTATGGCTCTGTGACAGGGCTGTGTTCGGATGGCTGTAACTTTTGCATACGAACTCGGATTGGGACGATTTTTATATCAAAATCGACCTTTTTGATGAGACGCACAACTTTTATGTTGAAACTTTTTCCATTTGAAGTCATATTAATTGGGTTTCAAGCCATTCTTTAATCTGGTGTCACCATGAGCATCTCTGAACTTGTCATAACTTTTGCATCCGGACTCCGTTTTACACCACTTTCATATCCATCTTGATCTTCTCAAAGAAAGCCATCTCATGGTGACTTCCAATCATAAGTTTGAAGTAATCTTGACATAGATTAAAGCAACTTTTACGATTGTGCCACTTTTGAGCGTCAACACTTTGTGAACCTTGATTACAGAAACTTTTCAATAAAAATAATTACCCCCTTGTACAATTCCATTGTATTATAAAAATAATGTACCAAGTGTTTCTATAAAATTGTTGATTTTTCCTATTTTTTCCAGAATTTTTAGAGTTACATAATTATGGTTAATGTTTAGATTACTACAGACTGTCCTGTTTTCACAGATTGCTATTATAGCTTCATTATTTGCATATGTTTGAAATCTTGTTGATGCCTCCTTGACTTGGGGCCATAGAATTGTGATAGCATACAGTGGGTAATGTTTTTTTTCATAATTATACAATAATTTTAGAGCAGTACATGATGGGATTTCATTGATCATATGCACTAACCCCGCCACTAAAAGTTCGGTTAAGTTTTGTGTGGATGATGGGTTCGAAGATCGAGGAGGTCTCGTTGTGAGGACAAGGAGGAGAGGCAAGAGCTTAATCTTGGGGATGCCCAAGGCACCCCAAGTAAATATTCAAGGAAACTCAACCGTCTAACCTTGGGGATGCCCCGGAAGGCATCCCCGCTTTCTTTAACAAGTATCGGTATGTTTTCGGATTCGTTTCGTTCACATGATATGTGTAAACTCTTGGAGCGCCGTGTGCCACGAAGCTTCTCGATGAGATGATGACCAATTATTCCCAATGGCACACCGAATGCGCTCCAACAGGTAGGAAGGTAAACTCTGTCGAGGAGATTTCCTCCCTGTCGGTGTACTAAGGTAGGGGTACCTCAATACCCCAACTTGTGCACGGGTAGTAGCAGCTTCCCGCGGCAGGGCCTACCACGCACTTGCCGGAGACCTTCCTGCTCTATATAAAATCATTCAAAAACAAAGTATGCAAGACAGAAGATCAAGACCCCGGCAAATGGAGCTTGCCGGGAAGGCCGTTCCAGGCTCAAGATTACTTCACTCACGCAAGACCCTGGCAAGAGGAGCTTGCCAGGAAGACTAGAAGATTACGTTACGGAAGACATACCTCGGCGCAACATGCGCCCCGGCAGGGCCTGGGGGGCGACAAGCTTCAGAGCCCGGCAAGCTCCCGGGCCCGGCAAGGTCAAGGCCCCGGCAAGGTGCTTGCCGGGGGGAGTTGCGCTGCGTGCCCGCGCTCCAGCTCATCGAACCACGCGTCGCCCTGGGGCCACTCCAGGGACGCGTGGCGGATGGCTGTGCAGCCTGGGGACACGGTGGCGCTCCACGGTGGTAAAGCCATCGCCGTGGCAAACGGAGACGCAAGGGCGGACGCTTTTGGGGTCGACGGCGACGGGCATTAAATGCTCTTGTCCCCCACTGTCAAAGTAGGTAGCGACCACTGTTCATACACTGTAGCTCCACTATTCCCGCACTGTTACAACTACCACCTCTTTTACATTTTTACCCTTTCTCCTACGTTGACACCTGTCGGTGACCCCTTGCACTATAAAAGGAGGCCCATGCACAACGTAGAGGAGGTTCGGAACCTAGATCGCTCATACGCTCGGTGTAGCTAGTTCTTCAAGCTCCCGAGCTCTCCAACTCAATACAAACTAAGCAGGAGTAGGGTTTTACGCGTCCATCGCGGCCCGAACCTGGGTAAACTGCCTGCGTGATCTCCACGATCTGCCCTTTGTGCTCCCTCCGCCCTCTTACCGCACAAGCAAAGGGGCTCCGGTCCCATAGGTGCTCGTGGCGGACAGTTTCCCCCGACATCTTTGGCGCGCCAGGTAGGGGGCGTCGAGGTTGTGCGAATCTGATCCGGCGTTCACGCGGGCGCATTCTTCATCAACCTCTCCAGTTTCATCAGCAACCTCCTCGGCAACTGCGCCATGGCCCCGAAGAAGAAGGCTTCGGAGGTCGCAGGCCCGTCTGCGTCTCATCCGCCGCCACCAGAGCCAACGGTGGGCGGGGGAGACGCCGTCGGAAGGGTGGTCACCGGCGAGGACGCTCGCGGCGCCACCAAATCCAAGGACAAGACGGACGACCGAGCCTCGGTCTCCGTGGACGCGCCGCGTCCGTCTCAGCAAACGACAACCCAGCAGCGCCATGCCACAGGAGGTGGCATCCGCTTGTTGGGCCAAGGGCAAACCGGAGGCTCGCGGGATGCTCCGGACCACCGTCCGGGCACAAGCAAAGAGCGGACGCCGGGGCGGGACCCTGCTCCTTCTAACGCTGTTAGGAGTCCGAGCATATCCCGCTCCTCGCACCGCTCGCCCCCGCTCCCCTCCACTCCAGCAGAAGCGCTCGCAATGGCGCAACTGCTCCTCGACTTCCCTCCAGCGGCAGACAAGGCCGAAGACTGGAGGGCCACCATCCAGAGCCTGATCGCCTTCGCCAACAACGACTCTCCACAGCAGCCGGCGACCTCGCGGCCGCGGCAAGTCGAGAAGACGAAGGCCGACGGCGACAAGACCGCCGGGGGTGCAACCACCGTGCACTCCCCGCCGCAGAAGCAGAAGACGCCGCCCCGCCGGAACAACACCGACGACGGCTCCACGGCGTCGTCGGATCCGCGGGCTCGTCGGGACCACCGCCAAGTCCTTGACGACCGGCGACAAGAAGACGCTCGAACGACAATCGAGCGCCACCGAGAAGCTCGGCGACAATCAGATCAGCGAGCTGGAGCCGCTGTCGACACGCGCGCGCCCGGTGAACCAGGCGACTTGCCGTACGCGGCAGGTTGCCCTGCGTTTACCCGCGAGCTGCGGCGCGTCCAGTGGCCCAGCATGAAGAACTTCAAGCCCGACGTACCGGAGAAGTACGACGGCAAGACGCACCCCTCGGAATTCCTCAGCATTTACACCATCGCGGTGCAGGCTGCCGGGGGGCGCGACGAGAAGATTTTGGCGAACTACTTCCCGCTCGTGCTAAAGCCGAACGTTCGTTCCTGGCTTATGCACTTGCCGGAAGGCTCCATTTCTTCTTGGGCAGATCTTTGCCACCAGTTTGTTGGCGCCTTCACGGGCGGCCACAAACCCCACGGCCAGGAGAGCGATCTCCACATTCTGGCCCAGAAGGAAGGAGAATCCCTGCGCAAGTACATCCAACGCTTCAGTCGTGTGCAGCACAACATCCTCGACGTCCACCCTGCCGCGGTTATCAGCGCGTTCCACCAGAACGTGCGTAACCGCCGCATGCGTGAAGAAATGGCCATGACCAAGATACGGGATGTCAGTGAGCTCTATGCTCTAGCTGATAAGTGCGCACGCGCCGAAGAGGGGAGGAGACTCCCCGGCGAGGACACCGGCGCAGGAGGAAGCGACAGCGACGACGCCGCCCCGGCAAAGAAGAGCCGGCGGCGGAACAATAGAAGGAAGAACAAGAAGGCAGTGCTTGCCGTCGAGAAGTCCGGCAAGGAGGCTCCCGCCAAGCAAACACAGGCTGGCGGCTTCGGCAAGGAGCCTGCCCCTGTGGCGGCAGCCGACAAGCAGGACGGCTCCGACAAGCAATACTGCAAAATCCACCGCACCAAGGGCCACGACCTCTCCAACTGCAAACGCGTCGAGTACCTCGTCGAGCAGCAGAAAGCTGAGTACGAGAGGCGCGACAAGGAGAAGGCCCAAGGTGGCGGAGGAGAACCAAGCAAGAAGCGGCCACTCAATGGCCGGGGAGGACGCCGCGGCAAGGCAAAGCAGCGGCAAGGTGACCGACCTCCCCGGGGCCGCGACAAGGATGAAGAAGACGACGACGAAGACATGGAGGATGAGGATAACAGCGAGCAGGAGTTCCAGAAGGCCACGGAGGTCCTGTGCGTCGACGGTGGCGCCTCTCTGCACACCTCCCACCGCCAGCTCAAGCAGTGGGTGCGCGAGGTGAATGCAGCAGAGCCGCCCGTGGAGTCGCGCAGGCTCCTCAAATGGTCCAGCACGCCCATCATTTTTTATCTTGAGGATCACCCTGACCGCACCACTGCGGTCGGGTGCTTGCCGATGCTGGTCTCACCCACCATCCGCAACCTCAAGGTCACCAAAATGTTGGTTGACGGCGGGGCCGGGCTGAACTTGATCTCCTCTGCTGTGATCAAGAAACTCCAAATCCCAGATGGCGAGCTCGAAGAGACCGGTTCTTTCCAAGGAATCAACCCGGGAAGGAGCAAGCCCAAGGGGAAGATAACTCTGTCGGTGACCTTTGGCGGGGAGCTCAACTTCAGGACTGAGCGCATCACATTCGACGTCGCCGATATCCCATTGCCATACAATGGGATACTCGGCCGTCCCGCCCTCGCCAAGTTCATGGCAGCTTCCCACCACGCCTACAACGTACTCAAGATGCCGGGGCCGATAAGCGTCATCACCGTCCATGGCGACAAGAAGGATGCGCTTGTCTGCGCCGACAAGATCTACCGGGATGCAGCAGCTGCGGCGGAGAAGGACACACTTGCCGCTGAAGCTCCCGGGGGGGAGAAGACCAAGACCAAGTCCGGCAAGTGCTCTGGGGCCCACTCCGGCAACCGCACCTCTTCGGAGTGCTGCGCTGCCGTCGAGGACGTTCCATCGAGCTCCACCGGCAAGTGTAAGAAGGGGATGGCCGCTCCTCCGGCAACCAAGAAGGTGTCCGCCAAGGAGGACGGCACTGGTGGTACCTTCTCCATCAGTGCCACGCTTGACAGCAAATAGGAAAGCGCGCTCGTTGCCTTCCTGCGGGCGAATGTCGATGTGTTTGCCTGGCAACCATCTGACATCCCCGGTGTTCCGAGGAAGGTAATTGAGCACAAGCTTGCTGTTTGTCCTCATGCGCGGCCCGTCAAGCAGAAGGTGAGGAAACAAGCCGTGGAGCGCCAAGAATTCATTGCTGAGGAAATCAAGAAGCTAGAAGCAGCAGGCCTAGTTAGAGGTGTGATCCATCCGACATGGTTAGCAAACCCAGTCGTCGTGCGCAAGGCCAATGGGAAGTGGAGACTGTGTATAGACTTCGCCGATGTGAATAAAGCATGTCCCAAGGATCCATTCCCTTTGCCGCGCATTGACCAGATCGTTGACTCCACCGCCGGATGTGAGCTACTCTCTTTTCTTGATGCATATTCAGGCTACCACCAGATCTTTATGGCCAAAGAGGATGAAGAGAAGACTGCATTTATCACTCCATGTGGCACTTATTGCTTCATACGCATGCCATTCGGACTGAAGAATGCAGGATCAACATTTGCAAGGGTAGTGCACACTGCTTTCGAGCCACAGATCCACAGGAATGTAGAGGCTTACATGGATGACATCGTGGTGAAGAGCAAGAGCAAGGATACCCTGGTCCAAGATTTGGAAGAGACATTTCAGAACCTGCGCAGGATACAGCTCAAGTTGAACCCCGAGAAGTGCGTCTTTGGAGTCCCCTCCGGCAAGCTTCTCGGGTTCTTTGTGTCACAGAGGGGGATTGAAGCTAACCCCGACAAGATTAAAGCCATTGAGCAGATCGAGGCCCCGAAGCGCGTCAAGGATGTCAGAAGGCTTGCAGGTTGTGTGGCTGCCCTCAGTAGGTTCATTTCGAAGTCTGCAGAACGCGCCCTACCTTTCTTCAAAATCTTGAAGAAGGCAGGTCCCATGAAGTGGACTCCGGAAGCGGAGGCAGCACTGCAAGATTTGAAACGGTACCTATCCTCCACTCCAATACTTGTCGCACCTAGACCACAGGAAAAGTTGTTGCTATACCTAGCGGCAACCAACCAAGTGGTTAGTGCTGCGTTAGTAGCGGAAAGGGAGGCCGACGAGGAATCTGCACCACCGGCAAGCGAATCCAGCGACAAGCAGGGGGCTGCTCCGACAAGCTCTGGCCCCGACAAGGACAACTCTGCGCAGGAACAGGAAGAAGTGCGGAAGAAGATGGTGCAGCGCCCGGTGTATTTTGTGAGTTCCCTCTTGCAGGGGGCTAGATCAAGATACTCCGGGGTGCAAAAGTTGCTTTTCGGCCTCCTCATGGCCTCGAGAAAGCTGCGCCATTACTTCCAGGCACATGAGATAACAGTGGTCACTCGCTTTCCGCTGAAGAGGATATTGCACAATCCAGAAGCAACAGGCAGGATCGTTGAGTGGGCACTGGAGCTGTCGAGCTTTGGACTCAAGTTTGAAAGTTCCTCAACCATACAGAGTCGAGCTTTGGCAGAATTCATAGCTGAGTGGACCCCGACGCCCGATGAAGAAGTCCAAGAAACAAGTGCACCCGTGCAAGAAGCGACAAGTGAATGGGTAATGTATTTTGATGGTGCCTTCTCGCTGCAAGGCGCCGGTGCTGGCGTGGTACTCATCGCGCCCACCGGAGAGCACCTCAAGTATGTTATCCAGATGCAATTTCCCAGGGAGCAAGCGACAAACAACACTGCTGAATATGAAGGTTTGCTCGCCGGCCTCAGGATTGCGGCCGAACTTGGGATCAGAAAGCTGATTGTGCGGGGAGATTCTCAGTTGGTGGTCCGACAAGTTAACAAGAGCTACCAGAGCCCTTTGATGGAAGCTTATGTAGATGAAGTGAGGAAGCTTGAAGAGCACTTTGAAGGTCTGCAAATGGAGCACGTCCCGAGAGCTCACAATGACATTGCAGATGGCCTTTCAAAGTGTGCTTCGATGAAGTTACCTGTGGAACCAGGGACCTTCTTGCTCAAGCTAACTCAACCATCCGTTACACCATCAATTGGACAGTCCAAGAAGAGAAAGTTGGTCTCCGGCGACTACTTGCCGGCGGATCTTCCTGAAACCGCCGCCAAGGTCCCCAAGATCAACGACCAGAACGCTGAGGAACAGTCTGCTCCTGCAGATCCGAGGATCTGTGCAGTTGAAGCAAGTGTTCCCGACAAGCCTCGCCCTGGCGAGCTTGCCGGGGGACCATCAGCTCCGGCGGAGCCAGAGGTTCTTGCCGTAGAAGCTGAGGTCCCCGCAGCGGCCCTCATGCCTTTAGTCCTTGCCGTTGAGCCTCGGGCTCCGGCATGGGCGCAGCAGATCGTCCGTTTTCTGCAAACTGGAGAACTTCCCGACGACCCAGAAGAAATAGAGAAGATAACCAGGCAGTCAAGTATGTACCAGTTCGTAGATAACGAGCTATACAGAAGAAGGCTCAATGGTGTCAGGTTGAAGTGCATCTCCAGGGAAGATGGACAGAAGCTGTTGGCAGAGATACACGGAGGCATATGCGGCCACCACATCGGCGCAAGGGCGCTTGCCGGGAAGGCCTTCCGGCAAGGGTTCTTTTGGCAAGAAGCCCTCCAAGATGCAACTGCACTAGTAACTAAGTGTGAAGCGTGCCAGTTCCATGCGAAACAAACTCATCAGCCAGCTCAAGCTCTCCGAACAATTCCTTTGTCCTGGCCCTTCTCGGTCTGGGGGCTCGATATCCTCGGCCCCTTCCCCCGAGCCGTCGGGGGCTTTGAGTACTTGTACGTTGCAATCGACAAGTTCACAAAGTGGCCAGAAGTGGAACCTGTGAGAAAGGTGACAACACAGTCAGCGGTCAGGTTCTTCAGGTCGATTGTTTGCCGTTTCAGAATCCCTAACAGGATCATCACCGATAACGGTACACAATTTACTAGTCGCACCTTCATGCAGTACGTCCAAGACCTTGGCGCCAAGGTCTGTTTCGCTTCTGTTGCTCACCCGAGGAGCAACGGTCAAACGGAGAGGGCCAATGCTGAAGTGCTGCGCGGACTCAAGACAAGGACCTTTGACAGGCTGCGCAAGTGCGGAAGAAACTGGATAGAGGAGCTACCGGCGGCTCTTTGGTCAATCAGAACGACACCGAGTCGAGCCACCGGACAGACACCCTTTGCTCTAGTCTATGGCGCAGAGGCAGTTCTCCCCACGGAACTCGTATACGGATCTCCTCGAGTGCTCGCTTATGATGAGCTCGAGCAAGAGCAACTGCGGCAAGATGATGCATTGCTCCTCGAGGAGGAACGTCTCCAGGCTGCTGTACGAGCTGCTCGATACCAGCAAGCCTTGCGCCGCTATCATAGCCGCAAGGTCAAGGCCAGGAGTCTCGAGGAAGGCGACCTTGTTCTTCGGCGTGTTCAGTCCGCCAAGAATTCCAACAAGTTGACGCCGAAGTGGGAAGGCCCTTACCGGGTGAAACAAGTCACGAGGCCCGGCGCTGTCCGCCTTGAGACCGAAGAAGGCTTACCGGTGAGCAACTCCTGGAACATAGAGCATCTTCGCAAGTTTCACCCATAAGGCGCGGTTGCCGTGATCCGTTCCGGCAACCACCTTTTGTACAAGCTTTGCCGCTGTTGCATGTAACCCTTTGTACAAAGCCGGGCGCAGACCCCGTGCATCAGTAAAGTTTTCGTGTTTTGCGCTATTTGCCTTTTACATGCTTTTCTTCGCTATTTGCATGTGTTATTTGGCATCTTGTGCAACGTACATATCCGGTAAGCATTAGCACGCCGAAAGGCCATATACTTGTTTCCCTCTTCTTTTTCCTTGCCTCTTAAGCAGAAGGAAGGTTCCTCGCGCACAAGTTTGCCGGGGGGGAAGGAGATGGAAGAGGAACCAAGTGCTGTTCAAGAATGAGAAGCCTTACCAAGAAACAAGCAATATATAAAAGCTAAGTTATTAGAATTTGAGCAGTTCAAATTTTTTAATTTTTAGTTGTCTTCCTTGAACAATCACACTTTGTATGGAAAACCTGTGCGCGGAGGAACCTGCCCGTAGCTAACCGCACCCTTATCTTGTTTTCGAGTACGCTCAACGACTCAAGTGAGCTGCGACAAGTGTCGCGCCCTTGGTTCGTTTTCGAGTTCACTCAACAAGCCGAGTGCGTTGCGACTAGCTGCGGCAAGGTTGCTTGCCGGTAAGACCTTGGCCAGCAGGCTGCTCAGAGTCCAGCACTCAGCGCTCGCGGCAAGGGCCCTTGCCGGCAAGCTCCCTTGGAAGCGTAGGGTGAAGAGCATACAAAGTAAAGAACCAAGACAAGGAAGATAACATTGCACTGATTGATTAAGATAAAGATAATATATTACAAGCAATAACTTGTCGCAATGATTAATGAGTTCATAACGCCCTATGCAGCAACAAAAGAGATAAAGGAAAAGGAGGCCTAATCTACGCGGTCGCCCTCGATCCTGGAGATCTTGTTCACTTTGGCAATGATGTGGGCGACCTGCGCCTTCAGCGCCTCTGTATTCGCGTCGGCCGGCAAGCTGCAGAGAACATTGGTGAGGTTTATACCGGGGTTGCGGTATACAATCTTCGTCAGGACGCGCTCCAAGGTCCCCGCACAGAGCTGGCGTGACTCCTCGGCCAGTTGCGCGGGGTGCTTCTTCCGAAGATCTGCAAGAGCCGGCGCGATCCCTCTGAAGAAGAGGCTGAGCTTGGCGCTGTGAGGGAGGTTTGGATCCGGAGAGTAGATGAGATGCTCAACCTTCAGCGCCAGCAGCTCTTGATCGATGTTGGATGCAGAGGACACCAGGTCGTCGGTCCACACCTCGACGGTCCGGCGGAAGTTCTCGGCCGCAGTGTTGGTGCTCTCCACCAAGCCTCGCTCCCTGCGGAGCTCTTCCTTCAGCTTGGTTTCCCGGTCCCGGACGGCATCGAGCGAGTCCTTCAACGTGGAAACCTTCAGCTCCAGATCCTCAATTGAGTCCTTGGCGGCCTTCAGCTCGTCGCCCTGCTTGGAGAGGCGCACCTGGAGTTCGGAATTGGTGTGGGCGTCCTTCTCGCGCTCTGTGTTGAGCGCGGTGACCCTCTCCACGCTCGCCTTCAGTGACTCCTCCAGTTGCGCAACCTTGGCCGCGAGCTCCTCCTTGGCGGTCTCCGCGGCAGCCGCGGCGGCCTTCGCCTCCTTCAGCTCTCCGCCAAGGGCCTGCTCCCGAGCAGCAAGGTCTTCCTCGTGGGAGTCAAGGTTGACCTTCCGTTGGGCGAGCTCTCCTTCTCGCCGGGACAGCTCCTCCCCGGCGAGTCGCTGCTGCTCTTCGGCTTCGGCTTTCTCCAGGAGCCATTCCTGGTACTCCCCGGCGAGCCTCTCGCGCTCTTCCGCCACGTCGCGGAGGGCAGCCTGGTTGGCGGCGCGGAGCTCTGCCGCGCGTTTCTCCATCTCAACGGCGGCCTTGGCGGCGAGGGCCTCCCGAGACGCAAGCTTCGCCTGCCTGGCCCGGTAAAGGGCCAGGAGCTGGTGAAGCAGCTTCTCCTCCTCGGGCCTGTCACTTCCGCCGGGCGCCTCGACGATCTTCAGACCCGCGGAGGCGAGGACCTCTCCATCAAGGGCCTCGCCCTCCGCGGGGGCAAGCGATGAAGAACCCCACGGCACGTGGATGTAAACGCCTATTGGGGGCCTCAAGATAGTAGGCAGATGGCTCCTTCTCGGTGGAGGGGCCGGCGGCCGGCGCAGCGCTCGACGCTCCTGCCGCCTCCGGGCCGGCAGTATGGCCGCCGTCCCCCTCCCCGTCCGCCGCGTCCGTGGCCGGAGCGGTCTCCTCCGCAGCCGGCTCGGCGGCTCCCGCCATGTCCTCAACGACAGGGGCGTCGCCGCCGCCGCCCTGCGCGCCCTCCTCCTCGACGACGATGACTTCCGTCTCCATCTGCTCGGGGGGAGGAGGATCTAGAAGAAGAAGAAAAAGTAAAAGAAGTTCAAGCAAATATCCAAAAAGAGATGAATCCGAGAAGACAAAAGTACAGAACTTACCTTGACGGACGTCGTCAGCGGCGGGCTCCCTCGCCGGGGAGCTCTGCCTTGGCGGATTGGCCGCCCTCGCCGGGCTACTCGCCCTGGGCGGGGTACTCGCCCTTGGCGGAGTACCCGCCCTTGGCGGAGTGCTCTCCCTTGCCGGAGAGTTCGCCCTTGGCGGGGACGGCGGGGCCTGCGGCTCCTCGGGAGCGACCTCCGGATGCTCCTGCAGTTGTGGCTCCGCCTCTGCACAAGACAATCAAGACAAGACAGAAACATCAAGATATTAGCACAAGACAAAATTCTCAAGCGCGCCCGATAAGCGGAAGTATGGAACCCAGACTTACGCTGGGGGCTGCGCTGGGGGCTGCTCCTCGGAGCAGCGCTCGGGTCCGGCAGGCTCGTCTCCGGCACGTCCCCTGTCGCCGCGACGGGCGAGTCGTCCGCGACCTCGACCACGGGCACCTTGGCCTTCTTCGCCACTCGCTGGGCCAGGGTCCTGAAATCAAGGCAGAAAGCAAGATCAGAATCAACAAGAATCAAGACAAAGTTAAGAAGATGCAAAACCTCAAGCTCTTACTCCTGTTCCTCCTCGTCGTCGTCGTCGCTCAGGGCAGAGAAGTCGAACGCCACCTGAGGCACGTCCGCACGAGGAGCAGGAGGCGAAGACTCCCTCGGGCGCTTGGCGGTCCCCGGGGCTGGGGGCTGCGAGGACCCGGCCCCCGTGGACGCCGAGGCCCGGGGAGCAGGCGGAGCAGCCGCTCCGCCCTGCGAAGACCCTCCTCCGCTTGGCGCTGACGTGCGGGGTGCCTCTGTCGTGGCCTGCGCGCGGGTCGCTCCCGCTGTGGTTGGTGCGCCGGGCGCCCCCGTCGCAGTTTGACTCCCCCGGGAAGCTCGCGCTGCCCGGCGAGTTGGTTGTTGTCGGGGCGCCTGCGCCCTCGTCCCCGTCGTCGCCTTGCGGAGACGTTTCAGCGGAGACCGCTTGGGACTCGCCCGGGGCGGGGAGGTCTCCGATGACGAGGAGACGTCGTCGGCATAGAGCCCCAGAGACCCGTCGGAGTCCTCGGCGGCCTCGGCGTCCTCCTCCTCCTCCTCCTCCCCGGCAGTCTTGCTGGGCCCAGCGCCCTGCGCTGCGGCCGCTTTCCCTCCGGCGCCTCCGCCCCCTCCGGCGCCTCCGCTCCCTGCGGCGCCTCTGTTCCCTCCGGCAACGCCGCCTCTTGCCGCGGCCTCGGTCACGATTCCGGGGATCCCAGAGTGCCTCAAAGAAGGGACCCCGGCGAGCGCGTCGGGAGGAAGTTGCAGCAGTCTGCGGATCTCCGCCTCCTCTGCTTGGCAGGACGCATCCGCAGCCTCTGCCTCATCAGGTGTATAGCCAAATTCTCCTGCCGCTGCGGCTGCAGCGGCCTCTTCAACCCGAGAAGCTATATGGGCAATCTCTTGGTCGGTGGTGTCCCGTGTGAGCCCTTTGATTTCATCCTTGTTCTTCGCCACCTCCACAAGGTTGTCAAAGAAGCTGATGATGTCTGATGACTTGGGCGGAATCCATGTGCGGTCCACGCCGTGCGAGTCACACGCGGGCATCATGGCGCGAAGAGGATCCCGGGCCGTGCTGTTGCAGAGAGGCACCACTCCCCGGGGAGCTCTGAACCATTCTGGGTGTGCCGGGTTGTGCTTAAAGAGTTCCCGGACCATCCCCTTCAGCTCGAGCGCCGTGAAGTTGAAGTTTAACCCTGGGCGCAGCCTCATTATGTCCGCCGCGTTGCCGTACTCCCATGTCGGCCTCTTCCTATCCTGTAGAGGGGCAATGCGGCGGCGGAGGAAATCTGTGCCTACTTCTCCAACAGACAACTTTGCTACCCGAAGACGAAGAATCCGGACAAGGGCGACGTTGAGCTTGATGTCGTCCGAATCCAGCTCGCTCCAGTTCCTGCCACGCACGATGGGTGTTGTGCGCGGCGCGGTGAAGGGTTGCGGCTCGTCCTCGACTATCCAACACCAGTCTGCACGCCACTCCTCCCACTTGCCGCGGAGCTCCCCCGGCAAGTAGGACTCCTTCTTGTTCAAGCGAAAGACCCAAGATATTCCTCCGGAGAGGGGTGCGCCGGCCTCTGCTCTAGGGGTGAAGAAGTGCCTAAACAGCGCTACGTTCGGATAGATCCCAATATAGTTTTCGCACATATGTGCGAAAACCGCCATCGTGAGGATGGCGTTGGGGGTGAAGTCAAGAAGGTGGAGGCCGTAGGTGTGCATGATGTCGCAGAAAAAGTCGGAAAAAGGGGGACAAAGGCCGCAATGGAAGAAAGCTGCGAAGAAGAAGTACCCGCCGGGGTAGTTGTCCTTGGCGGCGGCGGGGTAGGCTCTGGTCCGAGGGTGCGCCTTGGTCTCCTTGGCCCAGAACAAGTAATACTTGTTCCAGAGCTCCCGTGCGCTAAGCCTCGGCGAGAAGACGACGTTCCGCTTCCGCAACAAGGTGAGCCTCGCTGCTTGCTCCGATTTCTCCTTCTTGGTCTTCTCCGCCTTCGCCTTCTCGGTCTTCGGGGCCATGGCGGAGGCGGCGTGGGAAGGGGGATGAAGAGTCCGGCGGCGCCGCAGATGCGGAAGACGGCGGAGGAGGTGTGGAGGCGGAGCGAAAGGGGATCTCTGGAGATGGAAGAAGAAGCAATGAAGGCGTAGGAGGGGAACCGCTCCTGCTTCCTCTGCTTTTATGGGGAAGTGGGGGACGTTTCGCTCTTTCCATTAAAAGAACGTGGCCACGTCCCATCCCACGACGCCGCAATCGACGCGTGCCGTTACGGAGGGACGCGGCGGATGCGGAAGTGGATTCGGCGTGCCGTGGGCCGCGCGTGCCCGTGCACTGTTTTGGGCCTGGCCCAACAGCGCTCGGCACCGTGTGTGGCCCAGGCCCGGGGGCTCCTGTCGGTGTACTAAGGTAGGGGTACCTCAGTACCCCAACTTATGCACGGGCAGTAGCAGCTTCCCGCGGCAGGGCCTACCACGCACTTGCCGAAGACCTTCCTGCTCTATATAAAATCATTCAAAAACAAAGTATGCAAGACAGAAGATCAAGACCCCGGCAAATGGAGCTTGCCGGGAAGGCCGTTCCAGGCTCAAGATTACTTCACTCACGCAAGACCCTGGCAAGAGGAGCTTGCCAGGAAGACTAGAAGATTACGTTACGGAAGACATACCTCGGCGCAACGTGCGCCCCGGCAGGGCCCGGGGGGCGACAAGCTTCAGAGCCCGGCAAGCTCCCGGGCCCGGCAAGGTCAAGGCCCCGGCAAGGTGCTTGCCGGGGGGAGTTGCGCTGCGTGCCCGCGCTCCAGCTCATCGAACCACGCGTCGCCCTGGGGCCACTCCAGGGACGCGTGGCGGATGGCTGTGCAGCCTGGGGACACGGTGGCGCTCCACGGTGGTAAAGCCATCGCCGTGGCAAACGGAGACGCAAGGGCGGGCGCTTTTGGGGTCGACGGCGACGGGCATTAAATGCTCTTGTCCCCCACTGTCAAAGTAGGTAGCGACCACTGTTCATACACTGTAGCTCCACTATTCCCGCACTGTTACAACTACCACCTCTTTTACATTTTTACCCTTTCTCCTACGTTGACACCTGTCGGTGACCCCTTGCACTATAAAAGGAGGCCCATGCACAACGTAGAGGAGGTTCGGAACCTAGATCGCTCATACGCTCGGTGTAGCTAGTTCTTCAAGCTCCCGAGCTCTCCAACTCAATACAAACTAAGCAGGATTAGGGTTTTACGCGTCCATCGCGGCCCGAACCTGGGTAAACTGCCTGCGTCATCTCCACGATCTGCCCTTTGTGCTCCCTCCGCCCTCTTACCGCACAAGCAAAGGGGCTCCGGTCCCATAGGTGCTCGTGGCGGACAGTTTCCCCCGACACTCCCTAAATGAAAAAGTTGACTTGATCATGTCTCTACTTTCCAAGCAATCTTCTGTTTATCCTCGTGATGTTCCTTTAAATTCTTTGATTTCTCAAGAACAAGTAGATGTGAACTTTATCTCTAGAAACAATTTTAATAACAATGCTTATAGGAGTAATTTTGGTAGCAATCCTAGACCGTTCCCCTCTAATTCCTATGGGAACAACAATGCTTATCCTAGCACCAAGAACTCCACTTCTGAACTAGAGAGTATGCTTAAAGATTTCATCACTACCCAAAAAGCCTTTAATAAGAGTGTAGAAGAAAAACTAAACAAACTAGATAATCTCTCTTCGAAGGTAGACAATTTAGCCCAGGAGGTAGAATTGCTTAAAATTAGAACTTCTCCTCTTGAGGAGAGGAAGGTCACTCCTATGAATGCTATTGAAGTGCAAATTAATGAAAACATTAGGATGTTGGCTAAACTTAAAGAGAGATGGGCTAGAGAAAAGGAGGAAGAAGATAGAATTAAGAACCTTCCTACCCACCACACTGTTGCTACTATCCAAGTTGTTAAGGATATCCAAACTCTTAGCACCCAATGCACTCCTGGTCCCATTGGACCTATTAATGGTGATGCTATGACTATAGAAACTACCAAACAAGTGAGCCTAAAGTACACCACTACCACTTTACTTGATAGTAGTGACCTTGATTTTGATAATTGCACCCTTACCAAAGTTATTGATTTCCTTCACAAGATGTCTAGAGATCCCCGCACTAGCACGCTTAACCTTGCCTTCACCGAGCATATCACTAATGCTCTCATCAAAGCTAGGGAGGAGAAACTTAGGGTAGAAGCCTACATACCTAGAAAGCTAGAAGATGGTTGGGATCCTATGATTAAAATTAAGTTGAATAACTTCTCTTGCTATGCTTTATGTGATGTTGGAGCTAGTACCTCCATTATGCCCAAAAGAATATATGATATGCTTAAATTGAAACCTTTTGATTCTTGTTCTTTTGGTGTTCGTCTTGTTGATTCTTCCATAAAGAAACCTTTGGGGAGGATCGACGATGTTCTTATCATTGTCAATGACAACTACGTTCCCGTTGATTTTACTATTATGGATATTGAATGTGAACCTTCTTGTCCAATTATTTTGGGACGTCATTTTCTTCGCACCGTTGGTGCCATCATTGACATGAAAGAGGGGAATATAAAATTCCAATTTCCTCTCAAGAAAGGGATGGAACTCTTCCCTAGAAAGAAGATTAAGTTACCTTTTGAGTCCGTTATACGGGCTAGCTATTCTTTTACTCTTGATAAGACTTGATCTCTTTGCATTATGCCTAGCTTAAAGGCATAAAAGAAAGCGCTTTTGGGAGGCAGCCCACAATAAATAAAATTTTATTTTGCTTTTGTTGTGTCTTGATGTTGTTACTACAGTAGCATCATCATTGTATCTTTCCTTTTCAGCTTTGTGCCAAGTTTATCCTCTGATTGCAAGAAAGTTCAAAAGTTGTGACGTGCTGTCCAGGAAACAGATTCTGTCCTTGGACAAAAAAAATCGTATAAAATCACGAGATTATCTTTTTGGTCTGAATTTTCTCGACAGCGTGCTGTATACAATTGGCTTTCGGGCGTCTCTTCTGAGTTTTTTGATTTGAGTTGCAGAAGTGCCCCGAAAAAATCATTTACTACCTGCTGGTCTGTTTTCAACAGATTCTGTCCTGTTTTGCCTTTCCTTCATTTTGCAAACCTTGAGCTTGCTTTTTCTTTGCAAAAACCTTTTGGCAATCTTGAGAAACAGTAGACCTTCAAGAATATCCTTATTTCCAGCAATTAACAACTATTTTATTATGGGTACTAACCTCGCTAATCAGATTATGATGAGTTATGTATGAAGGGAGTTTTCAAGTGTGCGAGGGAAGATGATAAAAAGATTCAGGAGTGTCAAACGCTCAAGCTTGGGGATGCCCCCATGCACCCCCAAGAAATATTCAAGAAGACTCAAGCATCTAAGCTTGGGGATGCCCCCGTGCATCCCCTCCTCCATCAACAATTATCAGTTCGTCTTTCATTCCACTATATTTTTATCACTTCATGTGTTATGTGCTATGCTTGGAGCGTCTTGCTCTTAGTTTCCTTTTGAGTTTTCTTTAGCTTTGCTTGCTGTTCATAACGAGTTGGAACTCAGCTTTCTTTGTGTGGGAGAGAAACACGCTCCACTTCAACCTAGAACATAACATAGAATTTTCATGTCTATCTTTGATGTGTGTGTTCTTGGTCTTTCAATAGCTACTGTCATGTTCAGCTCTTAGTTTTCATGCTTATCTTTTTAAAGAGCTTTTCTTTA
The DNA here is from genome assembly GCA_902687465.1 of Secale cereale. Classification (NCBI taxonomy): domain Eukaryota; kingdom Viridiplantae; phylum Streptophyta; class Magnoliopsida; order Poales; family Poaceae; genus Secale; species Secale cereale. The sequence continues at coordinate 890,398,438 of LR738711.1, read as the reverse complement.
GTTGGTCGCTGGAACTCTCTTTAGTTATCATGCTTATCTTATTAAGAGAGTTGGCTTCTGTTGCATTGGTTGATATGTCTATCATAAAATGCTATGTGCATAATGATGCTTAGTAGTTCATGTTTTCTTATGGTTAGTCTTAAATTGCTGGGGGGTTCTCAATGTGTTATTGGAGTACCAACATGATTTGTTTGCCTATGATGTGGTATGGTCTAGTGATATCTTCCTTCAAGAATTTATTTTGATTGACTTGGCGTATGCTCACGCATATTTAAGACTGTAAAGAAAGTCTATCAAGCCTTGATGATCTTTAATTTCTGAGTAGCGATATAACTTCCATGCCTGAGTCAATGTTGCTTTGTCGCTCTGCATGATTATGATCGTCATTGCTCTTTTAGTTGGTCGCTCCCAGTCTTTTGCTAACCTTCGCCTGTACTAAGCGGACTGACTGCTTGTGCATCCAAAATCTTTTAAACCAGTTATGCCATATGAGTCCACCATTACCTTCCTATACATGGTATTTACCTGCCATTCCGAACGAAGACTTTCATGTACCATCTCGAAATTATTCAAAAAAGCATTTCTCTTTTGTGCCTCTGTTTTAGTTCATGAGGAAGTAGTAGTTAATTCATGATCTTTGTAAGTTGGACAAGCTTCACCCCGGGATTGCATGTCTAATGTGCAAACCCATAATACGAGAAGGAACTGGCATAGAGTGCGCCTGGCTCATTAAAAAAATTATACAACAAACAAACCCTCCTTCACGCTTTGTTCATGAGAAATCAGAAAACTTTGGCAGTGATAAACAAAGGAGATTAAGAGGACTAGTTGCTAACCCGTGCGTTGCACGGGCTAGTTTATTTCATAATGCATATAGAAAAAACTCAAACTGTTTATAGCTTTTGGATCTAGCTTAGTTTTCGACATACATCAAACACCTTAAAATCCTTTATTGATACATTTGATTTGGTTTTAAATACAAAGTTAGCATGCAAGGAGTACATTGTTGCGTCGATTATGGGTTTTTGAGAACTTCTACTCTATATGGGTTTGCATGTAGTTATTCGTGAAATCCAATCATCTCCAAGAAAACTTCTACCAGGATATCTATTGGGTGAAATGACATGTACACCATAAGAACATTCAATTACATATATTATAGCTACATCATGTACATAAATTCCCGTTGGTTGGGAAATATACCATAGTTAAATGTAAAAGCAAACACTTCATTGATAAAATACAATAATGTCAGCATCTCGTATTTCCTAAAAATGGTATTCTTACAATATATGAAATGCCCAGAATTACTAATATTTTCTTTTAGGACACATATAATTATCTTCTTACAAATGCAAGTAATTTATGGGATACAAAGTTATTTTTAACGAAATTTATTAGATCATATACTGTTGGTCAAATTGATGGTAAAAGCCCACATAAATTACATGTAGTTGCTTCCAGCAATTATATTATTGGAGTTCTAACTGTCTTCCATAATAGTGTTAACTAAATCATTTTAATAGCAATGACATCTAAATGGGAGTAGTTATTTTCAAATATAATATTTTCACACTGCTACCGCTGATGAATGTTTATCTCAAGCCTATTCAAATGAATATCCTAGTTAATATACTCCTCGGAGAATTAAAGGGAATACAAATTCACATCGAATTTTACTTACATAACATCAATTCAGTCATATATCACTCGTTATCTTCAAAGAGAAGTACTCGGACTGGTCGTGGTCAAATAACAATTCAAAAGGTGTACTAATATATGCATATATGTATCCTCTCATCTTTATTGTTTTCTTGTGTCTTCCACTGGAAAGCAACATGCTATAATATTTGGCTACAAAAGATTAATCTAAATACGATGCACAAAATGATAACGCAAAAGAGTCCTAAGCAAGTAACCTCATCAAGTATCGTGGAGAGAAAGAGAAAGATCTGAGTGATAACGCTGTCATCTTTCAGAAAATAAGTCAAACACGCCAATAATATTGGAAAAATGTAAATGCAGTGAGGCCTGCATGAAATAAGTTGACCCCAACTTCAGTTGTAGACAACTATAGAAACTCATTGTACATACATATAATAAGGAGGCGAAACTTACATGAGGTGAGTGTCAACCATATCAATGAACACGTACATGTCATCACCAAAGTAAATAGTGATGTTCTTTCTAACACTTCTTTTGCAAAATGTTGTCAGTGCGAGCTGCAGGGTTTTATGTGCTGACACATATCTCACATATCAAACTTGTTTTTGGTAAATATGCCAAATATAGTGGACAAAATGATTTTTGGTGCCCTCTTACATTTTGCATGTTTTAGATTAAAATGAGCTTTTGTGCCCTCTTACATGTTGCATGTTTTTGTGCCCTCCTAAAGAGAAAACTATATATCATGATGAGCTAATGAGATTTTTAATAAGTGATAGATGCCACTACTATGAAATAGTGCCATAAAATAAAATTATATTTTTTAGTAGTATTAGCCCGATATAATCAACAATGCAAACCAAAAATTAGTAGGTACGCAAAGAATACCAAGAAGAACAAAAACAAAATGATTCAGATATACCTATAAAACATATATACTAACATACTGGCCTACAAAGATCATGCTCAAACGTGGCACCTTACTGTTAAGTAACTTTCACATGGATTCATATGACTTCTATATATGAGGGATATTTCATGGATTAATTAATAGCATAATAGTAAGATGACACAAAGGAGCTAGTACAACACTACCTACTCTACTCCATCGGACGTTAAGATATTTCCCAAGACAACCACATATTTTCATCATATATATGTGTAAGCAAGCACCATAAATTAAACAACACGTCCCTATAGGCATACACGCAGTCCGATAGCCCTGGGCGGTATCGTTCCACTGTTGCGCAAACAAAGGGCAATGTTCTTGTTTCTCTTATTAAGTTATTCTATCTCCGCTGCAGACATGGTATGCCTAATTGAGAAAAAAAACATGAGGAGACCGAAGTTGCCAGGATTTGAAAAGGATTTGCATTCATTATATACCTGATGCAGATGGTTTTGCATGCTGGCTTGTGGCATACATGATGGTCAGAAGCAGAAAAAGACAGCCATTCTGAGATGTAAAAATTAAATTAGATATTTTTTGCTGGCATGTTATTTGTACCTGCGCTAAGAGGCATTCCTGGCATATTCGTACCTGCAATGCACTGAAGCATTGTTGCATGTGGGGCATTCGATGGGAACAGTCAGCGCCTGTGATCTATGGTGCCTAATCCCTTTCAGTCTGGTGGTTGATCAATTTTGTTTCCACATAAGCAAAGATAGATCGGTCCATATTATACATGATTTGCTGCAGCCCTTTGCATGCCTACCTGCTTTAAACATGAGATGGAGGATAGTCAGAACGATTCAAGTAAATATGCATGGGCCAAATCAAATGAAAGAAATCAGAACGCCTCATAAGAGTGAGTAGCCAATCCATTGTCTCCTGATCAAACTCACCTGGGCCTACAAATTTCAACGAAATTACATACGAAACCATCAGCTATCATTTGCCGTAGTTTCATCTACTCCAAATCTTTCATACTGGGGAAGCTGGTGCATGTTGGTGGCCAGGAGATCGAGGACCTCACGACCATCATGGATGTGGATTTTATTTCTGCAAAACACATTCAAGAAGCTGTCAATGGTTCACGTGGGCACAACTGATGCGGCTGGGCCGCTGGGGAAGCACGATTTGCCCTAGATCGAAGGAAGATAGCATAGAAGGAATAAGGGATCGACCACTTGAGGAAGGAAACTTGAGCCAGGAAACCATCTCTCTGGTCCCTCTATGTGCGATCAGTAGATTGGCAATGGAGAAGCGAGCCAAGGGCAGGCATGGCGGTGGCGTGAGGATGGGAAACTGGCAGCGTCGCTTGGCCTTCTCTTTAGATAAGAGATCGGTGGATCTGTTTAGATAGAAGTACAGAGATGGTCCTTTTTATTTTAATAAGATGCTTGGTGGTCTATCTATTGAGATAAAATAGATGTGTGCACCATATTTTTAGGCCAGATGCATGTGTGCACCATTAAAATATAGGTTTCTGGTTGAAATAATATACAGATTTCTGGTTCAGATCTACAATCGAGAGAGAAAGAATTGTGGTCCTTTTAGCATGTTTTTTTTCTGAACTAAAGACTATCGGTAAATCTACACCGTAATAATTCGGACCCGCCAGATTAACGGCTCCTAATTACTGATTAATGTGGGAATTTGTAGGAAGTGCCTAATTAGTATAGGTATAGATGTGATCGTCCTCATTCGGGAGCCGTTCCTCGAAACTTGTCCAGCTCAAGAAGTGATTGAGTTATCTGCTAGCATTCGTTGACGAAATATGCATAATCTAAAATAATAATTATTACCTCTGTTTTTAAAACCAAGAGCTCTGGTACATGTTTAGTTTTTGTTTCCGACCACGGGTTTTCAACCTTGCCATCAAAAGCCATAGTTCGAGAGTCTCCACCTTCTTTAAAGCACCAACTACTGAGAGCATGATTGTCATTCTGAGTGTAATGTGCATTGTCCCAAAGTAGCATTGTCTTTTGCATGATTGTGATATCGTTTATTCTGAAATCATTGTATCTAGTCATCACTTAAACCTTGGAGGTGCCCCTGCATTTATGTTTTGCTTCACTAAAGGGGGCAAGCGAGGTACCACTTTATCATATTTGCACACCATGCTCATTACAAATCTTTTGAGTATTTCAGTATCATATTGTAAAACTTTCAGTTCTTTGTGATTTTCTCATGAGGCAACTTAATTACTACAGATTCATTGTCTCAGTAAGCACTTGTCATGTGACTATGATAAGTTCTTATATGGTTAATAGCATGTCACCACAGAAATTATGCTTGTTATCATTTACCTACTCGAGGACGAGCAGGAATTAAGCTTGGGGATGTTGATACGTCCAAAACGTATCTATAATTTCTGCTTGCTCCATGCCTCTTTTGTGTGATATTGCTATGATATTTATACACTTCCATACACTTTTGATTATATTTGGACTAACCTATTAACTCAGTGCACCCCAGTGCCAGTTTCTGTTTTCTGCTGTTTTTGTATTTCAGGTTTTCCCGTTACGTAAACTGCCAGAAAAATCCCGGAAAAATTATATAAAAAATCAGCGTTCCGGAAGCTTCCTTGCGGCCAAAGTAGGGCCGGAGGGGGGCCACCAGGGCTCCAGGCGCCCTGGTGGCGCGCCCCCCCTCCTGGCCGCGCCGGGGGGGCGCCTGGCCCCCCTAGGTCTCCGCTGATGCCCCCCTTTGGCATATATTTACACCGCGTCCCGAAACCCTCGAGGACGGAACCCTTTTTCGCGATCTCATCTCTGTTCCGCCGCCGCCGCGCTTCCAAGATCGGGAGCACCAGGAGAACTCTTCTCGGCACCCTGCCGGAGGGGAGGATCACCACCGGGAGCCTCTCCACCACCATGGAAGCCTCCCGGATGAGTTGTGAGTAGTCTCCCTTGGACCATGGGTCCATGACCAGTAGCTATGTGATGTTCTCCTCCCCTCTTTGTTCTTCACTAATTAGACCTCGTGAGCGGCCCTACATGATCGAGGCACATATGTAATTCTTATGATGTTGCTATGATGAGTTTGCTGGGATCCGATGGATTGTGAGATTACGTTCAGATTGTGTGTGAGTAATATATTTGATTTACCTCTTTTATATTTATGTTCTTGAGTAATTCTTGCATGTTCTCCGTTGCTGTTTATTGCTTTGGCCAAGTAGTAGGTAGTAACTCCAAGAGGGAACGTTATGCTTGATTGTGGGTTCATGCCCCTCGATGACTAGTTTGAGTGACAGAAACATGAGTCTAGGGGATGTGCTGTTGCCACAAGGGGGAAAACAACGGTGCTTGTACTCGCGGGTGCAAGGATTGTTTACTTTACGCAAAGTTCTTTTAATGCAGTTGTCTGTTGCTTTGAGTTTACACTATGGGTGGGACTCACAACTTAATACCAGCGAGATGTTTTGGATAGATATCTCAAGGTGGATGATTAGTAGTAGATGCAGATGGATTTTGGTCTACTTACCTTGGCGTACCGCCCATGCTTTTGAGCCTCAACCTTTCTTGCAGCATAGTTAGCATTGGTTTGCGCACATAATTCTGTCAATTGCCCAGCTGTAATTCGTTTACCTCACATAGCTGTTTTATCGTCTTTTGGGAGAGAGACATCACTAGTGAACATCATGGGACCCCGGTCCATATTACCATCATTGATCACATCCGCTATTTACTTTCTGCTTTTACTTACTAGTTGCAATTACACCTATCACTATTATCTCTTGCGTTTGATCCTTTGTAAACGACAAGGCGGAGGGATTGACAACCTCTCTGTACTCGTTGGGAGCGAAGTTATTTGTATCTGTGTGCAGGTCCAGTTAATTGCTAAGTATCTGGCGCCATTAGCAGTTGACACCTTCTTGTTGAACCTTGGAGTCTCAGGGGAATTCGATGCTTGGTATCTTTGCCAAGGGAAAACTACCGCTACACTGCATCTCAAACCTTCCACTTGGGGTAACCAACGAGGGGCGAGAAGCCATCATCTCCATCCATCTCTGCTGACGGAGGTTCAGGTCTGGTTGAGTACACAGGTATTTCAGACTTTGGTGGTCGGTGAATATCTCGCAACGATTACCGAGAAGGTAATGTCGCCACTGTTTTAGAGCATATATGACAGCAGCAAGCTCAAGGTCGTGAACTGGGTAGTTTTCTTCATGAGGACGCAATTGACGAGAGGCATAAGCAATTACTCAGCGCTCTTGCATTAGGACACAGCCTAATCCCTGACGAGAAGCGTCGCAGTAAATGACGAAGTCCTTCTTTGTATCAGGTGGAGCAAGCACTTGAGCAGAAGTCAGCTTGTCCTTGAGCGCCTAGAAACTTTCCTGGCATTTGTCTGTCCACTCGAACTTGACGGCCTTGTGGAGTAGACCTGTCAGAGGCTTGGCGATCTTGGAGAAGTTCTCGACGAATCGACGGCAATAGCTGGCAAGACCAAGAAAACTTCTGACTTGCTTGACATTCTTCGGAGGAGTCCAATCGAGAATGGCCTGAACTCGTTCAGGGTTGACGGCAATACCATCCTTGGAGATGACATGCCCAAGGTAGGTTACTTCAGGAAGCCAGAACACGCACTTGGAAAACTTAGCATAAAGTTGATGCTCTCGAAGATTTTCTAGTACAAGGCGAAGATGTTCAGCATGTTCTTCCTTATTTTTGGAAAATACAAGGATATCATCCAGATATACCACGACGAATTTGTCGAGGTATTCCATGAATATGTAATTCATCAGGCGAGAGAATGTAGCTGGAGCATTTGTCAGGCCGAATGACATGAAGTGTACTCGAACGAACCGTATCGAGTTACAAAGGCAGTCTTTGGAATATCCTCTGCACGAACACGGATCTGGTGGTAACCCAACCTCAAGTCGAGTTTAGAGAACACTGATGAACTAGCCAGTTGATCATACAGATCATTGATCCGAGGAAGCGGATACTTGTTCTGAATAGTTGCTTGGTTGATAGGGCGGTAATCTTGGACCAATCGGTTTGTCCCATCCTTCTTCCTAACAAAGAGGGAAGGTGCTCCCCAAGGAGAACAACTCAGGCGAATGAAACCACTAGCAAGAGATTTGTCGATTTCCTCCTTAAGCTCGATGAGTTCATGAGGCGGCATCTTGTAGGGTCGTTTGGCTATAGGAGTGGTGCCTGGTTTCAAGTCGATGATAAACTCGACAGCTCTAGCAGGGGGAATCCCTGGAAGTTCCTCAGGAAAGACGTCCTGGAACTCGCGTACGATGGGAATGTTTTCGATGCCCTCGAGTGGTAAAGCGTTCAATGCATTTAATGCATAAAGACGTGCTTCAGCATTTTGAACCAGACAAGCTTGATAGCTTACTATCTCATTGGAGGGGTGTAACAGATGGACTGTCTTGGTGGCGCAAACTATAGAAGCAGTATGGGCTTTTAGCCAATCCATTCCGAGAATGAGGTCGATGTTGGACGACTTCAGGATAATGGGAGAGGCATAGAACTCCAACCCTTCGATTTCAACGGGAACGTCGTGACAACCCATAGAGGTTTGACATTGGCCGGCAGGGGTTTTTACCACTACCGAAGTGTTCATTTCTTCACATCTAATGTCGTGCTTATATGCAAAATCTTCTGACATGAATGAATGCGATGCTCCTGAATCAAATAAAACATATGCAGGTACTGAATTAACAAGGAGAGTACCCATCACGGTAGCAGGTTGGTCTTGAGCTTCATTGAGATCAACGTGGTGGGCCTGAGCACGACCAGAAGGCTTGGCATTGTTGTTGCGGGGCTGATTGTTCCCACGACCAGCTGTAGGCAGTGCAAGCTGGTTCTGATTCTGGAAGAAGTTCCTGGCAAGGTGTCCTGGCTGACCGCACTGGTAGCACAGACCATCATTGGGGGCAGAAGCAGGAGCTGGGAGTGGTGCAGCTGGAAGTCTGGGCTGCCTAGGTGGTGGAGGCAGACGAGGTGCAGCATAGGACTGCCTTGGAGCAAGTGCAGCTGGACGGTACACATTGTTGGGGATCCATACCCTACGCTTCTGTGAGGGAGGGCCCGAGGATGAGCTTGGTTCACGGTTGCGCCTGAGAGTGCTGTGGTGTTCCTGCAGACTAGTTTCAACCTGGATGGCTTTGTTCACCAAGGTGGCGAAATCTCCAAAGTCATGCACAATAACTGCGAGCTTGATGTCAGCTTGAAGTCCGTCACGGAACTTTTCCTGTCTACGAGCATCAGTGGGAATGTCTTCTTCAACATAGCGGGATAAGTCTAGGAACTCCTGCTGATAAGCATCCACAGTCTTGTTGCCCTGGGTGAGGTTGCGGAACTCACGCTTCTTCCAATCCATGATTCCCTGAGGAATGAAGCGGGCACGAAAGGCAGCTTGGAATTCCGGCCAAGTGATGATTGTTCCAGCAGGCAGTGTACGCATGTGGCTGTCCCACCATTGAGCAGCGGGACCCTTCAGATAGTATGCCGCAAAGGTGACATAGTTGGCAGCGGCAACTCCAGCAGACTCCAGTTCAAAAGCAATGTCACGGAGCCAGTCATCGGCATCAAGAGGCTGAGTTGAGCTGCGGTAGACGGATGGGTTGAGGCGAGCAAAGTCATTCAGTGTCACTGCGCCTTGCTGCTGACCCATGTTGGGATGAGGGAACTGAGCCATGATAGTCTCCATGAACTGGCGATTCATCTCCAACTGTTGGATCATACCGGCCATGTATTCGGGCGGTGGTGGGGCGTTGCCACCACGACCACGGCCAGCTGGTCTAACCATCCTGCTAATATATAACAAGGGTAGTTCAGCATTGAGAAATTTGCAAACACAGGAATCATTCATGAATGAAACATGCATAATGAAAAGAGCACGTAAAATACCACATAGTAGTCGGCATATATTACAAAAGGGGTGCATGCATAGAGTTCAGTACATAGATTTTAGTACATAACTAAGGACATCATAGGCGGCACGCAGGCTCGCGGCGAATGCATCTAGTACTAATAAGCAAGACTACATCAGTCCCAGGCGGAACTTTGGAGGTAGAGGTAGTCTGATAGCTGGCTTACACCCGTTGTATGCGAACGTTAGAGCCTATCACACCCGATCATCACGTGGTGCTTCGGAACAACGAACCTTAGCAACGGTGCACAGTTAGGGGAACACAATTCTTGAAATTTTAGTGAGAGATCATCTTGTTTACTACCGTCGTTCTAAGAAAATAAGATGTAAAACATGATAAACATCACATGCAATCAAATAGTGACATGATATGGCCAATATCATTTTGCTCCTTTCGATCTTCATCTTCGGGGCTGCATGATTATCATCGTCACCGGCATGACACCATGATCTCCATCATCGTGTCTTCATGAAGTCGTCTCGCCAAACATTACTTCTACTACTATGGCTAACGGTTAGCAATTAAGTAAAGTAATTACATGGCGTTTTCAGTGACACGCAGGTCATACAATAAAATAAGACAACTCCTATGGCTCCTGCCGGTTGTCACACTCATCGACATGCAAGTCATGATTCCTATTACAAGAACATGATCAATCTCATACATCACATATGTATCATTCATCGCATCCTTTTGGCCATCTCACATCACACGACACATGCTGCAAGAACAAGTTAGACGTCCTCTAATTGTTGTTGCAAGTTTTTACGTGGCTGCTATAGGTTTCTAGCAAGAACCTTTCTTACCTACGCCAAAACCACAATGTGATATGCCAATTTCTATTTACCCTTCATAAGGACCCTTTTCATCAAATCCGATCCGACTAAAGTGGGAGAGACAGACACCCGCTAGCCACCTTATGCAACTAGTGCATGTCAGTCGGTGGAACCTGTCTCACGTAAGCGTACGTGTAAGGTCGGTCCGGGCCGCTTCATCCCACGATGCCGCCGAATCAAGATAAGACTAGTAACGGCAAGAGAATTGACAAATCGACGCCCACAACTATTTTGAGTTCTACTCGTGCAAGAAACTACGCATAGACCTAGCTCATGATGCCACTGTTGGGGATCGTAGCAGAAATCAAAAAAATTCTACGCATCACCAAGATCAATCTATGGAGTAATCTAGCAACGAGGGAGAGGGGAGTGCATCTACATACCCTTGTAGATCGCGAAGCGGAAGCGTTACAAGAACGCGGATGAAGGAGTCGTACTCATAGCGATTCAGATCGCGGTTGATTCCGATCTAAGCGCCGAACAACGGCGCCTCCGCGTTCAACACACGTGCAACCCGGTGACGTCTCCCACGCCTTAATCCAGCAAGGAGAGAGGGATAGGTTGGGGAAGACTCCGTCCAGCAGCAGCACGACGGGGTGGTGGCGGTGGAGGAGCGCGGAACTCCAGCAGGGCTTCGCCAAGCACTACGACAGACGAGGAGGGAGAGAGGTAGGGATGCACCAAGAGAGAGATCAAATCGTGTCTTGGGAAGCCCCATACCTCAAGTATATATAGGGGGAGGGGAGGGGTTGTGCCCCCTCTAGGGTTCCCTCCCTAAGGGGAGGCGGTAGCCCTATATCCCATCTAGGGTGGAGGCCAAGAGGGAGAGGGAGAGGGGGGCGCACCAGGTTGGGCCCTAGGGCCAATCTGCCCTAGGGTTTGCCTCCCTCCCATCTTGGAGGCGCCTTGGGCCCTAGTGGGAGGCGCCCCAGCCCATATAGGGGCTCTTCCCTTCCCACTATTGGCCCACGTAGGCCTCCGGAGCTGGTGGCCCCTCCCGGTGTACCAAACGTCACAACGTAACTGGGTGGCTATAAAGGTGCACTACAGGTATCTCCGAAAGTGTATGTTGGGTTGGCACGAATCGAAACTGGGATTTGTCAAAGATACTTGACATTTAGAAAAGCTTTAGCATACAAACTACACGATCTTGTGCTAGGCTTAGGATTGGGTCTTGTCCATCACATCATTCTCCTAATGATGTGATCCTGTTATCAACGACATCCAATGTCCATGGTCAGGAAACCGTAACCATCTATTGATCAATGAGCTAGTCAACTAGAGGCTCACTAGGGTGTTTGTCTATGTATCCACACATGTATCTGAGTTTCCTATCGATACAATTCTAGCATGGATAATAAACAATTATCATGAACAAGGAAATATAATAATAACCAATTTATTATTGCCTCTAGGGCATATTTCCAACAAGTTTATCTTTGCGTGAAGGTCGGGTGGGGGGGGCGATGGTTAACTCCTACCAACCTGCCCCCTAGGAGCATGCGTTGTAGTATTTTGCTTCGAGGGCTAACAGATTTTTCGCAATAAGTATGTGAGTTCTTTATGACTAATGTTGTGTCCATGGATTATACGCACTCTCACTCTTCCACCTTGCTAGCCACTCTAGTACCGCGCAACTTTCGCCGGTGCATCAAACCACCTTATATCCTTCCTCAAAACAGCCACCATACCTACCTATTATGGCATTTCCATAGCCATTCCGAGATATATTGCCATGTGACTCTATCATTCCGTTAATTATGACACGCACCATCATTGTCATATTGCCTTGCATGATCGGAAGATAGCTAGCATGATGTTTTCATGGCTTGTCCATTTTTTGATGTCATTGCTACGCTAGATCATTGCACATCCTGGTACACCACTGGAGGCATTCATATAGAGTCATATTTTCGTTCTAGCATCGAGTTGTAATATCGAGTTGTAAGTAAATAAAAGTTTGATGATCATCATTATTAGAGAATTGTCCCTTAAAAAAGGTCAAATAAAAAAAGAAAAAAGAAAAAAAGAAAGAAAGGGACAATGCTACTATCTTTTTTCCACACTTGTGCTTCAAAGTAGCACCATGTTCTTCATGACAGAGAGTCTCCGATATAGTCACTTTCATATACTAGTGGGAATTTTTCGTTATAGAACTTGGCTTGTATATTCCAACGATGGGCTTCCTCAAATTGCTCTAGGTCTTCATGAGCAAGCAAGTTGAATCACACCCACTAGTTTTCTTTTGAGCTTTCATACACTTATAGCTCTAGTTCATTCGTTACATGGCAATCCCTACTCACTCACATTGATATCAATTGATGGACATCTAAATAGTCCATTGATTTGCCTAGTCGATGTGAGACTTTCTCCCTCCTTTTGTCTATCACCACCTTCTATTCCACCCATAGTGTTATGTCCATGGCTCACGCTCATGTATTGCGTGAAGAGTTGAAAAGGTTCGAAAAAGTAAAGTATGAAAACAATTGCTTGGCTGACACCGGGATGGGCATGAGGGGTACCTTGTGTTAAGAAAAGGGAGCATAAAAGACTATATGATTTTGTAGGGATAATGTTCTTTAGCATTTATATTTTGAAAGACTTGATTGTTTGTTAGGATACCCGAGTATTAAATTATTTTATGTCAAATGATACACTATTGCTTTGAATCACTCGTGTCTTAATATTCATGCCATGATTAGATTACATGATCAAGATTATGCTAGGTTGCATTCCACATCAAAAATTATCTTTTTTATCATTTACCTACTCGAGGACGAGCAGGAATTAAGCTTGGGGATGCTGATATGTCTCCGTCGTATCTATAATTTTTAATTGTTCCATGCCAATATTCTACAACTTTCATATACTTTTGGCAACTTTTTATACTATTTTTGGGACTAACATATGGATCAAGTGCCCAGTGCCAGTTCCTGTTTGTTGCAAGTTTTTTGTTTCGCAGAATATCCATATCAAACGGAGTCCAAACAGGATAAAAACGGATGGAGATTTTTTTGGAATATATGTGAATTTTGGGAAGTGGAATCAACGTGAGACGACGTCGTAGTGGTCCCAGGAGGGTGAGGGGCGTGTCGAGAGGGGGCAGGCGCGCCCTATGCCCTCGTGGCTACCCCGTAAGGCGGTTGGTGCCCTTTTTCGCCGCAAGAAAGCTAATATCCAGATAAAAGTTGTGTCCAAAATTCAGCCCAATCGGAGTTACGGATCTTCGGGAATTTAAGAAACGTTTAAAGGCCAGAATCTATGAACGCAAAAACAGAGAGAGACAGAGAGACAAATCCAATCTTGGAGGGGCTCTTGCCCCTCCGCCGCCATGGAGGCCATGGACCAGAGAGGAAACCCTTCTCCCATCTAGGGAGAAGGCCAAGGAAGATGAAGAAGGAGGGGGGCTCTCTCCCCCTCTCTCCCGGTGGCGCCGGAACGCCGCCGGTGCCATCACCGTGTGACGGCGATCTACACCAACACCTCCGTCATCTTCACCAACATCTCCATCACCTTCCCCCATCTATCTACAGCGGTCCACTCTCCCGCAACCAGCTGTACTCTCTACTTGAACATGGTGCTTTATGCTTCATATTATTATCCAATGATGTGTTGCCATCCTATGATGTCTGAGTAGATTATTGTTGTCCTATCGGTGATTGGTGAATTGCTATGATTGATTTAATTTGCTTGTGGTTATGTTGCTGTCCTTTGGTGCCCATCATATGAGCGCACGCGTGGATCACACCATAGGGTTAGTTGTATGTTGATAGGACTACGTATTGGAGTGCAAAAGTGACAGAAGCTTCAACCTAGCGTACAAATTGATGCATACGGGATTGAAGGGGGGCCAATATATCTTAATGCTATGGTTGGGTTTTACCTTTATGAACGTTAGTAGTTGCAGATGCTTGCTAATAGTTCCAATCATAAGTGCACAGAATTCCAAGTCATGAATGACATGCTAGCAGTGGCCTCTCCCACATAAAACTTGCTATCGGTCTAGTAACGTAGTCAATTGCTTAGGGACAATTTCGCAACTCCTACCACCACTTTTCCAAACTCGCTATACTAACTTTATCACTTCTTTACCTAAACAGCTAATACATCTCCAACGTATCTATAAATTTTTGATTGTTCCATGCTATTATATATTCTGTTTTGGATGTTTAATGGGCTTTATTATACACTTTTAGATGATTTTTGGGACTAACCTACTAACCCAAGGCCCAGTTCAAATTGCTGTTTTTTGCCTATTTCAGTGTTTCACAGAAAAGGAATATCAAACGGAGTCCAAACGGAATGAAACCTTTGGGAGAGTTATTTTTGGAACCGTATCTTCACAGAAGACTTGGAGTACACGTGAGAGAACGAAAAAGGTGGATACGAGGGCAGAGGGCGCACCCCCAGCCTCGTGGGCCCCCTCTGGCTCCCCCGGTGCCCCTCTTCCTCCTATATATATCCTTGTACCCTAAAAACATCGAGGCAATAGAAGAAACCCTAATTCCACCGCCGCAACCTTCTGTTCCCGTGAGATCCCATCTTGGGGCCTGTTCCGGAGCTCCGCCGGAGGGGGATCGATCACGGAGTGCTTCTACATCAACACCATAGCCTCACCAATGAGTTGTGTGTAGTTTACCACAGACCTTCGGGTCCATAGTTATTAGCTAGATGGCTTCTTCTCTCTCTTTGGATCTCAATACAAAGTTCTCCTCGCTCTTCGAGGAGATCTATTCGATGTAATCTTTTTGCGATGTGTTTGTCGAGATTCGATGAATTGTGGGGTTATGATCAAGATTATCTATGAACAATATTTGATTCTTTTCTGAAATCTTGTATGTATGATTATAATATCCTTGCAAGTCTCTTTAAATTATTGGTTTGGCTTGGCCTACTAGATCTATAGTTCTTGCAATGGGAGAAGTGCTTGGTTTTGGGTTCAATCTTTCGGTGTGCTTTCCTAGTGACAGTAGGGGCAGCAAGGCACGTATTGTATTGTTGCCATGGAGGATAAAAAGATGGGGTTTATATCATATTGCTTGAGTTTATCCCTCTACATCATGTCATCTTGCTTAAGGCGTTACTCTGTTCGCATGAACTTAATACTCTAGATGCATGCTGGATAGCGGTCGATGTGTGGAGTCATAGTAGTAGATGCAGAATCGTTTCGGTCTACTTGTCACGGACGTGATGCCTATATATAATGATCATGCCTAGATATTCTCATAACTATGCGCTTTTCTATCAATTGCTCGACAGTAATATGTAGATTTTTGGAATAAGTATGTGAGTTCTTTATGACTAATGTTGAGTCCATGGATTATATGCACTCTCACCCTTCCACCATTGCTAGCCTCTCTTGTACCGCGCAACTTTCGCCGGTACCACACACCCACCATATACCTTCCTCAAAACAGCCACCATACCTACCTATCATGGCATTTCCATAACCATTCCGAGATATATTGCCATGCAACTTTCCACTGTTCCGTTCACTATGACACGCTTCAACATTGTCATATTGCTATGCATGATCATGTAGTTGACATCGTATTCGTGGCTAGGCCACCATGCATAATTTTTCATACATGTCACTCTTGATTAATTGCACATCCCGGTACACCGCCGGAGGCATCCAAATAGTCATACTTTGTTCTAGTATCGAGTTGTAATATCGAGTTGTAAATCAATATAAGCGGCCCAAAATAAGGATATGAATATGTTGCATAAAAAATTGTCACTTTGCCAATACCGATCCTCATACTTGCACCTTGGAGGTGATCTTGATTTCTTTGTATGATTTGGCAGATAAGCATTTTTCTCTTCACTCTTCTTTTGATACTTATCCAATAGTTCAGCGAATGTGATTTTTGATCTCTTACACTTGGGCTTATTTTGGCCTTTGCTTTCTTTTGGTTTGCTTTCATCGATCATTGGATTTGCTTGTTGCCCCCCAGTCCTTGGCGTCTCCATTGTAGCTTCGATGGAATTCTCGCCCTCAAGATTATGTTCATTATGCTCTTCAACAACTTGTTTACTTGAAAGCTTGATCCCATCACCTGCAGTTTTTATCTTCTCTTTAAACGGATCGGCTTGAAGCAGCCGATGCAAAAACTTTCTGCCATCGGGACCAATCGGAATAGACTGGTCATCTCTTGGTGTTTCCGCAAATTTCAATCGTCCTTTTTCAACGGCCAATTTAACTATTTGACGAAACATATTGCAATCCTCAAAATTATGTTTGAACGAATGATGCAAACTACAATACATTCGTCCTTGAATCGATAGATTGACATGGTGTTCAAGAATTCTTATGTAATTATTTTTCCAGCAACAAATCAAATATTTGATCACACATGCTTGAATTGAAGGTAAACTTTTTATTCTCTAGCCGATCTTGTTGTTTGAACGGCTTTGGAGATAAGCAAACGAATGGTTCATATTTGTAGTCTCCCCATTCGACTATGCATTGTTTTTTCCACTCCATCTCCGATGTCTTTGGATAAGATATTATATTAGCATCAGTTTTCTCAATAGAATTTAACCTTGGTTTTAAATTTCTGAAACAAAGATATTTAGAACATACATGTCTCAGTTGAGACCAAGTGCAAGCCAAGTACGAAATAAGCAAAGATACCCAAATAGATATGAACTTTACATAAATCAACGGCGAAAGCTTTGGCTATAACAATAAGTCAATATCGGTCTTTATAAATGGCGTAATAGGTTGACCGATATGTTTCATAACAAGTTTATTGCTAACAAGTAAATTACCCTTCTTCATTGGTCTTTCAAAATTACTTATGAGAATATTTCTTATAGATGCATCAATAATGAAGTCGCAACCAAATCTGAAAATAGGTAAATTACTCTCTATGCATACCTCTTCAAATATGTTGGGGGAACATGATGGTGGTGTCACTTGAAGAACATATTGCTCCATCTTTGGATGGCTCCCCAACACCTTTTCATCATCTTTTTCTTGATTCCGTGCATCATTGCTTTGAAGATCCATGTCAGCCGAACTTTGTTCGGCTACTTGTTCTTGTCCTTGAGGCTTATCAATTTCTATGGCACGGAACTCATAGGGCAGGAAGTAGGTTCCATTGACTTCGGAAAAATCAAGTATGATTGTTTTGCTATGCTTTCCAAGCCCTTTCTCAATAATGTTTGCCTCTTTGGATTTGATGGACTCAGAATATATACTACTTGATTCGGCTTTTCTAATAACCGAATTTTCTAATAATGTTTTTGAATTTGCAAGGCTTCTCGCTCTCGTCTAATTTTAGCCCACATCTCAGCTTGGCGAGCTTTAAACTTTTTCATCTCAATTTCCATCCACTCTTCAAGAGATTGCCAACCAATACTTTGAGACTCTTTCGGCAATGAGGTGCCGAAACTTTACGATTGTTTAGGAGGTACACTGGATGGTACAACACTGGGCAACTGCATCATTTGCACAACTCTAGCTTTTACAGCAGCAAAATCATGAGGCTTCCCGCCTTCTATTAGTTCTTGGTGAATAGAGTTGCACAAATCCCAAGAGAATGTAAGCTTGTTCTCAATTACTCAGTCTGGATATGGTTGCCCCCCAATGCTTTTAGACTCTTTCGACAATGAGATGTTGCCGAAATTCTGTAATTGTGTAGGGGGGACATGATATGCCACGGTAGTAGGTGAAGGCATTTGTGCTCCTGCAGAAGTTTCACTTATTTGGCCATGACCATTAAGGTGCGGAGCCAAATTATGGACATCAACAGTTGCGTATGGTGCCAAAAAACTAGTAGCATGAGGTGTAGTATATGATGTTTGAGGGTAATTGGCCGAATAACTAGTAGTAGCATGGCCAATTGCCCTATCCACCAGCATGTTTGGATTAACATGTTGCAAATTAGTTGCCGATGAATAAAAAGATGAAACACTATGTTGCATGCCATTGAAAGATCCTACATGGGGTGTTTCAACTAGATTAACCGAACTCATCATGTTGTTCATCGGCATATGGATTTGTGGGGTTGCCGATGCATGGGAGTTGAGATACATATGTTGCATGTTGCTAAAATTATATGAAGTAGAATCTGGAGATTTTGTTGCATCGGCCCTTGCACATAATTGGATGCATGATTGATAAAGCTAGGGCTAGCCGATACATTATGCTCATTAGATGATCTAGCAACAACATATGCATTATTTGCATCTACATATGTGAATTGGGTATTCATATTACCTTTGTAGATCGCAAACCTTAGATGACGATCTCTTCGTAGCAAGAACGGGCCGGAGACCGTTCAAAGCTTCGTCCCCAGAGGAGTCGTCAAAAAGTGTGTTCGCACACGAACACGTCACCGTGTACCCTCGACGCCGGGGGTGATGCACCGCAGCTCACGTCGAAGGAGACCCGCCGGAAGCGCGGTACGCAAGCAATCCGGCGGGCGCTTTTGTAGACCCGAAGCCCCGCTTGCCCGGGAGGGACCCCGTCAGGGCGCGCGGCGGCTATGAGCTGCCCTAGGTCGACCTGATCGCCCTAGGGCCTCGAGGTTCGCCTCCCTGCAACAAGAAGAACAGACGAAGAACGAGGAAAAAGAAGAACTAGGGTTAAGGAGAAAAGATAAAAGATAAAAAGTGGTAGATGATTTGATCGATTGTGTGTTGTTCAATCGGCCGTCACCCCTTAGGTATATAAGAGGAGGATAGACTTCCCGTGCAAGGAAAAGGCTTGGATTCACGTCCAAAACTCTAGCCAAATTCGGATTGGTTTTGTCCGAACTTTCCAAAACTGTTCGGTTTAAACTGGCTGTACCTTGCGGGTAATTTTTGAGGTGGTAAACAACCTCGGATGGAAAATAGCCCAAAAGCAATCTTGACCGTTTCGACGAGACGAACAACTTTCATGTTGAACAGTTTTCGATTTGAAGCCATCTTCCAGGCCAAAACGGTCACGCAATACAGGCTGTTATTCGCGCTACCCATCACACACGTGGCTGGTGGGGCGCGCCACTTATGGCTCTGTGACAGGGCTGTGTTCGGATGGCTGTAACTTTTGCATACGAACTCGGATTGGGACGATTTTTATATCAAAATCGACCGTTTCGATGAGACGCACAACTTTTATGTTGAAACTTTTTCCATTTGAAGTCATATTAATTGTGTTTCAAGCCATTCTTTAATCTGGTGTCACCATGAGCATCTCTGAACTTGTCATAACTTTTGCATCCGGACTCCGTTTTACACCACTTTCATATCCATCTTGATCTTCTCAAAGAAAGCCATCTCATGGTGACTTCCAATCATAAGTTTGAAGTAATCTTGACATAGATTAAAGCAACTTTTACGATTGTGCCACTTTTGAGCGTCAACACTTTGTGAACCTTGATTACAGAAACTTTTCAATAAAAATAATTACCCCCTTGTACAATTCCATTGTATTATAAAAATAATGTACCAAGTGTTCCTATACAAATTGTTGATTTTTCCTATTTTTTCCAGAATTTTTAGAGTTACATAATTATGGTTAATGTTTAGATTACTACAGACTGTCCTGTTTTCACAGATTGCTATTATAGCTTCATTATTTGCATATGTTTGAAATCTTGTTGATGCCTCCTTGACTTGGGGCCATAGAATTGTGATAGCATACAGTGGGTAATGTTTTTTTCATAATTATACAATAATTTTAGAGCAGTACATGATGGGATTTCATTGATCATATGTACTAACCCCGCCACTAAAAGTTCGGTTAAGTTTTGTGTGGATGATGGGTTCGAAGATCGAGGAGGTCTCGTTGTGAGGACAAGGAGGAGAGGCAAGAGCTTAATCTTGGGGATGTCCAAGGCACCCCAAGTAAATATTCAAGGAAACTCAACCGTCTAACCTTGGGGATGCCCCGGAAGGCATCCCCGCTTTCTTCAACAAGTATCGGTATGTTTTCGGATTCGTTTCATTCACATGATATGTGTAAACTCTTGGAGCGCCGTGTGCCACGAAGCTTCTCGATGAGATGATGACCAATTATTCCCAATGGCACACCAAATGCGCTCCAACAGGTAGGAAGGTAAACTCTGTCGAGGAGATTTCCTCCCTAAATGAAAAAGTTGACTTGATCATGTCTCTACTTTCCAAGCAATCTTCTGTTTATCCTCGTGATGTTCCTTTAAATTCTTTGATTGCTCAAGAACAAGTAGATGTGAACTTTATCTCTAGAAACAATTTTAATAACAATGCTTATAGGAGTAATTTTGGTAGCAATCCTAGACCGTTCCCCTCTAATTCCTATGGGAACAACAATGCTTATCCTAGCACCAAGAACTCCACTTCTGAACTAGAGAGTATGCTTAAAGATTTCATCACTACCCAAAAAGCCTTTAATAAGAGTGTAGAAGAAAAACTAAACAAACTAGATAATCTCTCTTCGAAGGTAGACAATTTAGCCCAGGAGGTAGAATTGCTTAAAATTAGAACTTCTCCTCTTGAGGAGAGGAAGGTCACTCCTATGAATGCTATTCAAGTGCAAATTAATGAAAACATTAGGATGTTGGCTAAACTTAAAGAGAAATGGGCTAGAGAAAAGAAGGAAGAAGATAGAATTAAGAACCTTCCTACCCACCACACTGTTGCTACTATCCAAGTTGTTAAGGATATCCAAACTCTTAGCACCCAATGCACTCCTGGTCCCATTGGACCTATTAATGGTGATGCTATGACTATAGAAACTACCAAACAAGTGAGCCTAAAGGACACCACTACCACTTTACTTGATAGTAGTGACCTTGATTTTGATAATTGCACCCTTACCAAAGTTATTGATTTCCTTCACAAGATGTCTAGAGATCCCCGCACTAGCACGCTTAACCTTGCCTTCACCGAGCATATCACTAATGCTCTCATCAAATCTAGGGAGGAGAAACTTAGGGTAGAAGCCTCCATACCTAGAAAGCTAGAAGATGGTTGGCATCCTATGATTAAAATTAAGTTGAATAACTTCTCTTGCTATGCTTTATGTGATGTTGGAGCTAGTACCTCCATTATGCCCAAAAGAATATATGATATGCTTAAATTGAAACCTTTTGATTCTTGTTCTTTTGGTGTTCGTCTTGTTGATTCTTCCATAAAGAAACCTTTGGGGAGGATCGACGATGTTCTTATCATTGTCAATGACAACTACGTTCCCGTTGATTTTACTGTTATGGATATTGAATGTGAACCTATTTTGGGACGTCCTTTTCTTCGCACCGTTGGTGCCATCATTGACATGAAAGAGGGGAATATAAAATTCCAATTTCCTCTCAAGAAAGGGATGGAACACTTCCCTAGAAAGAAGATTAAGTTACCTTTTGAGTCCGTTATACGGGCTAGCTATTCTTTTACTCTTGATAAGACTTGATCTCTTTGCATTATGCCTAGCTTAAAGGCATAAAAGAAAGCGCTTTTGGGAGGCAGCCCACAATAAATAAAATTTTATTTTGCTTTTGTTGTGTCTTGATGTTGTTACTACAGTAGCATCATCATTGTATCTTTCCTTTTCAGCTTTGTGCCAAGTTTAGCCTCTGATTGCAAGAAAGTTCAAAAGTTGTGACGTGCTGTCCAGGAAACAGATTCTGTCCTTGGACAAAAAAATTCGTATAAAATCACCAGATTATCTTTTTGGTCTGAATTGTTTCGACAGCGTGCTGTATACAATTGGCTTTCGGGCGACTGTTCTGAGTTTTTTGATTTGAGTTGCAGAAGTGCCCCGAAAAAATCATTTACTACCTGCTGGTCTGTTTTCAACAGATTCTGTCCTGTTTTGCCTTTCCTTCATTTTGCAAACCTTGAGAAAGGTTTTTCTTTGCAAAAACCTTTTGGCAATCTTGAGAAACAGTAGACCTTCAAGAATATCCTTATTTCCAGCAAGGAACAACTATTTTATTATGGGTACTAACCTCGCTAATCAGATTATGATGAGTTATGTATGAAGGGAGTTTTCAAGTGTGGGAGGGAAGATGATAAAAAGATTCAGGAGTGTCAAACGCTCAAGCTTGGGGATGCCCCCATGCACCCCCAAGAAATATTCAAGAAGACTCAAGCGTCTAAGCTTGGGGATGCCCCCGTGCATCCCCTCCTCCATCAACAATTATCAGTTCGTCTTTCGTTCCACTATATTTTTATCACTTCATGTGTTATGTGCTATGCTTGGAGCGTCTTGCTCTTAGTTTCCTTTTTAGTTTTCTTTAGCTTTGCTTGCTGTTCATAACGAGTTGGAACTCAGCTTTCTTTGTGTGGGAGAGAAACACGCTCCACTTCAACCTAGAACATAACATAGAATTTTCATGTCTATCTTTGCTGTGTGTGTTCTTGGTCTTTCAATAGCTACTGTCATGTTCAGCTCTTAGTTTTCATGCTTATCTTTTTAAAGAGCTTTTCTTTAGTTGGTCGCTGGAACTCTCTTTAGTTATCATGCTTATCTTATTAAGAGAGTTGGCTTCTGTTGCATTGGTTGATATGTCTATGATAAAATGCTATGTGCATAATGATGCTTAGTAGTTCATGTTTTCTTATGGTTAGTCTCAAATAGCTGAGGGGTTCTCAATGTGTTATTGGAGTACCAACATGATTTGTTTGCCTATGATGTGGTATGGTCTAGTGATATCTTCCTTCAAGAATTTATTTTGATTGACTTGGCGTATGCTCACGCATATTTAAGACTGTAAAGAAAGTCTATCAAGCCTTGATGATCTTTAATTTCTGAGTAGCGATATAACTTCCATGCCTGATTCAATGTTGCTTTGTCGCTCTGCATGATTATGACCGTCATTGCTCTTTTAGTTGGTCGCTCCCAGTCTTTTGCTAACCTTCGCCTGTACTAAGCGGACTGACTGCTTGTGCATCCAAAATCTTTTAAACCAGTTATGCCATATGAGTCCACCATTACCTTCCTATACATGGTATTTACCTGCCATTCCGAACGAAGACTTTCATGTACCATCTCGAAATTATTCAAAAAAGCATTTCTCTTTTGTGCCTCTGTTTTAGTTCATGAGGAAGTAGTAGTTAATTCATGATCTTTTTAAGTTGGACAAGCTTCACCCCGGGATTGCATGTCTAATGTGCAAACCCATAATACGAGAAGGAACTGGCATAGAGTGCGCCTGGCTCATTAAAAAAATTATACAACAAACAAACCCTCCTTCACGCTTTGTTCACGAGAAATCAGAAAACTTTGGCAGTGATAAACAAAGGAGATTAAGAGGACTAGTTGCTAACCCGTGCGTTGCACGGGCTAGTTTATTTCATAATGCATATAGAAAAAACTCAAACTGTTTATAGCTTTTGGATCTAGCTTAGTTTCCGACATACATCAAACACCTTAAAATCCTTTATTGATACATTTGATTTGGTTTTAAATACAAAGTTAGCATGCAAGGAGTACATTGTTGCGTCGATTATGGGTTTTTGAGAACTTCTACTCTATATGGGTTTGCATGTAGTTATTCGTGAAATCCAATCATCTCCAAGAAAACTTCTACCAGGATATCTATTGGGTGAAATGACATGTACACCATAAGAACATTCAATTACATATATTATAGCTACATCATGTACATAAATTCCCGTTGGTTGGGAAATATACCATAGTTAAATGTAAAAGCAAACACTTCATTGATAAAATACAATAATGTCAGCATCTCGTATTTCCTAAAAATGGTATTCTTACAATATATGAAATGCCCAGAATTATTAATATTTTCTTTTAGGACACATATAATTATCTTCTTACAAATGCAAGTAATTTATAGGATACAAAGTTATTTTTAACGAAATTTATTAGATCATATACTATTGGTCAAATTGATGGTAAAAGCCCACATAAATTACATGTAGTTGCTTCCAGCAATTATGTTATTGGAGTTCTAACTGTCTTCCAT
The DNA here is from genome assembly GCA_902687465.1 of Secale cereale. Lineage (NCBI taxonomy): Eukaryota > Viridiplantae > Streptophyta > Magnoliopsida > Poales > Poaceae > Secale > Secale cereale. Next base: position 890,374,198 of record LR738711.1, on the reverse strand, counting down.
AATAGTGTTAACTAAATCATTTTAATAGCAATGACGTCTAAATGGGAGTAGTTATTTTCAAATATAATATTTTCACACTGCTACCGCTGATGAATGTTTATCCCAAGCCTATTCAAATGAATATCCTAGTTAATATACTCCTCGGAGAATTAAAGGGAATACAAATTCACATCGAATTTTACTTACATAACATCAATTCAGTCATATATCACTCGTTATCTTCAAAGAGAAGTACTCGGACTGGTCGTGGTCAAATAACAATTCAAAAGGTGTACTAATATATGCATATATGTATCCTCTCATCTTTATTGTTTTCTTGTGTCTTCCACTGGAAAGTAACATGCTATAATATTTGGCTACAAAAGATTAATCTAAATACGATGCACAAAATGATAACGCAAAAGAGTCCTAAGCAAGTAACCTCATCAAGTATCGTGGAGAGAAAGAGAAAGATCTGAGTGATAACGCTGTCATCTTTCAGAAAATAAGTCAAACACGCCAATAATATTGGAAAAATGTAAATGCAGTGAGGCCTGCATGAAATAAGTTGACCCCAACTTCAGTTGTAGACAACTATAGAAACTCATTGTACATACATATAATAAGGAGGCGAAACTTACATGAGGTGAGTGTCAACCATATCAATGAACACGTACATGTCATCACCAAAGTAAATAGTGATGTTCTTTCTAACACTTCTTTTGCAAAATGTTGTCAGTGCGAGCTGCAGGGTTTTATGTGCTGACACATATCTCACATATCAAACTTGTTTTTGGTAAATATGCCAAATATAGTGGACAAAATGATTTTTGGTGCCCTCTTACATTTTGCATGTTTTAGATTAAAATGAGCTTTTGTGCCCTCTTACATGTTGCATGTTTTTGTGCCCTCCTAAAGAGAAAACTATATATCATGATGAGCTAATGAGATTTTTAATAAGTGATAGATGCCACTACTATGAAATAGTGCCATAAAATAAAATTATATTTTTTAGTAGTATTAGCCCGATATAATCAACAATGCAAACCAAAAATTAGTAGGTACGCAAAGAATACCAAGAAGAACAAAAACAAAATGATTCAGATATACCTATAAAACATATATACTAACATACTGGCCTACAAAGATCATGCTCAAACGTGGCACCTTACTGTTAAGTAACTTTCACATGGATTCATATGACTTCTATATATGAGGGATATTTCATGGATTAATTAATAGCATAATAGTAAGATGACACAAAGGAGCTAGTACAACACTACCTACTCTACTCCATCGGACGTTAAGATATTTCCCAAGACAACCACATATTTTCATCATATATATGTGTAAGCAAGCACCATAAATTAAACAACACGTCCCTATAGGCATACACGCAGTCCGATAGCCCTGCGCGGTATCGTTCCACTGTTGCGCAAACAAAGGGCAATGTTCTTGTTTCTCTTATTAAGTTATTCTATCTCCGCTGCAGACATGGTATGCCTAATTGAGAAAAAAAACATGAGGAGACCGAAGTTGCCAGGATTTGAAAAGGATTTGCATTCATTATATACCTGATGCAGATGGTTTTGCATGCTGGCTTGTGGCATACATGATGGTCAGAAGCAGAAAAAGACAGCCATTCTTAGATGTAAAAATTAAATTAGATATTTTTTGCTGGCGTGTTATTTGTACCTGCGCTAAGAGGCATTCCTGGCATATTCGTACCTGCAATGCACTGAAGCATTGTTGCATGTGGGGCATTCGATGGGAACAGTCAGCGCCTGTGATCTATGGTGCCTAATCCCTTTCAGTCTGGTGGTTGATCAATTTTGTTTCCACATAAGCAAAGATAGATCGGTCCATATTATACATGATTTGCTGCAGCCCTTTGCATGCCTACCTGCTTTAAACATGAGATGGAGGATAGTCAGAACGATTCAAGTAAATATGCATGGGCCAAATCAAATGAAAGAAATCAGAACGCCTCATAAGAGTGAGTAGCCAATCCATTGTCTCCTGATCAAACTCACCTGGGCCTACAGATTTCAACGAAATTACATATGAAACCATCAGCTCTCATTTGCCGTAGTTTCATCTACTCCAAATCTTTCATATTGGGGAAGCTGGTGCATGTTGGTGGCCAGGAGATCGAGGACCTCACGACCATCATGGATGTGGATTTTATTTCTGCATAACACATTCAAGAAGCTGTCAATGGTTCACGTGGGCACAACTGATGCGGCTGGGCCGCTGGGGAAGCACGATTTGCCTAGATCGAAGGAAGATAGCATAGAAGGAATAAGGGATCGACCACTTGAGGAAGGAGACTTGAGCCAGGAAACCATCTCTCTGGTCCCTCTATGTGCGATCAGTAGATTGGCAATGGAGAAGCGAGCCAAGGGCAGGCATGGCGGTGGCGTGAGGATGGGAAACTGGCAGCGTCGCTTGGCCTTCTCTTTAGATAAGAGATCGGTGGATCTGTTTAGATAGAAGTACAAAGATGGGCCTTTTTATTTTAATAAGATGCTTGGTGGTCTATCTATTGAGATAAAATAGATGTGTGCACCATATTTTTAGGCTAGATGCATGTGTGCACCATTAAAATATAGGTTTCTGGTTGAAGTAATATACAGATTTCTGGTTCAGATCTACAATCGAGAGAGAAAGAATTGTGGTCCTTTTAGCATGTTTTTTTCTGAACTAAAGACTATCGGTAAATCTACACCGTAATAATTCGGACCCGCTAGATTAACGGCTCCTAATTACTGATTAATGTGGATATTTGTAGGAAGTGCCTAATTAGTATAGGTATAGATGTGATCGTCCTCATTCGGGAGCCGTTCCTCGAAACTTGTCCAGCTCAAGAAGTGATTGAGTTATCTGCTAGCATTCGTTGACGAAATATGCATAATCTAAAATAATAATTATTACCTCTGTTTTTAAAACCAAGAGCTCTGGTACATGTTTAGTTTTTGTTTCCGACCACGGGTTTTCAACCTTGCCATCAAAAGCCACAGTTCGAGAGTCTCCACCTTCTTTAAAGCACCAACTACTGAGAGCATGATTGTCATTCTGAGTGTAATGTGCATTGTCCCAAAGTAGCATTGTCTTTTGCATGATTGTGATATCGTTTATTCTGAAATCATTGTATCTAGTCATCACTTAAACCTTGGAGGTGCCCCTGCATTTATGTTTTGCTTCACTAAAGGGGGCAAGCGAGGTACCACTTTATCATATTTGCACACCATGCTCATTACAAATCTTTTGAGTATTTCAGTATCATATTGTAAAACTTTCAGTTCTTTGTGATTTTCTCATGAGGCAACTTAATTACTACAGATTCATTGTCTCAGTAAGCACTTGTCATGTGACTATGATAAGTTCTTATATGGTTAATAGCATGTCACCACAGAAATTATGCTTGTTATCATTTACCTACTCGAGGACGAGCAGGAATTAAGCTTGGGGATGTTGATACGTCCAAAACGTATCTATAATTTCTGCTTGCTCCATGCCTCTTTTGTGTGATATTGCTATGATATTTATACACTTCCATACACTTTTGATCATATTTGGACTAACCTATTAACTCAGTGCACCCCAGTGCCAGTTTCTGTTTTCTGCTGTTTTTGTATTTCAGGTTTTCCCATTACGTAAACTGCCAGAAAAATCCCGGAAAAATTATATAAAAAATCAGCGTTCCGGAAGCTTCCTTGCGGCCAAAGTAGGGCCGGAGGGGGGCCACCAGGGCTCCAGGCGCCCTGGTGGCGCGCCCCCCCTCCTGGCCGCGCCGGGGGGGCGCCTGGCCCCCCTAGGTCTCCGCTGATGCCCCCCTTTGGCATATATTTACACCGCGTCCCAAAACCCTCGAGGACGGAACCCTTTTTAGCGATCTCATCTCTGTTCCGCCGCCGCCGCGCTTCCAAGATCGGGAGCACCAGGAGAACTCTTCCCGGCACCCTGCCGGAGGGGAGGATCACCACCGGGAGCCTCTCCACCACGATGGACGCCTCCCGGATGAGTTGTGAGTAGTCTCCCTTGGACCATGGGTCCATGACCAGTAGCTATGTGATGTTCTCCTCCCCTCTTTGTTCTTCACTAATTAGACCTCGTGAGCTGCCCTACATGATCGAGGCACATATGTAATCCTTATGCTGTTGCTATGATGAGTTTGCTGGGATCCGATGGATTGTGAGATTACGTTCAGATTGTGTGTGAGTAATATATTTGATTTACCTCTTTTATATTTATGTTCTTGAGTAATTCTTGCATGTTCTCCGTTGCTGTTTATTGCTTTGGCCAAGTAGTAGGTAGTAACTCCAAGAGGGAACGTTATGCTTGATTGTGGGTTCATGCCCCTCGATGACTAGTTTGAGTGACAGAAACATGAGTCTAGGGGATGTGCTGTTGCCACAAGGGGGAAAACAACGGTGCTTGTACTCGCGGGTGCAAGGATTGTTTACTTTACGCAATGTTCTTTTAATGCAGTTGTCTGTTGCTTTGAGTTTACACTATGGGTGGGACTCGCAACTTAATACCAGCGAGATGTTCTGGATAGATATCTCAAGGTGGATGATTAGTAGTAGATGCAGATGGATTTTGGTCTACTTACCTTGGCGTACCGCCCATGCTTTTGAGCCTCAACCTTTCTTGCAGCATAGTTAGCATTGGTTTGCGCACATAATTCTGTCAATTGCCCAGCTGTAATTCGTTTACCTCACATAGCTGTTTTATCGTCTTTTGGGAGAGAGACATCACTGGTGAACATCATGGGACCCCGGTCCATATTACCATCATTGATCACATCCGCTATTTACTTTCTGCTTTTACTTACTAGTTGCAATTACACCTATCACTATTATCTCTTGCGTTTGATCCTTTGTAAACGACAAGGCCGGAGGGATTGACAACCTCTCTGTACTCGTTGGGAGCGAAGTTATTTGTATCTGTGTGCAGGTCCAGTTAATTGCTAAGTATCTGGCGCCATTAGCAGTTGACACCTTCTTGTTGAACCTTGGAGTCTCAGGGGAATTCGATCCTTGGTATCTTTGCCAAGGGAAAACTACCGCTACACTACATCTCAAACCTTCCACTTGGGGTAACCAACGAGGGGCGAGAAGACATCATCTCCATCCATCTCTGCTGACGGAGGTTCAGGTCTGGTTGAGTAAACAGGTACTTCAGACTTTGGTGGTCGGTGAATATCTCGCAACGATTACCGAGAAGGTAATGTCGCCACTGTTTTAGAGCATATATGACAGCAGCAAGCTCAAGGTCGTGAACTGGGTAGTTTTCTTCATGAGGACGCAATTGACGAGAGGCATAAGCAATTACTCAGCGCTCTTGCATTAGGACACAGCCTAATCCCTGACGAGAAGCGTCGCAGTAAATGACGAAGTCCTTCTTTGTATCAGGTGGAGCAAGCACTGGAGCAGAAGTCAGCTTGTCCTTGAGCGCCTAGAAACTTTCCTGGCATTTGTCTGTCCATTCGAACTTGATGGCCTTGTGGAGTAGACCTGTCAGAGGCTTGGCGATCTTGGAGAAGTTCTCGACGAATCGACGGCAATAGCTGGCAAGACCAAGAAAACTTCTGACTTGCTTGACATTCTTCGGAGGAGTCCAATCGAGAATGGCCTGAACTCGTTCAGGGTTGACGGCAATACCATCCTTGGAGATGACATGCCCAAGGTAGGTTACTTAAGGAAGCCAGAACTCGCACTTGGAAAACTTAGCATAAAGTTGATGCTCTCAAAGATTTTCCAGTACAAGGCAAAGATGTTCAGCATGTTCTTCCTTATTCTTGGAAAATACAAGGATATCATCCAGATATACCACGACGAATTTGTCGAGGTATTCCATGAATATGTAATTCATCAGGCGAGAGAATGTAGCTGGAGCATTTGTCAGGCCGAATGGCATGACAGTGTACTCGAACGAACCGTATCGAGTTACAAAGGCAGTCTTTGGAATATCCTCTGCACGAACACGGATCTGGTGGTAACCCAACCTCAATTCGAGTTTAGAGAACACTGATGAACCAGCCAGTTGATCATACAGATCATTGATCCGAGGAAGCGGTTACTTGTTCTGAATAGTTGCTTGGTTGATAGGGCGGTAATCTTGGACCAATCGGTTTGTCCCATCCTTCTTCCTAACAAAGAGGGAAGGTGCTCCCCAAGGAGAACAACTCAGGCGAATGAAACCACTAGCAAGAGATTTGTCGATTTCCTCCTTAAGCTCGATGAGTTCATGAGGCGGCATCTTGTAGGGTTGTTTGGCTATAGGAGTGGTGCCTGGTTTCAAGTCGATGATAAACTCGACAGCTCTAGCAGGGGGAATCCCTGGAAGTTCCTCAGGAAAGACGTCCTGGAACTCGCGTACGATGGGAATGTTTTCGATGCCCTCGAGTGGTAAAGCGTTCAATGCATTCAATGCATAAACACGTGCTTCAGCATTTTGAACCAGACAAGCTTGATAGCTTACTATCTCATTGGAAGGGTGTAACAGATGGACTGTCTTGGTGGCGCAAACTATAGAAGCAGTATGGGCTTTTAGCCAATCCATTCCGAGAATGAGGTAGATGTTGGACGACTTCAGGATAATGGGAGAGGCATAGAACTCCAACCCTTCGATTTCAACGGGAACGTCGTGACAACCCATAGAGGTTTGACATTGGCCGGCAGGGGTTTTTACCACTACCGAAGTGTTCATTTCTTCACATCTAATGTCGTGCTTATATGCAAAATCTTCTGACATGAATGAGTGCGATGCTCCTGAATAAAATAAAACATATGCAGGTACTGAATTAACAAGGAGAGTACCCATCACGGTAGCAGGTTGGTCTTGAGCTTCATTGAGATCAACGTGGTGGGCCTGAGCACGACCAGAAGGCTTGGCATTGTTGTTGCGGGGCTGATTGTTCCCACGACCAGCTGTAGGTAGTGCAAGCTGGTTCTGATTCTGGAAGAAGTTCCTGGCAAGGTGTCCTGGCTGACCGCACAGGTAGCACAGACCATCATTGGGGGCAGAAGCAGGAGCTGGGAGTGGTGCAGCTGGAAGTCTGGGCTGCCTAGGTGGTGGAGGCAGACGAGGTGCAGCATAGGACTGCCTTGGAGCAAGTGCAGCTGGACGGTACACATTGTTGGGGATCCATACCCTACGCTTCTGTGAGGGAGGGCCCGAGGATGAGCTTAGTTCACGGTTGCGCCTGAGAGTGCTGTGGAGTTCCTGCTGACTAGTTTCAACCTGGATGGCTTTGTTCACCAAGGTGGCGAAATCTCCAAAGTCATGCACAATAACTGCGAGCTTGATGTCAGCTTGAAGTCCGTCACGGAACTTTTCCTGTCTATGAGCATCAGTGGGAATGTCTTCTTCAGCATAGCGGGATAAGTCCAGGAACTCCCGCTGATAAGAATCCATAGTCTTGTTGCCCTGGGTGAGGTTGCGGAACTCACGCTTCTTCCAATCCATGATTCCCTGAGGAATGAAGTGGGCACGAAAGGCAGCTTGGAATTCCGGCCAAGTGATGATTGTTCCAGCAGGCAGTGTACGCATGTGGCTGTCCCACCATTGAGCAGCGGGACCCTTCAGATAGTATGCCGCAAAGGTGACATAGTTGGCAGCGGCAACTCCAGCAGACTCCAGTTCAAAAGCAATGTCACGGAGCCAGTCAGCGGCATCAAGAGGCTGAGTTGAGCTGCGGTAGACGGATGGGTTGAGGCGAGCAAAGTCATTCAGTGTCACTGTGCCTTGTTGCTGACCCATGTTGGGATGAGGGAACTGAGCCATGATAGTCTCCATGAACTGGCGATTCATCTCCAACTGTTGGATCATACTGGCCATGTATTCGGGCGGTGGCGGGGCATTGCCACCACGACCACGGCCAGCTGGTCTAACCATCCTGCTAATATATAACAAGGGTAGTTCAGCATTGAGAAATTTGCAAACACAGGAATCATTCATGAATGAAACATGCATAATGAAAAGAGCACGTAAAATACCACATAGTAGTCGGCATATATTACAAAAGGGGTGCATGCATAGAGTTCAGTACACAGATTTTAGTACATAACTAAGGACATCATAGGAGGCACGCAGGCTCGCGGCGAATGCATCTAGTACTAATAAGCAAGACTACATCAGTCCCAGGCGGAACTTTGGAGGTAGAGGTAGTCTGATAGCTAGCAGTGCTGCAACGATAAGCCCTCCACGCCATCAACCTGAGGGCCGTGGATACTCTGGTGCAGGACCCGACGTCCAGGTGGCAATAGAGGACCAAGTGCGGGAGTGTCGCCTCCCACATCTGGCCAACCGACACCAGGAGGCATCACGGTCCTACCTGGGTAGATCACAGTAGGCGGCAGCTGTCTAGATAGGACAAAGGGGTGCAACAACGTCAAGGCGCGGTACAGGTGCTGACCGGTGGTGTACAACTCGTGGGGAAGAGCTCGGTTAGCTCGATCCAGCCCATCAGCATGCAGAACAAGGTTCCGATGATGGAAGGGCTCTCGGGTGAGGGTGGAGTAGGCAGCAGTGTAGTATCCCTCCGCTCCATCGTCGGAGGCGATAGCAACGTGCCTGAAAGGGGAAGTGTCCAACGCCCGATACTCTCCACAAAGGCGTGTCAGAGCAGCGTAAGCAACATCATGAACTGCCATATCGATGGTCACTCCAACACCATGAGCGGTGTGCAACACAGTAGAGGAGTTATATGCACGCGAGTAGAGGCGGACGATGGCATGATACTGCTCCTGGTTAAAGTCCTAGTACTGCTCGTACGCGGTATACTCAGGGTGCCAGCGATAACCCAGATAGGTCATCATCTCAACTAGCACGGCAGGTGATCCCGAGGCACCAAAGGCCGGCGTGTGGCGCACGACCTGCCTCGTGGGTTCCATCTGAAAACAAAGATGTTTCAAAGGAGTCACATGACAATGTGGGGATTATGCAAAATTCTATTCTAAACAATAACTATAGCTAATCCAACTTTGGGGTGAGGGGTCTCAGGGATCCTAATGTTAGAGTTAGTAAAATCGTTTTACCCGAAATAGGAGAGTGTTCAGAATCCCGGAGTATAGATCGAGGAGTAAAAGAATCTAGTACCACCCAAATGGCGACGTGGGCCCGTAAGCCACACAGCCATGTTAGTAAAAGTTTTGCAATGTCTAGACTCGACTTCGGCCAAGGAGTGTGGAAGGGGGATTCCTACAGGCAGTCGGCTCTGATACCAACTTGTGGCGCCCCCGATTTGTCCGTACACTAATCATGCACGCAAATGTGTACGGCCAAGATCAGGGACTCACTGGTAGATATCACAACACAACTCTAAAAGTAAAAAGTCATACAAGCTTCATATTACAAGCCATGGGCCTCGAGGGCTCGAATACAAGTGCTCGATCATAGACAAGTCAGCGGAAGCAACAAATATCTGAGTACAGACATAAAGTTAAACAAGGCGCCATAAGATGGCTAGCACAAACTGGGATACAGATTGAAAGAGGAGCAGGCCTCCTGCCTGGGATTCTCCTAACTACTCATGGTCGTCGTTGGCAGACTGCACGTAGTAGTAGGCGCCTCCGGTGTCGTAGGAGTCGTCGTAGGTGGCGTCTGGATCCTGGGCTCCACCATCTGGATGCATCATCCAAGAAGAAGGAACAGAAGGGGGGAAAGGGGGAGCCAAGCAACCGTGAGTACTCATCCAAAGTACTCGCAAGCAAGGATCTATACTACATATGCAATGGTAACAATGATATGGGTAATATCGGTGGACTAAACTGCAGCAAGCGGGAATAAGAGGGGGATAGCTAATCCAAACGAAGACTACGCTTCTGGCAGCCTCCATCTTGCAGCAGTAGAAGAGAACAGATGGTAAGTTCACCAAGTAACATCGAATAGCATAATCCTACTCGGCGATTCTCCCGCACATCACCCTGTGAGAGAGCAACCACCGAGTTATATCTGGAACTCATCTGGGTGTGTTTTATCAAGTGTCCGGTTCTAGTTGTCATGAGGTCGGAATACAACTTCGGGTCGTCCTTTTACCGAGGGACACGACTATTCGAATAGATTAACTTCCCTGCAGGGGTGCACCACATAACCCAGCACGCTTGATCCCATTTGGCCGGACACACTTTCCAGGGTCATGCCCGGCCTCGGAAGATAAACACGTCGCAGCCCTACCTAAGCACAACAGAGAGGTCAGGACGCCGGTCTAAGTACTAGGCGCGCAGGGGTCCGGGCCCATCGCCCAACGCACACCTGCACGTTGCGTACGCGGCCGGTGAGCAGACCTAGCAACCTCCATCACTAAGGAAGTTACGCTACACGGTCCAACCCGGCGCGTGCCGCTCAATCGCTGACATCAAGAAGGCTTCGGCTGATACCACGACGTCAAGTGCCCATAACTATTCCCACGTAGCTGGTTAGTGAGTATAGGCCAACGGCAGACTCAGATCAAATATCCAAACTCGTTAAGCGTGTTATTATGAAATAACCGCGGACAACGACCAGGGCCAGGCCACCTCTCCACTGGGTGTCACAACCTGCCCTGTCGCTCCGCCACAAAGATCCACACAGAGGGTCGTCGGGAAAGTATGTCCTTTCAGCCCCAATACGTGAATCAACCGCGGGTACTCAACGAGCCGACCCGACTTTTGTCACAACATGTATCATGTATAAGTGTAAGTAATATATACCCGTGATCACCCCCAAGTGATCACGGCCCGATAGAATAGCAGGGCAGATGGACAAGGGTGTAGGGCCACTAATGGAATACTAGCAACTATACTAAGCATTTAGGATTGCAGGTAAAGTATCAACAGTGGTAGCAACAATGACAGGCTCTGCAGCAGAATAGGAGTATCGAAAGCAGTAACATGCTACACTACTCTAATGCAAGCAATAGAGAGAAGAATAGGCGATATCAGGTTGATCAAGGGGGGGCTTGCCTGGAAGCTCGGCAGCCAAGGTGGGGTCGTCAACACCGTAGTCGATCGGGGCAGCAGCAACGTCGGTCTCATAGTCTACCGGAGAGAAGAGGGGGGAAGAAACAGTGAATACAATGCAAACAGATGCATGACGATGCATGACATGACATGTAACGGTGCTAAGTGTGCCCTAATGCAGTATCGGGTGATACTGACGAAGGGGGGAAACATCCGGGAAAGTATTCCCGGTGTTTCGCGTTTTCTGGCGGATGAAACGGAGGGGGAAAGTTGCGGGTTCGGTATGCTAGGGATGTGTGGTGGACGAACGGTCTGCTTATTCGGATGCGTCTCGAAATTCTAAGCAACTTCCATATATAAATTATTTTCAACCGAGTTACGGTTTATTTTATATTAATTTTTAAAGTTTTAAATCATTTTCTAATTTATTAATTAATAAATAAAACAACATTATCCAGAATAGTGCATGCTGATGTCAGCATGACGTCAGCAGTCAACAGGGTTGACCAGGTCAATGCTGACCGTTGACTTCGTCAACTGACGCGTGAGGCCGATTCGTCATCCTCCGTTATCCTAATTAACAGATTTTAATTAGTCTAATTAGGTGGTTAGTTTAATTAAACCAAATTAATTAAGTTAATTAATTAATTAAATAAATAATTATTACTATTTTTAATATCTTTTTTTTAAGAACCAGGGGCGTGGGGCCCTGGCGTCAGTGGTCCCAGGGGGCCTAAACGGGCGACGGGTTCGGGCGTGGGTGCCCGTCGGGGTGGACCCAAACCACGGCCACGGCGGGGCGCATGGCGGGGCGCTGGCAGTGCCAATAGTGGCAAGCTGCGGCCCCAGGCGGTGGCGGGCCTGGCGCCGGCGGAGGACGGCGCCGGAGGAGGGGGGCGGCTCCGGCGCCGGAGCAGCCGTGCAGGCAGTCGTGCAGGGGAGGCCGTGGCAGGGGAACAGCGGGAGGCGGGCGCGCGGTGCGGTGGCGGCTGCTGTGGCGCCGGCTCTGGCCAGAAGGGGCCGCGGCTGGTAGCGCCCGTGGCGAGGCAAAGGAGGGGGGCGCTGAGGCGCGGCGTCAGGGCGGCGGGGGCCGGCCAGAGGCGCGGCGGCGGCGGTGACCAGCAAGGGCAGGGAAGAGCTGTGGGCGGCGAGGCGCCGGATGGGCAGGGCTGTGCCGGGGGCGGGCGCGCAAGGGGCGTCGCGACGGGGCGTGGTCGTCGGTGAGCTCGCGCGCGGCGTGAGGCGCGGGGCGGGCGTGCAGGCGCACGACGAGGGAAACAGCGCGTGCGGCGCGAGGAAGAGAGGAGGGAGCTCACGGGGAGGGTTCGTAGGGGACTTGGCAGCGGGGGTCGGGGTGGTGGTCGAGGACGGCGGCGACGTGGACGACGCAGTCCGGCGGCGGCGGTCGAAGGCCGGGGCGGCGTCGGGCGTCGAGCGGCGTTGGGGGCGATGGGATCAGGTCGATCCCGATCCAATCGAGGGGGGGGTGTCGGTGAGGGTGGGGGGATATTTTCCCCCACTGTGGGGTGGGGGTTATAGGGAGTCGGTTGGGCCGGTTGGGCCTGGGGGGGAGTTTTTAACTTAGTTAGGTTTTTATTTTATTTTTTTGTTGTTTGTTTTTCTTTCCCTTTATATATTTCTCTTTTCTGTTTTATTTTATTTAAAATACTTAGGCATTTTTAGAAACTGTAATAACTACACCATAATTGATCTGGCAATATTTAGTACCGCCCGAACATTTTTATTTAACATTTTGAAAACTTATATTGTTTATTTCTTTTTCGGGTTCTTATTTCGAACGGGGTTTTCGATTAGCGTGATGTTATCAACAGTAACACGATGACGTGGCATCATTGGTAGGGAATTACTGTAGCATGATTACCCGGGCGTTACAAAGAGGCTCTCTATCATGAAGATCAAGGTGCTACTTTGAAGAACAAGTGTGGAAAAAGATAGTAGCATTATCCCATTTCTTTTCTTTTTTTCTTTTTTTCTTTTTTGGGCCTTTCTTTTTTCTTTGGCCTTTCCTTCTTTTTTCCTTTGGGACAATACTCTAATAATGATAACCATCTTATTTTAGACCATCTCACCAATATTATGCAGCTCCGAGAAGATCAACATTTGAACAATCACATGTTAAAGACCGTTTCAATCATAAGGAATCGGTCCGGAGCTCAAGGAAGAAGAAAGAGGTGGTCAAGCAAGTTTACCGTGTTAAAAGAGATGGCCGTAAGAGTGCAACTTTAGATTTGATCTCAAATGAAAAAGAGCCAATTAAAGTGTTGACATTGGCTACTAAAGGCAATGAGATGAAGCAACCAATTATTGAGAGTCAAAGTGCCAAATCTGAAGAAAAGAAGTTGAGAGTGCACAAGGCCAAAAAAGGATTGCCATTGGGCAAGACTAAATCGCAGCTGGGGTGCCCACTCGTCTTATCATATTGGCAAAAGAAGAAATTACAAAAACTTAGTGCACAAGAACTTGAAGAAAGAAACATGGCATGGGTTCCCAAAGGAAGTGCTCAAAATAAGAATTATGTGCAACCTTCCATTACAAGAAGTGCGGCAAAGGTGAAGAAGGAAAAGAGTGAAAACTATGAAGGACCAAGCCGGAGATTTCAGCATCTTCAGTCTACACATTATCCATATTCTTCAACTATGCCATTAACGCCTGTGCCATGGAATTCGTCATCAGGTATGATTGGTAACCCTCAATGGGCTTATTTTAATCCATGGATGCCATATAATTTCTTACATCATGAAAGGGTATTACCAAGTCACTGTACATTTTATTAGCTACAAGTTAGTTGCTGATCCAAAGGGCCGAAATACTTGATTTGTCATTTCATTTGTTTATTTCGGCTATATGTGATTTGAATGATGTCTACATGGTAATGGTCGATATTTATCTATCGTCCTAAGAATATGTCAATGCATGGTCGGTGTCGTATTCTAGCATCGTCCTTAGTTCGAATGGAGAGCGAGACAAAGTATGTGCTCATGAAAATTCATATATATGCGTATATTATGATTGAATGGAGTTGAAGCATCATGACCGATGCCATTAAGTATACGTTGCATAGACCAATTCATAGTGTAGAATTGGCTAGTGGGCTTATACTTTGTTTGGATATGATTTGTCTTATGCATCTTTGAGATCTATAAGAGGCCAAATCATAGCTGATTTTATTACTGAACATCGGTTTAATGACATGCATAATATTGATGTTAGCCTTGTCTCTCTAGTACTATGGAGATTATGTTTTGATGGTTCAATTCGTAGCAATGGCCAAAGTGTTGGTGTTGTTTATATATCTCCTTATGGTACTATTTTTTGAAGCCTCATGACGCTTAAAATATTTTTATGCATGATTAATCAAAGCCGAATATGCATTGTTATTCGGATTGACTCTTTTGCTTGCTATAGGTACTATACATATTGAGGCTTTCGGTGATTCGTTATGAGTAGTGCAACAAACATCCAAGGGTTATCAATGTTTTGACGAATCACTTATAGTTTATCTTCAGACATGTCTAGATGCAAAATTTACCTTGGGTTGCCTTAAAATTGTTCTTATATTTAGACATGACAATTCAAAATAGTTGGCACAGCAAGCATCCGGCTACTACGTTAATCATGGTGTATTGCATTTCTCTCAATAGCCGATGCTTCGTCTCGTCAACATAGGTATGGCCGAACCGAAGTTCACAGCTTCGGCCACTAATGAATTTTGATGCAGGTGATAGTAAGGATTGGAGAGAGTTTATTGTTGATTATCTACAAAATCCTAGCAAAAGGGGAAACAATATGGTTCGGAGGATGACCTTGAGATACATATCTATGGAACTTTATCATCGGATTGTTAATGAAGTTGAGAAGGTTTCGCCCAAGTTTGCATCAAGGGTTCAAGAACACTAATGGCATATATACAATTATCGTCCTAAGCATATAAATGGCCGATGGGATGTTGACATCGTCCTTAGAACCAACATGGTACAAATTATTTTTCGGCACGCTTGCTTTGCCGAAAAACAGGGGGGCATGTGTTGACGCTCAAAAGTGGCACAATCGTAAAAGTTGCTTTAATCTATGTCAAGATTACTTCAAACTTATGATTGGAAGTCACCATGAGATGGATTTCTTTGAGAATATCATGATGGATATGAAAGTGGTGTAAAACGGAGTCCGGATGCAAAAGTTATGACAAGTTCAGAGATGCTCATGGTGACACCATATTAAAGAATGGCTTTAAACCCAATAAATATGACTTCAAATGGAAAAAGTTTCAACATGAAAGTTGTGCGTCTCGTTGAAACGGTCGATTTTGATATAAAAATCGTCCCAGTCCGAGTTCGTATGCAAAAGTTACAGCCATCCGAACACAGTCCTGTCACAGAGCCATAAGTGGCGTGCCCCACCAGCCACGTGTCTGATGGGTAGCGCGAATAACAGCCTGTATTGCGTGACCGTTTTGGCCTAGAAGATGGCTTCAAATCGAAAAATGTTCAACATGAAAGTTGTTCGCCTCGTCGAAACGGTCAAAATTGCTTTTGGGCTCTTTTCCGTCCGAGATTGTTTACCACCTCAAAAATTACCCGCAATGTACAGCCAGTTTAAACCGAACAGTTTTGGAAAGTTCGGACAAAACCAATCCGAATTTGGCTAGGGTTTTGGACGTGAATCCAAGCCTTTTCCTTGCACGGGAAGTCCAGCCTCCTCTTATATACCTAAGGGGTGACGGCCGATTGAACAACACACAATCGAACAAACACATCTACTACTTTTCGTGTTCATCTATCCCCTACCCTTGTACCTTCTTCCTCGTTCTTCGTTCGTTCTTCTTCATTGCAGGGCGGCGAACCTCGAGGCTCTAGGAGCGATCAGGTCGACCTAGGGCAGCCCATAGCCGCTGCGCGCCCTGACGGGGTCCCTCCCAGGCGTGTGGGGTTTCGGGTCTGCAAAAGCGCCCGCCGGATTGTCTTGCGTACCGTGCTTCCGGTGGGTCTCCTTCGACGTCAGCTGCGGTGCATCACCCTCGGCGTCGAGGGTACAAGGTGACGTGTTCGTGTGCGAACACAAAGTTTCCATAGGCATGAACAAAGTTCAAGGCTAGCTCCCACTTTAACCATGCTTGTCTTTCTCACTTTCGCTTTTCTTTTTGAAAAAGTTTTAGGTTCCCCTCTTTATTTTGTTTTTGTTTTTAACTTTATAAAAGCACAAAACAGAAATAAATGACTCTCTAAAACTTCCGGGTTGTCTCCCTGGCAGTGCTTTCTTTAAAGCCATTAAGCTAGGCATATAGTGCTGAAGTAATGGATCCACCCAGATCCCAAGGTATATCAAAGCCAATTTTAATTTACAATGATTTGTGATTTAGTAGTGAGCACAAAGTAACATATATCATGCAACAACGAAGTCTAACTCTCTTCCTATGCATCGGCATGTCATAAGAGAACAATTCATGCACACGTAGTAAAGGCCAATGCATACATAAACAATTTCTTGCAATTTTATCGTATTGGAAACATAGAGAGGCGGAGATGTGGTTCCTCTCTCATAATAATTGCAAGTAGGATCAGCAAGCACATGCATATTATATCTATAAAAATCATCATGTGTAGTAGTGAGACGCAACCCATCAATATAATCCTTAATAAGAGCAAACTTCTCCGATATAGTGTAGTTGGGAGAATTAAAAAAGATAATAGGACTATCATGTGTGGGTGAAATAGCAACTATCTCATGTTTAACATAAGGAACTATAGCAAGTTCATCTCCATAAGCATAATTCATATTGGCATCATGGCCATAAGCATAGCAAGCATCAATTTCATCAAAAAGGGATATTTCCAACGAATTCAAGGGATCATAGCAATCATCATACCATTCATCCTTCGGTAAGCACGAAGGGAAATTAAACAATGTATGAGTTGAAGAGTTACTCTCATTAGAATGTGGGCACGAGTAGCTAATCTGCTCTTCCTCCTTTTGTTCTTTGCTCTCCTCGTCATCTTTTTCATCTAATGAGCTCACTGTGTCATCAATTTTATCTTCCATAGATTCCTGCAAAATATTAGTCTCTTCTTGGGCAGCGGATACTTTCCCAATAAACGTATCAATATTGGAGTTATCTTCATAATTCAAATAGCAGTATTTCAATATAGCAAGATTTTCAAGCCATCATCATCAAAAGCATCATACTTCTTAAACAGAGATTCAATTTCATAAGCACCTTTCAAAGCAACGAATTCTTCTATTTGTTCCACATCATAATAATCATATATACCATTAGCATAAGAAGCTAAGGTTTCATTTTCATTAAGTTCGCATGAAAAGGGAAGGTGTGGAGCCTTCATCATAGAGCAACAAGTATAATCCTATCTCAAGCATAGTTGCCGAGCATACCAATGCAACATATAAATTTGATCCCATAATAGTTTCCCTTTTTGTGTCAAGCGATAATCCCTAAAGTATTCACGTTGATCCAATTTTACTCTCATTATATAGTTGAATGGGGTTTTCTCAGGATTATCAAAGTAGTACATAATATTTTTCACATACTGAGCATCGAGGGTTTTAGGAGGTTCCCCATCTCCATGAGTAGCAAGTACACCTATTTTTTTGGTATTTCGTGTTCCATATCCATAACTAAAGATAGAGAACAACTTAGAACAACAAATAAAATCTACTTAGTGATAAAGCAAAAAAGCACACACATGAGAATATTCACCCCACACTACTGCTCCCCGGCAACGGCGCCAGAAAAATGTCGTGATAACCCACCAGTGTAGGGGATCAGTTGTAGCCTCTTTCGATAAGTAAGAGTGTCAAACCCAACGTGGAGATAAAGGTAGAACAAATATTCCCTCAAGTTCTATCGACCATCGATACAACTCTACGCACGCTTGACGTTTACTTTACCTAGAACAAGTATGAAACTAAAAGTACTTTGTAGGTGTAACGGGATATGTTTGTAAGAATATAAAGAGCACGTAAATAAAAACTAGAAGATGTTTAGGTAAAGAAGCAATAAAGTTAGTATAGCGAGTGTGGAAAAGTGGTGGTAGGATTAGTGAAATTGTCCCTAAGCCATTGACTACGTTACTAGACCGATAGCAAGTTTTATGTGGGAGAGGCCACTGCTAGTATGTCATCCCTGACTTGGAATTCTATGCACTTATGATTAAAACTATTAGCAAGCATCCACAACTACTAACGTTCATTAAGGTAAAACCCAACCATAGCATTAAGATATATTGGTCCCCCTTCAATCCCGTATGCATCAATTTTTATGCTAGGTTGAAGCTTCTGTCACTTTTTCCCTCCAATACATAGTCCTATCAACATACAACTAACCCTATGGTGTGATCATGCTAAAACTTGGTTTTCCTCTTTGCGTAGAAATAGTATTTATTCACGGAATAAGTGCAAAGATGCCTTTATCTCTAAGTATTTTCCTCCCGCTAAGATTATCTCTCTTAGAAATGATATTATGAATTTTAAGCAACTAGATCATGAGCATGTTGCACAAGCTTGGGAGAGAATGAAATTAATGATACATAATTGCCCTACTCATGGTTTGAACTTATGGATGAATATACAAAACTTTTATGCTGGCTTGAATTTTGCTTCTAGAAATCTTTTAGATTCGGCCGCGGGGGGCACTTTTATGGAAATCACTTGAGGAGAAGCTACCAAACTCCTAGATAATATTATGGTTAACTACTCTCAATGGCACACCGAAAGATCTACTAATAAAAAAGTGCATGCTATTGAAGAGATTAGTGTTTTGAGTGGACAGATGGATGAACTTATGAAATTATTTGCTCCTAAGAGTGCTTCTTCTGATCCTAATGATATGCCTTTATCCACGTTGATTGAAAATAATAATGAATCTTTGGATGTGAATTTTGTTGGTAGGAATAATTTTGGTAACAATGCTTATAGAGGAAACTTTAATACTAGGCCTTTTACTAGTAATTCCTCTAATAATTATGGTAATTTCTACAATAACTCTTATGGAAATTTTGGTAAGATGCCCTCTGAATTTGATACTAGTGTTAAAGAGTTTATGAATTCACAAAAGAATTTCAATGCCTTGCTTGAAGAAAAAATGCTTAAGATTGATGAGTTGGCTAGAAATGTGGATAGAATTACTCTTGATGTTGATTCTTTGAAACTTAGATATATTCCACCTAAGCATGATATCAATGAGTCTCTCAAAGCCATGAGAATTTCCATTGATGAGTGCAAAGAAAGAACCGCTAGGATGCGTGCTAAAAAAGATTGCTTTATGAAAGCGTGTTCTTCTAGTTATCATGAAAAAAAAAGATGAAGATCTGAAAGTGATTGATGTGTCTCCTATTAGATCCTTGTTTACTAGTATGAATCTTGATAAAGATGGGACTGGAGATGAGTCTACTTTAATTAAAAGGCGTCCCAATGATTCGGAGTTTTTAGATCTTGATGCTAAAATTGTTAAAAGTGGGATTGAAGAGATTAAATCTTTGCATAGTGATGAACCCACTATCTTGGATTTCAAGGGATTCAATTATGATAATTTCTCTTTAATAGATTGTATTTCCTTGTTTCAATCTGTGCTAAATTCTCTGCATGCTTATAGTCAAAATAAGGCTTTTACCAAACACATAGTTGATGCTTTGATGCAATCTTAATGAAGAAAAACTTGAATTAAAAGTTTCTATCCCTAGAAAGCTTTATGATGAGTGGGAACCTACTATTAAAATGAAGCTTAAAGATCATGAATGCTTTGCTTTGTGTGATTTGGCTGCAAGTGTTTCTACAATTCCAAAGGCTTTGTGTGATATGTTAGGATTCCATGAACTTGATGATTGTTTTTTAAATTTGCATCTTGCGGATTCTACCATTAAGAAACCTATGGGAAGGATTAATGATGTTCTTATTGTTGCCAATAGGAATTATGTGCCCATAGATTTCATTGTTCTTGGTATAGATTGCAATCCTTCATGTCCTATTATATTTGGTAGACCTTTCCTTAGAACGATTGGTGCAATTATTGATATGAAGGAAGGAAATATTAGATTCCAATTTCTGATAAAGAAAGCCTTGGAACACTTTCCTAGAAAGAAAATCAAATTACCTCATGAATCTATTATGAGAGCCACTTATGGATTGCCTACCAAAGATGGCAATACCTAGATCTATCCTTGTATCGTGCCTAGGTAGGGGCGTTAAACGATAGCGCTTGTTGGAAGGCAACCCAATTTTATTTTATTTATTTTTTCTTCTGTTTAGGAATAAATATTACATCTAGCTTATGTTTAGATGTGGTTTTATATTTTAATTAGTGTTTGTGCCAAGTAGAACCTTTGGGAAGACTTGCGTGAAGTTTATATGATCATGCTGTAAAAAACAGATACTTTAGCGCTCACGAGATTGGCTGTCATTTTTTACTGGAGAGTGCTTTTAAGTTGATTCTTTTTGCATATGATTAATAACAAATTCCTCACGTCCACCAATTTATTTCAATTTTTTTAGACTTACAGAAGTATTCTAAAGTAACAAATTACTATAGACTGTTCTGTTTTTGACAGATTCTGTTTTGCGTGTGTTGTTTGCTTATTTTGATGAATCTATGAGTAGTATCGGGGGGTATGAATCATAGAGAAGTTGGAATACAGCAGGTTTAACACCAATATAAACAAATAATGAGGTCATTACAGTACCTTTTAGTGGTGGTTTGTTTTCTTATACTAACGGAGCTCACGAGATTTTTGGCTAAGTTTTGTGTTGTGAAGTTTTCAAGTTTTGAGTATGGCTTTGATGGACTATGGAACAAAGAGTGGCAAGAGCCTAAGCTTGGGGATGCCCAAGGCACCCCAAGGTAAAATTCAAGGATAACCAAAAGCCTAATCTTAGGGATGCCCCGGGAAGGCAACCCCTCTTTCGTCTTCATCTATCGGTAACTTTACTCGGGACTATATTTTTATTCACCACATGATATGTGTTTTGCTTGCAGCTTCATGTATGATTTGAGTCTTTGATTTTTAGTTTGCCACAATCATCCTTGCTGGACACACCTTTTGAGAGAGATAAATATGATTTAGAATTTATTAGAATACTCTATGTGCTTCACTTATATCTTTTGAGCTAGATACTTTTGCTCTAGTGCTTCACTTATATCTTTTAGAGCACGGTGGTGGTTTTATTTTGTAGAAATTATTGATCTCTCATCCTTCACTTATATCTATTTGAGAGTCTTTTAGAACAGCATGGTAATGTTCTTGGGTTATGAAACTAGTCCTAATATGATAGGCATCCAAGATGGGTATAGTAAAAACTTTCATATAAAGTGCATTGAATATTATGAGAAGTTTGATACTTGATGATTGTTTTGAGATTTGAGGATGGTGATATTAGAGTCATGCTAGTAGAGTAATTGTGAATTTGAGAAATACTTGTGTTGAGGTTTGCAAGTCCCGTAGCATGCACGGATGGTAACCGTTGTGTGACAAATTTGAAGCATGAGGTATTTCATTGAGTGTCATCCTTTGTGTGGAGGTCGAGATCACACGATGGTTAACTCCTACCAACCCTTCCCCTAGGAGCATGCGTGTAGAGCTTTGTTGTGACAGCCTGGATTTAGCCCTTTTCTTTTTCTTTTAATTATCTTGGATTTCTTGATTTTATTTGCCTTTCAGTGGCTCTGTGGTTCTGAAACTTGGGAAGATCATGTCTTCCTAGGTGTTATAGTGGCTTGCCATCCTCCTTATCATCCCTAGACTCTCTCATTTTCATCCTTGACCCAACCCAATTTATTCTTTTTCCAAGGAATATTCCTTTTCTATTAAAGGAATAATTCTTTTTGCCATAGGTTGTGAAGCAACCTATATCTCTGTCATTCTAAAAATTCCCAAGTAATTCTCATAAATTTTTTGGGTTATATCTTGATCAAATGTGGAAAAACATTTCATTGCCATTTTCAAAAATAATCCTCCAATAATCATTTTCCTATTCTTCCCTAAATGGCACTTTGTGAAGCAAGTGCTATTTATCTTTGCCCAATTGACACCAAACTCCTTGGACATCTTTTCATGTCTATATCATTCACATGTGACAATTTTCACACTCATTTGCCTAGTGAATAATTTTTCAATGATTTTCCAAAGTTCTATCCAGAAAGGAACTTTGTGAAGGAAGTATATTCTAGGCATGTCCAAATGAGATGAAACTTGGTCACATCCTTCATTTGACCAAATCATGAGTCTCTACCAAATTAGAGTTCATGGAGATCATCTATGTGAGCTCAACTCCAAATCCTTTTTTCTGGTCAGATTTTCACTTTGTGAAGAAACCCTATTTTACATTGCTTCAGTTGAGCTGGCAATTTAGCAGGGCATTATTACATCTACATCTACTCCCTCCACCAAGTTTTGGCTCAATCCACGTAGCCATTTACTCTCAGTAAATTTTCTAAGTTACTGGCCAGAATAGAGCATTGTGAAGGAAGTGCCACTTTGGTAACTCCAAATGGCATGAGCTTTTTACAGCAGCTCCATATGGTCAAATAACCGTTCTACACCAAAGTTCAGCTCAAGTGGTTACTCCAAGTGAGTGCTACTTCATGATCAAGTTTCTGGACCATTTTGGTCAGTTGCAAAGCAACTACATTGAATTTTGGTCCATTTCCTGCCAAACTCCCCAGTATGGTACTTCTTTCTAAGCTAATCACCCCAGACAACTCTTTTGCCTCTAACCTTACCTCAATTGATCCCTGTTTCATGATCAAGTTTACTGCAGTAAACTTCAGAGGTAGATTTCCATTTAACCATATAACCTTTCACCAAGTTACCACCGCAGTGTAAACCTGTCTTGGACGATCTTACCACTAGACAACATTTGGAAAACAGTGTTGCACTGTGTGCACCAGTGCGCGTGGTGACCACCGCCCTGGCATGCAGTAAGCGTGCTCTAGCTCGACCCCGGCGCTATACTCGTCCGTTCTCTCCTCGTCTCGACCTCTATCCATGTCCAGTGGCCTCCTCGTGATCGTCTGCGCCGCCCTGACCCCTTTCCCCCTCTGTCCGCTTCCCCGTCGGTGCTCGGCGCCGCGCGCCCATGAGTGCACTATGGCCGACCGAGCAATGCTGGCGCTCCGGTCGTTTCTCTCCTATGCCCTTTGCCCCTCCTGCATAGTGCCTCGTTATCGCTCGTCCAATTCCCCTCGTCGCCTTCCCATGCTCGCCCGTGCTCGCTGCGCCTCGCCAGAGCTTTGGACGAGCCCGAGCGGCGACATCCAGCTCATTTACCTCACCCTGCCTATAAGTAGCCCTCCCCGCGGCCCCCCAGAGCATCTCATCGCCCTCCTCTCCTTTCCAGAACCTCGCCGAGCCTCTTCGCCAAGCGCTGGAGCCCTTCTTTGCTCTCCATGAGCGTCGTGCCCGCCGTCAGCCTCGGCCTAAATTTGCCCAACGCCGAGCCTCATTCCCTCGTCTGCCACCACCAGTGAGACCCCCTCCATCCACCGAGCCGCCTCGGCCATCTTCCCTTCCCCGTGGTTTCATGTTCACTGTCATGCTATGATCTGATGCTTCCTGTTATCTTGTACTACTTGTTAGTATCATGTTCACATGTTATGCTTGGTAGTAGAAATACATGCTAGCAGTAGTCTTGATGCATGCTTGTTGTACCGTGATACGCATGTTCCATTGCAACTAGTTAATTACATGCTTACTTGGTAGTGTTCTTGCTATATTCTTGCATGATATTTATTTATGATGCTAGTAGTCATGTATGCCATGAGTAGCATATGCTTGTACTCCCTCCGTCCCAAAATAAGTGACGCAAAAGTGACTTCATTTTGTACTAACTTTAATACAAAGTAGAGTCACTTTTGTGTCACTTATTTTGGGACGGAGGGAGTAATACTTATGCTAGTCAGTATGCCATGCTCAATTGGATATATGATTCATTGTGGTTATGCTCGATGAATATGTTGCACCTCCATGTTTATGTCAGAATCATGCTCATGCATTGTAGTTGCATCATGTTATTTTATTATGGCCCAGCATCTTTTGCTTTCAAGTTTAACCAAATTAAATTGAACTTGAACAAATGTTGGTTGAGTCATGGTGCCACCAGATCGAGCTGACCAGTGCAGCCACATTTGCCTTTTATGGGAAGGCCCTAACTGGGTCTATTTTCATGCCTCTCGCTGGTGCCTCCAACGCGGGAAGGTTATGGACGCGCACTACCCTGATCAGGTAGGCGGACATAACCTTGTGTGCCCGTTGTTGTTGTTTTGAGCTCGTGTCCCCGTTTGGGATAGTCTATGTTTGGCCACGACGGTGGTCGTTGTGTCTTTGGTAGACACGGGGCCACCCAGGACTAGCCCAGTGGGGAGTGAGTCGGAGTGGCTGGGAGAGTGTCATGGCAGTAGGACGGTTTTGTTGGAACGCCGTTGGTCCACCTGAATGGGAGTGCGAGGCCATGGGTTTCGTGGTGTGGGTACAGTGTGCTACCTCTGCATAGTGTGTGTGTCTTAATCTATCAATAGTCATGCCCGCGGATAAGGGCCCAGTTCGTGTCGGTCACACTGTGAGTCAACAGTAATAATAATAACTTGATTAATAACAACCCTGGTTCGATGATGATAAGTTGGTTGTGATCACCGGAATGATCACCGTGGTATCGAGGATACCGAGCTGTTGGATATTTGTGATGTTGTGCGAGAATCAAGGGTAAAAATCAAGCTCCTTGTGGTCATTTAATGATTACTACGGTATTGTTTATACCAAGCTTGATTTGATCCTGAAATGATCATGTGATATCCGTGGTTGGTAAGTGATGCATGTGCTGGTTACGCGGTAACCCGAACAGAGTAAGTTGGTGCATGATAGTATCATCATGTTGCATGTAGTATGCTATGCATGTGCTAAGTTGTATCATGTTCAGTTGTGCCTGACATGTTGTTCTGATAGTATCATGCTCATGTTCGATTTAAACTGTTATTGCCATGTTGTTGTTTGTCTTGACCGCTTTTGGTCTATTGTGAGCTTGCAAGTACATTCAATGTACTGACCTGGCGTGTCATGCCAATTTGCAGGTTGTGCCAGGATTGCTTGCGTGTTTTGGTGTGGTTCCTGTGTTCGTGAGCTAGGATAAACGTTCCAGCCAGAGTCCCTGCGGATTGGAGTCCATCATCGCCGATCGTTGTTCCGCTGCGAGTAGAGGTTCCGCTGCCTCGAGTTGTTATGCTACTTGCATAGAGCAACTGTGGTTGGCGTAGTGTCGCCATGCCGGTGTTATTCATTGTAATATCGGAGACCTTGTATCCATATTCACGTTGTAATAAAAAGCTGGTTTGTTCTATGCTAAGCAGTTCCGTATTCCAGAAGAATTCACCTCGATCTCTGGGCTGGAATACGGGGCGTTCCGGTTTCTTTGAGCTGGGGTGCCACAGGCTTGGTATCAGAGCAGGTCTGTCTGTAGAGTGTCCCAGTCCGCTGGAACGTTAGAAAACGGTTGTATAGGGTCTGGTTGTTGCCCTTGCTTGTTGCATTTGGTTGTTGCATTTGTTTGCTGCATATAGTTTTATTCGATTATGTCTAACCCATGTTTAAGTGCGTAGATGGCGGTCAAGTTTCATGATTTCAGTGCCATCCCCAGAGTTTCTGATGCTATTCCTATTAAGTTCAGTCTCACTCCTGCACCTCTCAGCTTTGCCAGCCTCCTCGGAGATATGTGGCGTAGTATTTATCCCCTCGGAGATCCACCCCGGTATCAAGTATTCCAGTTTTCTGCCGGAGGAAGAATCCTGGAATATGTTGCTCATGTTCGTCTGTCAGCCCCGATTTCTATTGGTAAGCGCACCTATAGTTTCCACGGTGGTTACGGCGCTACTCCCGAGCATGCCGTTCAGCTTGCCGCAATGGCAGGAATCACCGGTCTTCGCCATCAAGAGAGCATGGTGCAAGAAAACCGTGCTTATCAATATTATCCCACCATCGTCGCGAATCCTAGGAGAATTCAGTTTCATTCTGTCAGCCCTCAAGATGACTCAGCTATCCTTGCCATGTCTCGTTACATGACGGCCGAGTGTCTTCTTATTTCAGAGTTAGTCCGAGACGCCATTCAAGCCAGGAGATTTCTTGGTGCCACCTTAAATCAGTCTCAGCGAGCTTCTCAAAACCCTCCGCCTCGTCCATCTGGAGTTTCAGAGTCAGTCGTCCCGCTAGCTACTTCATCATCTCCCGAGCTTTTTCTCAAAGGGTGTCGCCATTCGCGTAGTGCATGTGCATTTGCTGTGGTATTATGCTTGTGTGTGCTTGTTTGTGCCTGTGTGGATTAGTTTTGTAGCTTGTTTTCTGGGTGCTTTATTTAGCTTGGTTGATGTGTGATTTGTGCAATCGCTTGTTTTCTCGTGCTTCTTTGTTTTGAATCTTCGCTGTTACCCCCTTATGGAAATTGCCCATCAACACACCAGATCAGAAGAAGCAGTGAGAAATAAAAATATACACCAAGGCACTCAATTAAAAGCAATGAGGTTTTCAGCCGACAGCAGTGTATTGCAGACATCCGGTCTGGATACAGATTTTATTCTGCTCAGACTGTTAGAAACAAGTACCCGTCAAAGATCCACCGTTATTGCAGCAGGAGAACAAAATTGGATCCAAGTCCAACTGTGCATCTCAAGTCATAGGTATGGTCAGTACACAATTATTAATCCTGGCATGAGTCGGATGTAATACGCGCGACATCTAGAAGTCGGTCCACATATGCAATGAATTCAGCCAGGACAGTCAGACAATTCTTGTCATACAGATAATTAGCAGTCGGAATAGCAAGAATAGATATTATTTGGTTCACAAGGAAAAATCAGTCCAGTCCTTTTTCACAATTTATCAGCGAAACGTACAAGGCAAGATTCCCCAGTCTGCATCAGTAAGGTACGAGTGATTTTTCTATGCGAGATATTCTGTCTTCTTCAATAAGATACTGCACAAGCTTCTAGCATAAGATACCAAATCTTCCCTAGTAAGTCTTTAAGAAGGGAAGCTTCTGAGGTACGGTACCCAGTCTTCCTCAGCAAGCTATCCGCCGAAAGCTTCGAGCACAAGCCATCCAGTCTTCCTCAGCAAGATGACCCAGTGGCTTCCAGTGCAAGCTGCCCAGTCTTCTTCGGTACAACACTCGTACAAGAGGTTAAACAATAAATTGTCAGCATGCGGCTGTTTATTTCAAGTGTCAGATCTGCAACGGTTAAGTCAAAAATGAGAATCAGTGGGAACAAAGGTATGATGGCAGAATATTGCATATGACAACACTAAGGGTCGCGAAAATAATCAAGGAAATATAATGATCGGTCTTTTAGTTAAAAAATCCAGACACAGAAAATAGTGAAGGATCAAGACCGACAATACAGTAAGGATCTCGCATTAGGACAACTTGCTCAGTGCGTAGTATGCTCAGAACGGTCGGCATTGAATACTCGGATGTGTCAAGCCTGACCCACGGACAGCTTAATATATTGGCCTTAGCAACTGTGCTGGAAAGCATCACATAGACTGTTATCCCCATGGATATACCGACAAAATAAAGAATCAGTGAGCTGGTGCATATTTCTATTCAGACACATCAAGCAACAGTCAAGCCTCTGGATACTCGAGACTGTGAAGCAAATCAATATAAGTCAGAAACTCTTGCAAGACGTCAGAATCCATCAACAGAACAGGTATGGTTCGCATAAAAGTTTTGAACCCAGAATGGTATGCATATATATTCGAGCGACACGATGCCTGGATAAAAGAGAATTCTTTATTGGCGGGAAGGTATTCCCAACTCCGTGGAATATTCTCGATACTCGATATAGACTAATACCTCTCTTGAGTATCCATATCGAGAAGGACATGTATGTCAGTAATGATAATCTTTCGAACCTCAGCTAAGTCAGCAGCATGAAAGAAAAAATTGAGACAGTATTAACAGGAGCATATCAGGAAAGCCCGGTCAAAATGTCAGGTACGGTACATCAAACCACCCCAGATCAAGGCAGTCAGTCGGATCAAATTTAGTGAAAATATTATATGAGAACATAATGTGAGAGTGAATAAACGAAACCCGAGTTGGAAACGGTTTCTTCAAGTCAGATTATTTACTTGTTCCCTAAGCACACAAATCTCGAGGACGATATTTCTTTAAGGGGGGAAGGTTTGTGATAGCCTGGATTTTGCCCTTTTCTTTTTCTTTTAATTATCATGGATTTCTTGATTTTATTTGCCTTTCAGTGGCTCTGTGGTTCTGAAACTTGGGAAGATCATGTCTTCCTAGGTTTTATAGTGGCTTTCCATCCTCCTTATCATCCCTAGACTCTCCCATTTTCATCCTTGACCCAACCCAATTTATTCTTTATCCAAGGAATATTCCTTTTCTATTAAAGGAATAATTCTTTTTACCCTACGTTCTGAAGCAACCTATATCTCTGTCATTCTAAAAATTCCCAAGTAATTCTCATAAATTGTTTGGGTCATATCTTGATCAAATGTGGAAAAACATTTCATTGCCACGTTCAAAAATAATCCTCCAATAATCATTTTCCTATTCTGCCCTAAATGGCACTTTGTGAAGCAAGTGCTATTTATCTTTGTGCAATTGACTCCAAACTCCTTGGACATATTTTCATGTCCATATCATTGACAAGTGGCAATTTTCACACTCATTTCCCTAGTGAATAATGTTTCAATGATTTTCCAAAGTTCTGTCCAGAAAGAAACTTTGTGAAGGAAGTATATTCTAGGCATGTCCAAATGATATGAAACTTGGTCGCATCCTTCATTTGACCAAATCATGAGTCTCTACCAAATTAGAGTTCATGGAGATCATCTATGTGAGCTCAACTCCAAATCTTGTTTTCCGGTCAGATTTTCACTTTGTGAAGCAACCCTATTTTACCTTTCTTCATTTGAGCTGGCATTTTACCAGGGCATTCTTACATCCACATCTACTCCCTCCACCAAGTTTTGGCTCAATCCACTTAGCCATTTACCCTCAGTAAATTTTCTAATTTTCTAGCCAGAATGGAGCATTGTGAAGGAAGTGCCACTTTGGTAACTCCAAATGGCATGAGCTTTTTACAGCAGCTCCATATGGTCAAATAACCCTTCTACACCAAATTTCAGCTCAAGTTGTTACTCCAAGTGAGTGCTACTTCATGATCAAGTTTCTGGACCATTTTGGTCACTTGCAAAGCAACTACATTGAATCTTGGTCCATTTCCTGCCAAACTCCCCAGTATGGTAGTTCTTCCTAAGCTAATCACCCGAGACAACTCTTTTGCCTCTAATCTTACCTCAGTTGATCCCTGTTTCATGATCAAGTTTACTGGAGTAAACTTCAGAGGTAGATTTCCATTTAACCATATAACCTTTCACCAAGTTACCACCGCATCGTAAACCTATGTTGGACGATCTTACCACTAGACAATGTTTGGCAAACAGTGTTGCACTGTGTGCATCAGTGCGCGTGGTGAGCACCGCCCTGGCATGCAGTAAGCATGCTCAGGCTCGACCCCGGCGCTGTGCTCGTCCGTTCTATCCTCGTCTCGACCTTTATCCATGTCCAGTGGCCTCCTAGTGATCGTCTACGTCGCCCTGACCCCTTGCCCCCTCCGTCTGCTGCCCCGTCGGTGCTCGTCGCCGCGCGCCCATGAGTGCACTATGGCCGACCGAGCACTGCTGGCGCTCCGGCCGTTGCCCTCCTGTTCCCTCGGCCCCTCCTGCATAGTGCCTCGCTGTATCTCGTCCAGTTCCCCCTCGTCGCCTTCCCATGCTCGCCCGTGCTCACTGTGCATCGCCAGAGCTTTGGCCGAGCCCGAGCGGCAACATCCAGCTCAACTACCTCGCCCCGACTATATGTAGCCCTCCCCGCGCCCCCCCCGAGCATCTCATCGCCCTCCTCTCCTTCCCAGAACCTCGCCGGGCCTCTTCGCCAAGCGCTGGAGCCCTTCTTTGCCCTCCATGGCCGCCGTGCCCGCCGTCGGCCTCGGCCTAAATTCGACCAACGCTGAGCCTCATTCCCTCGTCTGCCACCACCAGTGAGACCCCCTCCATCCACCGATCCGCCTCGCCCATCTTCCCTTCGCCGGAGACGGCCGTAATGCCTAAATCCATCGCCGCCCGAAGCTCTCTGCTTCCCCATGGCGCCACCCCTTCCCTCCATCTTGCTCCTCACCGGCGGTCGTACTCTCTCTGAACGAGTGCGGCAGGATGCCCTGCACCCGTTGGCATGCTCACCTTGGCCGAAGGTGGCCTGAGACGCCCGGGCCCTCGCCGGCCGCGCCAGCCCCGCCATCTCCTCTGTCCTCCGCCGCCCGTGCCGCTGCAGGCCTCCCTAGTGCCTCTTCTTGCCGGGGACGGGTGCGGCGAGCCCCGCCGTGGCCGCAGGCGCCCTCGCCGCGGCCAGGGACGACCGGAGCTGCCCTCCCCATCGCTGGCTGATCTCCCCTGTCCTCCTCTGTTCCTCGCGTCGGGAGGAGGAAGAAAGAGAGCGAGAGGAAAGAGAAGGATAAAGTGGGACCCTCCTGTTAGCCGCACAAGCCGGGCCCCGACACCGCCACGTCACGTAAGTGGAGACGTATTCTACGGAATACGTTTTCTATTTATGAAGGCATAGTTTGTTTCTTCTTCCATCCGAAAGTACGTTTTCCTATTCTGGAAACGTATTTTCTTATATGTGCTTTCTGTTTCAGCCGCCAGGGACTTGTTTGTAGCAGAAATATTCACAGAT
Organism: Secale cereale; assembly: GCA_902687465.1. NCBI lineage: Eukaryota > Viridiplantae > Streptophyta > Magnoliopsida > Poales > Poaceae > Secale > Secale cereale. Next base: position 890,343,509 of record LR738711.1, on the reverse strand, counting down.
AGGTCCCTGAGCTTCAACACATCATATCTTCGCGACCGTAACTCCGAATCAGGTGATTCCAAAGCCCAAGTCTTCATCTTGTCGAACCCGTTCTATTGGTATCATTTTCACCATGTGTTAACATTCTAAAATGACCATTTTTCCCTTTCCGTAAACATCCCCATCCGAGAGAGAACTGTTTCCGGCGATTCTTTCCGCGAGCTTCTCGCACTTCTTCCCGGTGATTTCTTCCACCCCAGGCAAGCCACAATAACCACTTGCATGATAGTCATGCAGTAGTCATGGTTTTCAACTTAAATATTTAATAAAAGTTGATGTTGTATGTCTGCTTGTTTTCTACTAATGTCATTGTTTTGGTTATGCCCGTGGTTTCATGTTCACTGTCCTGCTATGATCTGATGCTTCCTGTTATCTTGTACTACTTGTTAGTATCATGTTCACATGTTATGCTTGGTAGTAGAAATACATGCTAGCAGTAGTCTTGATGCATGCTTGTTGTACCGTGATATGCATGTTCCGTTGCAACTAGTTAATTACATGCTTACTTGGTAGTGTTCTTGCTATATTCTTGCATCATATTTATTTATGATGCTATGTATGCCATGAGTAGCGTATGCTTGTAATATTTATGCTAGTCAGTATGCCATGCTCAATTGGATATATGATTCATTGTGGTTATGCTCGATGAATATGTTGCACCTCCATGTTTATGTCAGAATCATGCTCATGCATTGTAGTTGCATCATGTTATTTTATTATGGCTCAGCATCTTTTGCTTTCAAGTTTAACCGGATTAAATTGAACTTGAACAACTGTTGGCTGAGTCATGGTGCCACCAGATCGAGCTGACCAGTGCAGCCACATTTTCCTTTTATGGGAAGGCCCTAACTAGGTCTATTGTCATGCCTCTCACCGCTGCCTCCAATGAGGGAAGGTTATGGACGCGCACTACCCTGATCAGGTAGGCGGACATAACCTTGTGTGCCCGTTGTTGCTGTTTTGAGCTCGTGTCCCCGTTTGGGATAGTCTATGTTTGGCCACGACGGTGGTCGTTGTGTCTTTGGTAGACACGGGGCCACCCAGGACTAGCCCAGTGGGGAGTGAGTCGGAGTGGCCGGGAGAGTGTCATGGCAGTAGGACAGTTTTGTCGGAACGCCGTTGGTCCACCCGAATGGGAGTGTGAGGCCATGGGTTCCGTGGTGTGGGTACAGTGTGCTACCTCTGCAGAGTGTGTGTGTGTGTCTTAATCTATCGATAGCTGTGCCCGCGGATAAGGGCCCAGTTCGTGTCGGTCACACTGTGAGTCAACAGTAATAATAATAACTTGATTAATAACAACCCCGGTTCGATGATGATAAGTTGGTTGTGATCACCGGAATGATCACCGTGGTATCGAGGATACCGAGCTGTTGAATATTTGTGATGTTGTGCGAGAATCAAGGGTAAAAATCAAGCTCCTTGTGCTCATTTAATGATTACTACGATATTGTTTATACCAAGCTTGATTTGATCCTGAAATGATCGTGTGATATCTATGGTTGGTAAGTGATGCATGTGATGGTTACGCGGTAACCCCAACAGAGTAAGTTGGTGCATGATAGTATCATCCTGTTGCATGTAGTATGCTATGCATGTGCTAAGTTGTATCATGTTCAGTTGTGCATGCCATGTTGTTATGACAGTATCATGCTCATGTTTGATTTAAACTGTTATTGCCATGTTGTTGTTTGTCTTGACCGCTTTTGGTTTATTGTGAGCTTGCAAGTACATTCAATGTACTGACCTGGCGTGTCATGCCAGTTTGCAGGTCGTGCCAGGATTGCTTGCTTGTTTTGGTGTGGTTCCTGTGTTCGCGAGCTAGGATAAACGTTCTAGCCAGAGTTCCTGCGGATTGGAGTCCATCATCACCGATCGTTGTTCCGCTGCCAGTAAAGGTTCCGCTGCCTCAAGTTGGTATGCTGCTTGCATAGAGCAACTGTGGTTGGCGTAGTGTCGCCGTGCCGGTGTTATTCATTGTAATATCGGAGACCTTGTATCCATATTCACGTTTTAATAAAAACCTGGTTTATTCTATGCTAAGCAGTTTCATATTCCAGAAGACTTCACCTTGATCTCTGGGCTAGAATACGGGGCGTTCCGGTTTCTCTGAGCCGGGGTGCCACATTTGTTTTGATGACTTGTAGATTTTTGCAATAAGTATGTGAGTTCTTTATGACTAATGTTGAGTCCATGGATTATACGCACTCTCACCCTTCCACCATTGCTAGCCTCTCTTGTACTGCGCAACTTTCGTCGGTACCACACACCCACCGTATACCTTCCGCAAAACAGCCACCATACCTACCTATCATGGCATTTCCATAGCCATTCCGAGATATATTGCCATGCAACTTTCCACCGTTCCGTTCACTATGACACGCTTTATCATTGTCATATTGCCATGCATGATCATGTAGTTGACATCGTATTCGTGGCTAGGCCACCATGCATAATTTTTCATACATGTCACTCTTGATGAACTGCACATCCCGGTACACCGCCGGAGGCATTCAAATAGAGTCATACTTTGTTCTAGTATCAAGTTGTAAATCAATATAAGTGTGATGATCATCATTATTAGAGCATTGTCCCAAAGAAAACAAATAAAGAAGGAAAGGCCAAAGAAAAAAGAAAGGCCCAAAAAAGAAAAAAAGAAAAAAAGAAAAGAAATGGGACAATGCTACTATCTTTTTCCACACTTGTGCTTCAAAGTAGCACCTTGATCTTCATGATAGAGAGTCTCTTGTTTTGTCACTTTCATATACTAGTGGGAATTTTCATTATAGAAGTTGGCTTGTATATTCCAACGACGGGCTTCCTCAAATGCCCTAGGTCTTCGTGAGCAAGCAAGTTGGATGCACACCCACTTAGTTTCTTTTGTTGAGCTTTCATACATTTATAGCTCTAGTGCATCCGTTGCATGGCAATCCCTACTCACTCACATTGATATCTATTGATGGGCATCTCCATGGCCCATCGATACACCTAGTTGATGTGAGACTATCCTCCTCTTTTTTCTTCTCCACAACCACCACTCTATTCCACATAGTGCTATATCCATGGCTCACGCTCATATATTACATGAAAGTTGAAAAAGTTTGAAAAAACATGAAGTATGAAACAATTGCTTGGCAGAAACCGGGGTTGTGCATGATTTGAGTATTTTGTGTGACGAAGATGGAGCATAGCCAAACTATATGATTTTGTAGGGATGAACTTTCTTTGGCCATGTTATGTTGAGAAGACATGATCGCTTTGTTAGTATGCTTGAAGTATTTTTATTCTTATGTCAATATAGACTTTTATCTTGAATCTTTCAGATCTGAAATTCATGCCACAATAAAGAAAATTACATTGAGAATTATGTTGGTTAGCATTCCACATCAAAAATTCTGTTTTTATCATTTACCTACTCGAGGACGAGCAGGAATTAAGCTTGGGGATGCTTGATACGTCTCCAACATATCTATAATTTTTTATTGTTCCATGCTATTATATATTCTGTTTTGGATGTTTAATGGGCTTTATTATACACTTTTATATTATTTTTGGGACTAACCTACTAACCCAAGGCCCAGTGCAAATTGCTTTTTTTTGCCTATTTCAGTGTTTCGTAGAAAAGGAATATCAAACAGAGTCCAAACGGAATAAACCTTCGGGAGAGTTCTTTTTGGAACCGTATCTTCACAGAAGACTTGGAGTACACGCGAAGGAAGGAAAGAGGTGGCCACGAGGGCATGGAGCGCACCCCCCACTGTCGGTGTACTAAAGTAGGGGTACCCTTAGTACCCCGAACTTGTGCATGGGCAGTCGCAGCGTCCCGCGGCCAGGTTTGCCGGGTGATCGCCAAGGTCCTCCGTGGCTCCTTTGGAGCCATTCAAGAACAAAGTATTTAAGCCAAGGAGGCAAGGCCCCGGCAAGAGGCGCTTGCCGGGAAGGCCATTCGAGGCACAAGACTACTCAAGGCACAAGACCCTGGCAAGAGGAGCTTGCCGGGAAGGCCAACCAAGGCATCTCAAGATACTTGCCGCGACGCGCCACGCTTCCCGGCAAGGCCGGGTGAGCGACAAGCTCCCGAAAGCGACAAGATAGCGACCGCGGCAAGGCGCTTGCCGCGACAAGCTTCCACTCGGTACCAACGCTCCAGCACATCCACCCACGTGTCGCTCTGGGATCCTCCCAGGCGTACATGGTGGAAGGCTGTGCAGCCAGGAGTACGCGGTGGCAAGCGGCGATGACAAGGATGCCATCATGGCGAACGGTGGCGCCCCTGACGGCCACTTTTTGCACTGTTTGGGCGACGGCGATGGGCATTTAATACCCTTGTCCCCTGCCGTCAGGGTTAGGTATGGAACACTGTACCACCTACCATGCTTTTTACATTTTTACCCTCAACTGCGCCGCCACCTGTCGGTGACCCCTTGAGCATATAAAAGGAGGCCCATGCGCACGTAGGAGGGGGGTTAGACATTCGAACACTCCCACGCTCAGTCCCGTTAGCTACTAAAGTATACTGTGGCTTCCAGCGCTCCCGAGCCAAGAACTCAATACAAATCGAAGCAGGAGTAGGGTTTTACGCATCCGTGCGGTCCGAACCTGGGTAAACTGCTCGTGTGCCTCGCCTCGATCCGCTCTTTGTGCAATCTCCACGCCCTGCCGTACCGAAAAGGGGCTCCGTACCCATAGGTGTTCGTGGGTGGATCAGTTTCCCCGACATCTTTGGCGCGCCAGGTAGGGGGTGCGTCGAGGTTGTGTGAACCCGATCCGGCGTCCACACGATCTAGATCTTCATCATCTTCATCAACATGCCGCCGAAGAAGAAGGCTTCGGAGGCGGCAGGTCCGTCCGCGTCGATCCCACCACCACCTGAGCCAACGGCTGGTGGGGTAGACGCCGGCGGAATAACGGGCATCGACGAGGGAACTCACGGTGCTGCCAGGTCCAAGGGCAAGGCTGGCGTAGCCGGCTCCCACGACGACCGGGCGCACTCCAAGACCTCGGCGTCCGTGCATGCACCGCGCCCATCTCAGGAGGCGCGGGAACGACAGCGTCATGGTACTCACGGTACCATACGCTTGCTGGGCCAAGGTCAAGCTGGCGGATCTCGGGATGCTCAAGACCAGCATGCACACCAACGTGCTGGCACGAGCAAGGCACGGTCGCCTGGACGGGATACTGCTCCTTCTAACGTAGTTAGAAGTCCGAGCATATCCGGCTCCTCGCACCGTTCGCCACCGCTACCCGCCACGCCAGCAGAAGCTCTGGCACGCGCCCAACTGCTTCTAGACTTCCCTCTAGCGACAGACAAAGCCGACGACTGGAGGGCCACCATTCAGAGCCTCATCGCCTTCGCCAACGGCGACACTCCGCGGCAACCGAGCACATCACAGCCGCGGCAAGTCAGCCAGGCGCGGGCCGATGGCAACTAGACTGGCGGGGGTGCAACCACCGTCCACTCTCCGCCCCGAAGGCCGAGATCGCCGACTTGCCAGATCAACATCGACGACGACTCCACCGCGTCGTCAGATCCACGAGCTCATCGCGATCAATGCCAAGTTCTCCACGAGCGACAACAAGAAGACGCTCGTACCCGCATCGAGTGCCGAAGAGAAGCGCGGCGCCAATCAGATCAGCGTGCTGGGCCCACTGTCGACATGCATGCGCCAGGGGGACCAGGCGACTTGCCGTACGCGGTAGGTTGTCCTGCGTTCACTCATGAGCTGCGGCAAGTCCAGTGGCCCAGCATGAAGAATTTCAAGCCAGATGTGCCAGAGAAGTACGACGGCAAGACGCATCCGTCGGAGTTCCTCAGCATCTACACCATCGCGGTGCAAGCTGCCGGGGGACGAGACGACAAGATCCTTGCGAACTACTTCCCGCTGGTACTCAAACCCAACGTCAGATCCTGGCTCATGCACTTGCCGGACAATTCCATTTCTTCTTGGGCAGACCTGTGCCATCAGTTTGTCGGCGCCTTTACAGGCGGCCACAAACCTCATGGCCAGGAGAGTGACCTCCACCTGCTCGCCCAGAAGGAAGGGGAACCCATGCGCAAGTATATCCAGAGATTCAGCCGTGTGCAGCACAACATCCCAGACGTCCACCCTGCCGCGGTTATCAGCGTGTTCCATCAGAACGTGCGTAACCGCAGGATGAGGGAGGAGATGGCGATGTGCAAGATCAGAGACGTCAGTGAGCTTTATGCCCTGGCCGACAAGTGTGCACGTGCTGAGGAGGGGAGGAAACTCCCCGGAGAGGATACAGGCGCAGGGGGATCTGACAGTGAGGATGCCGCCCCGGCAAAGAAAAACCGGCGGCGGAACAACAGGAAGAAGAAGAACAAAGAAGTGCTAGTCGTTGAGCAGTCCGGCAACGGAGGTGGCGCCGAGAAGGCCAAGGCTGGTGGCTCCGGCAAGGAGACTGCCGCGTGCACCAACTGTCAAGCCGTGGCGGCCGCCGACAAGCAGGACGGCACCGACAAGCAGTACTGCAAGATCCACCGCACCAAGGGCCACGACCTCGAGAACTGCAAGAGAGTCAAGCAGCTTGTTGAGCAGCAGAAGGCTGAATACGAGCGGCGCGACAAGGAGAAGGCCCAAGGAGGTGATGGAGGATCCGGCAAGAAGCGGCCCTTCAATGGCCGGGGAGGACGCCGCGGCAAGGCCAAGCAGCGGCAAGGTGACAGACCTCCCCGCGGCCGCGACAAGGATGAAGACGATGAAGATGACGAAGACATGGATGATGTTGAGAACAGTGAGCAGGAATTTCAGAAAGCCACAGAGGTCTTGTGCGTTGACGGCGGTGCTTCTCTGCATACTTCTCACCGCCAACTCAAACAGTGGGTGCGGGAAATTAATGCAGCAGAACCACCTGTCGAATCGCGCAAACTTCTGAAATGGTCCAGCACGCCTATCATCTTTGATATTGAGGACCACCCTGATCGCACAACTGCGGTCGGGTGCTTGCCGATGTTGGTTTCACCAACTATCCGCAACCACAAGGTCACTAAGATGTTAGTTGATGGCGGGGCCGGCTTGAACTTGATCTCCTCCACTATACTCCAGAAACTCCAGATCCCTGACAGCGAGCTCGAAGAGACCGGCACATTTCAAAGGATAAACCAGGGAAGGAGCAAGCCGAAGGGGAAGATCACGCTGCCAGTGACGTTTGGCGGAGAGCTGAACTTCAGGACTGAGAAAGTCACTTTTGACGTTGCCGATTTTCCATTACCTTACAATGGAATACTTGGTCGTCCAGCACTCGCCAAGTTCATGGCAGCCTCTCACTACACGTACAACATGCTCAAGATGCCAGGCCCGATGAGCGTCATCTATGTCCCTGGCGACAAGAAAGATGCCCTTATCTGCGCCGACAAGATCTACCGGGAAGCAGCTGCCGCAACAGATAGCAAGACACTTGCCGCTGAAGCTCCCGGGGGGAAGAGGAAGACCCAGTCCGGCAAGAGCTTTGGGGCCCACTCCGGCAAGCGCACCTCTTCGGAGTGCTGCTCTACCGTCGAGGACGCGCCATCGAGCTCCACCGGCAAGTGTAAGAAGACGATGGCAGCTCCGCCAGAGACCAAGAAGGTGCCCGCCAAGGAGGACGGCACAAGTGGTACCTTCACCATCAGTGCCACGCTTGACCCTAAATAGGAAAGCGCGCTCATTGCTTTCCTGCGGGCGAACGTCGACGTGTTTGCATGGCAACCGTCTGACATTCCCGGTGTTCCCAGGAAAGTAATTGGGCACAAGCTTGCTGTCTGTCCTCATGCGCGGAACGTCAAGCAGAAAGTCAGGAAACAAGCAGTGGAGCGCCAAGAATTCATAGCAGAAGAAATCAAGAAGTTGGAAGCGGCAGGCCTTGTCAGAGGAGTGCTCCATCCTACGTGGTTGGCCAATCCAGTAGTCGTGCGTAAGGCAAACGGAAAATGGAGGCTTTGTATCGACTTCACCGATGTGAATAAAGCTTGTCCCAAAGGCCCATTTCCCTTGCCGCGCATTGACCAGATTGTTGAGTCCACAGCCGGATGTGATTTGCTTTCATTTCTTGACGCATACTCAAGATATCATCAGATCTTCATGGAAGAAGAAGATAAGGAGAAAACCGCATTCATCACTCCATGTGGCACGTACTGTTTCATACGGATGCCTTTTGGTTTGAAGAATGCTGGTTCAAGATTTGCAAGGGTAGTCCATACAGCTTTTGAGCCACAGATTCACAGAAATGTAGAAGCATACATGGATGACATAGTGGTCAAGAGCAAAGACAGGGCAACCCTGATTCAAGATTTAGATGAGACCTTTGCAAATCTACGCAAGATCCAGCTCAAGCTCAACCCCGAGAAGTGTGTGTTTGGAGTCCCTTCCGGCAAGCTTCTCGGGTTCTTCGTGTCTCAGAGGGGAATTGAAGCCAATCCCGACAAGATCAAGGCCATTGAGCAGATAGAAGCACCAAAGCGCGTCAAGGATGTGCGGAGGCTTGCCGGTTGCGTGGCTGCTCTCAGCAGGTTTATCTCTAAGTCAGCTAAGCGCGCCCTGCCGTTTTTCAAAATTTTGAAAAAGGCAGGTCCAATGAAATGCACTCCGGAAGCGGAGGCTGCGCTGCAAGACTTAAAGAGGTACCTGTCTTCCACTCCAATACTTGTCGCACCTAAACCACAAGAGAGGTTGCTGGTGTACCTAGTGGGAACCAATCAAGTGGTTAGTGCTGCGTTAGTAGCGGAGAGGGAGGCAGATGATGAACCGACGACCGCGGCAAGTACATCCAGCGACAAGCAGGGGGCTTCCCCGACAAGCTCTGGCCCCGACAAAGATGGATCTGCGCAGGCGCAAGAGGAGGTACGGAAGAAGATGGTGCAGCGCCCAGTTTACTTTGTTAGCTCCCTTCTGCAGGGGGCTAGGTCAAGGTACTCTGGTGTGCAGAAGTTGCTTTTCGGCCTTCTCATGGCCTCGAGAAAGCTGCGCCATTACTTCCAAGCACATGAGATAACAGTTGTCACTCGCTTTCCGCTGAAGAGGATACTGCAGAATCCAGAAGCGACAGGCAGGATTGTTGAGTGGGCACTGGAACTGTCAAGCTTTGGCCTCAAGTTTGAAAGCACTTCAACTATCCAGAGCAGACCATTGGCAGAGTTCATAGCAGAGTGGACGCCAACACCAGATGAAGAGATTCCAGAAACGAGCATCCCCGTCAAGGAAGCAAGCAAAGAGTGGCTTATGTACTTTGATGGTGCCTTCTCGCTGCAAGGCGCCGGTGCTGGCGTGCTACTTGTCGCGCCCACCGGAGAGCACCTCAAGTACGTAGTCCAGATGCACTTTCCCAAGGAGCAAGCAACGAACAATACTGCAGAGTATGAAGGTTTGCTTGCCATTCTCAGGATCGCGGCAGACCTTGGGATCAAGAAGCTCATTGTCAGGGGTGACTCGCAGCTTGTCGTCCGCCAAGTGAACAAGAATTATCAGAGTCCGTTGATGGAAGCTTACGTCGATGAAGTGAGAAAGCCTGAAGAGCACTTTGACGGCCTATAGATGGAGCATGTTCCAAGAGCTCAGAACGACATCGCCGACGGCCTGTCAAAGTGTGCTGCACTTAAGTTACCTATGGAACCAGGGATCTTTGTACTCAAACTGACTCAACCATCCGTAACGCCATCAACTGGACAAAGCAAGAAGAGGAAGTTGATTTCTGGTGACTATTTTCCGGCAGAGCTTCCTCAAGCCGCCACCAAAAAGGTCCCCAAGATCAACGCCAAGAATGCTGAGGAGCAGTCTGCTCCGGGAAGCCCCTGGGCTTGTTCCGTTGAAGCAAACGCTCCTGACAAGTTTTGCTCCGGCAAGCTTGCCGGGGAACATCAAGCTCCGGCTGAGCTGCAGGTTCTCGCCGTAGAAGCGGATGTTCCCGCAGCAGCAGATGTGCCTTTAGTCCTTGCTGTCGAGCCACAAGCTCCAGCATGGGCACAGCAGATCGTCCGTTTTCTCCAGACAGGAGAACTTCCCGAAGAACAAGAAGAAGCAGAAAGAGTAGCCCGACAGTCAAGTATGTACCAGTTTGTTGACAACACACTGTACAGAAGAAGACTCAACGGTGTGAAATTGAAGTGTATTCCCCGGGAAGATGGACAGAAGCTGTTGGCAGAGATACATGGAGGCATATGTGGTCACCACATTGGCGCAAGAGCACTGGCCGGCAAAGCATTCCGGCAAGGTTTCTTTTGGCCAGAAGCCCTCCAGTATGCAACTGCACAACTAACCAAGTGTGAAGCGTGCCAGTTCCATTCCAAGCAGATAAACCAGCCAGCTCAAGCTCTCTAGACGATCCCTTTATCCTGGCCATTTTCGGTCTGGGGGCTCGACATCCTCGGCCCCTTTACCCGCGCAGCCGGGGGCTTTGAGTACTTGTACGTTGCTATCGACAAGTTCACAAAGTGGCCGGAAGTGGAACCAGTGAGGAAGGTGACCGCACAGTCAGCAGTCAAGTTCTTCAGGTCGATTGTTTGCCGTTTCGGGATCCCTAACAGGATCATCACCGATAACGGTACGCAATTCACGAGCCTCACCTTCATGCAGTACGTCCAAGATCTTGGCGCCAAGGTCTGCTTTGCTTCTGTTGCTCACCTGAGAAGCAACGATCAAGCGGAGAGGGCGAATGCCGAAGTGCTGCGTGGCCTCAAGACCAGAACTTTCGACAGGCTGCACAAGTGCGGAAGAAACTGGATCTACGAGCTGCCGGTGGTTCTTTGGTCGATCAGGACGACGCCAAATCGAGCCACTGGGCAGACACCCTTCGCTCTAGTCTATGGAGCAGAGGCAGTTCTCCCCACGGAGCTCGTATATGGGTCACCTCGAGTGCTCGCTTATGATGAGCTCGAGCAAGAGCAGCTGCGACAAGATGACGTGCTGCTCCTTGAGGAAGACCGTCTTCAGGCTGCTGTACGAGCTGCTCGCTACCAGCAAGCTTTGCGCCGCTACCATAGCCGCAAACTTAACGCCAGAAGTCTCGAGGAAGGCGACCTTGTTCTTTGGCGCGTTCAGTCCGCCAAGAATTCCAACAAGTTGACACCAAAGTGGGAAGGCCCTTATCGGGTGAAACGAGTCACTAGGCCTGGCACAGTCCGCCTTGAGACCGAAGATGGATTAACGGTGAGCAACTCCTGGAACATTGAGCATCTTCGTAAGTTTTACCCGTAAGGCGCGGTTGCCGTGACCCGCTCCGGCAACCACCTTTTGTACAAGTCTTGCCACTGTTGCATGTAATCCTTTGTACAAAGCCGGGCGCAGACCCCGTGCATCAGTAAAGCTCATGTGCCACGCACATCTTGTCATCTCATGCTTTCTATATTTTGCATGTGTTATCTGACACTTTGTGCAGCACCTACCCCCGGTAAGCAATAACGAGGCCAAAGGCTCCATATCTGCACTTTCTCTTCTTTCTTTTTTCTCAAGAAAAGGAGGTCCCCTCGCACACAAGTTTGCCGGGGGGGATGAGAAGATGGTGGTATGGACCAAGCGCCGTTCAAGAAAGTTCCGCCTTGCCGGGAAGCAAACAACACAAAAGCTAAGTCGCCAAAGTTTGAGCAATCAAAATTTTAAAATTTTTAAGTTATCTTCCTTGAACGACCGTGCTTTGTATGGAAAACCTGTGTGCGGAGGAACCTACTTGTAGCTAGTTGCGCCCTTACTTTGTTTCGAGTCCGCTCAACGACTTAAGTGTGCTGCGACTAGTGTCGCGCCCTTACATTGTTTTCGAGCACGCTCAACAACTTAAGTGCGCTGCAACTAGTTGCGACAAGGTTTCTTGCCGGTGGCGCCGCCGCCAGCAGGCTGCTGAAGTTCCGCACTCAGCGCTCGCGGCTAAGGTACCTGCGCCGGCAAGTTCCCTAAAAGCGTAGGGCAAAGACATACAAAGGAAGGAATCAAGTAAAGGAAATAACGTTGCAATTACTACCCAAAATAAAGCTATATTACAAGATAGCTTGTCGCAGACCTAATAGATTGTTCTCCTAACATGATTGGCAGCGACAAGACAAGAAAAGAAGAAAACAGGCAGCCTAATCTGCGCGATCGCCCTCGACCCTCTTGATCCCGCTCACCTTGTCCACAATGGGTGCGACAAGGGCCTTGAGAGCCTCCAGATCAGCGTCCGACGACAAGCTCCTCAGGACGTTGGTGAGGTTGAGGCCAGGGTTGCGGTGGGCCACCTTCATCAGCACCTTTTGAAGGGCTCCCGTGCAGAGCTTGCGCGACTCGTCCGCCAGCTGCTTGGGGATCCTTTCCCGGAGTTGCTGGAGGGCCGTCGCCACGCCTGTGAATAATAGGGTGAGCTTGGCGCTGGGGTGGAGATTCTCGTCAGAAGAGTACCCGAGGTGCTCCGCCCCCAGCTGCGCCTGCTCCCTGTCGATGTCCACGGCGGCGTACACAAGACCCTCCGTCCAGTGCTCGACGGTCGCCCTGAAGTTGTTCTGGGTGACAGCGGCACTCGCCAGCAAAGCCTTCTCGGCCCTGACCTCCTCCTTTAGGGCCGCCTCCCGCTCCTTGGCGCTGTCCAGCGTCTGGGTCAAGGTGGACAGCTTCAATTTTAGATCGGCGTTGGAGTCCTTGGCGGCGGCGAGCTCCTTGCCCTTCTCGGCGAGGCGGACCTGCAGCTCAGAGTGGCTGCGGGCCTATTTCTCGCGCTCGAGTTTGAGCGCGGCGATGGCTTCGCCTCTCGCCTTGAGGTCGGCCTCCAGTTGCGCCACCCTTGCCTCCGGCTCCTTCTTGGCGGTCTCAGCAGCCGCGGCAACATCCTTTGCTTCCTGAAGAGCTCCGCCAAGAGATTGCTCGCGCGCGGCAAGCTCCTCCTCGTAGCTATCGAGGTTGACTTTCCGCTGCGCCAGCTCGCCTTCGAGCGTAGATAGCTTCTCGCCGGCAAGCATGTGCTGCTCTTCGACCTCGGCCTTCTCAAGGAAGAAGGCCGTCCGCTCTTCGGCAAGCTGCTCCCGCTCCTCCGCCAAGGACTGGAGAGCAGCTTGGTGAAGACCCCGGAGCTCCTCTGCGCGCTTCTCCATATCAGCTCCCGCCTTGGCGGCCAGCGCTTCACGGGACTCCAGCTTGGCCTGCCGGGCACGGTAGAGCGACAGCAGCTTACGCAGCAGCCGCTCCTCCTCGGGTTCGCCGCTGCTGCTGCTCGATGCGTCGACAAGCTTCAGCCCGACAGAGGCAAGCACTTCCCCGTCAAAGGCTTCTCCCTCGATCGGCGCCCTAGACATGGACGCCCATGGGAGGCTGATGAAGACGCCGTTACCGGCCTCCAAGTAGGTGCCTGGCTCGGGCTCTTCAGAGCCTGGAGCTGCGGCAGCGGCGGAGGGGTCGGCGGTCGGTGTAGCGCCTGGCGCTCCTGCGGCCTCAGGGCCGTCAGTGCGACCGCCAGACTCCTCGTCAGCCGCTGCGGCAGCAGCCTTGGCAGCCTCGTCGCCGGTGGGCTCGTCGGCACCGGCCACCTATTCAATAGCAGCGGCGTCGCCGGTGTCGCCGTGCACATTCTCCTCGACAGCGGCTTCTGTCTCCATCGGCTCCGCGGCGGATGGATCTGATGGCAGGAAAGGGGAGAAAAACAGTCGAGCAAATATCCAAAAAAAGAAGAATCAAAAGAAGAAAAGCCCAAGGGGAGTTTTTAAAACAGGAAGATTACTTGCGCGAGCCGGCTCCTCGGCAGTGTCCCTCGCCGGGGGGCTCTCCCTTGGCGGCGTAGTAGTGGTCCCCGCCGGCGGAGGGCCGCTGGTGTTGTCCCTCGCTGGAGAACTTGCCCTTGGCATAGAATCCGCCCTTGGCGGAGAAATCTCCCTTGCCGGGGAGACCCTTGCCGGGGAACTTTCCCTTGGCGGCGTGGTTGAAGCAGGCGGCACGACGGGGACGGTCTCCGGGCGCTCCTGGAGTGTCTGTTCTACTCCTACACGAATCAACGAACAGGACGTCAGCAAAGGTAGAACCCCCATGTGCACCTAACAGCGGAAAGAGAACCAAGAACTTACGCTGGGGGCTACGCTGGGGGCTGCTCTGAAGAACAGTTGCCGGGTCCGACAAGTTTGTCGTAGGCGCACCCCCTGCTGTCGCGGCAGGCTCGTCCTCGATGACAATCACCGGGGCCTTGGCTCTCTTTGCCGCCCTCTGGGCCAGAGTTCTGAAAAAAGGAACATGTTCAGAGTGAGGCAAATGAAGTACGAGACAAAACAGCAAGAATTGAAGAAATACAAGAACAACAAAGTCTTACTCTTCTTCTTCCTCGTCGGAGCTGAGCGCAGAGAAGTCGAAGTCTGGCTCACGCGTCCCGGCACGAGGAGGCGGAGGAGTAGGCTCCCTTGGCCGCTTGGTGGGAGCAGGGGCAGTGGTCTGAGACGACCCCGCTCCGGCTGCCGCCGAGGCATGGGGAGCGGCAGGGGCAGAAGCAGTGGTCCGAGAAGACCCCGCTCCAGTTGCTGCAGAAGCACGAGGCGCTCCCGCGGCAACCGTGCTTGCCGTCGTGGAGCGTGTCGTGCGGCGCGGCGGCTGTTGACCCGTCTGCCGCTTCGTTACATCCCCGGCCTTGCGGAGACGCCTTCTCGGTGGAGCTGGAGGCTCTGCTGGTGGCGGCGAGCTGCCTGAAGACGAGGAGGAAGAGGAGCCGATCTCCAGCGAGCCGCTCGTGTCCTCAATGGGCCCGCTCGACTCGGCGCCCTGCTCAACGGGCCCGCTCGACTCGGCGCCCTGCTCGGTGGGCTCGCTTGGCTCGGCGTCTTGCCCGGCAGGCTTCCCCGCGTTGAGAAACGCTTCTCGCTCGGCAAGGCTTGCCGCCTCCACTACCTCCGCCTCCTCCACGGTGTATCCGAACTCGCCTGCGGCCGCGGCTGCCGCCGCCTCTTCCAGCCTGGTGGCGATGTACGCCATCTCCTGGGTGTCACGGGTGAGACCCTTCTTCTCGTTGGAGCAGATCGGCGTTTCTTCTACTTTGTCGAAGAACTGCTGCACGGCTTCGTCAGTAGGCTCTTGCCAAGTTGGGTCAATCCCGTGCGAGTCGCACAGCGGCATCATTGCGCGGATGCGGCTGAGCGCAGAATTGTTGCACAGCGGGACGACGCCGTGCGGCAACCTGAAGACCTCAGGATGATCGGGGTCATATTTGAACAGCTCCTGCAGCATCCCGTTGAGCTCCAGGATAGTGAAGTTATAATTGAGGCCCGGGCGCAACCTCATGATATCTGCCGCATTCTCAAACTTCCAGGCGGACCTCTTCCTCTCCTGCAGGGGGGCGAGGCGGCGGCGGAGAAAGTCTGCGCCAACTGCGCCTACAGTCAGCCCGGCAAGCCTGAGGCGAAGGATCCGGGCAGTGGCAATCTTAAGTCTACTGTCTTCCGGGGCCAAATCGCTCCAGTCGTTGCCGCGTACTACTGGGGCTTGGCGACGGGCGGTGAACGGCTACGGGTTCTCCTCTACGATCCAACACCAATTGGCTCTCCACTCATCCCACTTGCCCGCGGAGCTCTCCCACTAGATAAGCTTCCTTCTTGTGGGTCCTCGAGATCCAGGAGATTCCGCCAGACAGAGGCTCTCCCCTCTCAACTCGGGGCGTAAAGTAATGGCGGAAAAGAGCGACATTGGGGAAGACTCCGACAAAGTTTTCGCACAGATGTGTGAAAACTGCCATGGTCAGAATGGCGTTGGGGGTGAAGTCAAGGAGGTGGAACCCATAGGTGTTCATGATGTCGCAGAAGAATTCAGAGAAGGGCGGGCAGAGCCCGCAGTAGAAGAACAAGGCGAAGAACGCGTATCCGTTCGGGAACATCTCGCAAGCAATGGCTGGGAATACCTTGGTGCGCGGATGCGCCCGCATCTCCCCCGACCAGAAAAGGTAGAACTTCTCCCTCAGCTACCTCGCGGCAAGCTGGGGGGGAAGACAGCCCGCTTCTTCCGCAGTGCCGCGAGCCGCAGCGCCTCGGCCGACTTCACGGTCTTCCCCTTCTCGCCTTTCGGAGCCATGGCGGGAACAGTGAGGGTGGACGACAGCGCTGGTGGTGCTGGTGGCGACGGGGGG
>LR738711.1:890272184-890327126 GCA_902687465.1 Secale cereale | reverse complement strand
GGGGGGGGGGGGGGGGGGGGCAGAGCGCTGCTCTCTTTCAAGCTTTGGGAAGAAGGGGAGCGGCGGAGATTGAAGAAGCAACGGGCGAATGGACGAACTGCCCCTGTCCCCCTGCTTATAAAGGGGGAGGGGGCGGACGTTCCGCATTTCCGATTAAAGAAACCGCACACGATCTCTCCCACGACGCCGCGTTCGACGCGTGCCGTTAGGGGAGGGCGCGGCGGATACGGAGTAAGATACGGCGAGAACCAGGCCGCGCGTGCCCGTCCACTATTTTGGGCCTGGCCCAACAGCGCTCGGCACCGTGTATGGCCCAGGCCCGGGGGCTCCTGTCGGTGTACTAAAGTAGGGGTACCCTTAGTACCCCGAACTTGTTCACGGGCAGTCGCAACGTCCCGCGGCCAGGTTTGCCGGGTGATCGCCAAGGTTCTCCGTGGCTCCTTTGGAGCCATTCAAGAACAAAGTATTTAAGCCAAGGAGGCAAGGCCCCGGCAAGAGGCGCTTGCCGGGAAGGCCATTCGAGGCACAAGACCCTGGCAAGAGGAGCTTGCCGGGAAAGCCAACCACGGCATCTCAAGAAACTTGTCGCGACGCGCCACGCATCCCGGCAAGGCCCGGTGAGCGACAAGCTCCCGAAAGCGACAAGATAGCGACCGCGGCAAGGCGCTTGCCGCGACAAGCTTCCACTCGGTACCTACGCTCCAGCACATCCACCCACGTGTCGCTCTGGGATCCTCCCAGGCGTACGTGGTGGAAGGCTGTGCAGCCAGGGGTACGCGGTGGCAAGCGGCGATGACAAGGATGCCATCGTGGCGAACGGTGGCGCCCCTGACGGCCACTTTTTGCACTGTTTGGGCGACGGCGATGGGCATTTAATGCCCTTGTCCCCTGCCGTCAGCGTTAGGTATGGAACACTGTAACACCTACCACGCTTTTTACATTTTTACCCTCAACTGCGCCGCCACCTGTCGGTGACCCCTTGAGCATATAACAGGAGGCCCATGCGCACGTAGGAGGGGGGTTAGACATTCGAACACTCCCACGCTCGGTCCCGTTAGCTGCTGGAGTATACTATAGCTTCCAGCGCTCCTGAGCCAAGAACTCAATACAAATCGAAGCAGGAGTAGGGTTTTACGCATCCGTGCGGCCCGAACCTGGGTAAACTGCTCGTGTACCTCGCCTCGATCCGCTCTTTGTGCAATCTCCGCCCCCTGCCGTACCGAAAAGGGGCTCCGTCCCCATAGGTGTTCGTGGGTGGATCAGTTTCCCCGACACCCACCCTCGTGGGCCCCCTTTGGCTCCCCCGGTGCCCCTCTTCCTCCTATATATATCCTTGTACCCTGAAAACATCGAGGCAACATACGAAACCCTAATTCCACCGCCGCAACCTTCTGTTCCCGTGAGATCCCATCTTGGGGCCTCTTCCGGAGCTCCACCGGAGGGGGGTCGATCACGGAGTGCTTCTACATCAACACCATAGCCTCGCCAATGAGTTGTGAGTAGTTTACCATAGACATTCGGGTCCATAGTTATTAGCTAGATGGCTTCTTCTCTCTCTTTGGATCTCAATACAAAGTTCTCCTCGATCTTCGAGGAGATCTATTCGATGTAATCTTTTTCCGGTATGTTTGTCGAGATCCGATGAATTGTGGGTTTATGCTCAAGATTATCTATGAAGAATATTTGATTCTTTTCTGAAATCTTTTATGTATGATTAAAATATCCTTGCAAGTCTCTTCGAATTATTGGTTTGGTTTGGCCTACTAGATCTATAGTTCTTGCAATGGGAGAAGTGCTTGGCTTTGGGTTCAATCTTGCGGTGTCCTTTCCCAGTGACAGTAGGGGCAGCAAGGCACGTATTGTATTGTTGCCATCAAGGATAAAAAGATGGTATTTATATCATATTGCTTGAATTTATCGCTCTACATCACGTCATCTTGCTTAAGGTGTTACTCTGTTCTTATGAACTTAATACTCTAGATGCATGCTGGATAGCGGTCGATGTGTGGAGTAATAGTAGTAGTGTCAGGACCCCGATCCTAAGTCACACCGATCTAGATGTAACACGTCATATCACTTTGCGGCCTCACGCACGGTAACCCCACGGGTGCCACCTTACCTGGCCCGGGACCGTTTGCGCATTTTGGCACATGTATATGACAGTGTCGCTAGCATCCATATGACAGAGAACCCGGGTCGACATGGCTAGTTATAAACCAAAAGTGGCACTAAATTACAGAGACAGGCATCCATGACCCAGCAACGAACGTGTCGGTCATCAACGTATGAACCCAAGTCGTAGCAAGCTACATGGACTTAAAGGAACAACGCGTGACATTTCCCCTAAGGGACAGACACAGGAACGAAGAAGGACACATGCCGGCCAGCCTACGTGTTCCGAGCAGTAGCAAGCTACCAAGGCTCATTGGAATCACTAGGAGGCATTTCCCTGTAAGATAGGCTACCAAAGGAAAACAACTAGGTGTCGGATCCCACACATACCAAGCATTTCAATCATACACGCAATATGCTCAATATGTGCAAATACAACATTGCATCACAACAGAACTCTATGACTCAAAGTACTTTATTTAAAAGGCTCCAAGAGCCATACATAACATAGTCATACAGGTAGGGGTCACATGACCCAACACTCAAGTCATACAGTCATACAAGCACAAGCGGAAGCTACATGTCTGAGTACAGACATCTTAGAAAATAAAACAGGCTTGGTGTAGCCTGACTATCTACAAGGCCCTTCACAAGCTCCAGATCACCGTCTGGGTGTCAAGCTACTCGTCGACGTCAACGTCTATGTAGAACCCATTAGCAGGGGCAGGGTTCTCCTCTGCAACAGTTATTAAGCAAACATGAGTACAAAGGTACTCAGCAAGTCTTACCACAGAACCTAACATACATGCAACATTATCAAAGGGGGTAGTGGAGTTTATAGCAGAATGCCAGCTTTGACCTTGGCTAACCTATACTACAACTCTCAACGGATTGCAAGATGTTATTACGAACACGAGTCCTCTAATCACCACATCAATACACTACCGAGGATCCTCTTCCGTCATCCTACGGAAGGGCCATCCACGGCACTCACGCTTATCTTGAGGCTTTTAGTAGTATCCATCAACTTGTCTATGAACTGTAAGAGTAACCAAGTAGTTCGTACCGCGAACAACGGCTATTCGAATAGTTTGATAACCCTGCAGGGGTGTACTTCTTCACACATGTTTTCACCACTTAGCGTCTGCACACGACATGTGCTCGGCAGACTTCAAGCGAAAGCCGACGTGGGTGTAGACCACGAACTAACCAACCACGCAAGTCTCTCGTCCAGGTTTATCGCCTATTTGGGTTCCATCCGTGGGGAGATCCGGCCGGGGTGTCGCTCACGGCCCCAAACGATGTGTACAGGGTTCCCGAGTCACCAAACGGGCAACCGGTACACCATGCCACGTACCTGTCGCATCACAGCCCATCCCGAGGGTCAGCGCTGTGCACGACCTCCAGTAAACTATAAACACCAGAAACTAGTTGCAACTCCTGGACAGAGTACAAGGGCAGTCAATAAGTCGAGCAGGGTCATATTTCAGGGCCCAATGTGTGGTAGTAGCTGTAACTTGAATCACACACACAGATCTCGGGTCCTATGGACGATTCCAATGAAACAACCCACCATGTACTCCTACATGGCCTTTCATCGATACCTTTACCAAGCGTATTCCACACTTCCCTCTCTTTATCGGTAAGATCATTTCACTCTGATCCATCACCCAGATGAACCAGACCAGACACTACTCTAAGCATAGCAGGCAACATAAGTAAATAGCATGGTGGATCACACATCACATGGCTCAATCAACTCCTACACATGCTAGTGGGTTTCAACTATTTACTGTGGCAATGACAGGTCATGCAAGGGAATAGGGTTCAACTACCGCAGCAAGTAGCAATTCACGCGCTGTTGCCTTAATGCAGTAAAAGAGAGCAGGAGCGAGAAGATTGGGTTTGTATCGGAATGATCAATGAATGCTTGCCTGACAAGGTAGTTGTCGGGTACTGCTCTTCAACTGGATACGCAGCAGTATCCTCGGGAGCAGGACCTAACACAGGGAATACCGACGATACAATCATTAACAAACAAATGCAACAATATGATGCATGTTTATGACATGGCAAGATGCATGTGTGTTGGCTAATGCAACTAAAACCAGAAGGGTTTGAACCTATTTGAATCAAGGATTCAAATTGAAGTTCAAACTATTATTTAAATAAGTGCATTATCATGTTTTTGATATATACATCAAGTTAACTTGTTCAAACATGCATGAAACCAGTGCCATTAGAAAGATTGGATTTTTCTGATCATTTTTCATATATAAATCTTTTCCATCTGAGCTATGGTTGATTTTATATGATTTTTAGAAGTTTTGGGTATTTTTTCTGGAATTTCTTGAATTATTTTAAATCTAAAAATCCCAGAAAAACCTTTACTGCGTCAGCATGAAATCATGCTGACGTCAGCCAGTCAACAGGGCCAGTCCAGGTCAAACCTGACCAGTGGGTCCCTCATGTCAGTGTCATAGCTAATTAACTGAGTTAATTAGAGTTTAGTTAAAACTAATTAGCTGTCAGTGGGGCCAGGGCCCACGTGTCAGTGACTAAACTAGTTAACTAATTAATATTAAAATAAAACCTAAACTAAGTTTGACTTGCGGGCAGGGCCCACATGTCATTGACCCAGGGGGTCAAACCCGGGGTCGAAACAGGGCCAACTCGCCGGCGTTTAGCCGCTGGCGAGGCCAAACGCGGCGGCGTGCTTCGGAAAACGTCTACGGTGCACGGCTCGAGCTGTGGCAGGGTGCGTTGGAGAGCTCTTGCTCTTCCGCATCGGATGGTGGTGGTCGCCGGACCTGGGGTGGCCGGAGACGACGGCAACGAGCTCGACGGCGGCGACCGGCGTCGGGCGTGTGTGGAGATGCGGCTGCAGGTGCCTAGGCGATGCGTGCGTAGCACCGTTCGCATCTATGTGCTGTGGTGAGTGCGATGGACGGGTGCCGGTGACCAAATGGTCACCGGAGCATCACCGGCGACGAGCACGACGGCGGTGCGTGCGGTGGAGCTACGTGCAGTGTGTTACAGGGCAAGAGGGAGCCAACGGAGAGGGGGAGGAGGTAGCTAGGCTCACAGCGGTTGCAGCAAGCACCGAAGCGAGCTCGAGGGTGGTCGGAGCTGAGCAGCACGTCGAGGGGGATCTCCGCGGCCGGAGTTGGGGAAGAAGAGGTCGGGGGCGTCTCCAGGGCGGGCGAGCGCTCGGGGCTCGGCCTGTTCGAAGCAGTCGAGGACGGCGGAGACGAGGGACAACCCGGCGGAGCTCGGGGACGACGGTGGACGTGGTTTCTACGACGGTGCAATCACGGCGGCGTCGGCCATGGCGCGGGGAGAGCGGAGGAGAGGAGCTGGGGAGAAGCGGAGGTGTCTGAGGGGTCGAGGAGGTCGTGGACGTTCGATCCATCCTTCCAGGACGGCGAGGGGGTGAAGCAAGGCGGCGGGCAGCTGCGTGGCGCGCGGCGCGGTCGCCGTCGAGCACCTGCCTGCCTGCCTGGCCGAGCCAAGCAGCTCGCTGGAGCGGCAGCTGGGCTGGGCCGGCAGGTGGGCCGGGTGGGCGCCAGGTAAGTGTTTTCCTATTTTCTTTTCCTATTTTCTTTTCTGTTTCATTTCTTTTGCAACTTTGTTCATTTAATAAAAATGCCTAAACATTTTTATAAATCATAACACTTGTCATACCTGCTGTATATAATATGAACAGTATGAAACATTATAGTTTATGATTATTTGAGCATTTAAAATATTTTATAGCATTTAAATGCCCAAATTCAAATACCATATGATTTAATCCAAAACCCTAGATTGTCCTAGAAAATTGTGCACCATTTTTGGCAGAGGTTTAAGACCAAGGTAGAAATGATGAACATTTTGAAGGGCATTTTGGGTACATTGGAAAATATTTTATCAAACCCTAGTTGTTAGGGGAGGGGTGCTGGGGTTTCTGTTAATCCCATTTCAAGTTTCTTTGAAAGTAAACATGATGCACACTCTAGTCAGGTCCTAAAGCAAGTGCTAGCTAGGGATGTGACAACTCACCCCCACTTAAAAGAATCGCGTCCCGAGATTCGGGTTCCTCCGGAAAGAGGGTGGGGTACTCAAGTCGAAGACGATCCTCCCTTTCCCAAGTAGCTTCACTCTCGGAATGATGTGACCATTGAACCTTGAGAAACTTGATATTGTGGCGTCGAGTGGTGCGCTCAGTTTGATCAAGAATACGAACGGGGTATTCTCGATATGTGAGATTGTCTTGGAGATCAAGCGTTTCGTGGTCCACTCCGCGGATAGGATCCGAGAAGCAACGCCTGAGTTGAGAAACGTGGAAAACATCATGAACTCTGGAGAGGTGCGGAGGTAGTTCCAATTGGTAGGCAACTTCTCCTCGTTTGGCAAGAATGCGAAAAGGACCGATGAAACGAGGGGCCAATTTGCCTTTGATACCGAAGCGATGGGTTCCCTTAAGAGGAGTAACCCGAAGGTAAGCCTTATCGCCGACTTCAAAAGTCACAGCCTTATGATGACTATCATATTGGCTCTTTTGGCGAGACTGGGCTGTTTTCAATCTCTCACGAACGATGCGAACTTGTTCCTCTGCTTCCTGAATCATATCCGGGCCAAAGAATTGTCTTTCGCCGGTTTCTGACCAGTTAAGAGGTGTTCGACACCTTCGTCCATATAGAACTTCGAAGGGAGCTTTACCCAAGCTGGCTTGATAACTATTGTTATAAGCGAATTCGGCAAATGGAAGACATTTTTCCCATTCCATACCGAAAGAAATGACAGAGGCTCGAAGCATGTCTTCCAGAATTTGATTGACTCGTTCCACTTGACCACTTGACTGCGGATGGAAGGCAGTATTGAAAGAGAGATGAGTTCCCATAGCATTCTGGAAACTTTCCCAAAATCGTGAAGTGAAAAGACTTCCACGGTCTGACTTAATCTCCAACGGTACACCATGAAGTGATACTATTCGAGAGATATATAAGTCTGCTAGCTGGCTAGCGATAATACTCTCCCGAACAGGCAGGAAATGAGCTACTTTAGAGAGGCGGTCGATAACGACGAAGATAGCATTATTCCCTTTCCTGGACCTGGGAAACCCGGTAATGAAGTCCATACCGACTTTGTCCCATTTCCATTCAGGAATAGCTAAAGGTTGAAGGGTGCCAGCAGGCCGTTGATGCTCTGCTTTAACTCGACGACAAACGTCGCAGTTAGCAATGAACTGAGCGATTTCTCTCTTCATCCTAGTCCACCAGAATCTTTGACGTAGGTCTTGATACATTTTGGTACTACCGGGATGAATCGTGAGAGGAGATTCATGAGCCTCCTTAAGAATCATTTGTTGTAGTTGGTGGTTCTTGGGAACCACTACACAGTTCTCAAAGAAAACAACACCTCGATCATCCATGGAGAAACTTTTAGCGAGTCCGCTAGCGATGTTCTCTTGGAGTCGTGATACACCTTTATCACGCTTCTGGGCAGCTATGATTTGATCCATAAGGGTAGGTTTCGCCACCAAGGTGGAAAGGAATCCTCGAGGAACGATGTGAAGGTTAAGCTTACGAAATTCCTCGTGGAGAAGTGGTTGACTTTGTTGTAACATTAAATTGTTACAATATGACTTACGACTTAGTGCATCAGCCATGACATTGGCCTTTCCAGGAGTGTAAGTGATTCCTAAGTCGTAGTCGGTGAGCAACTCAACCCAACGTCTTTGCCTGAGATTTAGATCCGGTTGAGTGAAGATATACTTCAAACTTTGGTGATCAGTGAAGATTTCACAGCGATTACCAAGAAGGTAATGTCGCCATGTTTTGAGTGCATGGACTACAGCTGCAAGCTCTAGATCATGAGTAGGATAGTTATCCTCATGTGGACGCAACTGTCGGGATGCGTATGCAATCACTTGACGATCTTGCATGAGAATGCAACCTAGTCCTTGTCGCGAGGCGTCGCAATAGATTATAAAGTCCTTGGAAAAGTCTGGTGGTACCAGTACAGGTGCAGATGTCAGGCGTCTTTTCAGTTCCTGAAAACTGGACTCGTACTATGGGGTCCACTCAAACTTTTTATCTTTCTTGAGGAGTTCGGTTAGAGGTTTAGCAACCTTGGAGAAATTCTCGACGAAACATCGGCAATAGCTCGCTAAGCCAAGAAAACTCCTAACTTGGTTGACCGATTCAGGGGGAGTCCAATCAAGGACGGCTTGAACTCGCTCGGGATTGACAGCAATACCCTTGCCAGAGATCACATGTCCTAGATAGGTTACTTCTGGCAACCAAAATTCACATTTAGAGAATTTGGCATAAATTCGGTGCTCTCGAAGTTTCGTCAATACCAGCCTTAAATGCTCGGCATGATCTTCCTTGTTCTTGGAGAAAATGAGTATATCATCGAGGTATACCACGACGAATTTATCCAAATACTCCATGAATATAGAATTCATTAATCGAGAAAAGGTAGCTGGGGCATTGGTTAATCCGAAGGACATGACGGTGTACTCATATTGGCCATAACGAGTAACGAAAGCCGTTTTAGGAATGACCCCGTTCTTGATTTTGATTTGATGGTAGCCCAACCTCAAATCCATCTTAGAGAAGACTGAGGATCCAGCGAGCTGATCATACAGGTCGTTGATCCTGGGGAGCGGATACTTATTCTTTATGGTGACCAAATTGACAGGTCGGTAATCTACAACCATTCGCTCTGTTCCATCCTTCTTCGTGACGAAGAGGACAGGGCAAGCCCAAGGGGAAGAACTAGGACGGATGAAACCTTTTTGCAAAGACTCATCGAGTTGTTTCTTTAGCTCAGCTAATTCTAGTGGTGCCATCTTATAAGGTCTCCTAGAGATTAGGACAGTTCCAGGGATAAGATCTATCACGAACTCGACATCTCTGTCAGGTGGAACTCCTGGCAGTTCTTCTGGAAAAACATCCGGAAAGTCACGAACTACCGGGATATCTTCGAGTTCTGGTAGAGGGCTGTCATTAAGAGAGTAGAGCTGACGTTCAGCCATTCGAGTCAAGACATTGACTATCTTGCCGGATGGATGTGTAAGTTGAACGGTCCTAGTAAAGCAATCAATTTTGGCGTAATGGGTTGTCATCCAATCCATACCCAAGATGATATTTATGTCCGAGGACTTGAGAGCGATTAAAGATGCAAGGAAAACAAGTCTACCGACAAGGATTTCATTTCCATGGCTTACCCTAGAGGTTTGCCACTTTGAACCAGGAGTTTGAATAACCATGGAAGTAGGCATGTCACAAAAGTCATGTTGTGCAATCGAGCATAGCTCTCAGATATGAACGAATGGGATGCTCCAGTATCGAAAAGAACAGATGCCGGATGGCAGTTTACAAGAAGCGTACCAAGGACGACGTTAGGATCCTCATAAGCTTCTTCAGCAGAAACATAGTTGACATGACCACGTGCAGTGGGGATTGGCTTGACATAGTTCACCTTGCCGGTTGGCTTACCACGGCCAACGAGTTTTCCTGGCTGATTCTGGGGACAATCACGCATGTAGTGTCCCGGTTCTCCACACTTGAAACATGTCACAGTGGTGGTGCGTGGAGAAAAGTTGGAGGGTGGACCTCCATAGGTCTTAGCAGGTGCAAACTGTTGAGTTGGACGAGGCGCCTCATAGGATGGTCTCGGTGTATACTTGGGTGGCAGAGCAGTGTTAGGAACCCACACACGGCGCTTGTGAGAACCAGAGCCGGATGAGGAACCAAAGTCTCGAGTATGCTTGCGGGTGGCCTCGAAGTCGGTCTGGCCTGTCTCAGCACTGATAGCCTTGTTAACCAACTTCTGGAAGGAGGTGCACTCGTGCAGACGTAGATCTCGACGAAGTTCAGGGCTGAGTCCCTTGCGGAACCTCGCCTGTTTCTTGGCATCGGTGGATACTACCTCAGGTGCATAGCATGCCAGATTACCAAACTCACGACTGTAGCCATCCACAGTTAAATGGCCCTGGGTGAAATTGCAGAATTCCTCCCGCTTGCGATCCATGAGACCTTCCGGAATGTGATGTTCACGGAATGCCTCACTGAACTCAGCCCAGGTAGTGATTTGGCCAGCAGGACGCATAGCTTCAAAGTTTTCCCACCAAAGACTGGCAGGGCCCTCAAGATGGTAGGCGGCGTAGATAACCTTGTCAGCTTCGGCCACACGGGCAGAGTGTAGCTTGTGGGTGATACTACATAGCCAGTCATCAGCATCCAGAGGTTCAGTGGAGTGATGGAACTTCGGTGGACACATCTTGATGAAATCGTGGATTGACACCACGTCATTCCTCTGACGGAACCCAGTGTTTTGCTCTATGCGTTCCAGCAGACGGTTGGTCTCTCTCTTGTTCCGTTCTGCTTCAAGCATAACTTCCGCCAAAGAGGGTGGCTGGGGCAGATTTCCATCTCTAGCCCCACTAGCCTCACCCTGCTCCTGAGCAGCAGGAGTGTTGCGAGTGTTGACCATCTTAGGAAAACAAAACAACGGTTTAGACAAGGATGGCAAAAATTTGACATAGAAGTGCAGAATGTAATGGATGACACAGAATGCAGAGATGTTCATCCGTACGACATGGTAATATAGGAACTGCTATATATACACCAGTGGTCATACACACCATACAAAGTTTAGTACAAGCCAAGGCTAAAGTACAACTGCGGTGAAAGACGATACATCCCATCAGAGGCATTCCAAGCTCCTATACATTATTTAACTGCACCTCCGGAATTCAGTACACACTAAGTCATATTCCACAACACGCGCAGGACTGTGGAAATACAACTACTACAATACTACTACTACCACGGACTAGCTCAGACATTCGCGTAGTAATCCTCGTAAAGATTACCACCGTAGCCTGGAAGTGGTACAGACGGATCTTGGAACTCGCGAGCACTCGATGGCTGAGGACCATAAGGGCATGGGTGTGGTCTCGGTCCCGATGCTGATGGTAACCGACGCCCACGTGGAGGTGTAATACCCCCAACGTCACGCCAATCCATGCGATCAGGCAGACGAGTCCGCACAGGATACAAATCCCGCATGTCCAGATATCCGGCGTGCACAGCAGGTGCAAGCCGTGTCAAAGTAGTCCAGTGAGCGGCTCGGGTGTTATACAGCTCCATTCGGAGGGCACGGACCTCACGGTCCCTATCCTCCAACATCTGAACAGTAGTCTGAAGCAGTGGCTCTTCATGAGCAGCATCAGTATACAGACCAGTGTAGTAGCCTTCCTCTCCGGGGAGTGAGGCTGGCATGTAACAGAACTCAGTGTTCAGCAACAGGGCATGCCTAGCACGGAGAATGGTCATCATCGAATAAGCGGCATCCTGCACTGCCATCTCGATGGTAATCCCGAGTCCATAAGACCAATGGATGGGATCATTAGCTCCGGGATATGAGGGGTATATCCGGACTGTGCAGAAATACTGACTTTGATTGAAATCCCGATACTGTTCCTCCACAGTGTATTCAGGATACCAGCGATAACCGGTCTCAGTCATCACACGGACTAGCATGGCCGTGTGACCGGGCACATTAATGCACCGAGTCAAACGAACCACTTGGTGAGGAATGCGGCCAGACATCTGAAACACGAAATAATGCAAAGGCATTAGTGTTTCTGGAAGAAATCGGGCAGCATAACAACTGTAAATGCTCAAACAAGATTTGAGACATCATACAAATGATAGCATAGCCACTCAACAATTCCATATCAAGGTTCCGGTTCAACAATCATCATACTCAAAAGGATAGAAACTGAACTGAGGCTTGAAACCAACAATCCTAAGAGTTTACGGATTAGTAACACGTGAACCTAGTAAGGATAAGAGGCCTAGTCCTAAATCCCCGTAGAAAGAATAGACAGACTCAGATCAGAAGGGCATAAGGTAAAGGAGTAAAAAGAGCCTTACGTTCCCTTCCACAATCAATTCCCCTACATATAACTAAGAATTTTTCTAGACTCAACATCGACCAGTTTGGCTTGAGAAACCTACAGGCAGTCCAGCTCTGAGCCAACGCTGTCAGGACCCCGATCCTAAGTCACACCGATCTAGCTGTAACACGTCATATCACTTTGCGGCCTCACGCACGGTAACCCCACGGGTGCCACCTTACCTGGCCCGGGACCGTTTGCGCATTTTGGCACACGTATATGACAGTGTCGCTAGCATCCATATGACAAAGAACCCGGGCCGACATGGCTAGTTATAAACCAAAAGTGGCACTAAATTACAGAGACAGGCATCCATGACCCAGCAACGAACGTGTCGGTCATCAACGTATGAACCCAAGTCGTAGCAAGCTACATGGACTTAAAGGAACAACGCGTGACATTTCCCGTAAGGGACAGACACAGGAACGAAGAAGGACACATGCCAGCCAGCCTACGTGTTCCGAGCAGTAGCAAGCTACCAAGGCTCATTGGAATCACTAGGAGGCATTTCCCTGTAAGATAGGCTACCAAAGGAAAACAACTAGGTGTCGGATCCCACACATACCAAGCATTTCAATCATACACGCAATATGCTCAATATGTGCAAATACAACATTGCATCACAACAGAACTCTATGACTCAAAGTACTTTATTTAAAAGGCTCCAAGAGCCATACATAACATAGTCATACAGGTAGGGGTCACATGACCCAACACTCAAGTCATACAGTCATACAAGCACAAGCGGAAGCTACATGTCTGAGTACAGACATCTTAGAAAATAAAACAGGCTTGGTGTAGCCTGACTATCTACAAGGCCCTTCACAAGCTCCAGATCACCGTCTGGGTGTCAAGCTACTCGTCGACGTCAACGTCTATGTAGAACCCATCAGCAGGGGCAGGGTTCTCCTCTGCAACAGTTATTAAGCAAACATGAGTACAAAGGTACTCAGCAAGTCTTACCACAGAACCTAACATACATGCAACATTATCAAAGGGGGTAGTGGAGTTTATAGCAGAATGCCAGCTTTGACCTTGGCTAACCTATACTACAACTCTCAACGGATTGCAAGATGTTATTACGAACACGAGTCCTCTAATCACCACATCAATACACTACCGAGGATCCTCTTCTGTCATCCTACGGAAGGGCCATCCACGGCACTCACGCTTATCTTGAGGCTTTTAGTAGTATCCATCAACTTGTCTATGAACTGTAAGAGTAACCAAGTAGTTCGTACCGCGAACAACGGCTATTCGAATAGTTTGATAACCCTGCAGGGGTGTACTTCTTCACACATGTTTTCACCACTTAGCGTCTGCACACGACATGTGCTCGGCAGACTTCAAGCGAAAGCCGACGTGGGTGTAGACCACGACCTAACCAACCACGCAAGTCTCTCGTCCAGGTTTATTGCCTGTTTGGGTTCCATCCGTGGGGAGATCCGGCCGGGGTGTCGCTCACGGCCCCAAACGATGTGTACAGGGTTCCCGAGTCACCAAACGGGCAACCGGTACACCGTGCCACGTACCTGTCGCATCACAGCCCACCCCGAGGGTCAGCGCTGTGCACGACCTCCAGTAAACTATAAACACCAGAAACTAGTTGCAACTCCTGGACAGAGTACAAGGGCAGTTAATAAGTCGAGCGGGGTCATATTTCAGGGCCCAATGTGTGGTAGTAGCTGTAACTTGAATCACACACACAGATCTCGGGTCCTATGGACGATTCCAATGAAACAACCCACCATGTACTCCTACATGGCCTTTCATCGATACCTTTACCAAGCGTATTCCACACTTCCCTCTCTTTATCGGTAAGATCATTTCACTCTGATCCATCACCCAGATGAACCAGACCAGACACTACTCTAAGCATAGCAGGCAACATAAGTAAATAGCATGGTGGATCACACATCACATGGCTCAATCAACTCCTACACATGCTAGTGGGTTTCAACTATTTACTGTGGCAATGACAGGTCATGCAAGGGAATAGGGTTCAACTACCGCAGCAAGTAGCAATTCACGCGCTATTGCCTTAATGCAGTAAAAGAGAGCAGGAGCGAGAAGATTGGGTTTGTATCGGAATGATCAATGAATGCTTGCCTGACAAGGTAGTTGTCGGGTACTGCTCTTCAACTGGATACGCAGCAGTATCCTCGGGAGCAGGACCTAACACAGGGAATACCGACGATACAATCATTAACAAACAAATGCAACAATATGATGCATGTTTATGACATGGCAAGATGCATGTGTGTTGGCTAATGCAACTAAAACCAGAAGGGTTTGAACCTATTTGAATCAAGGATTCAAATTGAAGTTCAAACTATTATTTAAATAAGTGCATTATCATGTTTTTGATATATACATCAAGTTAACTTGTTCAAACATGCATGAAACCAGTGCCATTAGAAAGATTGGATTTTTCTGATCATTTTTCATATATAAATCTTTTCCATCTGAGCTATGGTTGATTTTATATGATTTTTAGACGTTTTGGGTATTTTCTGGAATTTCCTGAATTATTTTAAATCTCAAAATCCCAGAAAAACCTTTACTGCGTCAGCATTACATCATGCTGACGTCAGCCAGTCAACAGGGCCAGTCCAGGTCAAACCTGACCAGTGGGTCCCTCATGTCAGTGTCACAGCTAATTAACTGAGTTAATTAGAGTTTAGTTAAAACTAATTAGCTGTCAGTGGGGCCAGGGCCCACGTGTCAGTGACTAAACTAGTTAACTAATTAATATTAAAATAAAACCTAAACTAAGTTTGACTTGCGGGCAGGGCCCACATGTCATTGACCCAGGGGGTCAAACCCGGGGTCAAAACAGGGCCAACTCGCCGGCGTTTAGCCGCCGGCGAGGCCAAACGCGGCGGCGTGCTTCGGAAAACGTCTACGGTGCACGGCTCGAGATGCGGCTGGGTGCGTTGGAGAGCTCTTGCTCTTCCGCATCGGATGGTGGTGGTCGCCGGACCTGGGGTGGCCGAAGACGACGGCAACGAGCTCGACGGCGGCGACCGGCGTCGGGCGTGTGTGGAGATGCGGCTGCAGGTGCCTAGGCGATGCGTGCGTAGCACCGTTCGCATCTACGTGCTGTGGTGAGTGCGATGGACGGGTGCCGGTGACCAAATGGTCACCGGAGCATCACCGGCGACGAGCACGGCAGCGGTGCGTGCGGTGGAGCTACGTGCAGTGTGTTACAGGGCAAGAGGGAGCCAACGGAGAGGGGGAGGAGGTAGCTAGGCTCACAGCGGTTGCAGCAAGCACCGAAGCGAGCTCGAGGGTGGTCGGAGCTGAGCAGCACGGCGAGGGGGATCTCCGCGGCCGGAGTTGGGGAAGAAGAGGTCGGGGGCGTCTCCAGGGCGGGCGAGCGCTCGGGGCTCGGCCTGTTCGAAGCAGTCGAGGACGGCGGAGACGAGGGACAACACGGCGGAGCTCGGGGACGACGGTGGACGTGGTTTCTACGATGGTGCAATCACGGCGGCGTCGGCCATGGCGCGGGGAGAGCGGAGGAGAGGAGCTGGGGAGAAGCGGAGGTGTCTGAGGGGTCGAG
This sequence comes from Secale cereale, assembly GCA_902687465.1. Lineage (NCBI taxonomy): Eukaryota > Viridiplantae > Streptophyta > Magnoliopsida > Poales > Poaceae > Secale > Secale cereale. The sequence goes on along the minus strand of LR738711.1, from coordinate 890,311,497 downwards.
GAGGTCGTGGACGTTTGATCCATCCTTCCAGGACGGCGAGGGGGTGAAGCAAGGCGGCGGGCAGCTGCGTGGCGCGCGGCGCGGTCGCCGTCGAGCACCTGCCTGCTTGCCTGGCCGAGCCAAGCAGCTCGCTGGAGCGGCAGCTGGGCTGGGCCGGCAGGTGGGCCGGGTGGGCGCCAGGTAAGTGTTTTCCTATTTTCTTTTCCTATTTTCTTTTCTGTTTCATTTCTTTTGCAACTTTGTTCATTTAATAAAAATGCCTAAACATTTTTATAAATCATAACACTTGTCATACCTGCTGTATATAATATGAACAGTAGGAAACATTATAGTTTATGATTTTTGGAGCATTTAAAATATTTTATAGCATTTAAATGCCCAAATTCAAATACCATATGATTTAATCCAAAACCCTAGATTGTCCTAGAAAATTGTGCACCATTTTTGGCAGAGGTTTAAGACCAAGGCAGAAATGATGAACATTTTGAAGGGCATTTTGGGTACATTGGAAAATATTTTATCAAACCCTAGTTGTTAGGGGAGGGGTGCTGGGGTTTCTGTTAATCCCATTTCAAGTTTCTTTGAAAGTAAACATGATGCACACTCTAGTCAGGTCCTAAAGCAAGTGCTAGCTAGGGATGTGACAAGTAGATGCAGAATCGTTTTGGTCTACTTTCACGGACGTGATGCCTATATATAATGATCATGCCTAGATATTCTCATAACTATGCGGTTTTCTATCAATTGCTCGACAGTAATTTTTTCACTCACCATAGAATTCTGCTATCATGAGAGAAGCCACTAGTGAAACGTATGGCCCCCGGGTCTATATTTATCATATTACTTTTCCTTCAACTAGCCAATTTTTGTTGTCGTTGCTTATTTGCTTTATTTACTTTCTGTTCTTATACCAAAAATACCAAAAATATTATCCTATCCTATCTATCAGATCTCACTTTCGTAAGTGACCGTGAAGGGATTGACAACCCCTTATCACGTTGGCTGCGAAGTTCTTATTTGTTTGTGCAGGTGCGAGGGACTCGTGCGTGGTCTCCTACTGGATTGATACATTGGTTATCATAAACTGAGGGAAATACTTACACTACTGTGCTGCATCACCCTTTCCTCTTCGAGGGAATACAACGCAAGCTCGAGAAGTAGAAACAGCCCCTAGTTTATATTTGCGTGTTCTTTATATTCTTGCAAACCTACCTCGTTACACCTACAAAGTACTTCTAGTTTTATACTTGTTCTAGGTAAAGCGATCCTCAAGCATGCGTAGAGTTGTATCGGTGGTCAATAGAACTTGAAAGAATATTTGTTCTACCTTTAGCTCCTCGTTGGGTTCGACACTCTTACTTATCAAAAGAGGCTACAACTGGTCCCCTACACTTGTGGGTCATTCCGCGCTCATATGATGGGCACCAAAGGATAGCAACATAACCACAAGCAAATTAAACCAATCATAGCAATTCACCAATTACCGGTAGGACAACGAAAATCTACTCAGATATCATAGGATGATAACACATTATTGGATAATAATATGAAGCATAAAGCACCATGTTCAAGTAGAGGGTACAGCGGGTTGCGGGAGAGTTGACCGCTATAGATAGATGGGGTTAGGTGATGAAGATGTTGGTGAACATGATGGAGGTGTTGGTGTAGATTGCCGTCGGACGACGATGGCCCCGGTGGCACTCCGGCGCCACCGGGAGCGAGGGGGAGAGATCCCCCTCCTTCTCCTTCTTCCTTGGCCTTCTCCCTAGGTGGGAGAAGGGTTCTCCCTCTTGTCCTTGGTCTCCATGGCATGGGAGGGGCGAGATCCCCTCCGAGATTGGATCTGTCTCTCCGTCTCTCTCTATTTCTGCGTTCCCAGATTCCGGCCTTTCACCGTTTCTTATATTCCCACATATCCGTAACTCCAATTGGGCTGAATTTGGGACATGATCTCTATCCGGATATTAGCTTTCTTACAGCGAAAGAAGGGCCCCAACTGCCTTACGGGGTGGCCACAAGGGCCCAGGGCGCGCCTGACCCCCTGGGGCGCGCCCCCTGCCTCGTGGCCCCCTCGAGCATCGTCTCGCGTTGATTCTTCTTCCCAAAATTCATAAATATTCCAAAAAAATCTACGTCCGGTTTTATCCCGTTTGGACTCCATTTGATATGGATATTCTGTGAAACAAAAAACATGCAACAAACACGAACTGGCACTGGGCACTTGATCAATATGTTAGTCCCAAAAAATAGTATAAAAAGTTGCCAAAAGTATATGAAAGTTGTATAATATTGGCATGGAACAATCAAAAATTATAGATATGACGGAGACGTATCAAGAGGTCGGCCGACCCCTATAGGGTGCGCCCAAGGGGGCAATCCTACTCCTACTAGGAGTAGGAACCCCCTTTCCTAGTCCAGCTAGGAGAAGAAGGAAGCGAGGAAGAAGAGAAGGAAGGAGGGGGCGCCGCCCCTCTCCCTAGCCCAATTCGGACTAGGCCCATGGGGGCATGCGCGGCTAGCCCTTGGATGCCTTGCTCTCTCTCCCCTAAAGCCCAATAAGGCCCATTACTTCCCCGGTGGTTCCGATAACCCTTCCGGCACTCCGATATTTATCTGATGACCCCCGGAACTCATCCGGTGTTCGAATAACATCGTTCAATATAGCATTCTTTATGTCTCGACCATTTCGAGACTCCTCATTATGTCAGTGATCTCATCCGGGACTCCAAACAACCTTTGGTACATCAAAACAAATAAACTCATAATACCGATCGTCATCGAACGTTATGCGTGCGGACCCTACGGGTTCAAGAACTATGTAGACATGACCGAGACACATCTTCTGTCAATAACCAATAGCGGAACCTGGATGCTCATATTGGTTCTTACATATTCTACGAAGGTCTTTATCAGTCAAACCGCATAACAACATACGTTGTTCCCTTTGTCATCGGTATGTTACTTGTCCGAGATTCAATTGTTGGTATCATCATACCTAGTTCAATCTCGTTATCCGCAAGTCTCTTTACTCGTTCCGTAATAAAAGGATTATTATGATGTGTGCTACTTCTCGAGCTTCCGTTTTATTCCCTCGAAGAGGAAAGGGTGATGGAACACAGTAGCGTAAGTATTTCCCTCGGTTTTTGTGAACCAAGGTATCAATCCAGTAGGAGACCACGAGCGAGTCCCGCGCACCTGCACAAACAAATAAGAACTTCGCAGCCAATGTGATAAGGGGTTGTCAATCCCTTCACGGTCACTTACGAAAGTGAGATCTGATAGATAGGATAGTATAATATTTTTGGTATTTTTGGTATAAGAACAGAAAGTAAATAAAGCAAATAAGCAACGGCGATAGAAATTGAAGGAAAGTAATATGATAAAGATAGAGCCGGGGGCCATAGGTTTCATTAGTGGCTTCTCTCATGAAAGCAGAATTATACGATGGGTGAACAAATTATCGTCGAGCAATTGATAGAAAAGCGCATAGTTATGAGAATATCTAGGCATGATCATTATATATAGGCATCACGTCCGTAACAAGTAGACCGAAACGAGTCTGCATCTACTACTATTACTCCACACATCGACCGCTATCCAGCATGCATCTAGAGTATTAAGTTCATAAGAACAGAGTAATGTTTTAAGAAAGATGACATTATGTAGAGGGATAAACTCAAGCAATATGATATAAACCTCATCTTTTTATCCTCGATGGCAACAATACAATACGTGCCTTGCTGCCCCTGTTGTCACTGGGAAAGGACACCGCAAGATTGAACCCAAAGCCAAGCACTTCTCCCATTGCAATAACTATAGATCTAGTGTCGGGACCCCGATCCTAAGTCACACCGGTCTAGCATGTAACACACCATATCACTTTGCGGCCTCACGCACGGTATCCCCACGGGTGCCACCTTACCTGGCCCGGGACCGTTTGCGCATTTTGGCTCACGTATATGATGGTGTCACTAGCATCCATATGACAGAGAACCCGGGCCGACATGACCAGTTATAAACCAAAAGTGGCACTAAATTACAGAGACAGGCATACGTGACCCATCAACGAACGTGTCGGTCATCAACGTATGAACCCAAGTCGTAGCAAGCTACATGGACTTAAAGGAACAACGCGTGACATTTCCCCTAAGGGACAGACACAGGAACGAAGAAGGACACATGCTGGTCAGCCTAAGTGTTCCGGAGCAGTAGCAGGCTACCAAGGCTTAGTGGAAGCACTAGGAGACATTTCCCTGTAAGATAGGCTACCAAGGGTAAACAACTAGGTGTCGGATCCCACACATACTAAGCATTTCAATAACATACACACAATATGCTCAATATGTGCAAATCCAACATGGCATCACAACAAGACTCTAATAAACAAAGTATTTATTCATTAGGCTTCGAGGAGTCAGATATTACAAACATGGGTCTCACGACCCAACATTCAGAGCATACAAGCAACAAGCGGAAGCACAACATGTCTAAGTACAGACATCTACAAATGAAAAAGGCTGAAGAGCCTGACTATCTACAACACTCGTCCAAGATCGTAGCTGAGGTAACAAACTACTTGTCGAATTCCAAGCGGAACTACTAGTGAGACGTCAATCCTATCTGCAAAAACATAATTAAGCAAACATGAGTACAAGGTACTCAGCAAGACTTACATCAGATCCTATCATACATGCACTTGTATCAAGATGGCAAAGTGGGGTTTAGTTGCAGCAAGCCAGCTTTGACTCAGTGGCTATTCTATTCTACGACTGCTGGTAACTCTTTTGAGGTGGTGCACACGAGTCCACTAAGCACCACACAATACACCACTATGGATTCATCCCCGTCTCCCTACGAGAAGGCCATCCATAGCACTCACACTTGTCTTGAGTATTTTAGAGTATCCACTTCAAGTTGTCTATGTACCATGTAAGCATCCAAGAAGTCCATAACCGTGGACCCGGCTATTCGAATAGATCATGTTAACCCTGCAGGGGTGTAATTCTTCACACACGCTCTCGCCACTTACCGCCATGTACATCTCGTGTATCTCGACAACCTTCAAGCGGAAGCCTGACGAGGGTGTCGGCCACGACCTGACTAACCACACAAGACTCTAGTCCAGGTTCATCGCCTATTCGGGTTCCATCCGTAAGGAGATCCGGCCGGGGTGTCACTCACGGCCCCAAATGATGTGCGCAGGGTTCCCAAGCCCACCTCGCCAAGTGGATCTACGCTTGGTACATCGTGCCACGGTGCCTAGTCTGTCCCAAGCCCACCTGGCCAAGTGCCACTTGGTAGACTACTAACACTACCTACAAACACCAGAAACTAGTTGCAACTCCTTGACAGAGATCATGTTGATTAATAAGTCGAGAGGGGTCGAGTTACCGGAACCCAATGTGTGGTAGTAGCTAGTCATTGGACAACATACTCAGAACTCAGTTCTTAGGGACGGTTCCAGTGAGACAACCCACCATGTACTCCTACATGGCCTCTCACCGCTACCTTTACCAAATCGCGTTCACACACTTAACTCTCAGCATCAAAACATATCATTCCACTCCAATTCATTCCCGATGAATCAGACCTGACACACTCTAAGCAATAGCAAGCAAGGCATGGTAAGATCACAACATGGCTTCAATCAACTCCTACACATGCTAGTGGGTTTCAACTATTTACTGTGGAATGACAGGTCATGCAGAGGAATGGGTTCAACTACCGCAGCATAAAGTAGCAGTTGAAGTCGTTGTTGTCCTAATGCAATAACAGGGAGCAGGAGCGAGAGAGGGGTTGTATCGGAATGAACAAGGGGGTTTGCTTGCCTGGTAAAACAACGTGCAGAGCACTGCCCCTCTGACAGGTACTCTGGATCGGTCTCCGGAGCTGGACCTATCGAGAAGAACGGTGCCGACAATCAAACACAAGCATATGCAACAATATGATGCATGATCATGGCATGAAGATGTGATGTTATTTGAGTTAATGCAACTAGCATTCTATTTAAAAGAAGTCCATTTGAACCAAGGGTTCAAATGCAATTCCAAAATTAACATTTAAAAGTGCCATTTATGTGTTTTCACCTATGCAGCAAGTATAAGTTGGTTAAACATGCATGAAAATGCCATAAACAGATTCCTTTTATTTTTCTGATCATTTTTCATATATAAATTATTTCATTCTGAGCTACGGTTGAATTTCTGTGATTTTTTGAAGTTTTAAACAATTTCTGAAATAAATAAATCATTTAAGATTTATTTAAATACCAGAATTGGAATACTGCGTCAGCATGACCCAAGCATGACGTCAGCAGGTCAAAGGGCTTGTCCAGAGTCAAACCTGACAGTGGGGTCCACTGGTCAGTGACTCAGTTAATTAACTGAGTTAATTAACACTAAACTAATCCTAACAGAAAGTCAGCAGGGCAGGGCCCACATGTCAGTGGCTAATCTAATTAACCAAAATTGCTTAATTAAACTAAACAATCAACTAACTGAAGGGGTGGGGGCCCGCCTGTCATTGACCCAGGGGGTCAAATCCTGGTCAAACCCCAGCTAACATGCCGGCGTTTAGCCGCCGGCGGCAGCAAACGCGGCGGAGGGCGTCGGGATTTCCATTCCGGGGATCTTTTGCGCAGCGGAGACCATCTACGGGGAGCTGGAGCTCACCCGCATCCATTCCAGCCAACGGCAGTAGCTAGGGCGGCCGGAGCTCGCCGGAAACGAGCTCGCGGCGGCGCCGGAGTTCGGCCCTCGTCGAAAAAGGGGCTACAGGGCACGGGGAGGCCAACGGAGGGGTGCTACGGGCTTCTGGCAGTGTGGTGAATGCAGTGGCGTGCTCGGTTTTGAGCGTGCGTGGCTGTGGCCATGGCGGCGGCATCGCCGGCGGCGGTGAGCTTGCGGTCGCGGAGGGGATCGGGCTACAGCACGCGCAAGAGTGAGGGGACAGGGGGGAAGGAAAGACGAGCTCACGGCGAATGCAACGCGACGAACGGTGAGCTCGGGGAGGTCCTGGTGCGGTCGGGGCAGCGAGGGGGATCCACGGCGGCCGGCGGTGAAGATGAGGTCGAGGTCGAGGCCTCAGGGCGTCCGGGGTCGATTCCTTCAGCTTGGAGATGCACGGCAGCGAGGCGGAGATCGGGGGCTCGTCGGAGAGGCGAGGGGGGGCGGTGGCTACGGTGGTTGCGATCGGCGGCGATGACGGCGGTCGGGACCGAGCACGAGAGGGAGATAGAGGAGGGGAGGGGCGACGAGAGAGAGCCAGAGAGGTAAGGGGAGGTGCGTGGCGTCGCGAGGCGTCTTCCAGGCAGCGAGGGGGAGGACAGGCAGGCAGGAGGCGTGGCGCCCTCGCCGTGTGCGCGCGCCGGCCACACGCCTCGCCTACTGGCGTGAGGTTGGTGGTGACTGGCTTGGCCAGTGGGCCGGGCCAGCTCTGCCTGGTTGGGCTGCAGGTAAGCCAGGTAAGTTCTTTCCTTTTTCTATTTTTTTCTGACATTTGTTTGATTTTAAAGAAAATCATTTAATTTATTCTGTCAATTTGCAGGGACTAAAAGGAGTAATCCAAAGCCCCACACAAAATCCAGAATTATTGGACATATATAATAAATATATAATAAATATATATATCCAATGCAAATATTTATTGCATTAATTCCAAAAGCCCAAAATAATTATTTATGAGCTCCTAATAATATTTGTTTGATTTTTATCTCTAACCAATATTTTCAGAGAGCATCATGAACATTTTCTTGGCACCTTTTGGAGCAATTTTTATTTGGGTCATTTTTCAAAAGGGTTTTCAGAGGGTTTCACAAGTCCTCAATTCAATTTCATTTGAAAAATTAAACATGATGCAAACATCAAGACTAGCCTAATGCATACCAGAACTAGGGTTGTGACATCTAGTAGGCCAAACCAAACCAATTATTCGAAGAGACTTGCAAGGATATTATAATCATACATAAAAGATTTCAGAAAAGAATCAAATATTGTTCATAGATAATCTTGATCATAAACCCACAATTCATCGGATCTCGACAGACACACCGCAAAAATATTACATCGAATAGATCTCCTTGAAGATCAAGGAGAACTTTGTATTGAGATCCAAAAAGAGAGAAGAAGCCATCTAGCTAATAACTATGGACCCGAAGGTCTGTGGTAAACTACTCACAACTCATTGGTGATGCTATGGTGTTGATGTAGAAGCACTCCGTGATGGATCCCCCCTCCGGTGGAGCTCTGGAACAGGCCCCAAGATGGGATCTCACGAGAACAGATGGTTGCGGCGGTGGAATTAGGGTTTTCTTCTGCAAAACACATATCATGTGGTGAATAAAAATATAGTCCCGAGTATAGTTACCGATAGACGAAGACGAAAGAGGGGATGCCTTCCCGGGGCATCCCCAAGGTTAGGCTTTTGGTTGTCCTCGAATTTGACCATGGCGTGCCTTTGTCATCCCCAAGCTTAGGCTCTTGCCACTCTTTGTTCCATAATCCATCAAATCCATACTCAAAACTTGAAAACTTCACAACACAAAACTTAGCCAAAAATCTTGTTTGCTCCGTTTGTATAAGAAAACAAACCACCACTCAAAGGTACTGTAATGAACTCATTACTTGTTTATATTGGTGTTAAACCTACTGTATTCCAACTTCTCTATGATTCATACTCCCCAATACGACTCATAAATTTATCAAAATAAGCAAACAACACACGAAAAATAGAATCTGTCAAAAATAGAATAGTCTGTAGTAATCTGTAACTTTCGAATACTTCTGTAACTCAAAATAAATTGAAATAAATTGGTAAACATGAGGATTTTGTCTATTAATCATCTGCAAAAAGAATCAACTAAAAAGCACTCTCCAGTAAAAAAATTACATCCAATCTCGTGAGCGCTAAAGTTTCTGTTTTTACAGCATGATCACATAAACTTCACACAAGTCTTCCCAAAGGTTCTACTTGGCACAAACACTAATTAAAACACAAAACCACATCTAAATAGAATCTAGATGCAATATTTATTCCTAAACAGAAACAAAAACAGAGAAAATAAAATTGGGTTGCCTCCCAACAAGCGTTATCGTTTAACACCCCTAGCTAGGCACGATACAAGAATAGATCTAGGTATTGCCATCTTTGGTAGGCAATCCATAAGTGGCTCTCATAATAGATTCATAAGGTAGTTTAATTTTTGTTTCTAGGAAAGTGTTCCATGCCTTTCCTTAACGGAAATTGGAATCTTATATTTCCTTCCTTCATATAATTAATTGCACTAATCGTTCTAAGGAAAGGTCTACCAAGAATAATGGGACATGAAGGATTGCAATCTATATCAAGAACAATGAAAGCCACGGGCACATAATTCCTATTGGCAACAATAAGAACATCATCAATCCTTCCCATAGGTTTCTTAATTGTAGAATCCTCAAGATGCAAATTTAAAGAACAATCATCAAGTTCATGGAATCCTAACATATCACACAAAGTTTTTGGAATTGTGGAAACACTTGCACCCAAATCACATAAAGCAAAGCATTCATGATCTTTAATCTTAATTTTAATAGAAGGTTCTCACTCATAATAAAGCTTTCTAGGGATAGAAACTTCTAATTCAAGTTTTTCTTCATAAGTTTGCATCAAAGCATCAACTAGGTGTTTGGTAAAATTCTTATTTTGACTATAAGCATGCGGAGAATTTAGTATGGATTGCAACTATGAAATACAATCTATTAAAGATCAATTATCATAATTGAATCCCTTGAAATCCAAAATAGTGGGTTCATCACTATGCAAGTTTTAATCTCTTCAATCCCATTTTTTGCAATTCTAGCATCAAGATCTAAAAACTTTGAATCATTGGGACGCGTTTTAACTAAAGTAGACTCATCTCCAGTCCAATCTTTATCAAGATTCATACTAGAAAACAAGGATCTAATAGGAGACACATCAATAACTTTTAGATCTTCATCTTTATTTTCATGATAATTAGAAGAACACGCTTTCATAAAGCAATCTTTTTTAGCATGCATCCTAGCGATTATTTCTTTGCACTCATCAATGGAAATTATCATGGCTTTGAGAGACTCAATTATATCATGCTTAGGTGGAATAGATCCAAATTTCAAAGAATCAACATCAAGAGTAATTATATCCACGTTTCTAGCCAACTCATCAATATTAAGCAATTTTTTCTCAAGCAAAGCATCGAAATTCTTTTGCGAATTCATAAACTCTTTAACACTAGTCTCAAATTCAGAGGGCATCTTACCAAAATTTCCATAAGAATTGTTGTAGGAATTATCATAATTATTAGAGGAATTACTAGGAAAAGACATAGGCATAAAGTTTCCTCTATAAGCATTATTACCAAAATTATTCCTACCAACAAAATTCACATCCAAAGATTCATTATTATTTTCAATCAACGTCGATAAAGGCATATCATTACGATCAGAAGAAGCACTCTTAGCAGCAAATAATTTCATAAGTTCATCCATCTTTCCACTCAAAACACTAATCTCTTCAATAGCCTGCCCTTTTTTACTAGTAGATCTTTCGGTGTGCCATTGAGAGTAGTTAACCATGATATTATCTGGGAGTTTGGTAGCTTCTCCTAAGGTGGTTTCCATGAAAGTGCCCCCCGTGGCCGAATCTAAAAGATTTCTAGAAGCAAAATTCAAGCCAGCATAAAAGTTTTGTATAATCATCCATAAGTTCAAACCATGTGTAGGGCAATTACGTATCATTAATTTCATTCTCTCCCAAGTTTGTGCAACATGCTCATGATCTAGTTGCTTAAAATTCATAATATTGTTTCTAAGAGAGATAATCTTAGCGGGAGGAAAATACTTAGAGATAAAGGCATCTTTGCACTTATTCCAAGAATCAATACTATTTCTAGGCAAAGAGGAAAACCAAGTTTTAGCAGGATCTCTAAGTGAAAACGAAATAGCTTCAATTTAACAATATCATTATCCATATCCCTCTTCTTTTGCATATCACATAAATCAACAAAGTTGTATAGATGGGTAGCGGCATCTTCACTAGGAAGGCCGGAAAATTGATCTTTCATGACAAGATTCAACAGGGCAGCATTGATCTCACAAGATTCAACATCGGTAATAGGAGCAATAGGCGTGCTAATAAAATCATTATTGTTGGTATTGGAGAAGTCACATAATTTGGTATTGTTTTGAGCCATAGTGACAAGCAAGCAATCCAACACACAAGCAAACAAGAGGCAAGCGAACGGAAAACACACGAAAAAAGAAGGGCGAATAAAACGGCAAGGGTGAAGTGGGGGAGAGGAAAACGAGAGGCAAATAATGTAGTGCGAAGGATAAGGGTTTGTGATAGGTACTTGGTATATGACTTTTGCGTTGATCTCCCCAGCAACGGCGCTAGAAATTCTTCTTGCTACTTCTCGAGCTTGCGTTGTATTCCCTCGAAGAGGAAAGGGTGATGCAGCAGAATAGTGTAAGTATTTCCCTCAGTTTTTGAGAACCAAGGTATCAATCATGTAGGAGACCACGCGCGAGTCCCTCACACCTGCACAAACAAATAAGAACTTTGCAGCCAACGCGATAAGGGGTTGTCAATCCCTTCACGGTCACTTACGAAAGTGAGATCTGGTAGATAGGATAGTATAATATTTTTGGTATTTTTGGTATAAGAACAGAAAGTAAATAAAGCAAATAAGCAACGGTGACAGAAACTGAAGGAAAGTAATATGATAAAGATAGACCCGGGGGCCCTAGGTTTCACTAGTGGCTTCTCTCATGAAAGCAGAATTCTACGATGGGTAAACAAATTATTGTCGAGCAATTGATAGAAAAGCGCATAGTTATGAGAATATCTAGGCATGATCATTATATATAGGCATCACGTCCGTAACAAGTAGACCGAAACGATTCTGCATCTACTACTATTACTCCACACATCGATCGCTATCCAGCATGCATCTAGAGTATTAAGTTCATAAGAACAGAGTAATGCTTTAAGCAAGATGACATGATGTAGAGGGATAAACTCAAGCAATATGATATAAACCCCATCTTTTTATCCTCGATGGCAACAATACAATACGTGCCTTGCTGCCCCTACTGTCATTGGGAAAGGACACCGCAAGATTGAACCCAAAGCCAAGCACTTCTACCATTGCAAGAACTATAGATCTAGTAGGCCAAACCAAACCAATAATTCGAAGAGACTTGCAAGGATAGTATAATCATACGTAAAAGATTTCAGAAAATAATCAAATATTGTTCATAGATAATCTTGATCATAAACTCACAATTCATCGGATCTCGACAAACACACCGCAAAAAGATTACATCGAACAGATCTCCTCGAAGATCGAGGAGAACTTTCTATTGAGATCCAAAAAGAGAGAAGAAGCCATCTAGCTAATAACTATGGACCCGAAGGTCTGTGGTAAACTACTCACAACTCATTGGTGAGGCTATGGTGCTGATGTAGAAGCACTCCATGGTCGATCCTCCCTCCGGCGGAGCTCCGGAATAGGCCTTAAGATGGGATCTCACTGGAACATAAGGTTGCGGCGGTGGAATTAGTGTTTTCTCTGTTGCCTCGATCTTTTCAGGGTACATGGATATATATAGGAGGAAGGAGGGCATCGGGGGAGCCAGAGGGGGCCCACGAGGGTGGGGGCGCGCTTGCCCCCCCCCTGGGCGCGCCCTGGACCCTCGTGGCCGCCTCTCTCGTTCCCTCAAGTGTACTCCAAGTCTTTTGTGAAGATACAGTTCCAAAAATAACTCTCTCGAAGGTTTCATTCCGTTTGGAGTCCGTTTGATATCCCTTTTCTGCGAAACACTGAAATAGGCAAGAAAACAACAATTTGCACTGGGCCTTGGGTTAGTAGGTTAGTCCCAATAATAATATAAAAGTGTATAATAAAGCCCATTAAACATCCAAAACAGAATATATAGTAGCATGTAACAATCAAAAATTATAGATACGTTGGAGACGTATCAATGTGTATTACCGAGAGGGCCCAGATATACCTCTCCGACACTCAGAGTGACAAATCCTAATTTTGATCTATGCTAACACCACAAACACTTTCGGAAACACCTATAGATCATCTTTATAATCACCCAGTTACGTTGTGACATTTGATAGCACACAAGGTGTTCCTCCAGTATTCGGGAGTTGCATAATCTCATAGTAAGAGGAACATGTAGCAATAGTAGTAAAACTAAACGATCATAGTGCTAAGATAACGGATGGGTCTTGTCCATCACATCATTCTCCTAATGATGTGATCCCGTTGATCAAATGACAATACATGTCTATGGTTAGGAAACATAACCATCTTTGATTAACGAGCTAGTCTAGTAGAGGCATACTAGGGACACTCTGTTTTGTCTATGTATTCACACATGTATCAAGTTTCCGGTTAATACAATTCTAGCATGAATAGAAGACATTTATCATGATATATGAGCAAATATAAATAACAACTTTATTATTGCCTCTAGGGCACATTTCCTTCAATTTCTTCTTAAAAGGCAGACACAAAGGATAAGAAGGATGGCAGGGGGAACTCCATATGGTCGAAACGCAGTCGACACCTCAGAATCAGGAAGCACTTGGCCAATGGGAGGCTGGGAGTCCTGGACATAGGATGTTGGGAACTGGCTCTGGGACACGACAAGGGTCTGAATAAACTCTTGCGTGCTCATGTCCTACAGTCATAAGTACCAGCAAGAGTGGCGCACATTACACACCAATAGTAGGAACTAACACTAAACATGGACAATATAAACAAACACTATATATGGATAGTATGAACAAGCACTACCACATGTACAGACGGATGATCTAGTTCAACACAACATCTCAAATCATAGCAAAGAGTTCAACAAACTAGCACACATACTTGCATACTAGCATACTACACATCAAGCATACTACCAATACATCCATCACCAACCGCTAGCTATCAATCCTTACCAACATGGAAACAACTCCTAGCATGCTTCAAATCCATCACTAGTAGCTACCAGAACGTCACACCCACACAGACCGGGGATGTACAATGTTACAACATGGTCACAGATATAAAGCCTACCACATGCTCACAGATCTAGCTAGAACTAATAAAGATAAGGGGGTAACTGAAGTCACAGACGCCATTAGATCGGCCGCGACAGAGGCACTGAACATGTCGGAGAAGTCGAATTGTCGACACCGTCAACCAATGGTCGGAGCAGGAGCGCCGCCTACCTGGTCATCCTTGTCGATCTACACCGGAGGGAAAACTTGAGAGGGTGGGATGGTGGCGGGAGTTTTGGTGGTGACGTGAGGGAGGCTATATAGGGCGGCCGATTCAACGGGAGGTCACGCCAATTCCTCCTGCCGCTTTTTCGAAGACGGGCGCAAGCTCTCGCCATCTTCATGGATGCAGGAGGTCAGGGCTACGCCTCCTTACCATGCATCGCTCGAGTCTGGCTCGGTGGAAACGACCGATTCCGTCGTTCCAAGCGGGCCTGACTGAGGAGTGCTTTAAGGTTTGTGTGGAAAAAGAATCTGGTGTAGTCTAGGAAACCAACAACCTATTTTCTTCATGTACATGCCTAGTTGGGCTTGATGCAAGCAACCAAACATGTCCCAAGAAGGAGCGGCATAAGGCGTCCCGAAAGGCTACTGTTCTTTTCTTTTCCCTTCTGCTCACATCAGGACGCGACCTGTTCGGAGGATCGGCATAAACCCAATCACCATATTCCTTGCTTTTCTCCTCATATATTTTAGTCCCACACTCCTTGAACTCGTGACCAACTAAGCCACATAATTTACAAAATCTCGCCAGTTTCTCATATCTAACAAGGTACAACTGGCTCTTTTTCGCTCGAACGATGCTTCCAAACTTAGTGAGTGGCGGCCGGACGTCATGCCACACTCTCACCCAGACATAATCATCATGAGTATTACCGTTGAGGCGCATATCTAGAATCTGTCCAACACCCTTCAGCAGTTTGTCTATCAAAGTCTTTCTCACAATAGCCTCTAGACCCCTCGGACACAAATCCCTGTCGTTGTCGTCTCCCAACACATTTCCTCTACAAGCCCTTGGACAACAAATCCCCGCCAGTGTCGCCTCCCAACACATTACGATTGGGGAACATGTTCAGAAAGGGTTGAGAATAATATCTTCGGAAAGCTGAGGTCGATTGGCAACGGATCACAATGTAATCTCTAATCACGAACATTTAAAAAAAGGTGTTGCATATATATCTTACAAACTTAATAAATGTTTCTTCAATTAGGACATGCGATTTTCAAGGTACACGCTTCAACTGAAAGGAAAGCAAGAGTACATATAGAATTATGGAGTTCATGAACTCCTTCCAAGTAAAAGATGATATGATAGTTGTTTTTCAAAGTACATCATTCTTCATTTAGGACACAAAGTGAATCACAACATGCGAAGCCAAACCCAACCACTCGTGTCGGTGTACAAAAAGAGGGGTACACTTTTTGTACCCCTATGACTGTGCACGGGCAGTCTGAGCCACGGGCACCACCACACCAAGCATGGCAAGGGAGGTGCCAGGGTAAGATCGAAGCTCGATGGAACTGGAGCAACACCAAGAACAAGACCACAAAGAGCAAAGGGACGAAGCAGCTTCCCCCGGCAAGATCCTTGCCGGGGGCCAGTTTCAGCAGCCCTGGCAAGATCCTTGCCGGGGGCGGCTCTGGCAGCCCCAGCAAGACCCTTGCCACGGCAGCTCGTCCCACGCCTACGGAACGGATCACCCTTGAGTCCACTGCCCCCATGGGGCAAGGATTCGGGAGATATCCCCGTGGTGGCATGCATATCTTTGTGAATACATTCAAGGTCAGATACACACACTAAGAAGACGACGACCCTTGGCGGGATCCCAGCCAAGGAGGACCACAAGGCCTCCGACAAGCACATTGCCGGGGATGATAGCAGGCGCCACGGCAAGGCCCTTGCCGAGGACACCCGCAGGGCCACCATCAGGCCCACACCAACTGAGTTTCCACCGCCCCATGCAGCTGCCGACCCAACCAGCTGGGCAGGCACCTGCGTGGCAACATGCAGATCTTCGTGGAGAACCACCATTGCGCCACCTCAGCTGCCTGCTTGCCTACATGGCACCTTAGGCATTGCTGGCCAGGGCGCGTGTCAACGCAAGAAGGAGCGGCGACGGACAAGAGGGATGTCTCCCCCGTCCCCGATAAAGCAAGGACACCTAAGCTAGGCGCATTAAATGCGCCTTGTCATGTAATGCGAGGGATAACCTCGCATCACTGTACCCTTTCCACCTCCTGTGTACCACTATGGCGACCCCTTTTCCCTATAAAAGGAGGCCCGAGGCGACCAGGAGAAGGATTCGGCTCTTTAGAACTCCTCACGATTCGGCTCTTTAGAACTCCTTGCGACTCGGCTTTTTGGAGCTCCTCACGCCCCATAGCCAGCTGAAGAACACAAACATATAATCCACCAAAGCGGGAGTAGGGTTTTACGCATCTTTGCGGCCCGAACCTGGGTTAAGGAACCGTGTGCTAACTATTGGATCCACTCTTCTCTCAACCCCGCGCCCCGCAACCGTAGTAGGGATTCTTGTGATCCCATAGGTGTCGTTCCAAATACACCGACATCTTTGGCGCGCCAGGTAGGGGGCGCAGTTGTGAGAATCGGCTTTAGTAGTCAGTTCGACGCTTCTTCATCATCATGGCGCCCTAGAAGAAGATGACGGTGGCAGTTGGTCAGTCGGAGGCCGGATAGCCCGTCCCGACGCGGGTGAGCAGCGGACCGGTCACGGAAAGGACCCGGGGCGATGCTCGCAAACACCAACACCATCCCAGCAGCCAGAGTTTGGGAGGCGGCGATGTTTGTTTGCCTGGTAACGGGCCACACACCGCCATGTCCAAGGACGGAGCCGGGCCCTCCGCGAGTGGCGCGGGGCCTTCCAAAGTTGCTGCCGCATCACCCGAAGGCGACGCAAGGGCCTCCAGGACCCCCACGCCGGCGCCCACACCACGCTCCTCCCAAGTAGCGTGCGACGAGCGGCATCATCGCGCCGAAGATCCCGGGCGTCGCCACGGGAAGATCCCCGAGCACTACTCCCGGGACGTAGAAGACCTGCCCGCCCGCCGGAGCGTTGGTGGAAACGGCATGCGACCGCGGGATCGTGACGGAGCTCCTCCTGACACGGTCAGGGGTCGAAGCACGTCGCGGTCCATGCAGGTTTCGCTACCGCTAACCCCAGCCGAAGCCCTGGCACGCACGCAGTTGCTCCTCGACTTTCCTCCCGTTACGGGGAAACTCGACGAATGGAGAGCCACCATCCGAAGCCTTGTCGCAGTCGCCAACAAGGATGAACCAAACCCAGCGGAGCTCCCAGGTCGACGCTCTGATGGAGTCCCACGCACCGGTGGCAGGGGGACCGACAACACCGTGGCTACGGTGCATTCACCTCCCCCTCGCCCGGTACCGCGTGTGTCGACTCGTCGGGACGTCGCGGGCGACGCCATCTCCATAGCGTCGTCCGACCCATGGACCCGCGGCGACCAGCGTCAAGTTCTTCAGGACCGAGCTCATGAAGACGCTCGAACCACCATCGAGCGCCGGCGCGGAGCGCGCCACCAATCAGACAGGCGAGCGGGGCCTGCTGTGGACCGCACAACACCGTAGAGCCCTGGAGGTCTACCTTACGAGGTAGGCTGTCCGGCTTTTACCCGTGAGCTGCGGCAGTTCCAGTGGCCCACTCACCGCACCTTCAAGCCCGACGTTGGCGAGAAGTACAACAGCAAGACCCACCCGTCGGAGTTCCTCAACATCTACACCATCGCGATGCAAGCTGCCGGAGCCCGCGACGATAAGGTGCTTGCGAATTACTTTCCGTTGGCTCTTAAACCTAACGCCATGTCGTGGTTGATGCACTTGCCAGTAGACTCTATTTCCTCCTGGTCAGATTTGTGCCATGAGTTTGTTGGCGCCTTTACTTGAGGTCACCAAGCCCATGGCGAAGCAAGTGATCTGCACATCATACCCCAGAAGGAAGGCGAGAGTCTACGCAAGTACATACAGAGGTTCAGCCGGGTACAGTACAATATCCCTGATGTTCACCCTGCCGCCATCATCAGCGCGTTCCATCAGAACGTGCGTAACCGCAAGATGTGTGAAGAACTGGCGATGACCAAGGTGAAAGATGTGGCAGAACTCTATGTTCTCGCTGACACATGTGCCCGGGCTGAAGAGGGAAGGAAGTACCCTGGCAAAGATGCCAGCGCGGAAACTGACTCTTTAGATGACGATACTACCACCCCGGCAAAGAAAGGCCGGCACCGCAACAGGAAGCGCAATGGTAAAGTCGTGCTTGCCGTCGAGGGATCTGATGACACCGGCTCCGCCAAGAAACCAGGGCGGGTGACCCCAGCAAGAAAATTGCCGGGTGTGTCGCCTGCCGGACCTTGGCGGCTGCCGAGAAGCCAGGAAACTCCGGCAAGCGATATTGCAAGATCCATCGCACCAAGGGCCATGATCTCCAGGACTGCCGACAGGTTGAGCTCCTTGCTGAGAAGCAGAGGGCTGAATATGAGAGGCGGGACAAGGAGAAGGGCCAGGATGGTGCTGAAGGGTCCGACAAGAAGCGTGACGGCCAAGCAGGCCGTCGCGGCAAGGATAAACAGCAGGAGAGGCCTGCCCGGGGCCGTGACAGAAGGCCCGAAGACGACGATCACGAAGAGGACGACGAGTCCGGCGACCAAGAATTTCAGAAGGCTACGGAGGCCATGTGCGTCGATGGCGGCGCCTCGCTGCATACTTCTCACCGCCAACTTAAACAGTGGGCGCGCGAGATTACAGCAGCAGAGCCATCGTCCGGTGCCCAAAAGCCGCTGAAATGGTCCAGCACACCTATCATTTTTGACACTGAGGATCACCCTGATCACACTACTGCGGTTGGGTGCTTGTCGTTGTTGGTTTCACTGACGATACGCAACCTCAAGGTGACAAAGATGCTAGTCGATGGCGGGGCCGGCCTGAACCTACTCTCGCCCACCGTGATCGAGAAGCTGCAAATTCCTGAGGGAGACCTCGAAGAGACGGGCACGTTTAAGGGGGTCAACCCGGGGAGAATTCAACCAAAGGGGAAGGTCACGCTACCCGTGACTTTTGGGAGTGATCTGAATTACAGGACGGAAAGGATTGTGTTCGATGTTGCCAAGATCCCCTTGCCTTACAACGGGATCCTTGGCCGCCCAGCGCTGGCCAAGTTCATGGCAGCGTCACACTACGCCTACAACACCTTGAAGATGCCAGGGCCTGTGACGATCATCACCATCCCCTCCGATAAGAAAGATGCGCTAATTTGCGCTGACCAACTGTACCAGCAAGCGGTTGCAACATCTGCCGCTACGAGGGCACTTGCTCCTGCCACTGGAGCCCCGGGAGGGAAGAAGAAGAAGGCCGGTGAGAACTCAGACACCCACTCCGGCAAGCGCACCTCTTTGGAGTGATGTGCTCCCGTCGAGGACATGCCAGAGAGCTCCGCCGGAAAGAAGAAGACCGGTGAGACCTCGGACACCCACTCCGGCAAGCGCACCTCTTCGGAGTGTCGCGCTCCCGTCGAGGACGTGCCAGAGAGCTCCACCGGCAGGAACAAGAGGTCCAGGGCCACGCCGCCGGGAACCAACAAGGTTTCCGTCAAGGAGCACAGCACAGGAGGGGCTTTCACCATAAGCTCCTCCCTTGACGACAAATAGGAAGACGCGCTCGTCATCTTCCTGTGGGTGAATGTCGACGTGTTTGCATGGCAAGCATCTGACATCCCCGACGTTCCCAGGGAGGTGATTGAGCACCACCTTGATGTCTGTCCTCATGCGCGGCCCGTCAAGCAGAAGGTCAGGAAGCAAGCTTTGGAACGGCAAGAGTTCATCACAGAGGAGATCCGGAAATTAGAAGCTGCGGGTTTGGTGAGAGGAGTGCTCCATCCAACGTGGTTGGCCAATCCAGTGGTAGTGCGCAAGGCAAATGGGAAGTGGAGGATGTGTATTGATTACACAGATATCAATAAAGCTTGTCCCAAGGAACCCTTCCCGTTGCCGCGCATCGACCAGATTGTTGACTCCACGACAGGGTGTGACATGCTGTCATTCCTCGATGCCTACTCCGACTACCACCAGATCTTCATGGCGAGAGAAGACGAAGAGAAGACATCATTCATCACCCCATGTGGTACGTATTGTTTCGTATGAATGCCCTTCGGGTTGAAGAGTGTTGGCTCGACGTTTGCAAGGAAAGTCCAGATTGGTTTTGAACCCCAGCTCCATAGAAATATGGAGGCTTATATGGATGATACAGTGGTCAAAACCAAGAACAGGGCAACCCTTATACCGGATTTACAAGAAAAATTTGTCAACCTACGCAAGATCAACCTCAAGCTGAACCATGAGAAGTGCGTCTTCGGCGTCCCGTCCGGCAAGCTTCTCGGGTTCTTTGTGTCGCAGCGTGGGATAGAGGCCAATCCGGACAAGATCAAAGCTATAGAACAGATTGAAGCACCCACACGGGTCAAGGATGTGCGATGGCTTACTGGCTGAGTTGCCGCCATGAGCAGATTCATTTCCAAGTCTGCCGAGTGCGCCCTTCCTTTTTTCAAGATTTTGAAAAAGGCAGGCCCAATGGAGTGGACGCCAGAAGTCGAAGCAGTATTGCAAGACTTGAAGAGGTATCTTTCCTCCACGCCAGTACTAGTTGCGCCTAGACCACAAGAACCGTTGCAGCTATACTTGGCGGCAACAAACCAGGTGGCCAGCGCCGCACTAGTGGCGCAGAGACAAATTGATGATGAGGTGATAGCAGCGACAGAGCCTGATGCCATTGGTGTAGAGACGACACGGCCGGTTGGAGTGCCGCCAAGGAAGAAAATGATGCAGCACCCAGTCTACTTTGTTAGCTCCCTCTTGCAGGGGGCTAGATCGAGGTACTTCGGTGTGCAGAAATTGCTCTTTGGCCTTCTTATGGCCTCGAGGAAGCTGCGTCACTACTTCCAGGCGCACGAGATCACTGTCGTCACTCGCCTCCCTCTACAACGGATATTGCACAATCCAGATGCAACGGGAAGAATTATAGAGTGGGCACTGGAGCTGTCCAGCTTTGGCCTCAAGTTTGATAGTACCTCGACGATTCAAAGCCGAGTCCTGGCGGAGTTCGTTGCAGAATGGACCGCGACGCCTGATGGAGAAGTCCAAGAAACTGCTCTCCCCGGCAAAGAGGCGAGTTGCAACTGGATCATGTACTTTGATGAAGCTTTCTCCTTACAGGGCGCCGGGGCTGGCGTACTGCTGGTCGTGCCCACTGGAGAGCACCTCAAGTACGTTGTCTAGATGCACTTCCCCAGGGAGGTATCAACGAACAACACTGCTGAGTACGAGGGGCTGCTTGCTGGTCTTAGGATCGCGGCAGACTTCGGAATCAAGAAGCTCATTGTCAGGGGTGACTCGCAGCTTGTCGTCAAACAAGTCAACAAGGATTACCCGAGCCCGTAGATGAAGGCCTATGTCGATGAAGTGAGAAAGTTGGAAGAGCGCTTTGATGGTATACAGGAGGAGCACGTTCCCCGAGCGGAGAACGACATCGCCGATTACCTGTCAAAGCGCGCTGCCCTCAAGCTACCTGTGGAACCAGGTACCTTTGTGCTTCAGCTTTCTTAGCCATCCGTTGATCCATCAACACAGCAGAACAAGAGGAGGTAATCAGGGCCCGGCAAGTACTTTCCCGCCGAGCTCCCCGGAGCCGCCGGCAAGGATGTTGCCGGAGACACTGAGCCCGCCACTGGATGGCTAGCTCCGGCGGAGCGTCAAGCTCTTGCCGTCGAGACAACCGCTCCTATCGCGGAGGAAATGTCTTTAGTCCTCGCCGTCGAGCCCCAGGCTCCAGCGTGGGCACATCATACCGTCCGATTCCTCCAAACTGGGGAACTTCCTGAGGAGCAGGAAGAAGCGGAAAAAGTTGCCCGTCGGTCTGCTATGTACCAGTTCGTCCATGACGTCCTGTACAGAAAGAGACCGAACGGCGTGAAATTGAAGTGTATCCCTCGAGAGGAAGGACCGGGGTTGTTGCCAGAGATACATGGAGGCATATGTGGATCCCACATAGGGTCAAGAGCCCTTGCCGGCAAGGCATTTTGGCAAGGCTTCTTCTGGCCCACTGCCCTCCAGGATGCGACGGCACTGGTCACCAGGTGTGAAGCATGCCAGTTCCATTCAAAGAAACTTCATCAACCAGCTCAAGCCCTTCGAACCATTCCTCTCTCCTGGCCTTTCTCGGTCTGGGGGCTCGACATACTGGGCCCTTTCCCCCGCGCTGTCGGGTGCTTTGAGTACTTGTACGTTGCAATCGACAAGTTCACAAAAGTTGCCGGAGGTGGAGGCAGTGAGGAAGGTCACAGCTCAGTCAGCCGTCAAGTTCTTCAAGGGACTAGTGTGCCGTTTTGGTGTACCCAACAGGATCATCACCGACAACGGCACGCAGTTCACAAGCCGCACCTTCATGCAATATACCCAAGACCTCGGCAGCAAAGTATGTTTCGCTTCCGTTGCTCACCCCCGAAGCAATGGTCAAGCTGAGAGGGCAAAAGCTGAAGTGCTACGAGGATTAAGGACAAAGACCTTTGACAGGCTACACAAGAGCGGAAGGAGAATTGCCGACGGTTCTTTGGTCGATCAGAACAACGGCAAATCGAGCCACCGGCCAAACACCCTTTGCCCTGATATACGGGGCAGAAGCAGTTCTCCCCACTAAACTCATATATGGGTCACCTCGAGTGCTCGCTTATGATGATCTTGAGCAAGAGCAACTGCGGCAAGATGACGCAATGCTCCTGGAGGAAGATCGTCTTCGGGCGGCTGTGAGAGCAGCACGCTACCAGCAAGCCTTGCGCCGCTACCATAGCCGCAAGGTCCATGCCCGAAGCTTTGAGGAAGGCGACCTTGTTCTTCGGCGCGTGATGACCCACAACCGTAAGGGATCTATTGTAGTGTTTTCGATAAGTAAGAGTGTCGAACCCAACGAGGAGCAGAAGGTATTGATAAGCGATTCTGAGCAAGAAATTACTGCAAGCACTGAAAGATAACTTTTTAGGGGTTTTCTCAATATAGGCAACAGGAAGGTAAAAGCAAGCAATGTAAAAGGCACTGAGAGTAACAAGTGGCCCAATCCTTTCTTAGCAAAGGAGAGGCCTAGCAAGTGAACTTATAAAGACTAAAGCGTTCCTGAGGACACACGGGAGAGGTAGTCATGTGCTTTCACCATATTCCGTATCGATACTATGTTATGTGTTGATAAGTGTTGAGTGGATGGATCTATGCTAGTGCACTCTCTAGACTAAGATGAGTGCACTCTTATGATTAAACACCTTGCAGGCATCCGCAAATACAAGATAGAATTTAAGGCAAAAGCCTAACCATAGCAATACGATCGAGGATCCATTATTCCCTTATGCAAAAGCGTGCGAACTGGGGTTCAGGTTTCTGTCACTCCGGCAACCCACCATAAGCATTCTTTATACACAATGTATTCTCCTAGGTCCTTAATAAGGCGAAGTGTTGGGTGTTCAACTCACACAACACCACTAGTAGAATGACAACACAACTTAAGTATCAAACAACACATATTACTTTAACAGCATATGACTACTAACAACAAGACTTTCCCCATGTCCTCAAGAACTAAGGTAACTACTCACGAGACATAAAGGAGATCATGATCAGTGGGGATAAATAGGTGATAAACAATCTGGACATAATAATATTTCTCCAACAAAACTCAATAGCATTCACCACAAAGTAGTAATCAACACCGATGGAGTAGAGAGGATAGGTAGTACGAGTTACAACACAAGTTGCGATTGTAAGATGAGATTTGGATGAAGATGGAGATGGTGCTGGTGTTGGGGATGGTGTTGATGATGATCTCGATGATGCCCGTGACGATGGTGATGACGATGGCGACGATCTCCCCTTCCGGGAGGTGATCTCCCCAGCGGAATCTGCCCGCCGGAGATGGTTTTTTCTTCTCTGTAGGTTTCCGCCACGGAGCGGCGGCGGAACTCCGTAAAAATTCCCGTCCCTAGGGTTTTTGGATAACGAAGAGCATATATGCAAAAGGGGGCGGCCAGAGGTGGGCCAGGGGCTCCAGGCGCCCCCCCGGCGCGGCCAGGGGGCGCGCCCCCAGGGCGCCTGGGCACCCTGTGGCCCCCCTTTGGTTGCCCTTTCGCGTGCCTTCGTGATCCGTCTGAAAAATATCTCCCGTCAATTTTCAGGTAATTTGGAGGTATTCTTCTTCAGCAACTCAGCGTCCACTTTTTACTGCTGAATCCTGCGTCTGCTGCTTCGGCATCGGAAAGTTTGCAAACTGTGTAAAATAGACCAAAACAACATAAGAACATCACCGTAACGTGAAATATATCAATGTATAAGGATAAATTGTGATACAAAATAGTGATGCATTTTGGACGTATCAACACCCCCAAGCTTAGACCTCGCTTGTCCCCAAGCGAATATGAACTCGGTAAACTTGTCCACAAGTTTAGAGAGTGAAGTGTCGATAAATAGAATACGGACTAGAAGCATCATAGTTTCTTTACCAACTCAAATATCCTCAACATCAATCTTCAATTCATAAAGCCCTTATAAAAGAGTGATAACACTTATATTCGAAAGTAGGGCTAAGGAAACTCATTATATCATGGCAAACATGTCCTTTGGTCAAAGAACAACAAATAGATTTAACTTTTGCTCTTATATTTTGATGAGATCAATTGAAGCTTTTTGAAATAACATGTTAATAGGCAAGAAGTGAAAGTGTTAACACAAAGGAAGATATTTGCCTTAGCTGGGCATGACAAACAACTTACTTATCGAATGATAATGTCAACAAGGATATGATATGACAAATCTTAATGCAGCTTTATATGAATGAATCCTTATCAACATCAAACGTCTGCTCTCTTTGAGAAATAGAAGGAAGTAGAAATAACTGACTCAACTTAAAATTAAAAGACAGGCCCTGTTCTAGGGTAGTAGGGAAAACTCATGTGCTATCCTCAAATCAAACAGAATGAAAACAAGTTTTGAGAGGTGCATGATTTGTCAACGAATGCTAATAGATAACTCAACTACTTCTTGAGCTGGACAAGTTTCGAGGAACGGCTCCCGCACGAGGACGATCACATCCTCTTATTCTCCTTTGTTTATCACTGCCAAAGTTTTCTGATTTCTCATGAACAGAGCGTGAAGGAGGGTTTGTTTGTTATATTATTTTCGAGCCGGGCACACTCTTTGCCAGTTCCTTCTCGCATTATGGGTTTGCACATTAGACATGCAATCCCGGGGTGAAGCTTGTCCAATTCAAGAAGACTATGAATTAGCTATTACTTCCTCATGAGCTAAAACAGAGGCACAAAATAGAAGATTTTGAACATTTAAGGACAACACATAAATTATATACTTTTAGGAGGTGGTAGTGGAATACCACGAGTAGGTAGGTATGGTGGACTCATATGGAAGGTATTGGTTTTAAGGGTATGGATGCACAAGCAGAATACCGCTTAGTACAGAGTTAGGCTAGCAAAGGTTTTGAGAGAGCAGACAACTGATGATGACTAAGATGCAAAGCAATATAAAGCATGAACATTGAAATAAGCATAACACATCATGTTGTCTTCCTTGTCAGCATAACACTTCAAGCATGATAACATAAAGGTTTTGGCTATGTTGATACTTTAAGAAGATCATGCTTGTTGTTATGACCAAAGCTATGTTTGCCAAGATTAAATAAAGTTTTCACAGCCATACCTGACATAAGGTCAATACTCCCCATTAGAATCATCATATATGGTCGATTGCATGAAGAGAATACCGAGTGCAGCAAAAGGAACCAATAAACTTCTCATTAATATTCCATCATGGACGACTCCACACTCACGGATACAATTCTTCACCGAAGGAGTGATAGACCTCAATGCACACACCTATCTCATATAATAACCTCCCTAGACATGATACGACTCTACTTGACTCTAAAAGACAAAAGGTAAAGATAAAGATACCGGGCACTCCCCCAAGCTTGGAACAAGCCAAGGGAATGCCGTTACCCAAGGAGATTTCACTCATCATCCTTGTTGGCGTTGATCACGTAGTCCTTGGCGAAACGCTTCCATGGAAGGGGTTCTCCAGTCTCATATGAGAAGCTCGTCTCCTGAATCCTGCATTCAGCACCCAAACTCATGCGCATAAACCTTAGTTCATACTCATAGTTCTGGTTATGTAGATCATTAATTTGCCCTTGGAGCTCTATAATTCTTTCTTCAGACGCGGTGATGCTTTTCCACATCTCCTTCATCTCCTTCAGGAAGTAGTTCTTCAGCTCGTTGGTGATGTTAAAGTTAGCTTCAACACCACGCTCGATCATCTTCTTGTACTCGAAGACTTCTTGCTCCACTTCTTCCAGCCTGGCCTGGATGCTCCCCTCCTTGATAGGTCCCTTCAGATCTTCTTGATGAAGGACACCGTCCTCCATCCGAACAACCTGAGGGTGCTTCTTCACCTCAGCGAGGTAAGGGTTGATGACGTTGACGACGAACTCGTCCTTGGGGGAGCTTGGAGAAGCCATGGCACCTAAATTCAGCTGAAAGATTCCCTGGCAGAAACAGATCGAAGAGAAAACACGCGAAATCGCAAGATACGTTGCCGGAACAATCCGGGCAAATATATAGGAAAAATGTATGCACAGAAAGGAAGGTAACGGACCAAAGCGGGGTCGGAGACGGACTCCTGGGTGTCCAGGCGGCCTCCCGGCGCGGCCCAGGGGGGGGGGGCGCCAGGGGGGTGCCTGGACTCCCTGGAGGTCGTCTCCGGCTCCACTTAGGCTCGGAATTTTACTAGTTTTGCAGAAACTCGTAATACGAAACTTTTATGGCGGTTCGCGATGTTTCCTTACCGTACTACATACATTTTCTTTATTCTGCTTCTGCTGGCGTCTGAAACAGGGCTGCAACTTGTTCTTCGTGGGTTGTTGTGTATATTATATTCACATCAACATTGACAGGGTCTCCTGCTATGTAATGTTTAAGTCTTTTCCCATTCACAACTTGAGGTTTGGTGCCTTCAAAATTATTAATCTTAATTGCTCCAGACCGATAAACTTCTTCAATATGAAATGGTCCTTCCCACCTGGAAAGTAGTTTACCTGGAGAAAACCTGAAACGGGATCTGAACAACAAAACTTTATCACCAACATTAAATTCACGTTTCAGAATCTTCCTATCATGCCACTTTTTTACCTTTTCCTTGAACATTTTAGCGCTCTCGTAAGCTTCACTTCTCCATTCATCTAGAGAAGTCAAGTTCATGAGACGCTTCTCACCAGCTAGTTTTGGGTCAGCGTTAAGCTCTCTAAGAGCCCAGAAAGCTTTGTGCTCTAACTCTAATGGCAAATGGCAAGCCTTGCCATACACCATCTTATAGGGGGACATGCCCATGGGGTTTTTGTAAGCAGTTCTATATGCCCACAAAGCATCTCCTAACTTATTTGACCAGTCCTTTCTATTTCTGTTTACTGTCTTCTGCAAGATCAACTTAATCTCTCTATTGGTGAGCTCAACTTGCCCACTAGTTTGAGGATGATATGGTGAAGCAATTCTATGATTAACATCGTATTTAGCCAAAGCTTTTCTAAAAGCTCCGTGCGTGAAGTGTGATCCCCCATCAGTCATGAGATACCTTGGTACACCAAACCTAGGAAAAATTACATCTTTAAGCATTTTCAAAGATGTCTTGTGATCAGCACTTTCAGTGGGGATTGCTTCAACCCACTTGGTCACATAATCAACAGCTACTAAAATGTGAGTGTACTTGTGCGAAGAAGGAAAAGGACCCATAAAATCAAAACCCCAACAATCAAAAGGTTCAATCACTAGTGAGTAATTCATAGGCATCTCATTCCTTCTACTAATGTTACCAACTCTCTGACATTTATCACAGGCTAAAACATAATTTCTAGCATCCTTAAAGAGAGTAGGCTAATAAAAACCTGATTGAAGAACCTTATGTGCAGTCCTCTCACCGGCATGATGTCCTCCATAGGGACTATCATGACACCGTCTAAGAATGTCCTTTTGCTCATGTTTCGGTATGCATCTTCTCAGGATCCCGTCGGGACCTTCTTTGAAAAGATGTGGGTCATCCCAAAAGTAGTGCCTCAAATCATGAAAGAACTTCTTCCTTTGCTGAAGTGTTAAACCTGGAGGCAAATACTTTGCAACAATAAAATTAGCATAATCTGCATACCAAGGATCGGAAAGAGATTGTACTTTTACAACGGCAAGTTGCTCGTCTGGAAAACTATCGTTAACTGGGATGGGATCATGTGGTATATCTTCCATCCTTGAAAGATTGTCCGCTACCCGATTGTCTTCTGCTTTCCAATCAACAATCTGCAAATCAAATTCTTGAAGAAGGAGTACCCATCTGATAAGCCTTGGCTTGGCATCCTTCTTTGTCATAAGGTACTTAATGGAAGCATGATCAGTATGAATAATAACTTTGGAATCAACAATATACTATCTAAATTTATCACAAGCAAAAACTACAGCTAAGAATTCCTTCTCAGTAGTGGCATAATTCCTTTGAGCACTATTAAGAGTTTTGCTAGCATAATGTATAACATTCAATTTCTTATCAACTCTTTGTCCTAAAACAGCTCCAACAGCAAAATCACTAGCATCACACATAATCTCAAAAGGTAAATTCCAGTCAGGTGGTTGCACTATAGGAACGGTTATTAAAGCTTTCTTAAGGACTTCAAAAGCTTCCTTACAATTTTCATCAAATACAAAACGAACGTCCTTCTGGAGAAGATTAGTGAGGGGTCTTGAGGTTTTAGAAAAGTCTTTAATAAATCTTCTATAAAAACCTGCATGACCGAGAAAACTGCGAATACCTTTGATGTCCCTTGGGTAGGGCATCCTCTCAATAGCTTCGATCTTAGCCTTGTCCACTTCAATTCCCCTTTCGTAAATCTTGTGACCAAGAACAATTCCTTCATTAACCATGAAGTGGCACTTTTCCCAGTTGAGTACCAAATTTGTCTCCTCGCATCTCTGCAAAACTTTATTAAGATTGTGAAGATAATGGTCAAAAGAAGTTCCATAGACGGAGAAATCGTCCATGAAGACTTCCATAATATCCCCGCAGAAACCATGAAAGATAGCAGACATACACCTTTGATAAGTAGCAGGGGCATTACATAAACCAAAAGGCATACGCCTGTAAGCATAAGTACCAAAGGGACAAGTAAAAGTGGTCTTCTCTTGATCGGCAGTGTTAACATGAATTTGAGAGAAGCCAGAATAACCATCGAGATAACAAAAGTGGGTATTTTTGGATAACCTTTCAAGCATTTGGTCGATGAACGGCAACGGGTAGTGATCCTTCCTAGTTGCTTTGTTCAACTTCCTGTAATCAATACACATTCTATATCCAATGATAATTCTCTGAGGTATTAATTCATTTTTATCATTAGGAACCACAGTTGTACCTCCTTTCTTAGGAACACAATGTACCGGACTTACCCACTTACTATCAGCTATAGCGTAGATAATACCTGCGGCCAGAAGCTTGAGAATCTCAGTTCTCACAACATCCATCATCTTCGGGTTCAACCGTCATTGGTGATCAACAACTGGTTTAGCATCAGGCTCAAGGTTGATAGTATGTTGACAGATAGATGGACTAATCCCCTTAAGGTCATCAAGGGTATAGCCAATTGCGCCTCGGTGTTTACGAAGTACTTCCAATAATCGCTCTTCTTCATATCCTGAAAGGTTAGAATTGATAATAACAGGATATACTTTCTTTTCATCTAAATAAACATACTTGAGCGTATCGGGCAGAGGTTTAAGATCGAACACCGGATCTTCTTTCGATTTTGATAAAATTCCCAAAGGTTCAACCGGAAGGTTGTGCTTCAGGATAGCAAGCTGCCTCAAGAATATTTCATCTAGTTCATTTCTTTCCTGCATATGCAAATCATTCTCGTGGTCCTCCATGTATTGCTGCAAAGGATCATTAGGGGAATAGCAATAGAGGCAATACTTTCAATAATTTTATCATCACTGGGTAAATCAGTACCACGAGGCTGCTTAGAGAACTTAGAAAAATTAAATTCATATGGCTCACCATCGAATTCAACAGAAACTTTACCTTTCTTTCAATCTATTATAGCTCCACAAGTCCGAAGAAAAGGTCTACCAAAAATAATTGGACAAAAATTGTCCCTCTCTGAACCAAGTACTAGAAAGTCGGTAGGGTATTTTACCTTTCCACATAGGACTTCAACGTCTCTCACAATTCCGATAGGAGAGATAGTTGTTCTGTTTACAAGATGAATGGTAACATCAACTTCTTCAAGTTCACAAGGGGAAATCTCACCGATGATTTCTTCATAAAGTGAATAGGGGATAGCGCTTGCACTCGATCCCAAATCGCATAGCCCATAATAATTGTGATCTCCTATTTTAACAGATACCACTGGAGTACCTGAAATTGGGCCTTTATTCTTGGCTGTGACAAGGTTAGTGGAAACAGCACAAAAATTTATATTGGAATCCAAAACATCATTAGTAACAAGGTCTTTAATCAATGCAACTTGAGGATCGACTTTGATCTGGTCCTTAGGCTCATCAACTCTTCTCTCACTTTTATTTATTATGCCTATCACAAAAGTGTGCTCCTTTATCCTTGCGGGAAAAGGAGGCTTTTTCATATATAACTGTAGGCAAGATAGGGTCAGCAACATATATGTCAATAGGTGACTCTTTAAAAGGTTCATGGTGCTGGTCTCTCTTCTTTTTAAAAGAATCAACATGAGAGGCAAAATTCTTACACAAATCAATCACTAGATGGGAATCAAGACCAATCTTAGAGCAAAAAGTATTGAAGTAATCAGTTTTCACATAGCTCTCAATATAATCATGTTCATAATTTATAGCGGATTCAATACCTTTATCAATTTCCCAATCTTCGGTATTCCTCTGGATCCTTTCAATGAGATCCCACCTTTCTTCAACACTCTTTTTCTGAAATACCCCACTAGAGGAGGCATCCAGCATCTCCTTATCCTGACGAGAAAGCGTGGCATAAAAATTTGTAAGTATAATTTCCTTGGGAAGCTTATGAATGGGGCATTTGAGCATTAGGGACTTCAATCTCCCCCAAGCTTGAGCAATGCTTTCTCCGTCACGAGACCTAAAGTTATAGATATAGTTCCTGTCTCGATGAATTTCATGAAGAGGATAAAACTTAGTATAAAAGAGAGACATAAGCTCCTGCCAGTCAAGCAAGTGTGAGTTATCGAGAAGCCTATACCAATCCGAAGCTTTATCTATAAGTGATACAGCAAACAATTTTCTCATGACAAACTCCCTCGATACACCTGCAAGCTTAAATAATGAACTTAGTTGTGACAGATATAGCAAGTGTTCACCGGGATGTCTGTCTCCTGCATAATGATTAGCCAAAACATAATCGATAATGCCAGCTGGTATTTTATAAGGCACAAATTCAGTAGGGGGAGGATCAACCACCACAGGTGTGGGGCGTCTTCCCGCAAGCAACGCTCCAATAACAGGGTTATCCATAAGGACAAAGAGCAGCAATAGCAAAAACAAAAACAGAATTATAAAAACTTCCTTACCAGTTTCACTTTACCAATAGCGCTACGCTCCCCGGCAATGGCGCCAGAAAACGGTACTTGATGACCCACAACCGTAAGGGATCTATTGCAGCGTTTTCGATAAGTAAGAGTGTCGAACCCAATGAGGAGCAGAAGGTATTGATAAGCGATTCTGAGCAAGAAATTACTGCAAGCACTGAAAGATAACTTTTTAGGGGTTTTCTTGATATAGGCAACAGGAAGGTAAAAGCAAGCAATGTAAAAGGCACTGAGAGTAACAAGTGGCCCAATCCTTTCTTAGCAAAGGAGAGGCCTAGCAACTGAACTTATAAAGACTAAAGCGTTCCCGAGGACACACGGGAGAGGTAGTCATGTGCTTTCACCATATTCCGTATCGATACTATGTTATGTGTTGATAAGTGTTGAGTGGGTGGATCTATGCTAGTGCACTCTCTAGACTAAGATGAGTGCACTCTTATGATTAAACACCTTGCAAGCATCCGCAAATACAAGATAGAATTTAAGGCAAAAGCCTAACCATAGCAATACGATCGAGGATCCATTATTCCCTTATGCAAAAGTGTGCGAACTGGGGTTCAGGTTTCTGTCACTCCGGCAACCCACCATAAGCATTCTTTATACACAATGTATTCTCCTAGGTCCTTAATAAGGCGAAGTGTTGGGTGTTCGACTCACACAACACCACTAGTAGAATGACAACGCAACTTAAGTATCAAACAACACATATTACTTCCACAGCATATGACTACTAACAACAAGCCTTTCCCCATGTCCTCAAGAACTAAGGTAACTACTCACGAGACATAAAGGAGATCATGATCAGTGGGGATAAATAGGTGATAAACAATCTGGACATAATAATATTTCTCCAACAAAACTCAATAGCATTCACCACAAAGTAGTAATCAACACCGATGGAGTAGAGAGGATAGGTAGTACGAGTTACAACACAAGTTGCGATTGTAAGATGAGATTTGGATGAAGATGGAGATGGTGCTGGTGTTGGGGATGATGTTGATGATGATCTCGATGATTCCCGTGACGATGGTGATGACGATGGCGACGATCTCCCCTTCCGGGAGGTGATCTCCCTGACGGAATCTGCCCGCCGGAGATGGCTTTTTCTTCTCTGTAGGTTTCCGCCACGGAGCGGCGGCGGAACTCCGTAAAAATTCCCGTCCCTAGGGTTTTTGGATAACGGAGAGCATATATGCAAAAGGGGGCGGCCAGAGGTGGGCCAGGGGCTCCAGGCGCCCCCCCGGCGCGGCCAGGGGGGGCGCGCCCCCAGGGCGCCTGGGCACCCTGTGGCCCCCCTCTGGTTGCCCTTTCGCGTGCCTTCGTGATCCATCTGAAAAATATCTCCTGTCAATTTTCAGGTAATTTGGAGGTATTCTTCTTCAGCAACTCAGCGTCCACTTTTTACTGCTGAATCCTGCGTCTGCTGCTTCGGCATCGGAAAGTTTGCAAACTGTGTAAAATAGACCAAAACAACATAAGAACATCACCGTAACGTGAAATATATAAATGTATAAGGATAAATTGTGATACAAAATAGTGATGCATTTTGGACGTATCAGCGTGTTCAATCGGCCAAGAATACAAACAAGTTGACGCCGAAGTGGGAAGGCCCTTATCGGGTAGTACGAGTCACCAGGCCTGGCACAGTCCGCCTGGAGACCGAAAATGCCATTCCGGTGAGTAATTCCTGGAATATTGAGCATCTTCGCAAGTTCTACCCATAAGGCGGCTTGCCGGGCCCCCCGGCAAGCCACCCTTTTGTACAAGCCTTGCTGGCAAGGCATGTAACCCTTTGTACAAAGCCAGGCGCAGACCCTGAGCATAAATAAATGAAGTGCTGGCGCCCTAAGTTATAGCATGCATGCTAAGTCGAGTCTCGTCCTTGGTTAGGGCTGATAGTGTTTAGCGGCGGCTAACCCCTAGCTTAGAGGTCGAGTTTGCGTCTCTTTGTCTTTCCTCCATCTCCTTTGGTTCACAGGATGCACAGATATCCTTGCCGAAGCCACTTGGGGAGAAGAAAGAGGAACAGACTAGCGCCTAGGCCCCGACAAGCCAGTGTTGCCAGGGGCTACAAGAGCACAGATTCACCCACGACAAACCTGGGTTGCCGGGTGCTGCAGCTTCAGATAATTTCTTCATCCCTTATCATGCATTCCATTATGGGCTGAGGTATGTGAAACCTCGTTCTTTTCCTTAAGCTACCGTGCTCCCATAACTCTAGGCCTTAGGGCTCGTTCCTGGGACTAAGTTGGTTGTAGTCGCGGCGGCGAAAGGTTGAAACGAGGAGCCTGAGCCCACTTCATCCCTGCCTCCACCAAAGGCGTGAGAAAGGTCGAGCGGAGTGGGGAGACGGCAAGGCCTGTTGCCGGGCGAGAAAATGTTTATCTTAGATATATCAGGGACTTGTTCCCTGATGTGGGTTTTACCTGCGAACAAATGACCTGGCAAACATTCCTTTTTCATTAAAAACATTCCACTCAGGTACAGTCCATAGGGAATGAAAAACATGAACAAGGAGATTAGTAGTTTTAAATTTAACAGATGCGAGAAGGCTTACAAACTAAAAAGAGATAAGATGCTCGTAATGCCTTTCTTGTCCCTCTCCTCAGGAGGTAGGTCAAGGAGGCGAGAAGGGCAAAAGGAGCACCTAGGCGAGATATGGGTGGCAGAAGACACCAAGAGAACATCTTGGTGGCCGCCCAAAGGCTGGATGGTGATGGCGGCGCCGGAAGCAGAGCTCGAAGACGAGGCGGCAGGACATTAGTACGTGTCGAAGGCGTCGGTGCCCGCGTACTCCGACATGACGACCTTGCCGCCCGCCTTCTTCCTCTTCCTCTTCCACAGCCTCCCTACGCCAGCCGCCAAGGGGACGGCCCCGAGAAGTTTAAGGAGCCGGCGACGCGGATGATGGGGTCGCCGGTGCCACCAGAAATGGTGCCCGACACCTAGTCGGACCCGTCATCCTGTCGCCTACCGCCCTCGTCGTCGCTGCCGCTGTCCTCCTCGTCACCCTCATTCGAGGAGGAGTCTTCGTCATCGGAGGAGCTCTCCACGCAGCACCTTGCATGGGTCCCGAAGTGCCCGAAGACCTTGACGGAGAGATGGCCATCCTCCATCAACTTGAAATGGAGGGTGAGCCCATCCGTCAGGCTGTGGATACGAGCGAATGTCTTCCATCCTTGACGAAGATACGTCACATGAGGAGCAGGGAAGTCGACGCGGACCCGCGTGCCACTGATCCCGCAGCCCCTCATGTACAGCCGCAGCGACTTCGACGGATCCACCTCCATCTCCCGCGCAAATGGGGTCGGGAGACGAAGGCAACGGCGCGGCGTCTGCCGCAACCTGACGAAGAACTCGCAAGGGTCATCCCCAATATGGCCCTCCACTGGAGGAGGTGCTGCTGGCGGGGGCGAGGCCGGCGGGCCGCCCCGTCCTCCTCTTCCCCGAGTGCCCCGGCCTCGCCCACGGCCTCGCCCCATCCCCCTTACCCTCGTGGCCCGCTCTGCCACCGCGAGTGCAGGAGAAGGAGGGACGCGTTGTCGAGCGGCGACCCTCGCCGCCACCGTTCAAGGGCCGGGATTTCCTCTCTCCATGGCGAACAGAAGAGAGGAGCAGAAGCTGAAGGAGAAAGAAGATGGAGGAGTGCGGGGCGCTGTCTCTCCCCTCCCGCTCTTTATAAAGGGGCGGGGCTGGGGCTCGACTGCCCCGCTCGGCCAATCAAGACGCAGAAGGCGCAGGGAGCCGGGACCAACCCGCCGCCCCAACCAGTGACGGACCGGTTTCCCGCGTCCACCATTTGCCACCCCAAGCGCATGGGAGGCACGTGGCAGATGTACAGAACCGAGGGGACGGATGAGGCGACCTCTCCCCACCCCATGATCGTAGGGAGTGGATGCCATGAGGACCGCGCCTCGGCCCCATTCAGTAAACGGGCAGCGTCTCCACGCCTCCCCTCAGTTATGAGGAAGGCACGAAGCCACCTCTTTACTGCGATGTGACGCATGCCTGCGGAAACCGCCCCGCGCATGCCGCCCACGTCACGCACGCCCCTCCACCCCGCGCCATGCGCGCGGGTCGTGGGAGGCGTAGTGGGCGGAAAATCTTACCACGGTGAAAACCGTCCCGCCTGCCCGCGCACCGTTCTGGGCCTAGCCCAACAACGCATCGCGCTTATGAGTGGCCCAGGCCCGGGGGCTCCTGTCGGTGTACAAAAAGAGGGGTACACTTTTTGTACCCCTATGACTGTGCACGGGCAGTCTGAGCCACGGGCACCACCATACCAAGCATGGCAAGGGAGGTGAGCCAGGGTAAGATCGAAGCTCGATGGAACTGGAGCAACACCAAGAACAAGACCACAAAGAGCAAAGGGACGAAGCGGCTTCCCCCGGCAAGATCCTTGCCGGGGGCCAGTTTTAGCAGCCCTGGCAAGATCCTTGCCGGGGGCGTCTCTGGCAGCCCCAGCAAGAACCTTGCCACGGCAGCTCGCCCCACGCCTACGGAACGGATCACCCTTGAGTCCACTGCCCCCATGGGGCAAGGATTCGGGAGATATCCCCGTGGTGGCATGCAGATCTTTGTGAAGACATTCAAGGTCAGATACACACACTAAGAAGACGACGACCCTTGGCGGGATCCCAGCCAAGGAGGACCACAAGGCCCCCGGCAAGCACCTTGTCGGGTATGACAGCAGGCGTCGCGGCAAGACCCTTGCCGGGGCCCTGGCAAGGCCCTTGCCGAGGACACCCGCAGGGCCACCATCAGGCCCGCACCAACTGAGTTTCCACCGCCCCATGCAGCTGCCGACCCAACCAGCTGGGAGGCACCTGCGTGGCAACATGCAGATCTTCGTGGAGACCCACCATTGCGCCACCTCAGCTGCCTGCTTGCCTACATGGCACCTCAGGCATCGCTGGCCAGGGCGCGTGTCAACACAAGAAGGAGCGGCGATGGACAAGATGGATGTCTCCCCCGTCCCCGATAAAGCAAGGACACCTAAGCTAGGCGCATTAAATGCGCCTTGTCATGTAATGCGATGGATAACCTCCCATCATTGTACCCTTTCCACCTCCTGTGTGCCACTATGGCGACCCCTTTTCCCTATAAAAGGAGGCCCGAGGCGACCAGGAGAAGGATTCGGCTCTTTAGAACTCCTCACGATTCGGCTCTTTAGAACTCCTCGCGACTCGGCTTTTTGGAGCTCCTCACTCCCCATAGCCAGCTGAAGAACACAAACATATAATCCACCAAAGCAGGAGTAGGGTTTTACGCATCTTTGCGGCCCGAACCAGGGTAAAGGAACCGTGTGCTAACTGTTGGATCCGCTCTTCTCTCAACCCCGCGCCCCGCAACCGTAGTAGGGATTCTTGTGATCCCATAGGTGTCGTTCCAAATACACCGATACCTCGGTTGTCCGCTTCCTCTCCTCGGTGGTTCGTGGATATCTTGATGGACAAACCTTTCCCTTGATTGTAGGATGCAGGTCATTACAACGCCCACGCTTACACACCTTCTTGTCATGCAGAGATATCTCTGCCACATTAACTGCAACTTCCATAACACGCTTGATGTAGGTCACTAAGTTATCATCGGGCTGGAAGCCATATATGGTGATCTTAGCCACATTCTTGTGCTTGAAATCAGGAGCATATGACTTCCACTTCATGTCTGCCTTTTCGCATAAACCATATTTCTTTCGTAACTCTTTGTCTGTCACCTTTATGCATCAATGATCCCATACTCTAATGCACAACTCTTTTAGGGACGATGCAGCTTCAAGAATAAACATTGTCCAAGCTAAATCACATCCTTCATAAAGATGACCCAGATTCACATGATGTAGTTTGCTGAGCACAGGAGTAAGTAGCTTTGGGGATTCTGGTAAAACCCAAATCTGGGATACAAAAAAAACAATTAGCAAACTCGGTGCAAGTTGCATATTAATTATTCTACATGCTCAATTGGGGGAGAAGACCCACTCAAGTTAATATTTTTGCATACATCATATATAGAGCGAGAATGGACATTTATGATTCAAATGAATAATTCATACCTTTTCACTTGGAAAATCCAGATGCAGATCACTTACGGAAGGAACATTAGCAAGGAGCTGACTTAACTCAAGGGTCTTTTGCATACGGCCAACAAATTTCATGAGTGTGAGCTTTGAAAGCTGTGGTACAAAAAGAAAATACAGGAAATCTTCATGAGAGTACCAATTATTATAGCACATCCTTTGGAGTTTTGGCATATATGTCAGTTCAATTCTCTCAAATTTCCTCCTGTCGACCACGAACTCAACAAGTTGAGCATGTTCTACTTGCAGCACATAATAGATCTCTGAGTCGCAATCGGTTAAACGCAAAGATTCCAAAAGCTTGCAAGTGCTGAGGATGTTGTGGATGTCGAGTTAACCAAACCTCATATTGCGCAGCCATAGGCACCTAAGGCCAACAAATGCATCTAGACAAGCATCGATGAGATCATTGAACTGCTTACCAAAGTGGAGGAAATCTGCAGAAGAGCAGATCCTACAAGCTTTCTCTGTTGTGATCTAAAATTCGGTTGCGGCAATTTTCTGGGTTGAGATTGCGCGGGCAACAGATCTGCCAATGGTGTCGTGTTGCGTCAAGACAAATCTGATTTTGAGTTTGGTGATGGTGATTTCCATGCATCTTGTGCTCAAGATGTTGTCAGTTACATGAGCCACAGCTCGGTTGGTTTGGAGGAATTCACCAAGACTGAAAACACGAGCTTTATCATGGTGTCCTGGAATGGAACCAACACTTAGGAAGAGTTGTGAGAGCATGGCGGGGAGCTTGAGCATTTGCTTGGATAGGATGCAGATCCTTATAGCATCGAGTGTGTCCACCTCTCCATAATGTTGAGCCAAAGGTCAATGGGTAACTTGTTAAGCATGTCCCCTTCTCCATTGCCAGCAGCAGTCTATTCATGCGTCAGATTTATCCGGAGCAACAAATAATCATCATTTAGAGGATGAACCTGACGTGTAGGACAAATGTCAATTAGCCAGGCACAAAAGAAACAACACTTACATTCAGCCATTTTTGTCCTTCATGGCTGATCGGATCAACAAACTAACCTTATTTCACCTCAAACGCAGTCATGCATAATATTTGAAGTGGAAGTGGTGGCAACGAAGGAGTGATGGTGGCTGGTGACGGAGGATAGTGGTGGTGGCCGAGCAGACGGCTAGGGTGCGGGTGGGGGCACTCGCAGGGGACGACGGCAACCAAGGGTAGTGTTGGCCGTAGCGGACGGCTGGCGTGTGGTTGGGTGTGTTAGAGCATCTCCAGCCGCGCCCCCAACAGCCCCCTCAGGCGACTTTTTCGGTGCCGGCGCCGAAAAAATGCCCTAGTCGCGCCCCCAAGATGCTGGAATCTGCCGGCTCGGCCCGTTTTTGGGCCCGGCGATCGTAAGCCGAACCCGGCGCACTCGGGCGCTTGGGGGCTCCGGCGCAAGGAAAGACACGCCTGGCCCACACTGTCAGGCAAAAAAGCAAGCCACTCGTCCAGATTC
>LR738711.1:890117162-890261400 GCA_902687465.1 Secale cereale | reverse complement strand
TGACACTAGACAAAATGTGACATGAGGGGGTCTAGGGTTGTGGATTGCCGAGCAGTCGGGGGTCGAGGGGTCGAGAGGTGCCTAGCTAGTGTCAAAGTATTGTAGAATTCCATGACTTCATCATTTGCCAGAAGTAACCGGGGCATGTTGGTACGAAGTTATGCGAAGTTGTTTTGGAACGGAGTTCCTGATAGGATAATCCGTCTTTTGTTACGAATTATCCTATCTGGGACTCCGTTCCAAAACCACTTTGGAGAGCTTCGTACCATCATGCTACTGTTACTTTCGCCTAATGATGAAGTATTGGTTTTGTTGAATCCTTTGACACTAGACAAAATGTGACATGAGGCGGTCTAGGGTTGTGGATCGCCGAGCAGTCGAGAGGGTCATCTAGGGGTCGAGGGTCGAAGCTAGTTCTACGTTTGCCATTAATATATCCATCTGTCATGTTTGAATAATAATTGGCATGTTGTAAATATTTGTAGAAACTATGGACGACAACACCCGAGACCTAGCACAAGAAGCGATGTTGATGGACATAATTGCAGACGGACAAAATGCCGTCTTGTCGTTTCTCAACGACACTGATGAGCAGGTGGAAAGAGAGCTGCAGCTGGAAGATCTAGGCTATGATATTGATGGCTCCGGTGACCCAATGCACATGGAAGAAGTAGACCGTGAGGACGGCTCCGGTGACCCAATGCCGGTGCAAGAAGGAGACCGTGATGCTGGCTCCGGTGACCGAACCGAGTCCGGCCAGGAGGTATATATGTTAGTTAAGCCTGTGCTGACTAGTTAATTGATGCATTCATAAACTCTCGTCTTTGTTCCTTTTTCTAGCCCTCCGGATCGAGCAAATCTTCGGTAAAGAGACGAGGCGCGAAGAAAAAGTTGAGGTCGGATGAAAAGTTTGAGATCTCATAAATCTCGCGCTCCGGCGAGCCAATTGACCCCATCCGGACAAAGAACGCATTTGTTAATCAGTGCGGGGTTCTGGTTAGGGACAAGATCACGATCAGCATCCATCAATGGTTAAAGCCGGCTGCAAATGACGCTCAGGTGTCTTATGTCACTGATATGCAGAAAGAAGATCTTTGGACTGAGCTGAAGTCAAATTTCATCCTACCGGCAGAGGATGATCCGGCGAAGCCAGTTAAAGAGGACTTAATCAAGTCTGCTGCTCTTTCGAAGATGGCAGACCAATTCAGGGCATGGAAGAAAAAACTGAATAAGTTTGTCAAAGATAAAAAGACTCCAGAATTCGTGGGCATATATGAGAAGATCAAAGATGACTGGCCCGCATTTGTGGCCTATAAGACATCAGAAAAGAGTCAGAAGATGTCGGAGACAAACCGGATAAATGCTACGAAGAAGAAGCATCACCATCGCACGGGGTCAGGTGGCTACCTCAGAGCCCGGCCTAAGTGCGCCAAGGCTGAGAATGATCTGCTTGAGAAAGGGATCGAACCAGAGACAATGCAATGGCCAGACCGTTGCCGGACTTGGTTCTTCGGGGCTGGCGGAACCTTGGACCCTGTATCAGGGAGGTGCATTTGGACGGACAAGCAATTGGAAACACCACTCAGGAAGATGCGGCAGTATATCAAAGCAGCGCATGAAGGGACGTTCTTCCCCGACAGAGAGAACGACGAGCTGACAATGGCCCTCGGGAATCCTGAGCACCCTGGATGGACACGAGGCACGCCAGGCTCCCTTCCGTGGCGTGCTGGGTTTCCGAACACAGGCGGCTACAAAAGCCACGAGAGGAGGAAGAAAATGGAGCAGACCGAACTGCAGGCGCTGCGGGCCAGAATACAAGCGATAGAGGAACGGGAAGCAAATCGGGACAAAAGAATTGTCGAAGCTTCCCCCGAAGCTACCCCGCCATCTCAGCGGAGAAACAGCGTGGCTTCCACCGAGCTGCTTCAGCAGGAGCCTGTCTTGACGGCTACTGCCAGGTATCCCGTGGATGCTATCACGGAGGCACAAAATTGCCACCTTATGGCGCAGTGGATGAATCTGAAGGTCAAGGCGGCTGCTGGCTCTGTTTATCCTACTAGACCCGGCGACACTTTTCACTGTCGGCCGATTTCAGAAGGATATGCTAGGGTGATGGTGGATGAAATTACGGAGGGATTTGAGGAGCTCCAGCTTGACCACTCTACCGGTGAAGGGGAGACTCGGCTGGGTTCTTCACTGAAGACTCCATGCCTATGGCGGAAGGACCTCATCAACATTCTCAACTGGACGCCTCCGCCTCCTCCTCCTCCTCCGGCGAGTCAGGGCACTCCGCCTCCTCCACCGCCTCCTCCACCGCCTCCTCCTCCGGCCAGTGACGATCAGGGCACTCCGGCTCCTTCTCCGGCGCGTGGCGGCACTCCGCCTCCTTCGCCGCCGGCGCGTGGCGGCACTCTACCTCCTTCGCCGCCGGCGCGCCCGAGCAGCCAGCCTGGTCCTCCTTCTCCGCCTAGTCAGCAAGGGCGGAAGAGACCTGCCGCCGCTTCGGCTGCTCCTGCTCCGGCGCGTAAGCAAGGAAAAAAGACAGCCGCTTCGTCTGGTCTGGCGACGTCTAGCAGTACAGCCAGAGGCGGGAGGCGATGCAGATTCGGTCCTTCTCTCACGCCTCTAGAGAAGTTACCATATGAGAGGTCCGATGACGAAAACATGAAGATAGCTCAAGGCGAAGTGAAGGACTGGCTTGAAGGGTTGAAAGCACAGAGACATCCACCTCCGGAGGAGAAGATAGATGCGGTAAAAGCAAAGCGCACTCTTGCTGCCCTAAAGCAACCAGCGAAAAGTAAGCCGAAGGACAACTATGACCGCATGATTCAAAAGTCATTTCAAGAAGCGAAGCGGTCGGGAAGTACTAAAAGTGATCAAAGGTTAGCAGAAGGACGAGCTG
Organism: Secale cereale; assembly: GCA_902687465.1. Classification (NCBI taxonomy): domain Eukaryota; kingdom Viridiplantae; phylum Streptophyta; class Magnoliopsida; order Poales; family Poaceae; genus Secale; species Secale cereale. Next base: position 890,258,498 of record LR738711.1, on the reverse strand, counting down.
GGAAACAAATTGCCCAGCTCGGCGAACAAGCGGACCAATCGTGCCCCCCGCTCAGGGTGTCTAGCGACATGGTCGCTAATGATCCGAGGATGGTGCCCGGTTATACCAATCTTGGAGATTACGTGTCCGACGATGTACAATATGATTTCTTGGACGTGCAGATCGAAAGATACGAGTACAAAAAGCCTCTCGTCAAAAATGAAAGATCTCTATCAACGAATATGCGAAGATTGCATGATTGGTACTTGAAAATCTGCAGAGAGTCTGGGGGGAGGGATAGCTTGTATTTGAGAGTTAAACCAGAGCATGACCTCGTTGGAATTGAACTGTTGCCTGTTCCATTTGAGGAGTTCTATCAGTTTTTCAATCAATTGGCCCTCGATAAAACAACGGTCACCTGCTACTCTCTGTAAGTAGTACTACTTCTGTCATTAAGTCTCTCTATATAGCTGATCTTCATTGCATGTATTTATAATTATCCTTACTATATTATGCAGATTGAAGATCGTCAAATTGAAGAAAAGACAAGTAGGTGATATTGGGTTCATTAACACATACCTCATAGATGCAACCGAGGTTAAATTGCGTCCCTCAGATACCGAGACCAACTTGCTACGATCGTTGGTGGTAAATGAAAACTAAGATATAATACTCTTTCCTTACAACTTCAAGTGAGTGTTACTGTCTTGTGCATATTTGGTTTCCCTTATATATCAGTCAAGGTTATAGTAATGTAATTGATGAGTTCATGCATGCGTGCGCAGCTTCCACTATATTCTCTTAGAGATTAAGCTTGAGAAGGGAGTAGTAACTGTCTTGGACTCTAAACGTAAAGATCCCGAGGAGTATGCGGACATGACTCAAATGCTCGACAGGTAAGTTAAATCGATCAATATTATCCACCATGCATATCAGCAACTTCATTTCTGATATCAACTAATTGTTTTCTTTGTCTGGCATGGTTTGGAGAAAATTCACCAAAAAAGCTCCGGGACTACCGAAGAAGCTAGAATTTAGATACCCGAAAGTAAGTACTATATAGTAGCATGTTCCGTGCGCGCATCTCCTATATCTTGATTCAAGCGCTAGTTTCATCAATACCATTTGGCATTCTTGCTTATCAGTTTGATTGACCTCTATTTCTTGTAAAGTGGTTGTGGCAGGAACCCGGGAATGATTACTGTGGATACTACATTTGCGAGTCCATCCGCCACACGACCTGTGAGCGGGGCTACTCTGAAGCACAATTTGAAGTGCGTAAGCAATTAATAATATTCACAAATTTATAGCATCATTTCATGTATTGACCCCCTACTTCAAATTAGATGTTTCGGATGCGGGATGAACTCCTAACACCAGATCGTCTGCGAGCAATTCAAGAGGAATTGGCGGCATTCTTCCTTGAACACGTGATCGCGCCAGACGGAGAATACTATGTGGACCATGTGTCCATCCTATAGGAGATTATATTTGTAAGAGATAATTATGGTATATATGTACCCGGTAGTATCGGATAGATATACGAGAACTTGTTGTTCGACCAATCTCTCGGAGAAGGAGAGGTGGTCGATATTACTTCTCTCTGTATGCATATATATATATATGTTGATTATACGATCTTCTGTTTCCTTCGTTTGCTTTACTAGCTAGCTAGCTAGCTAGCGTGTCTAGTCCTCTCTATACGTATGTGTAGTACGTAGCGTCGACCAAGCACGGACATAAGAGAGGACACTTCTCTCTATTAATTAGCTAGCTAACACAATATGAAACACCTAAATTAACCCCCCAAAACCTCCAACCCCCCCTCCCCTTTCAAAAAAAAATCAAAAACCACAGCCACAGAAATGCTGACGCGTGGACGCCTTTTGGTCCCGGTTGGTGCCACCAACCGGGACCAAAGCCCCTCCTGCCTGGGCTCGGCGCACATGCCACGTGGACACCCATCGGCCCCGGTTCTGGATTGAACCGAGACTAAAGGGTCAGGCATTAGTACCGACACTTTTGTCCCGATTCAGGAACCGGGGCTAAAGGCCCAAACGAACCGGGTCTGATGACCCTTTATCTACTAGTGTATGCGGTGATACGTCCATTTTGCATCATGCTTATAAGTTGATATTTATTGCATTATGGGATGTTCATACATGTTTTGTCACAATACTTATGCCTTTTCTCTCTTATTTTGCAAGGTTTACATGAAGAGGGAGAATGCCGGCAGCTAGAATTCTGGGCTCAAAAAGGAGCAAACTCTGGAAACCTATTCTGCACAACTCCAAAAGCCCTGAAACTTCACAGAACATAGTTTCGGAAAATATAAAAAAATATCTGGCGGAAGAAACCCACGAGGGGGGCCACCGGCTGGCCTCGAGGGTGGGGGGCGCGCCCCCTGCCTCGAGGGCCAGCCGGCAGGCCCACAGTGCCCATCTTCTCCTATATGAAGCATTTTGACCTGGAAAAAAATCAGAAGGAGGCTTTCGGGACCAGACGCCGCCGTCTCGAGGCGGAACCGAGGCGGAAACCAATCTAGGGCTCCGACAGAGCTGCTCTGCCGGGGATACTTCCCTCCGGGGGGGAATTGTCACCACCGTCATCACCAACAACTCTCCCATCTTGGGGAGGGCAATCTTCATCAACATCTTCACCAGCACCATCTCCTCTCAAACCCTAGTTCATCTCTTGTATCCATTCTTTGTACCCAAACCTCAGATTGGTACCTGGGGTTGCTAGTAGTGTTGATTACTCCTTGTAGTTGATGCTAGTTGGTTTATTTGGTGGAAGATCATATGTTAAGATCCATTATGCATGTTAATACCCCTCTGATCATGAACAATATTATGTCTCGTGAGTAGTTACTTTTGTTCCTGAGGACATGGGAGAAGTCTTGCTATTAGTAGTCATGTGAGTGTGGTCTTCGTTCGATATTTTGATGAGATGTATGTTGTCTCTCCTCTAGTGGTGTCATGTGAACGTCGACTACATGACACTTCACCATTATTTGGGCCTAGGGGAAGGCATTGGGAAGTAATAAGTATATTATGGGTTGCTAGAGTGACAGAAGCTTAAACCCTAGTTTATGCGTTTCTTCGTAAGGGGCTGAATTCGATCCATATGTTTCAGGCTATGGTTAGGTTTACCTTAATACTTCTTTTGTAGTTGCAGATGCTTGCATTAGAGGTTAATCATAAGTGGGAGGATTGTCCAAGTAAGGGAAGCACCCAAGCACCGGTCCACCCACATACCAAATTATCAAAGTACCGAACGTGAATCAAATGATAGTGATGAAAACAAGCTTGACGATAATTCCCATATGTCCTCGGGAGTGCTTTACCTTGCATAAGAGTTTGTCCAGGCTTGTCCTTTGCTACACAAAGGATTGGGCCACCTTTCTGCACCTTATTTACTTTTACCTTTTGTCACTTTCTACCAATTACCTTATCACAAAACTATATGTTACCTATAATTTCAGTGCTTGCGGAAAATACCTTACTGAAAACTGCCTATCATTTCCTTCTGCTCCTCGTTGGGTTCGACACTCTTAGTTATCGAAAGGACTATAGATCCCCTACACTTGTGGGTCATCAAGACTCTTTTCTGGCGCCGTTGCCGGGGAGTGAAGTGCCTTTGGTAAGTGGAATTTGGTAAGGAAAATTTATATAGTGTGCTGAAATTTATTGTCACTTGTTACTATGGCTCAAAATCCTTTGAGGGGCTTGTTCGGGGTATCTTCACCCCGAGCAGAAGAGCAAAGAGTTGCTACTCAACCTACTGCACCTATTGAAATTTTTTGCTTTGGGATTCCTTCGGGTATGATAGTGAAACTACTTGAAAATCCCTATACAGGAGACGGAACACTTCACCCCGATTTACACCTAATCTATGTGGATAAAGTTTGTGGATTGTTTAAGCTTGCAGGTATGCCCGAGGATGTTATCAAGAAGAAGGTCTTCCCTTTATCTTTGAAGGTAGATGCATTGGCATGGTTTAGGCTATGCGATGATATGGGATCTTGGAACTATAATCGTCTGAAGTTGGAATTTCATCAGAAGTTCTACCCTATGCACCAGGTTCATCGTGATTGCAATTATATTTATAATTTTTGGCCTCGCGAAGGAGAAAGCATCGCTCAAGCTTGGGGGAGGCTTAAGTCAATGTTATTTTCATGCCCCAATCATGAGCTTTCAAGAAAAATGATCATCCAAAAATTTTATGCTCGGCTTTCTCTCAATAATCGCACCATGCTCGATAATTCTGGTTCTAGCTCTTTTATGATGAAGACTATTGAATTCAAATGGGATTTATTGGAAAGAATTAAACTCAACTCCGAAGATTGGGATCTCGACGAAGGTAAGGAGTCAGGTATGACCCCTAAGTTTGATTGTGTTAAAGCTTTTATGGATACCGATGTTTTCCGTGAGTTTAGCACTAAATATGGACTTGACTCTGAGATAGTAGCTTCTTTCTGTGAATCTTCTGCTACTCATGTTGATCTCTCCAAGGAGAAGTGGTTTAAATATCATCCCCCTATTGAAGTAAAAGTAGTTGAACCTATTAAAGTTGAAGAAAATACTATCACTTATAATGTTGATCATGTTATTCCTACCGCATATATTGAGAAACCACCTTTCCCCGTTAGGATAAAGGATCATGCTCAAGCTTCAACTGTAGTTCGTAAGAGTAATACTAGAACACCTACATCCTCTGAGCAAATTAAAATTGAACCAAGTGTTGTTATGGTTAAAGATCTCTTGGTAGAAGATTTAGATGGACATGTTATTTATCTCCAAGAAGAGTCTGCTAGAATAGCCAAACCCAATGCTAGGAATAGACATAAACTTGTTGTAGGCTTGCCTGTTATCTCTATTAAGATAGGGGATCATTGCTATCATGGTTTATGCGACATAGGTGCTAGTGCGAGTATCATCCCTCTTGATTTGTATAACGAAATTATGCATGATATTGCACCTGTTGAGTTAGAAGGGATTGATGTTACTATTAAGCTTGCTAATAGAGATACTATTTCACCAGTTGGGATTGTTAGAGATATTGAAGTCTTGTGTGGGAAAGTTAAATACCCTGCTGACTTTCTTGTTCTTATTTTCTCACAAGATGCTTTTTGTCCCATTATGTTTGGTAGACCCTTCTTGAATATCGTAAATGACAAGATAGACTGCGTGAAAGATATTGCCACTGTTGGATTAGGGGATATGTCTCATGATTTTAACTTTGCTAAATTCCGTAGATAACCCCTTGAAAAGGCACCACCTAGTAAAGATGAAATTATTGGTCTTGCTTCTACTGCCGTGCCACCTAATGACCCTTTAGAACAATACTTGCTAGACCATGAAAATGATATGCATATGAATGAGAAAAGGGAGATAGATGAAATATTCCTTACACAGGGACCCGTATTGAAAAACAACTTGCCTGTTGAAATCCTAGGGGATCCTCCTCCACCCAAGGGTGATCCCGTGTTTGAACTTAAAACTTTGCCTGATAATCTTAAGTATGTTTATCTTGATGAAAATAAGATATATCCTGTTATTATTAGTGCTAACCTTTCAGAGCAGGAAGAACAAAGGTTATTGAAAACTCTGAAGAAACACCGAGCTGCTATTGGATATACTCTGGATGATCTTAAGGGCATTAGTCCCACTATATGCCAACACAAGATAAAATTGGAAGAAAATGCTAAACCAGTTATCGATCATTAGCGATGGTTAAATCCTAAGATGAAAGAAGTGGTAAGGTAGGAAATTTTAAAGCTTCTAGAGGCAGGTATTATCTATCCCATTGCTGATAGCCAGTGGGTAAGTCATGTCCATTGTGTTCCTAAGAAAGGAGGTATGATTGTTGTCCCTAATGATAAAGATGAATTGATCCCGCAAAGAATAGTTACATGTTATATGATGGTAACTGATTTCCGTAAGTTAAATAAAGCTACCAAGAAAGATCATTACCCCTTGCCATTTATTGATCAAATGCTAGAAAGATTATCCAAACATACTCATTTCCGCTTTCTAGACGGTTATTCTGGTTTCTCTCAAATACCTATGTCAAAGGGGGATCAAGAAAAGACCACCTTCACTTGTCCTTTCGGTACCTTTGCTTATAGACGTATGCCTTTAGGTTTATGTAATGCACCTGCTACCTTTCAAAGATGCATGATGGCTATATTCTCTGATTTTTGTGAAAATATTGTTGAGGTGTTGGATGATTTCTCCATTTACGGAACTTCTTTTGATGATTGCTTAAGCAACCTTGATTAAGTTTTGCAGAGATGTGAAGACACTAATTTGGTCTTGAATTGGGAGAAGTGCCACTTTATGGTTAATGAAGGCATTGTCTTGGGACATAAAATTTCTGAAAGAGGTATTGAAGTTGACAAAGCTAAAGTTGATGCTATTGAAAAGATGCCATGCCCTAAGGATATCAAAGGTATACAAAGTTTCCTTGGTCATGCCGGGTTTTATAGGAGGTTCATTAAGGACTTCTCCAAAATCTCCAGGCCTTTGACTAATCTCTTACAAAAAGATATTCCTTTTGTCTTTGATGATGATTGTCTAGAAGCATTTGAAATACTTAAGAAAGCATTGATCTCTGCACCTATTGTCCAGCCCCCTCACTAGAATTTACCCTTTGAGATTATGTGTGATGCTAGTGATTATGCTGTAGGAGCTGTTCTAGGGAAAATAGTTGATAAGAAATTGAATGTTATCCAATATGCTAGTAAGACTCTAGATAGTGCCCAAAGAAATTATGCTACCACTGAGAAACAATTTTTAGCAGTTGTGTTTGCTTGTGATAAGTTTAGACCCTACATCGTTGATTCTAAAGTAACTATTCACACTGATCATGCTGCTATCAAATACCTTATGGAAAAGAAAGATGCTAAACCTAGACTTATTAGATGGGTCCTTTTGCTGCAAGAATTTGACTTGCATATAATTGATAGAAAGGGGGCTGGGAACCCCGTAGCAGATAACTTGTCTAGGTTAGGGAATATACTTGATGACCCACAACCTATTGATGATAGCTTTCCTGATGAACAACTAGCTGTCATAATGTAGGATCGAAAGTATGTCTAGAGGGGGGGTGATTAGACTACTTGTCAATATAAAAATTCTGCCTTTTGACAAAGAACAGTTTTTGGCAGATTCACAATTATGATCAAGTCAAGCATCACCCTACACATGCAATTCTAGAGTATAGGCAGCGGAAAGTAAATTGCACATGTAGTAAAGAGAGGTGGAGAAGAGCAAACGCAATTTTGGAGACGCGGTGATTTTTCCCGTGGTTCCGATAGGTGGCGCTATCGTACATCCACGTTGATGGAGACTTCAACCCACGGAGGGTAACGGCTGCGCGAGTCCACGGAGGGCTCCACCCACGAAGGGTACACGAAGAAGCAACCTTGTCTATTCCATCATGGCCTACGCCCACGGAGAGCTAGCCTTACTCGGGGTAGATCTTCACGAAGTAGGCGATCTCCTTGGCCTTACAAACTTCTTGGTTCAACTCCACATCTCGACAACGGAGGCTCCCAAGCGACACCTAACCAATCTAGGAGGCACCACCCTCCAAAAGGTAATAGATGTTGTAGATGATGATGAACTCCTTGCTCTTGTGCTTCAAATGATAATCTCCCCAACACTCAACTCTCCTCACTGATTTGGCTGTGGTGGAAGAAAGGATTGAGTGGAAAGCAACTTGGGAAGGCTAGAGATCAAGCTTCATATGGTGGGAGTGGAGCAACTTGATCTCAACACAAGGGTAGGTAGTTCTCTTCTCAGAAATGTAAGGTAGGAGTGGTAGTTCTTTCTGATGGCTCTCTCCACGAATGAAGAGGGGGTGGAGGGGTATAAATAGCCTCCACACAAAATCCAACCGTTACACACATTTGAGCAATCTCGGTGGGACCGAAGTGGACAACTCGGTGAGACCGATAGTTCAAATAATGTGAACGTTGGGATTTTCGGTGGGACCGAATATACAATCTCGGTTAGTCCGATTCGTGCAATGACAAGAGCATGCCAGTTTCGGTGGGACCGACTTCATCATCTCGGTGACACCGATTTGATGACAGAAGGTTACAGAAACTTGGCAACTCATGTTTCGGTGAGACCGAGTTCAGAATCGGAAAATCTGAGTTTACTAGGGTTTGGCTTATGGCTGAGGTGGTTCATCTCGGTGTGACTGAGTTTGGAATATCGGTGGGACCGAGACTACTTATGAGTGTATATGGCAGTGAAAGTTGCTGATAGTTTAGGAGATGTATCACTAAGCACTTGAGCAACCAGATCATCATCATAACCTCATCCCCTTTTAATAGTATTGGCTTTTCCTATGGACTCAATGTGATCTTGGATCACTAAACCAAAAATGGAGTCTTGAGCTTTTGCCAATGCTTGCCTTAGCATTTAGAGGGGTCCACTTCTTCAGTCCTTGCCATACCCATATCACTGAACTCTCTGAAATGATTCTCAAGTAATTATTAGTTCAATGATATATATGTTGTTATTAATTACCAAAACCACCCGGGGATTAGTTGCACTTTCAATCTCCCCCTTTTTGGTAATTGATGACAACATATAGATCAAAGCTTCGACAAAGGATATAATCAATGAATAATATCGTTGCTTTGAGAAGTATGTGATAAGCAAGAGCTCCCCCTAAATTTGTGCATTATTTAAGATTTGCGTTTGAATGCAAATGCACAATCGATTAGGATCATGGGTCACTCTTCCATGTCACATACATCTTGGTGGAGCGCACAAAATGATAAGAATGAACAGCATGCACCCAATCACCAAGACATGAGTAAATGGTCATACGAGATAGGAATGGCATATGATAAGCATTAAGCACACATTAAAGCATAGTACGACCAAGCACTCATTAAGGTAGAATCAAACGGAGTATCAAACACACTGAATGTCTCGAAAACCAAAAGTATCTCAAAGAAACCGCAAAAGAACGAAAGAGCAAAAGCGCAAAGACAACAACACTCTCTCTCTCGAAGCCCTATGATCTATACAATTTCTCCCCCTTTGGCAACAAGTTACCAAAAAGTTCGAAAAAACATAGAGCTAAGCGTCACTGTGGACTATGCTGGCGGCTCCCGTCTGGGTTGATGTCGGAGTGGATATGACAGCATCGGCGAAGACTTCAGCTGATGTCTGTGCTGGAGGAGTGGACACTGGAGCTGGAGCTGGAGTAGGAGCAACTGCTGGAACTGTGGGAGGTGCTGAAGCTGTAGTCCTGGTGTCAGTCACTGGAATAGCAGCTGATCGGGATCCTTTGGGAACCGGAGCAGTCTGTCGATGAGAATCCTGGACTAAGTCATCCTGCAACTCACGCATAAGCTCTGCCTTGTCCTGCTTTGCTTCCTCAATGTCTGCCTCGAGCTTGTTGACGGTCACTTGTACTTCAGTCAGCTTCACGTCCAGAGCGTGGATCTTCTCGTCAACAATCCTCTCTAAGCTCTCCTGAGACTGTTCAATGCTGGCCAGGTGTTGTTCAATCCTTTGAGTAGCTTCAAGAATTTGCTCTCCGAAACTCTTTGGTTTAGCTGCTGCTGCTGCTGCTGCTGCTTCCTTGTTAGCTTTGGCTTTCTTAGCAGCTGCGATCTTGGCTTGACCTTCAACAGATGTCGGATCCTCCTCATCCATCACAACAACATTGTCTTCATGCTCTGGCTGCAACGGTAAATGTTCTCTATCCAACAAGAATGTGCCCGTGCCAAACTTGGCATTGATAAGCATCTGAATCTGCGGGGCAAATCCACATGACCTTTTCTGGTCAGCTGCAGTCCTCTTAATGGTCTCTACCATCAAGTCCATCACCTTGAAAGGTGCTCTCTCATCAAGTATGTGCAGCATGTTGATAGAGTATCCTCTGATCATGCGATCATCTCCAGATTTGGGCATCAAGGTATGCCTCAAAATGGTATTAGTGGTAGGTAAGCCTGCCTGGAGATGGTAGACTGAGCCGACCTTCCAGATTTCCAAATCCTCTGCTGGAACCTCTTTGTACATGTTTTTCATGGATTCATGATTCTTCTTTGGAATCCCATATACATCAATATCATCTTCTCGTTGCACTGGAGCATTCAGAATTTCTGCCCATTCTTCAACAGAAGAAGAAAACCTTTGACCTTCAGTCATCCACATAATCTTTCCATCAGGGTAGAAGTGAGCTGTGGCATAAAATTGCATTATCATCTCATCGTTCCAACTGGTCAATTTCTGACCTACAAAATCTGCAACTCCACATGCAGTGAAACTTTCATGCACATGTGGAAAGAAATCTCTGTGCTCTTCGCTGTCAATGTACTTCCAGTCAACATATCTGGTGTCTGCGACTATGGGCTTCTTGTCCATCAGCAAGGTCTCATAGAAGTCCTGCTGCTCTCTGGTGTGAAATCTGGGATCTACAGCAGTTCTTCTCCTCACGGCATATGGGTCAGTTTGTCTCCATAGCCTGTGACCTCTATCTTTCCTTGCCTTCATATCCTCAGCTTGAGGATGAGCATCATTATGGAGTGGCAGTTTTGGACGAAGTTTCAGTAAAACTGGTCCTTCATCGTCAGACTCAGCTGGTGGCACATCATCCTTGTTCTTTTCAGATGCTGGAATGTTTCTGATGGTCCTCTTGGGCTTGGCAGCAGGCTTTGCTGGAGCTGCCTTAGCTGGAGCAGGTTTCTTGGGCTTTGATGTGGCTCCAGCCTTAATGGCATCACCCATGAGCTTCGGCTTCTGAGGAGGAGGCTGGGGTGCTTCCTCATCCTCATCCTCTACTGCTGCATCTGCATGAGGATCAATATACATATCTGCTCTAGCTCCTGACACATGCACTATCCTCTTTCTCTTGGTAGTTTTCTTGACTTTGCTTGTAGCTGCCTCTCCCAAATTCAGCTTCTTAGCAACAGTGGACTGCTTGACTTTGCTGGTGCCCTTCTTAGATTGTTGATCTTGTTGCTCTTTGGCAACAACCTTCCTTTTAGGCTTTGAGGTCACCTCTTCTTCAACAACAAAATCTGAATCCTCATCATCTGAATTTCTCTTCTTTCTAGCTCTGGTGGCTGCAGGAGGCATGCCACTTGGTGTACTCCTCTCACCATCATCAGATGAGCTACTAGGATCAGGACTAGTGCCTACCTCTGGAATGTCTGCAATGGGTGTCTCTGACCTGTTCTCACTGTCACTGGCATCTGACATGGCTGACAACCTGTGAATAGATAAGGTGTAGGCAGAGAAGAAGAGTCATCACAAACTGCAGAAGTTTTTGCAAAAAAAATGAGTTCAAATTCTAGTATTAAGTTTTCACAGAAGACATTTCGGTCAGACCGAGTTTAAGTTTCGGTGAATCCGAAGTGTTAAACAGGAGCTTGGCACACCACTTTCGGTTTGACCGAAGTGGGTTTCGGTCCTGCCGAAAACACTAGGGTTTCACAGAATCTTCATTTTGGTCACACCGATTTTGCACAACTCGGTTGGACCGAAGGGTGCAGTGCAATGGCCATAGGCCAAATCGGTCATACCGAAAATATAAAATCGGTCTCACCGAGATGTGTTCCGCGGAAACCTAACCCTAAAACTTTTACTCGAATCTAGTTCAAATGAACCAATCTGGTGTACAGGAGGATTTCAATCGTGGCAAGATACTAGGCAATCCAAACGTGCATTGAATCGGAGATGGGAGCACGAGTGGGATCAAAACTCACCCTAACTTGGTGGAGTTTTTCTACGGCGGCAACGGCGCGGAGGAGATGGCCGTTGACGGCGACGGAGACCTGCGGCGAGGGCGCACAGGCGACGGCGGCGACGATCCGGAGACCAAGGCGACGGCAGCAAGGGGTGTGGGGGCGAAACGTTTGAAGGAGGAATCAACGCGCGCGGCCCTCGGAATATATACCCCTTCGCTGTCGGTGGGACCGAGTTGTAAAACTCGGTGGCACCTAGATGGATAACTGCTAGGCAGTTATGCACTTCGGTCACGCCGAAAATCACAACTCGGTTTCACCGAGATGAAAACCTAGATCAGTCTAAATGCTTTCGGTTCGACCGAGTTTGAGTGAGTTGGTCTGACCGAAATCAATTAGAAGGTTTTGGAAATTAGCCCTTGACGGATCGGTGGCTCCGAGTGCTCCTCACCCGGAGGGTCCGAAAATGACTTGTTCAAAATTTGTGATGTAAGCATGAATAGAATTTGAGACAAGAAAGCATAGATAGCTAGGGGAGGTACTTAGGCATTCTTGTCCATCCATTTGGTCAGAAAAATCAAAACGACCAAAACAACAAATGGATGTCCTCGAATGGATAAAATGATGCATCCAACGTGCTCACACAATAAGATAGCAAATGAAATATGTGTCAAACATGCACAACCAAAACTCTAGCAACTAACACACAATTTGTCGATGACTAGGTCATCTTTATATGAGTATATTGACTTAGGAGCCAAATGAGAACATTTGATCATAGGTCATACTCATCGTTTAAGCACAAGTGGGGTTACCACTTTTACATAAAGCATTGATGTGTTCACATCATTTGAAGATGCTTTAGCTCAATTTTTTAGAGCAAAGCTCCCCTAGATGTGAGAACCCCTTTTAAAGGGTCAAACTAACCTTGGGTTGTCGTAGAAGACTTCATGTAGATGTTGAAGATGTGGATGCTCAATGTTGATGGAGATCATCAAGAGTTCGGAGCTATCCTTTGGATTCGGGCACTTTCAATACCTACATGGGTTAGTCCCACAAGGAACAAACACGCATATCCATGGACATAGATTGACGTTCACAATAGATGATGTCCATGAAAGCAATGATTACCTTGTCCCTTGACTTACCAACAAGAGGGTTTGTGACTCCATGAACTAGTGCACGATGTGGAAGTTGATTGCACAAGCCTTTGCCAAAATGAATGTGAGTGAAGTATGTTGGCGGAGTCACCCTCTTTCTAGTTCTTCTTCTTCGGGATCCACATCATCTTGATGGGAATCCTTGGGGTTGTAGTTGAGCTTGACGAAGTAGAACTTGACGTTTCCTTGGGAACCCACTTGACCATGGCTTGAGGTGCTTCAACAAATGCATCAATCTCCTCTTGAAGCTTGTCCTTGCCTTTTAGCTTGTGGTCTTGTGGTGGAAGGTCATCTTGAGCTTGTTCCACATTGGAAGAAGTAGGATCATACTTCTCCTTTTGAGGAACAAACTGTGGAGTAGGATATTGACCTTCTTCCCACTCAACACCTTTGGCGTTGAACTTTCGCTCAAAACCAATTCCTTGATTCTTCTGGTGCCTTCCTTGCTTGCGAACAATTTCCTCAAAGTTCTTGCTTCCGGCAAGGCTCTTGTAGACACCTTTCTCTATGATCCCTTTCAATAAACTATTCTCTTGCTCAAGTGTAACTTGGCTTGAAACATTGTTAGTGGAATCAAGAGAACTACTAGAAGCAACAACATTGGATTTAGCATGGTTATTGTTACTGCTAGAGGAAGAATTTTTCTTATGCTTGTCATGCTTAGTCTTAATGGGTGGCAAGAAATTAGACAAGAGAAGTCGTTTGTCAAGATATGAAGAACTCTTCTTTCAAAGATCGTCATTGATTGCTTTTAGAAACTCATGTTCTTGCTCTAGAGTGAGCTTCTCGAAGCGTAGCTTATCATGAGATCTTAGGAGCTCTCTATGATCTTCTTGAGTTGTTTCATGAGCTAACTTAAGAGTGTTTAGTTCTTTAGTTAGACGCTCAATCTCCTTCATAGCATTGTCATTCGACTCTTCTCGACTATAAAGACTACTAGCATGTTCATCGTTACTAGGCTCACTGGATTTATCATGCAAGAGCTCATCTTCACCAAGCAAGTCATCCTCATCACTATCGAAGTCAATGAATTCAGGGTGTGATACCTTGGGGCCTTTAGCCATGAAGCATCTTCCAATTCCCTCATTTGGTGAATCAAATAAGTCGTAGGAGTTGGAGTTGGAGGATATGAGAGCAAGACCGGCAACACCTTCATCTTGACTGTAGTCGGAGTCGGAGTGATAGCTTCCTTCGGATTGATTGTCGGAGTCGGAGCCGGAGACCCATTCACCTACATGAGCTTGATGTTTTCTTCTTGTGTAGCTCCTTGATGACTTGTCTTTCCTCTCCGAATCCTTGCTTCTCCGAGAGGGTCTTCGTTCATAACGATCATCTCTACTCCTTCTCTCTTTCTGAGGTGACTCATCTCTTGAGCTTCTTCTTCTTGGAGATTCTTCTCTTCTCTTGTGGGGAGCCATACACTCATTTGAGTAGTGTCCGGGTCTTCCACAATTGTAGCAGTTTCGATCACGACTAGAAGATCTCTTTTCATCATATGATCTAGACTTTGAGCTTCTCTCTTTGCCTCTATTCTTGTAGAATTTGTTGAAGTTCTTGACCATTAGGCTTATCTCTTCATTGGAAACTAACTTGTCACTTGAGGTTGTGGGAGCATCACTTGTAGCTTTGTAAGCACCACTTGACTTGTTGTGAAGCTCTTCCTTATCCTTAAGTGTCATCTCATGAGCAACAATTCTTCCAATGACTTCGGTTGGCTTGAGAGTCTTGTAGTTTGGCATCATTTGGATCAAAGTGCACACGGTGTCATACTTTCCATCCAAAGCTCTGAGAATCTTCTTGATGATGAATCGGTCGGTCATTTTTTCGCTTCCTAAGCCGGCAATCTCATTTGTGATGAGAGCAAGCCTAGAGTACATTTCAGCGACTCCTTCACCATCCTTCATCTTGAACTTGTCAAGTTGACCTTGAAGAATATCTAGCTTTGATTCCTTCACGGACTCGTTACCTTCGTGTATTTCAACCAAAGTATCCCAAATCTCTTTTGCATTCTCAAGACGGCTGATTTTGTTGAACTCCTCGGGACACAAGGCATTGAAGAGAATGTCACAAGCTTGAGCATTGTTTTGCAACATCCGCAATTCTTCCGGTGTAGCTTCGCGATCCGGAACTTTTCCTTCCTCGAAGAATTCACCTTGCATACCAACACAAATAATGCCCCATGCGGCTGGGTTATGACCAAGAATATGCATTTTCATTTTATGCTTCCAACTAGCAAAATTTGTACCATCAAAGTAAGGACCTCTACGAAAATTACCCTCACTAGACGCCATACTCTCCTAGGTTGTGAAACCAAGCTTATGGAGTCCAATGCAATGGAAACCAATACAATGGAGACCAAAGCTCTGATACCACTTCTAGGATCGAAAGTATGTCTAGAGGGGGGGTGATTAGACTACTTGTCAATATAAAAATTCTGCCTTTTGACAAAGAACAGTTTTTGGCAGATTCACAATTATGATCAAGTCAAGCATCACCCTACACATGCAATTCTAGAGTATAGGCAACGGAAAGTAAATTGCACATGTAGTAAAGAGAGGTGGAGAAGAGCAAACGCAATTTTGGAGACGCGGTGATTTTTCCCGTGGTTCCGATAGGTGGCGCTATCGTACATCCACGTTGATGGAGACTTCAACCCACGGAGGGTAACGGCTGCGCGAGTCCACGAAGGGCTCCACCCACGAAGGGTCCACGAAGAAGCAACCTTGTCTATTCCAACATGGCCTACGCCCACGGAGGGCTAGCCTTACTCGGGGTAGATCTTCACGAAGTAGGCGATCTCCTTGCCCTTACAAACTTCTTGGTTCAACTCCACATCTCGACGACGGAGGCTCCCAAGCGACACCTAACCAATCTAGGAGGCACCACCCTCCACAAGGTAATAGATGTTGTAGATGATGAACTCCTTGCTCTTGTGCTTCAAATGATAATCTCCCCAACACTCAACTCTCCTCACTGATTTGGCTGTGGTGGAAGAAAGGATTGAGTGGAAAGCAACTTGGGAAGGCTAGAGATCAAGCTTCATATGGTGGGAGTGGAGCAACTTGATCTCAACACAAGGGTAGGTAGTTCTCTTCTCAGAAATGTAAGGTAGGAGTGGTAGTTCTTTCTGATGGCTCTCTCCACGAATGAAGAGGGGGTGGAGGGGTATAAATAGCCTCCACACAAAATCCAACCGTTACACACATTTGAGCAATCTCGGTGGGACCGAAGTGGACAACTCGGTGAGACCGATAGTTCAAATAATGTGAACGTTGGGATTTTCGGTGGGACCGAATATACAATCTCGGTTAGTCCGATTCGTGCAATGACAAGAGCATGCCAGTTTCGGTGGGACCGACTTCATCATCTCGGTGACACCGATTTGATGACAGAAGGTTACAGAAACTTGGCAACTCATGTTTCGGTGAGACCGAGTTCAGAATCGGAAAATCCGAGTTTACTAGGGTTTGGCTTATGGCTGAGGTGGTTCATCTCGGTGTGACTGAGTTTGGAATATCGGTGGGACCGAGACTACTTATGAGTGTATATGGCAGTGAAAGTTGCTGATAGTTTAGGAGATGTATCACTAAGCACTTGAGCAACCAGATCATCATCATAACCTCATCCCCTTTTAATAGTATTGGCTTTTCCTATGGACTCAATGTGATCTTGGATCACTAAACCAAAAATGGAGTCTTGAGCTTTTGCCAATGCTTGCCTTAGCATTTTGAGGGGTCCACTTCTTCAGTCCTTTCCATACCCATATCACTGAACTCTCTGAAATGATTCTCAAGTAAATATTAGTTCAATGATATATATGTTAATTACCAAAACCACCCGGGGATTAGTTGCACTTTCACATAAGTACTTCTCATACTGCTCCATGGTATGCTGATTATGCAAATTATATTGTTGCTAAGTTTATACCCCCTAGCTTCACATACCAGCAAAAGAAAAAGTTCTTCTATGATTTGAGACATTACTTTTGGGATGACCCACATCTTTATAAAGAAGGAGTAGATGTTATTATTAGACATTGTGTACCTGAGCATGAACAGGAACAGATCCTACGCAAGTGCCACTCCGAAGCCTATGGAGGACACCATGCGGGAGACAGGACTGCACACAAGGTATTACAATCCGGCTTTTATTGGCCTACTCTCTTCAAGGATGACCGTAAGTTTGTCTTATCTTGTGATGAATGTCAAATAATCGGTAATATTAGTAGACATCAAGAAATGCATATGAATTATTCACTTGTTATTGAACCATTTGATGTTTGGGGCTTTGATTATATGGGACCTTTTCCTGCTTCTAATGGGTACACACATATCCTAGTTGTTGTTGATTACGTTACTAAGTGGGTAGAAGCTCTTACAACTAGTAGTGCTGATCATAACACCTCTATTAAGATGCTTAAAGAAGTTATATTTCCGAGGTTTGGAGTCCCTAGATATCTAATGACTGATGGTGGTTCACACTTTATTCATGGTGCTTTCCGTAAGATGCTTGCTAAGTATGATGTCAACCATAGAATTGCATCACCTTATCACCCACAGACTAGTGGTCAAGTAGAACTAAGTAATAGGGAGTTGAAATTAATCTTGCAAAAGACAGTTGATAGGTCTAGAAAGAATTGGTCCAAGAAACTAGATGATGCATTATGGGCCTATAGAACTGCATAAAAAAATCATGTGGGTATGTCTCCATATAAGATGGTGTATGGAAAAGCTTGTCACTTACCTCTTGAGCTAGAACATAAGGCATATTGGGCTATCAAAGAGCTCAATTATGATTTCAAACTTGTCGGTGAAAAGAGGTTATTTGACATTAGCTGTCTCGATGAATGGAGAACCCAGGCCTACGAGAATGCCAAGTTATTTAAAGAAAAAGTTAAAAGATGGCATGACAAAAGGATACAAAAACATGAGTTCAATGTAGGTGATTATGTTTTGCTATACAACTCTTGTTTAAGATTTTTTGCAGGAAAACTTCTCTCCAAGTGGGAAGGACCTTACGTTATCAAGGAGGTCTATCGTTCCGGTGCCAAAAAAATCAACAACTTTGAAGGCACCAATCCGAAGTTGGTGAATGGTCAGAGGATCAAACATTATATCTCAGGTAATCCTATAAATGTTGAAACTAATGTTATTGAAACCATAACCCCGGAGGAATACATAAGGGACACTTTCCAGAACGATTCAGCCTCTGAAAAGGAAGAGGTACGTGATACGGTAAGTAAACCGACCCCAAAACAGTTCTAAAGGTAATTTTTCTCCGTTTTGGAATATTTAGAAAAATAGAAAAATAAACCGCAGTCCGGAGGAGACACGGGGCCTCCTCGAGGTTAGGGGGCACGCCCCCCTTCCCAGGGCGTGCCCCCCTGCCTCAAGGGCACCCCGTGTGTCCCCTGGACTCCGTTTTTTTGTGGGTTACTCCTTTCGTTAGGGAAAAATTCATTATATATACTCCCGAAGGTTTTGACCTCTGTATCACGCAGAATCCCTTTGTTCTCGTTTCGAGCTGTTTTCTGTTAAGGTTTGCGAAGCTAGGCATCATGTCGTCTCCCTCCTCCAACAACGAAGGCAACGATGCTTGGCTGATGAAGATAGATCTGAAGAGGGAAGGACCCAAGGAGATCCACAAGGAGAAGAAGATCAAGATGGAGGTGGAAGATCCGGCTCCGGCAGCGGGAGAAGAAGACACCTCCAAATCCCTTCCTAATCTCTTTACCTCAACTGAGCTAGAAGCTTTCAAGATGCTTGAATTAGCTCAGATCCGCAACAAGCATCTCACAAGTGAAAATCTTTTGTTGAAGGATTACATAGCTGCTCTCAATGGTATTATCCGCAAGCTAGAAGATCTCCTACGCTCGATATATGAGGATCCCCCGTCACTACTTGCAACTCCATCATCACCAACCCCGAAGAAGGATACATAATCATATGGGTATGGGCACTCCCCTTTGCAATTGCCAAGCTTGGGGAAGTGACCCCAGTATCGTATCACCATCACTCCTATCTTTACCGTTTTACTTAGTTCGATCCTTTTGGTAGTATCTTGATCTATTAGAATAAAGTTAGCATGATATAGTTGTGAGCTTTTGCTTTGTGAGCTTTATCCTTTGTAATCGAGTCCGTGAGCTATACAATAAAGATTAGTGTTGAGTCAAGGGCTTGATTTCCTCACTTGAGTCATGATAAAAAGAAAGAAAACAAAAAGAGTATCAAAGAGATCATATCGATCTTATGGGAAGTAATGACCTCACATATGTGAGTATGATAAATAAAACTTGTTGGGAGGTGACAAACATAGTTTTGGTCATCGTTGCAATTAATAGGAAGTAATAAAAGAAGAGAGTCTTCACATACAAATATACTATCTTGGACATCTTTTATGATTATGAGCACTCATTAAAGTATGACATGCTAAAGAGTTGATGTTGGACAAGGAAGACAACATAATGGGTTATGTCTTTTTATATCCGAAATAAAGTATATTGTCATGGATCTTCCAACATGTTGAGCTTGCCTTTCTCCCTCCTGCTAGCCAAAACTCCTCGCACTAAGTAGAGATACTACTTGTGCTTCCATATATCCTTACACCCAGTTTTGCCATGAGAGTCCACCATACCTACCTATGGATTGAGAAAGATCCTTCCAAGTAATTTGTCATGTTGCAAACCTGCTAAATATGTATGATTTATTAGTGTGGGAGAAATTAGCTTTATACGAGCTTGTGATGTGGAAGTAATAAAAGTGACTGACTGCATAATAAAGGTCCTTATCACAAGTGGCAATATAAAGCAAAGTCCCTATATGCTAAGACTTTGTGCATCCGACCATAAAAACACATGACAACCTCTGCTTCCCTCTGCGAAGGGCCAATCTTTTATTCTTGTCTTATAAGTATCAAGGTGAAACCCACCTTTCCTTTTTACATTTTATCCTTTGGCAAGTACATTGTGTTGGAAAGATCCTGACATATATACCCACTTGGATGTAAGCTTTCATGATCTATTATTGTTGACGTTACCCTTGAGGTAAAAGGTTGGGAGGCAACACCATAAGCCCCTATCTTTCTCTCTGTCCGATTAAAACTCCATAAACATAAGTATTGCGTGAGTGTAAGCAATTGTGAAAGACTATATGATAGTTGAGTAGGTAGGCTTGCTGAAAAGCTCTTATATTGACTCTTTCCGATGTTACGATAAATAGCAATTGCTTCAATGACCGAGACCAAAGTTTGTTAGTTTCCAATAATTTTTATGATGTGTACTTGATATTGTGGATGAATTGTTACTTTAGCATAATAATCATATGACTATATTTATATAAGTTGCTGTTATAAGAATGATCATGATGCCCTCATGTCTGTATTCTGTTTTTATCAACACCCCTATCTCTAAACATGTGGACATATTTTTTGATATTGGCTTTCGTTTGAGGACAAGCGAGGTCTGAGCTTGGGGGAGTTGATACGTCCATTTTGCATCATTCTTATAAGTTGATATTTATTGCATTATGGGGTGTTCATACATGTTTTGTCACAATACTTATGCCTTTTCTCTCTTATTTTGCAAGATTTGCAAGAACAGGGAGAATGCCGGCAACTGGAATTCTGGGCTGAAAAAGGAGCAAACTCTGGAAATCTATTCTGCACAACTCCAAAAGCCCTGAAACTTCACAGAACATAGTTTCGGAAAATAAAAAAAATATCTGGCAGAAGAAACCCACGAGGGGGGCCACCAGCTGGCCTCGAGGGTGGGGGCGTGCCCCCTTCCCAGGGCGCGCCCCCTGCCTCGAGGGCCAACCGAGAGGCCCATGGTGCCCATCTTCTCCTATATGAAGCATTTTGACCTGGAAAAAATCAGAAGGAGGCTTTCGGGACCAGACGCCGCCGTCTCGAGGCGGAACCGAGGCGGAAACCAATCTAGGGCTCCGGCAGAGCTGTTCTGCCGGGGATACTTCCCTCCGGGAGGGGGAAATCATCACCGCCGTCATCACCAACAGCTCTCCCATCTTGGGGAGGGCTATCTTCATCAACATCTTCACCAGCACCATCTCCTCTCAAACCCTAGTTCATCTCTTGTATCCAATCTTTGTACCCAAACCTCAGATTGGTACCTGTGGTTTGCTAGTAGTGTTGATTACTCCTTGTAGTTGATGCTAGTTGGTTTATTTGGTGGAAGATCATATGTTCAGATCCATTATGCATATTAATACCCCACTTATCATGAACAATATTATGTCTCGTGAGTAGTTACTTTTGTTCCTGAGGACATGGGAGAAGTCTTGCTATCAGTAGTCATGTGAGTGTGGTCTTCGTTCAATATTTTGATGAGATGTATGTTGGCTCTCCTCTAGTGGTGTCATGTGAACGTCGACTACATGACACTTCACCATTATTTGGGCCTAGAGGAAGGCATTGGGAAGTAATAAGTAGATGATGGGTTGCTAGAGTGACAGAAGCTTAAACCCTAGTTTATGCGTTGCTTCGTAAAGGGCTGATTTGGATCCATATGTTTCAGGCTATGGTTAGGTTTACCTTAATACTTCTTTTGTAGTTGCAGATGCTTGCATTAGAGGTTAATCATAAGTGGGAGGCTTGTCCAAGTAAGGGAACCACCCAAGCACCGGTCCACCCACATACCAAATTATCAAAGTACCGAACGCGAATCAGATGATTGTGATGAAAACTAGCTTGACGATAATTCCCATATGTCCTAGGGAGCGCTTTACCTTGCATAAGAGTTTGTCCAGGCTTGTCCTTTGCTACACAAAGGATTGGGCCACCTTGCTGCACCTTATTTACTTTTACCTTTTGTCACTTGCTACCAATTACCTTATCACAAAACTATATGTTACCTATAATTGCAGTGCTTGCAGAAAATACCTTACTGAAAACTGCCTATCATTTCCTTCTGCTCCTCGTTGGGTTCGACACTCTTACTTATCGAAAGGACTACGATAGATCCCCTACACTTGTGGGTCATCATGCGGCAGTACCGCCGTAGCTACTCTCGGCCTCTGTGTCGATTCGGGATGAACATTTTTTGCGTCGGGTTCTACGGTGGTAGCAACGGTAGTAGCAGCGGTAGTACCGCTTATAGGCGGTAGTACCGATGTCACTATCACGGCTACCACCGCTCCCTTCCACCATTCCCCGTCCCTAACATAGGGCGGTAGTACCGCTGGGGGGCACGGTAGTACCGCTGGCTCCAACGATTGTACCGCTCAGCCCAGCGGTAGTACCGCTCTGTGCGGGCTAAGAAGAGTGTAACGGTTCACTCTTCCCTTCCACTATATAAAGTGTTCTTCCTCCTCTCGAACACTCACCTCTTCTCCCCCAAGCTCCATTGTTGCTCCAGAAGCTTATTTTCGCCCGATCTCTCTCCCTAGCCAATCAAACTTGTAGATTTTCTAGGGGTTAGTTGAGAAGGCCTAGATCTACACTTCCACCAAGAGAAATTTGATTCACCCCACTAATCCCTTGCGGATCTTGTTACTCTTGTTGGAGGAGATTTCTCGAAAAGTCTTTAGTGCTCATTTCGGGCAACTTTCCATTATCTCTCTTTGGTTGAGTGGCATGTACTTTCATGGCGCCCGTTTTTCCAATTATGAAGCATGGCTAAGTGATCCTACTCACATTGGACCCAGTGCTCAGGTAGTTTGGCCTATAGTAGGGCAAGAAATATTGAATGGTGATGTAGGCGGGGGTTTCCGAGGAATCCAAATAACCTCTGGTTTTTTTCAGCTTTGGCGAGCATCTGGAATAACTAGTGAATTACAACTCTATTGTACTGCAATTGGGTGTTTGAGCACCCTAGACGGTTGAGGTCACCTCGGAGCCATATCCATTGTGGTGAAGCTCCGTGGTTTCGTTGGGAGCCTCCAATTCAGTTGTGGAGAGATCCCCAACCTTGTTTGTAAAGGTTCGGTCGCCGCCTTCATGGGCACCAATAGTGGAATCACGGCAACTCACATTGTGTGAGGGCGTGAGGAGAATACGGTGTCCCTAGTGGCTTCTTGGGGAGCATTATGCCTCCACACCGCTCCAATGTAGACGTACTTCCCCTCAAAGGGAAGGAACTTCGGTAACACATCCTCGTCTTCACCGGCTCCACTTTTGGTTATCTCTATCCTTTACTTGTGCAAGCTTTAGTGTTTTAGTATATTGTGCTTGCTTGCTTACTTTTACTTGTTGCATCTCATAGGTTGCTCACCTAGTTACACATCTAGACAACCTATTTTGGTCCTAAGTTTATTTTGCTCAAGAAAAGCTAAAAATTGTTAGTTCCTATTCACCCCCCCCCCCTCTAGTCAACCATATCGATCCTTTCAATTGGTATCAGAGCCTCGTCTATTTATTAAGGACTTTACCGTCCAAAGAGTATGGCTGACAACATAGTCGAGACGGAGGAACACTCTGGTGGGAATCCGCCCTTGCCTATGCCGGATGGGGGAACCTCGGTCTCTTGTGAGGAGTTCAATGTGGCTTTGAACACATTGAAAGACTCATTGACAACCGAGGTCAAAGGCATGTTCAAAGATTTTCTTGAGGGATTTAAACTATCCGCCACACCGTTGGAAGTGGTTCGTCCCGCTACCAACGTGTCGGATACTATTCCCGACAAGGGAGAGGCTATTAGTGGGCAAGTCACGATGACTAAAAATGGAAGTGCGATTTTTGCCCACTCCGTGCCTCCTACTCAGTATGGAGGACCCGTTCCTACTCCGCATTATATTCAGTTGGTCCTCCACCTAAGTTTATTAAAAATTCTGATTTTGCTACTTGGACGTTTTGTTTTAAACGTCATTTAAATCATTGGTCTACTAATCTCTGTAGAATCATTGAGCAAGGTTTCTACCCGCATGATCCCTACAACTTAACTCTAAGAGAAGCTGTGGATCATCAATTCAACGAGTCCGTTCTTTGCATACTTCAAGAAGATATTCCTCCCGAAGACATTGCCCATCTTCGACCCTTCACTGTGGCCAAGGAAGCATGGGAACATGTTGGCTCCATGTACAAGGGAAGCGCAAGCATTCAACGCTCTAACTATGAAGTTGTACAAGATGAAGCCGATGAGTTTGCCATGATCGATGATGAAGATCCCCGTGAACTTTATCGGAGATTAACCACTCTTGCGGTTTCACTTCGAGATCATGGGAGCAAGGACATGGATGACAAATGGATCAAGTGCAAGTTTCTCAAGGCCATGATGCCTTATCACAAGGCCATGTCCTCCGTCATCCGCCAACGACCGGACTTCCACACCTTATCCTCAAGTGAAGTGTTGGATGAGTTCGTTGCTATGAGGATCTTGGATAAGACCGCCGACAACGCGGTTTTGCGAGCTCAACGATCAAAGAAGTCTAACCTTGCTCTGAAGGACAAGGCTTGTGTTGAAGATGAGGATGAAGGGGATGAAGATGAGTGTTGTCCCGAGGACACAAAATATGCTTACCATGAGCATATGGCTCTAGCATCTAGGCAATTTTGGGGCAACAAGAAGAACTCTAGGCCCAACTTCAACAAGAACAACTCAAGTGGCCTCAAGAGCAAGCAACGAATGAGGACATGCTACAACTATGGCAATGTGAGTCACTTTGTTGTGGATTGTCCATATGAGAAAAGAGAAGACAATGGGGGCAAGCTTATTTGAAAGGACAAGGCCAAATCCTATCCTAACACCAACAACCTCAACAAGAAGACTCCTCTGAGAGGTTTGGTGGCCCAAGAAGAATATGTTGAGGATGATGATGAAGAAGAAGATGATGAGATGGTCACTATGGCTTCCATTGCTATCGCAACAACTCCACGATCATCCCTCTTTGACTCACCAAATGAAAACATCATCGCCAAGTGCCTCATGGCTAAGGCCACCAACAAGGTAACCCCCAACATAGATTCTACCCTCTCCTCTAATCCTTCATTCACGGATTGTATTGATGAGAGTGAGGGGCGGAGGAGGAGGAAAATGAATTTGAGTTATTTATGAGTAAACTCAAGGGCAAACCCAAGAAGCACTTCGTTGCTCTCTTGGAACAACTCGGTGAAGCCAATGACATGATTGAGGCTCACGAGGAGACCATTTCTAAAATGGAGGGGCATAGTCGAGACTATGACTATGAGATCCCGGATCTCTCGAATGCTCTTGAGGAAGAGCGTGGTCATCGGTTGGCTCTTGAGGAGTCACACAACGATGATCATGCTAAACTTAGAAAAGATCTTTATCATGCTTTAGTTGTCTCTCGTGTGCTCAATACTGAGAAGGCAAAGCTTGTGGTTGACCATGCTAGACTCAAGGAGGAGTTTGTTACACTTGACAAGGCTCACAAGGTCTTGAAGAGTGTACATACTAATCTCAAAGAGTCTCATGATAAACTTCAAGTTTCGCTAACCAAGGAGAAAGCTACCTTTCCTCACATGGTTTTAATTGATAATTCAAATGCTACTAACCCATGTTGCGAGCATGTGCATCTTGTTGAAGAGAATGCCAAGTTGAAGAAGCAACTTGAGAAAGGCCTCGTGTCATGTATACAAGGTGAGAAGAACCTCAACGAGCTTTTGAGCAACCAAAAGGAAGTTGTAGCGAAAGAAGGAATCGGGTTTGCTCCCAAGCCCAAGAAGAAGAAGAATGATAAGACCAAACAACCTCTCCCTCTCAAGCAAACCTTTGTAAAAGAAGGAGAGGGTGCTCCTAATAAGAAGAACATTGTGGAGAATGGTGTGGTCAAAAAGAACACTGCCATGCCATCCACCAAAGCCGGTGACTTTAACCGTTCTTATGTTCTTTGTCGTGCCAGTGATGGACATGTTTTTGCTAAATTTGTTGGTTCCTTTTATGAGCACATTGAATGGTATATCTGGGTTCCTAAGACCCTTGTTACTAACCTTAAAGGACCCATTACAAAATGGGTACCTAAATCCAAGCATTGACATTGTGTAGGAGTTTGCTTCCGGTGGGGGATCATGGTTGCTCGATAGTGGAGCTAAAAATCATATGACCGGAAGCAAAGACTTGGTGGTGGACGTGCACCAAGGTTTATCTATGGCCACCAACGTCGAATGGGGTGATGCATCATCTTCTAAGGTATTGGGGCTCGGCAAGGTTGTTGTTTCTCATGATCTAACGATCGAGAAAGTCATGCTTGTTGAGTCCCTTGCATACAATTTACTTTCCGTTCGTCAACTTGCACTCATGGGCTTTGCCACTTTCTTTGATATTGACACTGTGGCCCTCTTATGGAGCAAGACTCTTAAAGTAGCCTATGTTGGGCATGTCGAGAACGGTCTTTATGTGGTTAACTTCTCGGAGCAACCCACTAAGACCGCGACTTGCTGAATGGCTAAAGTTGATGTGGGTTGGCTTTGGCATCGCCGGCTAGCCCATGTCAATATGAGATATTTGCAAAGTATCCTCAAGGGGGACCATGTCCTTGGACTAACAAATGTTAGCTTTGCCAAAGATCGTGCTTGCAGTGCCTGCATTGAAGGAAAGTTGCATGAGAAGGCTCACCCTCCCACGACTATCATCTACTCAAAAAGACCTATAGAGCTCCTTTACATGGATATCTTTGGGCCTCCATCCTTTGATAGTCTTGGGGGGAGAAAGTATTGCTTGGTGATTGTAGATGATTATTCGAGATACACTTGGGTATACTTCTTCAAGAAGAAGAGCGAGACCCAACAAACCGTCATCAACTTTTCCAATGAAGCTCAACGTCAACATGATGCAAAGATCTTGATGATTCGAAGTGACAACGGCTCCGAGTTCAAGAACTACACCTTGGATGAGTTTCTTAGTGATGAGGGGATCAAACATCAATATGCCGCACCCTATACCCCTCAACAAAATGATGTAGCGGAGAGGAAGAATCAGATGTTGATGGACGCTGCTAGAACCATGATGGCGGAGTTCAAGTCTCCGTACAACTTTTGGGCCGAAGCCATCAACACCGCTTGTCATGCATCCAATCGGCTCTGTCTCCGCAAAGGCTTGAACAAGACTCCATATGAAATACTTACCGGCAACAAGCCCAATCTCAAGTACTTCTGAGTATTCGGCTGTAAGTGTTTCATTCTCAAGAAAGGAGCTCGTTTGTCTAAATTTGAAACTAGAGCTCATGAGGGCATATTTGTTGGTTATGCTACAAACTCTCATGCTTACCGTGTCCTCAACAAGTCCAATGGACTCATTGAGGAGACGTGTAACATAGAGTTTGATGAGAATAACGGCTCCCAAGTGGAGCAAAGTGGTACTTGTGATGTAGGTGATGAAATTCCTCCCCAAGCCATAAGAAGAATGGGTGTCGGTTATATCCTACCCATTGAGGAACCCCTTGTAGCTGAAGGGGAAGGACAATGTTCCACTCAAGTGGAACCATCACCAACCCAAGACCCACACGCTTCCGTAGAACAAAGTGAAGGCCCTCAATCAGATGAACAAGGCCAAGTGCAAGATCAACCACAAGATGGTGGTGAGCCACCAAGTGATACACAAGGCCAAGTTTCCTCTTCCGAGCATGTTCAAGATCAAGAGCAAGCTCAAGATCAAGATCAAGCTCATGACGACGCTCAAGATGATCAACTCATAGCTCCTCAATTATCTCTTGAAGAACAATTGGAGCGTCGTGCAGCCAAAGTTGCTTCCAGGCTCGCCTCTAGAGAGCATCATATGGAAAACATACTTGGAAGCATCACAAAGGGGGTAATCACTCGTAGAAAATTAGCAAACTATTGTGCTCGTCAAGCTTTTGTTTCTTGTGTTGAACCTCAAAAGGTCTATGAGGCGCTCGAAGACCCCAATTGGCTTAATGCCATGCATGAAGAACTCCATAACTTCAAGCGCAACAAAGTGTGGCGTTTGGTGCCAAGACCTAAGGAGAACCATAATGTCATTGGAACGAAGTGGATCTTTAAGAACAAGCAAGATGCTCACGGAATTGTCATTCGCAACAAGGAGTGTTTGGTGGCTCAAGGCTACTCCCAAGTCGAGGGTATCGACTATGGTGAAACCTTTGCCCCCATTGCTCGCCTTGAATCTATTCGTTTGTTGCTTGCATATGCTTCTCATCATAACTTTAAATTGCAACAAATGGATGTGAAAAGTGCATTTCTTAACGGTCCTATTAATGAGTTGGTATATGTCAAACAACCCCCGGGGTTTGAGGATCCTAAGTTCCCCGATGTGGGGACCCCGACTCATAAGTCGTGATCACCGAATGCACGTGTACAGTGATCCCAGATATCAATGCTCACTGAACACACAGAAGCTGAATAACAAGAGTCTTACATCCATACATACCGTATTACACAAATAGGACCATTATGGTCAAGTCTTGAGTATATCATCGTAGCGGAAATCTTCAATAACAACTTGGACCCATGCCATCTGCCTTAACCCTACAGGCATTCTGACTGGGAAGCATCCTAGCTCGCATGCTCGTCACCAAGAAATCTTCATCATATCCTGTTCTCTCCTGCCTGGCCAATAAAATAACCAGTGGCAAGCCAATGAGTACTTTGAATGTACTCGCAAGCAACCCAAGTGTGATGACAGAATAATTATGCAAGGCTCTACTGCTAGATTGGCAGTTTTGCGGAAAGCTAGTTTTTCATATGCAAGTATGATCAACATATAACGTGGACATGCATGTGTCTGCAACAAGTATCAGGAGGTCACATACATCATTACCGAGAAAGAGTTGTAATCAACTCATGCTCAAGCTCATTGTGACTTTCTCACAATCACATCAACATATTTACCCAAACCGTGTTGTTTTCCAGAAACTTATGGACATAGTCTAAGTAGCACCACCCAACTGTCCTTGACCATGGACACGGCTATTCGAATAGTTTGACACTCTGCAGAGGTTGCACACTTTACCCACAAGATCCAGGGAACTTCCGTGTCATCCACGACCTGCAGTACCTCAAGTACCCGGGGTAAGCACCCGATCACTATCTTTCCCTAGACGACACTAACACAGAGTCCACTCGATTGGTAGCAACCCCTGTGTCGGTGTACTAAAGTAGGGGTACCTTAGTATCCTGACTTGGGCACGGGCAGTAGCAGCGTCCCGTGGCAGGGCTCGCCACGCGCCCGCCAAGGCCCGCTCTGGATCCTTTAGAGCCATTCAAGAAAAAAGTATTCAAGTTAAAGAAACAAGACCCCGGCAAGAGGAGCTTGCCGGGAAGGCCGTACCAGGCTCAAGACCACCCCTTTGGCACAAGGCCCTGGCAAGAGGAGCTTGTCAGGAAGGCCAAACATGGCATTTCAGAAGACTTGCCGCAACGCTCCGCGTGTCGCGGCAAGGCCCGGAGAGCGACAAGCTTCCGGGCGCGGCAAGGTAGCGACCGCGGCAAGGCGCTTGCCGCGGCAAGCTCCCACTACGTGCCCGCGCTCCAGCTCATCCGGCCACGTGTCACCCTGGGGCCCTTCCAGGTGCACGTGGCGGAAGGCTGTGCAGCCTGGGGTACACCATGGCGAGCCGCGATAACGAGGCCACCTTCGTGGCGAACGGAGACGCCCTAACGGACACTTTTTGCACTGTTTGGGGACGACGGCGACGGGCATTCAATGCCCTTGTCCCTGCCGTCAGGGTTAGGTATAGACCACTGTACATACACTATTCCAACTACTACCGTTTTTATGTTTTTACCCTCATCTACGTTGCCACCTGTCGGTGACCCCTTTGACCTATAAAAGGAGGCCCATGCGCAACGTAGAGGGGGTTCCGATCCTTGATCACTCTCACGCTCGGTGTAGCTAGCAACCAGTTCTGTATCTCTTCGTGCTCCCGAGCCAAGAACACAATACAACCAAGGCAGGAGTAGGGTTTTACGCATCCGTGCGGCCCGAACCTGGGTAAACTGCTCGCGTGCTCGCCTCGATCCGCTCTTCGTGCACCCTCCGCTCCCTTGCCGTACCGAAAAGGGGCTCCGGTCCCATAGGTGTTCATGGGCGATCAGTTTCCTCGACATCTTTGGCGCGCCAGGTAGGGGGCGTCGAGGTTGTGCGAACCTGATCCGACGTTCACGCGGGCGGAATCTTCAGCAGCTTTATCAACTTCGTCAACTTCATCGACATGCCGCCGAAGAAGAAGGCTTCGGAGGTAGGAGGCCCGTCTGCGTCGATCCCGCCACCACCGGAACCAACGGTTGGTGGGGTAGACGCAGGCGGAAGGACGGACGCCGGCGAGGAAACTCACGGCGCCGCCAAGTCCAAGGACAAGACGGACGACCGGGCGCATTCCAAGGCCTCGGCGTCCATGCACGCGCCACACCCCTCTCAGGAGGTGCCGGACCGGCAGCAACGTGGTACACAAGGTACCATCCGCTTGCTGGGCCAAGGTCAAGTTGGTGGGTCGCGGGACGCTCAAGGCCAACGCGCTGGCACGAGCAAGGCGCGGTCGCCGGGACGAGACCCTGCTCCTTCTAACGCAGTTAGCAGTCCGAGCATATGTCGCTCCTCGCACCGCTCGCCACCGCTCCCCTCCACTCCAGCAAAAGCTCTAGCTCGAGCTCAGCTGCTCCTCGATTTCCCTCCAGCGGCAGACAAGGCCGAAGACTGGAGGGCTACCATCCAAAGCCTCATCGCCTTCGCCAACAACGATACGCCGCAGCAGCCGACGACATCGCGGCCGCGGCAAGTCAGCCATGCGCGGGCTGATGGAGACAAGACCGCCGGGGGTGCAACTACCGTGCACTCCCCGCCACGAAGGCCAAAGTCGCCGACTCGCCGGATCAACGTCGACGACGACTCCACGGAGTCGTCGGATCCACGAGCTCGCCGCGACCAACGCCAAGTCCTCGACGATAGACGACAAGAAGACGCTCGAACCCGCATCGAGCGTCGAAGAGAAGCGCGACGACAGTCCGACCAGCGCGTTGGGCCCGCTGTCGACATGCACGCGCCGGAGAACCAGGCGACTTGCCGTATGCAGCGGGTTGCCCTGCGTTCACCCGTGAGCTGCGGCAAGTCCAGTGGCCCAGCATGAAGAACTTCAAGCCCGACGTACCCGAGAAGTACGACGGCAAGACCCATCCCTCGGAGTTCCTCAGCATCTACACCATTGCGGTGCAGGCTGCCGGGGGACGAGACGAGAAGATATTAGCAAACTACTTCCCGCTAGTGCTCAAGCCAAACGTTAGATCTTGGCTCATGCACTTGCCGAAGAACTCTATTTCTTCTTGGGCCGACCTGTGCCATCAGTTTGTCGGCGCCTTCACGGGCGGCCACAAGCCCCATGGCCAGGAGAGCGATCTTCATATACTCACCCAGAAGGAAGGAGAGTCCCTGCGAAAATACATCCAGAGGTTCAGCCGCGTCCAGCACAACATCCCGGACGTCCACCCTGCCGCGGTTATCAGCGCGTTCCACCAGAACGTCCGTAACCGCAGGATGAGGGAGGAAATGGCGATGTGCAAGATCCGGGATGTCAGCGAGCTTTATGCCCTGGCTGACAAGTGTGCGCGCGCTGAAGAGGGGAGGAGACTCCCCGGATAGGATGCTGGAGCAGGAGGAACGGACAATGAGGATGCCGCCCCGGCAAGGAAAAACCGGCGGCGGAACAACAAGAAAAAGAAGAACAAGGAAGTACTGGCCGTCGAGAAGTCCGGCAAGGAGGCTGGCGCCAAGAAAGCTCAGGCTGGTGGCTCCGGCAAGGAAGCCACCACTGTAGCGGCCGCCGACAAGCAGGACGGCTCCGACAAGCAGTACTGCAAGATCCACCGCACCAAGGGCCACGATCTCCAGAACTGCAAAAGGGTCGAGTACCTCGTCGAACAGCACAAGGCTGAGTACGAGCGACGCGACAAAGAGAACGCCCAGGGAGGCGGAGGAGAGTCCAGCAAGAAGCGGCCATTCAATGGCCGGGGAGGACGCCGCGGCAAGGAGATAGACCTCCCCGCGGCCGCGACAAGGACAAAGACGAAGACGACGATGAAGACATGGATGACGGATACAACAGCGAGCAGGAGTTCCAGAAGGCCACAGAAGTTCTGTGCATCGATGGAGGGGCCTCTCTGCATACTTCCCACCGCCAACTCAAACAATGGGTGCGGGAAGTTAATGCAGCAGAGCCACCCATCGAGTCGCGCAAACTCCTGAAGTGGTCCAGCACGCCCATCATCTTCGACATTGAGGATCACCCTGACCGCACAACTGCGGTCGGGTGTTTGCCGATGTTGGTTTCGCCAACCATCCGCAACCTCAAGGTCACCAAGATGCTGGTTGACAGTGGGGCCGGCCTGAACCTTATCTCCTCTGCTGTGGTCCGGAAACTACAGATCCCCGACAGCGAGCTCGAGGAAACCGGAACATTCCAAGGGATCAACCCGGGAAGGAGCAAGCCGAAGGGGAAGATCACACTGCCAGTAACTTTTGGCGGAGAGCTGAACTTTAGGACCGAGAGGATCACCTTTGACGTTGCCGATATCCCGTTGCCTTACAATGGGATACTTGGCCGTCCAGCACTCGCCAAGTTCATGGCAGCCTCTCATTACGCCTATAACATGCTCAAGATGCCGGGCCCGATAAGCGTCATCTCTGTTCCCGGCGACAAGAAGGATGCGCTTATCTGCGCCGACAAGATTTACCGGGACGCAGCAGCCGCAACGGATAGCAAAACACTTGCCGCTGAAGCTCCCGGGGGGAAGAACAAGACCAAGTCCGGCATGAGCTCTGGGCCCCACTCCGGCAAACGCACCTCTTCGGAGTGCTGCGCTGCCGTCGAGGACGCACCATCGAGCTCCACCGGCAAGTGCAAGAAGGGAATGGCAGCTCCACCTCCAACCAAGAAGGTGTCTGCCAAGGAGGACGGCACTGGTGGTACTTTCACCATCAGTGCCACACTCGATCCTAAATAGGAAAGCGCGCTCGTTGCTTTCCTGCGGGCGAATGTCGACGTGTTTGCGTGGCAACCGTCTGACATCCCCGGTGTTCCCAGGAAAGTGATTGAGCACAAGCTTGTCGTTTGTCCTCACGCGCGGCCCGTCAAGCAGAAGGTCAGAAAGCAAGCAATGGAGCGCCAAGAGTTCATCGCGGAGGAAATCAAGAAGCTGGAAGCGGCAGGCCTTGTCAGAGGTGTACTTCATCCCACGTGGTTGGCCAACCCTGTTGTCGTGCGCAAGGCAAATGGGAAGTGGAGGCTTTGTATAGACTTCACTGATGTGAATAAAGCTTGTCCCAAAGATCCATTTCCCTTGCCGCGCATTGACCAGATCGTCGACTTCACGGCTGGATGTGAGTTGCTTTCGTTCCTTGATGCATACTCCGGATACCACCAGATATTTATGGCTGAAGAGGATGAAGAGAAGACCGCGTTCATTACTCCATGTGGCACTTACTGCTTTATACGCATGCCCTTTGGATTGAAGAATGCGGGTTCAACATTTGCGAGGGTAGTCCACACTGCTTTTGAGCCACAGATACACAGGAATGTAGAAACATACATGGATGATATAGTGGTCAAGAGCAAGGACAAGGATACCCTGATTCAAGACCTAGATTAAACTTTTGCGAATCTGCGCAAGATACAACTCAAGCTTAACCCCGAGAAGTGCGTGTTCGGAGTCCCCTCCGGCAAGCTTCTCGGATTCTTTGTGTCTCAGAGGGGGATTGAAGCCAATCCCGACAAGATCAAAGCCATCGAGCAGATCGAAGCTCCAAAGCGCGTCAAGGATGTACGAAGGCTTGCCGGCTGCGTGGCTGCTCTCAGCAGGTTCATTTCTAAGTCCGCAGAACGCGCCCTGCCGTTTTTCAAAATCTTGAAAAAGGCGGGTCCAATGAGATGGACTCCGGAAGCGCAGGCAGCGCTGCAGGACTTGAAAGGATACCTGTCCTCCACTCCAATACTTGTCGCACCTAGGCCACAAGAGAAGTTGTTGCTGTACTTAGCAGCAACCAATCAAGTGGTTAGTGCTGCGTTGGTAGCGGAAAGGGAGGCAGATGAGGAGCCCACAGCCCCGACAAGCACATCCAGCGACAAGCAGGGGGCTTCCCGGACAAGCTTTGGCCCCGACAAGGATGAGTCTGCGCAGATGCAAGAAGAAGTGCGGAAGAAGATGGTGCAGCGCCCAGTCTATTTTGTCAGTTCCCTCTTGCAGGGGGCTAGGTCAAGATACTCTGGGGTGCAGAAGTTGCTTTTCGGCCTCCTCATGGCCTTGAGAAAGCTGCGCCACTACTTCCAAGCACATGAGATAACAGTGGTCACTCGCTTTCCATTGAAGAGGATATTGCAAAATCCAGAAGCAACAGGCAGGATTGTCGAGTGGGCACTGGAGCTGTCAAGCTTTGGTCTTAAGTTTGAAAGTACTTCAACTATCCAGAGCAGAGCATTGGCAGAGTTCATAGCAGAATGGACACCAACGCCAGACGAAGAGATTCCAGAGACAAACATCCCCGTCAAAGAAGCAAGCAAAGAATGGATAATGTACTTTGATGGTGCCTTCTCGCTGCAAGGCGTCGGCGCTGGCGTGCTGCTTGTCGCGCCCACCGGCGAGCACCTCAAGTACGTCGTCCAGATGCACTTTCCCAAGGAGCAAGCAACGAATAATACTGCGGAGTATGAAGGTTTGCTTGCCGGCCTCAGAATCGTAGCTGAACTTGGGATCAAGAAGCTGATTGTGCGGGGAGATTCGCAGTTGGTTGTCCGTCAAGTGAACAAGAGCTACCAGAGCCCATTGATGGAAGCTTACGTCGACGAAGTGAGGAAACTTGAAGAACACTTTGAAGGCTTGCAGATGGAGCACGTTCCAAGAGCTCAAAATGACGTCGCAGACAGCCTATCAAAGTGTGCTGCACTAAAGCTACCTGTGGAACCAGGGATCTTTGTGCTCAAGTTAACTCAACCATCCGTTACACCATCAATTGGACAAAGTAAGAAGAGAAAAATGGTCTCCGGTGACTACTTGCCAGCAGAACTTCCTGAAGCCGCCGCCAAGGTCCCCAAGATCAACGACAAAATTGCTGAGGAACAGTCTGCTCCTGCAGACCCAAGGGTTTGTACAGTTGAAGCAGGCGTTCCCGACAATCTTTGCCCCGGCAAGCTTGTCGGGGAACGTCAAGCTCCGGCCGAGCCACAGGTTCTTGCCGTAGAAGCTAATGTTCCCGCAGCAGCACTGATGCCCTTAGTCCTTGTTGTTGAGCCTCAAGCTCCAGCATGGGCACAGCAGATTGTCCGTTTCCTTCAAACAGGAGAACTTCCCGAAGAAACAGAAGAAGCAGAAAGAATAACCCGGCCGTCAAGCATGTATCAGTTCGTTGGCAATGAACTATACAGAAGAAGACTTAACGACGTTAGACTGAAGTGCATTCCCCGGGAAGATGGGCAAAAGCTGTTGGTAGAAATACATGGAGGCACATGTGGCCACCACATTGGCGCAAGAGCGCTTGCCGGTAAGGCGTTCCGGCAAGGTTTCTTTTGGCCAGAAGCCCTCCAAGATGCAACTGCACAAGTAACCAAGTGTGAAGTGTGCCAGTTCCATGCCAAGCAAATACATCAGCCAGCTCAAGCTCTCCAGACGATCCCTTTGTCCTGGCCATTTTCGGTCCGGGGGCTCGATATCCTCGGCCCCTTTCCCCGCGCAGTCGGGGGCTTTGAGTACTTGTACGTCGCCATCGTCAAGTTCACAAAGTGGCCGGAAGTGGAGCCAGTGAGGAAGGTGACCGCACAGTTAGCAGTCAAGTTGTTCATGTCAATTGTTTGCCGTTTCGGAATCCCTAACAGGATCATCACCGACGACGGCACACAATTCACAAGTCGCATCTTCATGCAATACATCCAAGACCTTGGCGCCAAGGTCTACTTCGCTTCTGTTTCTCACCCGAGGAGCAATGGTCAAGCGGAGAGGGCAAACGCTGAAGTGCTGCGCGGGCTCAAGACAAGAACTTTCGACAGGCTGCACAAATGCGGAAGAAACTGGGTTGAAGAGTTGCCGGCGGCTCTTTGGTCAATCAGAACGACACCAAATCGAGCCACTGGACAGACACCCTTTGCTCTTGTCTATGGAGCAGAGGCAGTTCTCCCCACAGAACTCGTATACGGATCGCCTCGAGTGCTCGCTTACGATGAGCTCGAGCAAGAGCAACTGCGACAAGATGACGCATTGCTCCTTGAGGAGGACCATCTTCAGGCTGCTGTACGAGCTGCTCGATACCAGCAAGCTTTGCGCCGCTACCATAGCCGCAAAGTTAAGGCCAGAAGTCTCGAGGAAGGCGACCTTGTTCTTCGGCGCGTTCAGTCCGCCAAGAATTCCAACAAGTTGACGCCGAAGTGGGAAGGCCCTTATCGGGTGAGACAAGTTACAAGGCCCGGCGCTGTCCGCCTTGAGACCGAAGAAGGCTTACCGGTGAGCAACTCCTGGAACATTGAGCATCTTTGCAAGTTTCACCCATAAGGCGCGGTTGCCGTGATGCGTTCCGGCAACCACCTTTTGTACAAGTCTTGCCGTTGTTGCATGTAAACCTTTGTACAAAGCCGGGCGCAGACCCCGTGCATCAGTAAAGCTTTTGTGCCTTGCACAACGTGTCGTTTCATGCATTTTTCTCTTTTACTTGCATGTATTATATGACACCTCGTGCAGCATACACCTCCGGTAAGCAATAACGAGCCGCAAGGCTCCATATCTATGTTTCCTCCCTTTCTCTTTTCTCTTAAGCAGAAGAAGGATTCCTCGCGCAAAAGTTTGCCGGGGGGAAGGAGACAGTGGTATGGACCAAGTGTCGTTCAAGAAAACCTCGCCTTGCCGGGAAGCAGACCATACACAAAAGCTAAGTTACCAACGTTTGAGCATTCAAATTTTTTAATTTTTAAAGTTATCTTCCTTGAACGACCACGCTTTGTATGGAAAACCTGTGCGCGGAGGAACCTACTTGTAGCTAGCCGCGCCCTTACTTTGTTTCGAACACGCTCAACGGTTTAAGTGCGCTGCGACAAGTGTCGCGCCCTTACTTCGTTTTTGAGTTCGCTCAACAACCTAAGTGTGCTGCGACTAGCTGCGGCAAGGTTTCTTGCCGGTAGAGGCGTTGCCAGCAGGCTGCTGAAGTTCCGCACTCAGCGCTCGCGGCAAGGGTCCCTTTGCCGGCAAGTTCCCTAAAAGCGTAGGGTAAAAGCATACAAAGTGAAGGAATCAAGTAAAGGAAATAACACTGCGTTAACTACCCACAATGGAGTTATATTACAAAAGCGACTTGTCGCAGCACTAATAGATTCTTGTCCATGATATGGTTCACAGCGACAAGGGAAGCGGAAAGAAAACAGCCTAGTCTACGCGGTCACCGTCGACTCTCCTAATCTTGCCCACCTTGGCCACGATGGGCGCGACAAGGGCCTTGAGCGCCTCCTGGTCGGCGTCGGGCGGCAAGGTCCTGAGGACGTTCTCAAGGTTGAGTCCTGGGTTGCGGTAGACTATTTTAGTCAGCACCCTCTCCACGACTCCTGTGCAAAGCATGCGCGCCTCGTTCGCCAGCTGCGTGGGGATCCTCTCCCGGAGCTGCTCGAGGGCCGGCGCCACTCCCCTGAAGAATAAGCTCAGCTTGGCGCTGTGAGGGAGGTTCGCGTCGGGGGAGTATCCGAGGTGCTCCGTCCCCAGCCCCGCCAACTCCCTGTCGATGTCAGCGGCGGCGGCGACGAGCTCCTCGGTCCACTGCTCCACCGTCTGCCTGAAGTTGTTTTGCGTGAGGGCGGCGCTGTCCAATAGTGCCCTCTCAGCCCGGAGGTCCTCCTTCAGCTTCGTCTCCCGGTTCCTGGCGCTGTCAAGTGATGCAGTGAGGGTGGACAGCTTCAATTCCAAGTCCGCGACAGAATCCTTGGCGATGGCGAGCTCCTTGCCCTTGTCGGAGAGACGGACCTGCAGCTCCGAGTGGCTGTGGGCGTCTTTCTCCCTCTCCAACGTGAGCGCGGCAACCTTCTCCTCGCTCGTCCTCAAGTTAATCTCCAACTGTGCCACCCTCGCCTCCAAGTCTCTCTTGGCGGTCTCTGCAGCTGCAGCGGCGTCCCTCGCTTCCTGCAGAGCCCCGCCAATGGACTGCTCGCGCGCAGCAAGGTCGTCCTCGTGGCTGTCGAGGTCGACCTTCCGCTGCGTCAGCTCAGCTTCCCGCCGAGACAGATCTTCGGCGGCGAGCCGTTGCTGCTCCTCTGCTTCGGCCTTTTCAAGGATGAATGCCTGGTGCGCCTCGGCGAGCTCCTCCCGCTCCTCCGCCAAGGATCGGAGGGCCGCCTGGTTGGCGGCCCGGAGCTCTTCGGCGCACTTCTCCAAGTCGACGCTTGCCTTGGCGGCTAGAGCCTCTCGGGACTCCAGCTTGGCCTGCCTGGCACGGTACAAGGCCAGGAGCCTCCGCAGGAGCTGCTCCTCCTCGGGCTCGCTGCTGCTGCCAGGCGCGTCGACGAACTTCAGCCCGGCGGAGGCGAGAACTTCCCCATCGAAGGCCTCTCCCTCCGCGGGCGCCCTTGGCATAGAAGCCCACGGGAGCTGGATGAAAACCCCGTTCCCAGCCTCCAAGTAGGCACCGGTTCCGGCCGTGGCAGCAGCAGGGTCGACGGTCGGCGCAGCGTCGAACGCTCCTGCGGCCTCAGGGCCGTCAGTGCGACCGCTGGTTCCCTCCTCCGCTGCCGCGTCGGCGGCCCTGGCTGCCTCTTCGACGGCGGGCTCGTCAGTACCGACCGCCTCTTCGGTAGCCGTGGAATCACCAGCGTTGCCGGGCGCGGGCTCCTCGGTGGTGGCCTCCGTCTCCATAGGTTCTGGAGCGGACGAGTCTGAAGATAAGGAAAGAAGAAGAAAGAAGAAAATCATTGTCAAGCAAATATCCAAAAAGAGAAGTTCAAGAGAAGAAAACTACAAGGGTTACCTGCGCGGGCCTCTTCTTCGACGAGGTCCCTCGCCGGGGGGTCCCCCCTCGGCGGCGTGGTAGTAGCCCCCGCCGGCGGAGGGCCGCTGGCGCCTTCCCTTGGCGGCGTGCTCACCCTTGGCGGGGTGCTCGCCCTTGGCGGGGTACTCGCCCTTGGCGGAGTATTCTCCCTCGCCAGGGATCTCCTCCTTGGCGGAGAGGTCGGGGCGTGCGGCTCGTCGGGAGCAGTTTCTTGGCGCTCCTGAGGCTGCGGCGCCACTTCTGTACAAGTCAACAAACAGGCAAAAATATTAACAAGGATAGGAAGCCACACGCGCGCCCGACAAGCGAAGGAGTGAACAGACGACTTACGCTGGGGGCTGCGCTGGGGGCTGCTCTGCGAAGCAGCTGGCTGATCCGGCAAGCCTGTTGCGGGCGCATCCCCTGCTGCTGCGATGGGCTCGTCCTCAAGGTCGACCACCGGGATCTTGGCCCTCTTCGCCATCCTTTGGGCCAGGGTCCTGGAAGACAGACATCAAACAAAATCAGACAAAGAAGATTCAAAACAAAGACCAACAAACGAAGGAAACAAGAGTTGCAAGTACTTACTCTTCCTCCTCCTCGTCGGAACTGAGAACGGAGAAGTCGAAATCCGCCTCGCGCGTCCCGGCCGCGAGGAGCTGGAGGAGTAGGCTCCCTCGGGCGCTTGGCGGGCGCTGGAACGGTGGTCTGCGAAGACCCCGCTCCGGTAGTCGCCGAGGCCCGAGGGGCGGAAGGAGCGGTGGAGCCGGTGCGGGAAGACCCTCCTCCGGCCGCTGCAGAGGCGTGGGGCGCTCCCTTGACGGCTTTGCCCGCCGCGGTGGCGCGCGTCGGGCGGCGCTGCGGCCGCGGGGGGCCGGACGCTCCGCCACGACCGCAGCTTTGCGGGGGCACCTCCTCGCTGGAGCTGGGGGACTTGCCGGTGGCGGTGAGCTTCCCGAGGATGAAGAAGAGTCAAGGTTCAGAGACACACCCGAGTCTTCGGCAGAATCGCTCGATTCAGCGCCCTACTCGGCGGGCTCGCTCGACTCTGTTCCTTGCCCGGTGGCCTCGCTCGTCTCGGCGGGTTGCCCGGCAGGCTTCAACAGTTTGAGGATCTCTTCCTCCTCGGCCCGACTCACCGCCTCCGCTGCATCTGCCTCCTCCAGGGTATATCCAAACTCGCCCGCGGCCTCCGCTGCGGCTGCCTCCTCCAACCTGGTGGCGATGTAAGCCATCTCCTCATCGGTGGTGTCGCGGGTGAGGCCCTTCTTCTCGTCGGGATCGATGGGCAGCTCCACCAAGTTATCGAAGAATGCTTGCACGGCTTCGTCAGAGGGCGCCAGCCAAGTGGGGTCAATCCCATGGGAGTCGCGCCACGGCATCGCCGCGCGGATAGCGCTGAGCGACGAGTTATTGCATAGCGGGACTACGCCCCGCGGCAATGCAAACCACTCCGGGTGCTTGGCATCGTGCTTGAATAGCTAGCGGAGCATCCCTTTGAGCTCCAGGACAGTGAAATTATAGTTGAGGCCTGGGCGCAGCCTCATACAGTCTGCCGCATTACCGAATTCCCAAGCAGGCCTCTTCCTCTCCTGCAAGGGGGTGATGCGGCGGCGAAGGAAATCAGCTCCGACAGCCCCTACGGTGAGCTTGGCTTGCCGGACGCGAAGGATCCTAGTGATGGCTATCTTCAGCTTGTCGTCCTCAGGGGCCAGATCGCTCCAGTCGTTGCCGCGCACTATTGCAGCTCGGCGCGGGGAAGTGAACTGCTCTGGGGCGTCCTCCATGATCCAGCACCAATTAGCCCTCCACTCCTCCCACTTGCCGCGGAGTTCCCCAATCAAGTACGCCTCTTCCTTATGGAGCCTAAAGATCCAAGAGATCCTGCCGGATAAAGGAGACCCTGACTCTACTCGGGGCGTGAAATAATGGCGGAAGAGGGCTACGTTGGGGTACACCCCGACAAAGTTTTCGCATAGATGTGCGAAAACGGCCATGGTCAAGACAACATTTGGGGTGAAATCAAGGAGGTGAAACCCGTAGGTGTTCATAACATCGCAGAAGAATTCGGAGTATGGTGGGCAGAGTCCGCAATGGAAGAACAGAGCGAAATAGGCGTACCCTCCCAGAAACATGTCGCAGGCCTCGGCGGGGAGTACTCTGGTGCGCGGGTGCGACTTTGTCTCCCTCGACCAAAAGAGGTAGAAGGAGTCCCTCAGCTCCCTCGCGCCGAGCCTCGGCGGGAAGACCACCATCTTCTTCCGCATTGCCGCTAGCTTCAGCGCCCGGTCAGTCTTCGCGGCTTTCGCCTTGTCGCCCTTCGGGGCCATGGCGGGGACGGCGAGGGAAGTCGACGGCGCTGCGGAGGCTGGCGGCGGCGGAGGAAGGGCGGAGTGCTGCTCTCTTTCGACCCTCGGGGAGGAGGAGAGCGGCGGGGGTTTCTGGAGGTTGAAGAAGCAATGAAGCGGATGGGGGGAACTGTCCCTGTTTCCCCTGCTTTTAAGGGGGGAAGGGGGGCGTTCCGCATTTCCCCCATTAAAGAAACAGGCCACGATCTCTCCCACGACGCCGCAATCGATGCGTGCCGTTAGGGAGAGGCGCGGTCGATACGGAGTGGGATACGGCGCGCCATGGGCCGCGTGTGCCCGTGCACTGTTTTGGGCCTGGCCCAACAACGCTCGGCACCGTGTGTGGCCCAGGCCCGGGGGCTCCTGTCGGTGTACTAAACTAGGGGTACCTTAGTATCCCGACTTGGGCACGGGCAGTAGCAGCGTCCCGTGGCAGGGCTCGCCACGCGCCCGCCAAGGCCAGCTCTGGATCCTTTAGAGCCATTCAAGAACAAAGTATTCAAGTTAAAGAAACAAGACCCCGGCAAGAGGAGCTTGCCGGGAAGGCCGTACCAGGCTCAAGACCACCCCTTTGGCACAAGGCCCTGGCAAGAGGAGCTTGTCAGGAAGGCCAAACATGGCATTTCAGAAGACTTGCCGCAACGCTCCGCGGGTCGCGGCAAGGCCCAGAGAGCGACAAGCTTTCGGGCGCGGGAAGGTAGCGACCGCGGCAAGGCGCTTGCCGCGGCAAGCTCCCACTACGTGCCCGCGCTCCAGCTCATCCGGCCACGCGTCACCCTGGGGCCCTTCCAGGTGCACGTGGCGGAAGGCTGTGCAGCCTGGGGTACACCGTGGCGAGCCGCGATAACGAGGCCACCTTCATGGCGAACGGAGACGCCCTAACGGACACTTTTTGCACTGTTTGGGGACGACGGCGACGGGCATTCAATGCCCTTGTCCCCTGCCGTCAGGGTTAGGTATAGACCACTATACATACACTATTCCAACTACTACCGTTTTTACGTTTTTACCCTCATCTACGTTGCCACCTGTCGGTGACCCCTTTGACCTATAAAAGGAGGCCCATGCGCAACGTAGAGGGGGTTCCGATCCTTGATCACTCTCACGCTTGGTGTAGCTAGAAACCAGTTCTGTAGCTCTTCGTGCTCCCGAGCCAAGAACATAATACAACCAAGGCAGGAGTAGGGTTTTACGCATCCCTGCGGCCCGGACCTGGGTAAACTGCTCGTGTGCTCGCCTCGATCTGCTCTTCGTGCACCCTCCGCTCCCTTGCCGTACCGAAAAGGGGCTCCGGTCCCATAGGTGTTCGTGGGCGATCAGTTTCCCCGACACCCTATGCCCCACATTTCACATCTTAAATCTTGTGGAGCCTTGCTCCCATATTCATCACATACCACTGACACGGGGTACCAATGGTGTGTTCGGTGCCCTGTGAAAACAGTCATGGCCGCCTATCCAAGCACGACCCCGTCCCGAGAGTGACCTCATGTCACCCCCGTCACTAGTAATGCAGGCACCATGCTAGTATCGACCTAGGTAATCAATAATGCCCTTTCCCATATAAGGGTAGAGTGGTTGCGCATGTTTGGTTGGGACGGTAGTCACACATAAATCTAATCCATTTCTGTCAACAACACTCTCATCAAGCCTCGGTACACTACTTCTTCACCAAGTAGTGCCCTAGTTTCTCATCATCTCCCATGGGCATTAGTGGCACCCACTGGGTCATTTGCAAGTATGTCAAACCACACTTGTTTCACTCAATGCATAACCCTGACCCATTTTGCATAGCCAACTACTATAGCATACATCTATCTACTCCCACCCACATAACCCTCATAGGAAGGTAGGGTCATGTTTGATACAAGTTCAATAGCAAAGTAACAAAGGCACCAACCAAAGTGGTCACCTCTTCTACATGATTCCGATGCATTGACAATAGGTGCTATGAGACATGCATAAAAAGGTTTCTCGAACATGGTCAAAGGGCGGCTTGCCTTATCCTTCCGAGCCTTCAAACCTTCTGGTCCTTCTTCGAGTACTCCGTTTATTTCTTCAACTAACGATGGAAACAATCATAATAAGCAACACAACAAGGCCAAAAATAAAAGTGCTCTAAAAATAGGAGTTTGACTTTTCTAGGATACCTCTGGTCATATGAAAAATAACCAAGGTGGTTTCATTGGGGTATGATCAATGGATGGTTTGGCACATTTCAATATGATGGAATCAAGGGTTTTATGGATTTGAAAGAAGTGTACAGAAATATATTTTTGAACAATGAGCAAAGGCACCCATTAACAAGTCATGATTTTAGAAGCATCTAGGAGTTGGTTTCACTGGATTTGGAATTCAAATGAATATCCTAGGATTTTTCAAAGTTGATAAATATGAAGAAATGGATCATTATTTGGTGGGGTACAGAAAGTATTAATAAAAATGTTCCAAAACTAAGTTTGGATATGACAAGCACCTAGGAATTTGAACCACTGCATTTGGATCAAATTTGAGCCCTCTGTG
The DNA here is from genome assembly GCA_902687465.1 of Secale cereale. NCBI lineage: Eukaryota > Viridiplantae > Streptophyta > Magnoliopsida > Poales > Poaceae > Secale > Secale cereale. Next base: position 890,214,914 of record LR738711.1, on the reverse strand, counting down.
ATTTTCTAAAGTTCATCACAGAAAATGAATAATGGAATTTAATAATTATTTGCGAAGGAAAAGTTCCTGGAAAAATGTACATGTTGCACCATGTGATAGAGCATGATTTATGGAGTCACTGGAAATTTGAATCACCAAATTTGGAGTCCAAATTAATTGTTTATGGATTTATGAAGTTTACAGAAAAAGAAAAAGGGAAAAGGGGAGGGGTTTTACCCTTTACTGCGCACATGGCGCAGTGTTGGGCCACAGTGCGCTGGGCCGGCCCAACTGCACAGCCGCGCGCAGGGGACCTGGCCACGTCGAAGGCGTCTTCTAGGAGGGGCGTTTTCGCGCAGGGAAGGCGGTCAAGGCCAGATCCGTCTCCATTTAAACGGAGGGGTCCGCCCACTGGGTCGCTGACGCGCAGGCCCCAGCGGCAGGCTCTTCCCCCACCTCCCGCTCGAACAGAGCATAGGCAGGGGTGGCTTCGACAGCGGCTGGTCGGCGCCACAGGCCGCCGTTTCTGGTGTGCTGGCCACCGGCGTGCTCAGGGGACCCGGCCGCGTCCATCCGTGGGTGGCACGGTCGCCCAAAGGCACTGGGCTGAGAAGGACGTCGGCCGCGGCGGACGAGGCCGACGGTGATGATGAGGATCGACGCCAAGACCACGGGGAGGAGAGGGAGAAGCGTGAGGCATCTCGAGGTGATGGTGGAGATGCTCTGGTGCAGTCCAGAGGGGAGGAGGAGGAGTGGTGGATGCCAATTTTGGCGGAGGCCGCCGGCAAGGCTCCGGCCAGGGAGGTGGTTGTAGGGCACGAGGGGGGAAATGGGCTGGTCCAGGGAGTGCACGGGAGAAGGAGAGGGCCAAAGGAGCAGCAAGGGGGCTCGGGGGTGGCCTATAAATAGGTGGGCGGCGGACCACCGAGGTCTCGTGCGCCGGCGAGCTCGTTCCCGTCACTGCAAGCCACGGGGGCACCCGTGGGCGTGTCTGGGGCATTCCTGGAGTTGGTCTAGGGCAAGGGGAGAGAAGAGAGGCAGTGGGGAAAGGCCTGAGTGTCGCGCGTGTGGGGCTGTTCACTGGGGCGCTCGGGCGGCCATGGCGCGCGTCCGAGCAGGGGTGAGAGAGGGGGAGAGAGGAAGGGGCCAACCGCCCAGCGTGTCCCGGACGCCGAGGCGGCCTCGGGGGACACGAGGGGGAGGCCCGAGGTGGTCGGGGCTGGTGATTGGGCGAGGCTACAGTGCGCCAGGGCACTATAGCGCGCTCCAGAGCGCCCGTTTGGCCGGCATGGCCGTGTCCTCGCCGCTCTGGACGCGTCTACCTTGCCCAATGATGTCTAGGGGTCGAGGGAGTAGTAAACAAATGTGTGATGGCCTTGGATGCCCCGGGGAGCCACTGGAATGAGGAGGGAGGTGAGGAAGAAGGAGATTACTGCTGTCCAGAAGAGTAAAATGGGGTTTTACCCTCTCCAATGATTGAGCTGAGGCAGGGGAGAGTTACTGGGGGTAGAAGATGACTAGGAGAAGCTGTGGTAGAAAGTTGAGCTCAAGGGGAATAGTAAAAGTGGTCAAAACAATGGTTTAAGAAAAATGGCAGAAGGTGTTTGATGCAGATTTGGGCAAGCAAAATAGCTCCACTTGACATGAGACTTAACAGGATCAAATGGCCCATACATTTAGGCCCTTCCACCAAATTTGAGCTCATTTGGGCAAAGTTGCCAATGCAACTCTTGTAAACCCTAGAAATCAACAGAAATGGTTTCACCATGTTTGAGTTAAGCTAATCATCTCCCCTTGATGCACCACTTGGTGTAGTATCATCATTTGGGGTTATGATCATGCCCACAAAGTTTGAAGCCCCAGGTAAAAAGTTGGTAATGTAAAGTTGTTCAAATTTGAATTTGAAAGAAATGGTTTTGGGGTACTTAGATCAAGTTATGCTTCTCCAAAACTTGTGCCATTTGGCATAGATGCATAATTACATCATTTTAGCATGTGCACCAAATTTGATAGCATTTAGACAAGTTTGGCAATGTAAAGTTGCTCAAACTTCAAAATGGACAGAAATGGTTTTGAGGGGATTAGATGATGTTTCCTTGATCTCCAAGGCATGAGGCTTTGTAAGATCATCAAATATGTCACATTTGACATGATAGAATTTCCCTGGAATTTTTGGAGAATATTTCCTTTGTAAATATTTCAAAAGCTTGAAATATCCAAAAAGGGTTTTGGAAGGATTTGTCCAATATTTTGAACATGACCATGTGTTGAAACTCTTATATATGGACAATATATGTCCTATGAGTTTCCCTGAATTTTGGCAAATATTTTTGAAATGATTAAATATTTTTTCCCTATTAAAGACCATTTCTGGCCTTAAGGAAAAGCTTTTAAATAAAATATAAAAATAACTTTTAAAATTATAATTTTGTGGTTTCTGGGAGTCCTATACCTAATAGGATTCAAATATACTTTTTGAAAGATTTTTCACACCCTAAATAAGGTACTTGCAGTGCAAACCTCAATTCAGGGGTTTTGGGAAAACTAATTTTAGAAAATACTATTTGGCCAAAATATTTTTATAAGAAAATTCTATACTGTTCTATACACATGGCATGATCATTGGGAAAAGGTTTTGGATCAAGGAGATGAAGTATAAGAGTTGGAGGATTTATTTGATTTTTAGAGCACTAGCAAACAGCAGACAAAAATCAATCAAGCAAAGTCAAAACACTCAAAAGTTTTTGTCAATCCACATTTTTAGCATGATTACCAGCTTAAGCAATGTGGCATGAAAATCAGGGTGTGACACCCGATCACGTGTATCAACTCAATAAGGCGCTCTATGGCCTTAAACAAGCCCCACGTGCGTGGTATGAGCATCTTACCGAGTTGTTGCAAGATCGTGGGTTCGAGATTGGGAAAATCGACCCCACTCTTTTTACTAAGAAGGTCAAAGGGGAGTTGTTTGTATGCCAACTGTATGTTGATGATATTATCTTTGGTTCACCTAACAAAGCTTTCAATGATGAGTTTGCCGCACTCATGACCAAGCACTTTGAGATGTCCATGATGGGAGAGTTGAAGTACTTCCTTGGATTTGAGAATAAGCAAAGAAGAGAAGGAATCTTCATCAAACAAGCCAAATACACTCAAGACATGCTCAAGAGGTTTAATCTAAGTGATGTCAAGCCGGCTACTACTCCAATGCCTACCAAGTGCCAACTTGACATTGATCCCAATGGTAAAGCTGTGGATCAAAAGGGTATATTGTTCTATGATTGGATCCTTACTTTACCTTTGTGCATCTAGACCGGATATCATGTTGAGTGTGGGAATGTGTGCACGGTTTGAAGCCTCGCGTAAGGAAAGTCAGTTTGTGGCATTCAAGCGAATCTTTCGATATTTGGCTCATACCCCAAACTTTGGCTTATGGTACCCAAGAGGAGCAAACTTCAACTTGGTAGGTTTCTCAGATTCAGATTGGGCAGGAGACAAAGTGGATAGGAAGTCCACTTCCGGAGGGTGCCAATTCCTTGGTTGCTCTTTGGTGAGTTGGTCTTCCAAGAATCAAAGTTGTGTGTCTCTCTCTTCCACTGAAGCAGAGTATGTGGCGATCGGCAGTTGTTGTGCACAACTTTTATGGATGAGGCAAACCTTAAAGGATTACGGTGTCACTTGTCACAAAGTGCCTCTTTGGTGTGACAATGAAAGTGCCATCAAGATTTCTCTCAACCTGGTGCAACACTTCAAGACGAAGCATATTGAGATTCAGTATCACTTCATCCGGGACCATATTCGGCGAGGAGAAATTGATCCTCATTATGTCAACACTCATGATAACCTTGCAGATATCTTCACGAAGACATTGGATGAAGCAAGATCTCGCGAGTTAAGGCATGAGCTAAATATCATAGATTTGAGCAATGTGGATTGAAGTTGTGCACACCCTCCACTCACACCATGGTATCTTGTTTAGATGTAGGCATGGAAATAGGGGGAGCATTGTTCTCTCAATGAACTCTCTCCCCCCCCCCATTATGCATAAATTGATCATATCTTTCACATTCAACTTTTTGTTGGCACTAATGTGCTTCATAGATGAGTAGTGGTCATGGGCTCAAGGTTAAAATTTTCGCGGTGCCATACCACTTCACTCAAACATAGGTGGCCTCGGCCACCGCCATCTCTCTCAAGAGATGTGTGTTTCTTGTCTTGGTTGTTTGTCGTCGTGAGAGTTGTTGTTTCATTCGTTCTTCTGTGGTTCTCTTCTCATTGTGGTGCTTTTCCTCGCTAGGACGCTCTTGGGAGCAAAATTTCTGTTCCGGAGACATTTTTCCCAAGTTGGGCGGTACTACCGCTCGATAGCCCGGTACTACCGCTTACTCACCTAAGCGGTACTACCGCCAGATCGAAGCGGTACTACCGCTGGAGCGCGAGTCTGGGGGTTAAGTGCGGGGTCGGGAAGTTTTCTTCTTCCCACACCCATTCTCCCCCGTCTCACCACTTCCTCTCCAATGAAGCACCACCGACAAGGTCGCCGATGGGGTGATTTCTCCGGGCGGTGCTTCACCTTTTCCTTCGGTGGGATCAATCCCCACCCCTTCCTCAAGCCATGGATGCCGGTATTGCCCCTCGTTTCTCTCTTGTTGCCTCTATCTTTCAGATCTAGGTTCTTAGGGGCAATGGGCATGCATTCCTTGATTTTTGGCTAAATCAAGGCTTGAGTAGGATGGTGAACTCCTTTATACTGCTAGAATTGAACTTTGATAGGGCTATTTTTGTTCTTTGCCTCTCCGGTAGTACCGGATCTGCCACTATGCGGGGGGAACTGATGTTCCTGCGCTCTGAGCGGTACTACCGCCTCTCATATGCGATACTACCGCTGAGAGCGGGACTACCGCTTCCCATATGCGGTACTACCGCTGCTCATGGTACTACCGCTTCCCTTATGCGGTAGTACCGCGGAGAGGACATCCTCCAACATATCCCTACCAAAGTTTGATTCTGTTTTTGCTCTTTGTCTCATGTCTTATGCTTGTTAGTTCTTTGTGTCTCTTGTGTGTGTGTGTTTGTCTTCAGGAGATGACCCAACGGAACACCTTGCTCATTGCATCAACCCCGGGTGCGCCAGTTCAAAGCGCTATCGCACCTCTGAGGCAGCAGGTGGGTCTGCCAGTGGCTCTGTAGGGGCTCCGTCGTCCAGTGCTCCTCCCTCTCAGTCACAACAGTCGTTCAAGAGCACTGCCAAGAAGCCAGCTAGGAAGGCCAAGACAGTCACGGAGATGTCAAACAAGGAGTTTTGGGAGAGGCGTCGGTGCAATCCCTATGAGTTTGAATAAGAGCCCACCCTTGTCAACCGGCCGTTTTTGAACCGGTTTCAGTATGCGACTTACTTTGATGTGATCAAGGCCAAGAAGAATCTATATGTTGATGTGCGCTCAATCGATGTTGCTTATTTGGAGAAGGACATAGAGTATTTCGGAGAAGCTCTGGAGATGTGCAACCAGCTGAACATTGTCAACATCATAACATTCAACAAAGACTTTGATGCTGATCTGGTGGCTCAGTTCTATGCCACCGTTCACCTTGGCACTGATGCAGAAAGGACCTTGATGTGGATGACCAATGGAAGGCGTCTGGCGTTAAGTGGAAAGCGTTCATGGAACTTCTTGGTGTTGAAGATCTTGGTCTGGAGAGCCCAGTCGGTTTTCGACCTCATCATAATGCTACCTCCACGCACAAGCAGAATCTGTGGCCATACTGCACTAAGAAGGTCAACCCAAAGACTCTAAAGGAGACATATGTGTTTCCTGTGTTTCTGGACATCCTTCACCGCATCTTCAGGGAGACTCTTTTCCCTCGCATTGGGAACCACGATATGGTCCACTTTTACCTTGTGGATATGCTTCTTTTCTACTAGCGCCAGAAGGAACAGAACATTGGAGAATCTTTGGATGGATATATCTCATGTCATGTGGTCTAAACTTTTGTCTGCCATCTCAGAGCGTAAGTGTCTCATATATGCTCCATACATCATGCTCCTCATTGAGAAGGCGTGGGAGCACACCTACACGGGATACGCTCTATAGACTGACGAGTTGGTCTCTCACGAGGTAGAGAGGCTCAGGAGGAAGGATCTTTGGAACACTCCGGTTACTCAGCCTAACATCCCGGCTGATGTTGATGATCTTGAGGCAGAGGCTGACCAGGATGAGACGATGATGACTATATGCCATCTGGAGCTGAGCCATCTTGGGCCAAGAAGCTGAAGAAGAAGATGAAGAAGTTGTTCTGCATGGAGTCCCACGGTCACTACATGGCCCATGTTGCACCTACTGTGTTACTTACTTATGTCTCCTCATTGATTAGATGTTATCGGATTATAAAAGATAGGGGGAGCATTGATCCTAGAGTGTGTGCTTTGCCTTCCACGAGCAACTCCTTTTTAAGCACACATCTAGGGGAGCTTGTCTATCTTTTGTAGTCCGTGGGGTTTGCTTACTCCTCACTTGTTCTTACTTATTGTGCAAATCGCATGTTGTCATCAATCCACCAAAAAGGGGGAGATTGTAAGGGCATGTCCCTTCCTTTGTGGATTTGGTGATTGATGACAATGCGTATGCAGACTAATCGTGTGTGCCAAGTATTTCAGATATACATCCAGAGGCACGAGACGATTATCTACCCTCCGAGTTATCAGCTCAAGACGTGTTGTCGTGCTAGGCTTTTGTTTAGGTGGACTTGAGTCGTAGGAGACACCGTACTATCAAGGGGGGGGTCCGCAATGGAAAGGCCAGGGTGGAATCATCAAGTACACTCATTTTTGCACCTTCATCCTCTTCCTTTCCTAGCATATTCTATGGGCGCGGTAGTACCGTAGCCTACGCAGTAGTACCGCATATGCGCTCTAAGCGGTAGTACCGCAGCAGAGGCGCGGTAGTACCGCTCGTGCATATATGTGGCAGTACCGCCGCGGCTACTCTCCGCCTCCGTGTCTATTCGGGACGAACATTTTTCGTGTTGGGTTCTACGGTGGTAGCAAGAGTAGTAGCAGCGGTAGTACCTCCTATAGGCGGTAGTACCGCTGTCATCACCGCGGCTACCACCGCTCCCTTCCTCCATTCCCCGTCCCTAACACAGGGCGGTAGTACCACTGGGGGCACGGTAGTACCGCTGGCTCCAGCGGTAGTACCGCTCAGCCTAGCGGTAGTACCGCTCTGTGCGGGCTGAGAAGATTGTAATGGTTCACTCTTCCCTTCCACTATATAAAGTGTTCTTCCTCCTCTTGAACACTCACATCTTCTCCCCCAAGCTCCATTGTTGCTCCAAAAGCTTATTTTCGCCCGACCTCTCTCCCTAGCCAATCAAACTTGTTGATTTTCTAGGGATTGGTTTAGAAGGCCTAGATTTACACTTCCACCAAGAGAAATTTGATTCACCCCACTAATCCCTTGCGGAACTTGTTACTCTAGGGTGTTTGAGCACCCTAGACGGTTGAGGTCACCTCGGAGCCATATCCATTGCGGTGAAGCTCCGTGGTTTCGTTGGGAGCCTCCAATTCAGTTGTGGAGAGAGCCCCAAACTTGTTTGTAAAGGTTCGGTCGCCGCCTTCAAGGGCACCAATAGTGGAATCACGTCATCTCGCATTGTGTGAGGGCGTGAGGAGAATACGGTGGCCCTAGTGGCTTCTTGGGGAGCATTGTGCCTCCACACCGCTCCAACGGAGATGTACTTCCCCTCGGAGGGAAGGAACTTCGGTAACACATCTTCGTATTCACCGGCTCCACTTTTGGTTATCTCTATCCTTTACTTGTGCAAGCTTTAGTGTTTTAGTATCTTGTGCTTGCTTGCTTACTTTTACTTGTTGCATCTTATAGGTTGCTCACCTAGTTGCACATCTAGACAACCTATTTTGGTCCTAAGTTTATTTTGGTCAAGAAAAGCTATAAATTGTTAGTTGCCTATTCACCCCCCCCCCCCCTCTAGTCAACCATGTCGATCCTTTCACACATTGGTACAGATCAGGGCAATGTGACATGGTGGTTAACTTGTGTGTATGGCGAGCCCGGGGTGGAGAATAGATACCTTATGCGGGATAAAATGCGGGACCTTAAAGCAAAGTCAGACTTACCATGGACCGTTGTTGGCGACTTCAACGAGGCTATCTGGCAGTTTGAGCACTTCTCCCTCACTCACCATGCCGAGAGCCAGATGGAGGCTTTTCGTGAAGCTCTGGATGATTGTGCACTCACTTGTCTTGGATTTAGAGGCGTTCCTTTCACTTATGATAACAAACGTGCATGTAGGAAGAATGTAAGAGTACGACTCGTTCGGGTTGTCGCGAATGATGTTTGGCTGGATATGTTTTCGGATGCCTCGGTGGAACATATTGTAACATCTTGCTCTGATCATTGTCTCCTGCTAGTCTGGTTCCATGCTGAACAATTGGTACAGAACAAGAAAAGATGCAGGCAATACGAGATCTTTTGGGAGAGAGCTTCTGACCTACCCGAGATAATTGAATAGGCGTGGGCTGCTGCTGGTGATAAAAGCGACCCGGAGGCCATACAAAATTGTCTCAGCAACGTCATGAAGTCATTGCAAGGTTGGAGCAGCCGCAAATTTGGCAATATCTTAAAGCAGCTAAAGGAGGTGTGCACTGAATTGGAAGTGCTGTTAAGCAGTGGTGCTGATAGTGCCAAGGTTCGTGTGGTCCAAGATAAGCTGAATGAGCTACTGTACAAAGAAGAGATGTTGTGGCTTCAAAGGTCAAGAATTAATTGGCTTAGAGAAGGCGATCAGAACACTAAGTTCTTCCATGGGAAAGCTGTATGGAGAGATAAGAAAAATAAAATCACAAAGCTACAAGATGCAAATGGGAATTGGATATCTTCCCCCAACCGAGCTGGAATCATTTACTACCGCTTATTTCCAGGACCTCTTTACTCGCGATGCAAACCTTAATCCGAAGGAAATTGTCGCATTATTTGAGAACAAGGTCTCGGTGGAGATGAATGAGATGCTATGCCAGGAGTTCACGGACAGGGAGATTTCAGATGCGTTGTTTCAAATAGGGCCCTTAAAGTCACCTGGCACAGATGGTTTTCCTGCGAGGTTCTATCAACGAAACTGGGGCATTATGAAAGAACAAGTTATCGCAGCAGTAAAGATTTTCTTCGCCATAGGGAAGATGCCAGCTAATATTAATCACACTGCCATTGTCCTAATACCCAAAGTGGATCAACCAATGACACTCAAAGAGTTCCAGCCCATAAGTCTTTGCACAGTACTATATAAAGTGATTCCTAAGTGTTTGGCAAACAGATTGAGACCCATTTAGGGAAAGATTATTTCCATCAACCAAAGTGCATTCGTTCCTGGGAGATTGATCACAGACAACGCGCTAGTGGCTTTCGAGTGCTTCCACTTCATTGAGCAAAATAAAAATCCGGAGAAGAACTTCTGTGCATATAAGATTGACCTCTCAAAGGCGTATGACCGTGTGGACTGGGGTTTCTTGGAGAAGCGATGAAAGGCCTAGGTTTTGCTCACCGGTGGATTGAGTGGATCATCTCATGTGTGACCTCGGTGAGTTATTCTGTCACCAAGGAGATCCCCTATCTCCCTTTTTATTCCTATTTGTGGCAGATGGATTGTCTGCGCTGCTCCAAAGAGAGATCAATAATAGTCAGATAGTTCCATTGAAAGTGTGCCGTAGTGCCCCTGGAATATCACATTTGCTCTTCACCGATGATACACTTCTATTATTCAAGGCAGAGGTGGATCAAGCTGTACGCGTGCAGCAAGTTATTGATTCATATGCTCAAGGGACGGGTCAGCTTGTTAACCTAGACAAGTGCTCTCTAATGTTTGGAAAATCATGCCCGACTAATGCTCAGGAAGGAATAAAGCAGCGTTGCAGGTCACCCAGGTGGAGTTTGAGCCTAAGTACCTAGGCTTGCCGACATAGGAGGGGAGAATGACTCGAGGTAAATTCCGAAGCATACAAGAGAAAATGGTGAAGAGGATAGTGTTATGGGGCGAGGGTTCTCAGGGAGGGAAAGAAGTGCTAATTAAGGCAGTCGCACAAGAACTTCCCATGTTTCTAATGGGTGTTTTCAAGCTTCCTGACGGCTTATGCGATGATTTAACACAGATGATACAGAACTTTTGGTGGGGGCGGCACAGGGACAGCTGCGTACTCACTAGGTGTTATGGGACATTATGCTAAGGCCCAAATCACATGGCGGCATCGGATTCCGAGATATGAAACTTTTTAATCAAGCGCTGCTAGCCAAGCAGGCATGGAGGCTAATTGAGAACCCCCAGAGCTTATGTGCACAGGTGCTCAAGGCGAAATACTACCCTAACGGATTCTCGGTGGATACGGTCTTCACCAACAATGCGTCCTCAACCTGGCAAGCCATTGAATATGGGCTGGAGCTCCTTAAGAAAGGGATTATCTGGCGTATCGGTAACGGCTCCCAAGTCTGTATATGTCGTGATCCTTGGATCCCTCATGATCAGTCCCGGCGACCAATGACTCCGAAGCGACGCTGCCGGCTCAAGTGGGTTTCTGAGCCCCTCAATGCGGATGGTACATGGAACAATGACCTCCTGTGGCAGCATTTTTATCAGCCAGATATATATAGCATCCTTCAGATCAAGACTTCGAACAGGCTAGAAGCTGACTTCCTTGCATGGCATCCGGACAAACATGGCTGCTTTTCTGTATGGAGCGCCTATTACCTGGGGCTTCACGAACGCATGGAGGCGTAGGGTTGTGGTGCGTCGAGTATTCGGCCGGACAGACGGCGGCCAGTCTGGGACCTAATCTGGAAGAACGGGGCTCCAGCTAAAGTATGTGTATTTGCATGGAGTGCTGATCGTGAGTCCCTAGCTACTCAAGCTACCAAGAACCGCATGCATATGGAGCAAGATCCTACATGTGTACTATGCGGCCATGCGATGCGGGATGTACATCATGCCCTGGTACAATGCCCCCATGCAGCGGCACTCTGGGCAGCCATGAGAGACTACTGGTACCTCCCTACCATAGAAGACATGCGTGATGCCGAGCCCGAATGGCTGTTTCGTCTGCTTGACAACCTGTGTGATGTACATAGGTTGGCTTCCCTGATGATCATGTGGAGGATTTGGTACGCGAGGAATGAGATCACTCATAATAAACCATCGGTTCCGATCGAGGCTCCGCGCAGATTTCTCACGAGCTATATCACATCTTTGCTTGCGATATAGCAGCACCCGGAGGCGGATTTGACAAAAGGAAAGCAGGTGATTGACCTCTCAGGAAGCATGCCGAAGAGCACACATGCAATAACAGTAGCGTCGCGCTGGGAGGAGTATTTAACCAAAAACTACCAAATTTTACGGAAACGTGACAGAAAACTACCACTTTACGATTTTGTGCGGAAAACTACCAGTTTTGTCCTAATCAGTGGCAAAAAAACTGCCAAGTCGCAAAACCGGCCTCTTCGCCCGCGCTAAGCACCAAACTGACCAGCCGGTCCCACGTTTCAGGTGCCAAGGTGGCCAACCGACGCCAGCCGCGCGTTAAAGGCCGTTAATGGCGCGTCCGCGGTCGGAAATGGCTAGCTATCGGCCGGCCAGGTCAAGATCTGATACAATCCATTCCCCTCTTCCGCTTCACTCTTTCCATCCTCTCCCTCTGTCCTCTGTCTGACCAAGGTGGCGGCGGCCATGGCGTCGGTGAATCTGGACGTTGGCGGCGGCGATATGGGTGGCGGAGACGTTGGCGGCGAAGGCGGCACCAGTGGCACAAGTTTGGACGACGTGGGCTCATTCTCTGAGGTGGATAACTGGTTGCGGAGCAGCAGCTGTGCGACGCAGGCAGGGTTTCAGCAGCCGGAGGCACCGCTCACCCAGTCATCGCCGGCGCCTGGATGTTCTAAGGGTGGCAGGTATGGATAACCTCTTGCTTAACTTCACATGTTTTGTTCAATATGGCAACTTAGTGAGACTTTGTTTATGTTTGTTGAACATGTTTAGTAAACTTTATTGCAACTCTAGTTCTGTCAATTTCAATTCAATTGATGAGCACATATTTGTGCAGTTTGGCTGACCAAAAATGGGAGATATGGTTTCATTTAGAAGGAAGATACCATGTGAAAAGGGGTATATATGAGTCAGATATATCTTTGTGTACTCTGCAATCACTCATTGCTAGTGAAGGGTATGGGAAGAGTGATTACATGTACTATGTGAAGGAGGAGGAAATTGGATCTGAAAGAGTAAAGTATGTAGGTAATGAAACTAGTGTTCATGAAATGTTGGAGTTTTTTCATCATTTGAAGGTTGTGAACATAAAGGTTGTGAGAAATGTTGAACCTGGTATTAGTACATAGGCTAATGAGAATTACATGAACACTCAAGAGAGCTGTTGTGTGAAAAAGGTTGTGGAGCAATCTGAGCTTCAGAATCAGATAGATGATAGAAAGGCTCAGCTTGAGAGGAGCAGGATTCAAAGAGAGGCAGATTTGAACCACTTTGAAGGAGACACTGAAGTTTCTGATTTTTTTTCAGATGATTCAGTTCATTCAGATGGGAGTGCTGAAGCTGTTTGATACGTCCAAAACGTATCTATAATTTCTGCTTGCTCCATGCCACTTTTGGGTGATATTGCTATGATATTTATACACTTCCATACACTTTTGATCATATTTGGACTAACCTACTAATCCAGTGCACCCCGGTGCCAGTTTCTGTTTTCGGCTGTTTTTGTATTTCAGGTTTTCACGTTACGAGAACTGCCAGGAAAAATCCAGAAAAATTATATAAAAAATCAGCGTTCCAGAACCTACCTTGCGCCCGAAGGACAGCCGGGGGGCCACCAGGGCTCCAGGCGCCCTGGAGGCGCCCCCCCCCCTGGGCCGCGCCGGTGGGGCGCCTGGGCCCCCCGAGCCCCGTCTGGTGCCCCCATTCGGCATATATTTAGAGCGTCCTTCGAAACCCTCGGGACGGGAACTCTTTTTCGCGATCTCATCTCTGTACCGCCGCCGCCGCCGCTTCCAAGATCGGGAGCACCAGGAGAACTCTTCCCGGCACCCTGTCGGAGGGGAGGATCACCATCGGGAGCCTCTCCACCACCATGGACGCCTCCCGGATGAGTTGTGAGTAGTCTCCCTTGGACCATGAGTCCATGACCAGTAGCTATGTGATGTTCTCCTCCCGTTCTTGTGCTTCACTAATTAGTCCTCGTGAGCTGCCCTACATGATCGAGGCACATATGTAATCCTTATGCTGTTGCTATGATGAGTTTGCTGGGATCCGATGGATTATGAGATTATGTTCAGATTGTTCTTGAGTAATATATTTGATCTACCTCTTTTATATTTATGTTCATAAGTAATTCGTGCATGTTCTCCGTTGTTATTTATTGCTTTGGCCAAGTAATACATAGTGACTCCAAGAGGGAACGTTATGCTTGATTGTGGGTTCATGCCCCTCGATGACTAGTTTGAGTGACAGAAACATGAGTCTAGGGGATGTGCTGTTGCCACAAGGGGGAAAACAACGGTGCTTGTGCCCGCGGGTGCAAGGATTGTTTACTTTACGCAAAGTTCTTTTAATGCAGTTGTCTGTTGCATTGAGTTTACACTATGGGTGGGGCTCGCAACTTAATACCAGCGAGATGTTCTGGATAGATATCTCAAGGTGGATGATTAGTAGTAGATATTGATGGATTTCGGTCTACTTACTTTGGCGTACCGCCCATGCTTTGAACCTCAACCTTTCTTGCAATGTAGTCAGCATTGGTTTGCGTTCGTGGTCCTGTCAATTGCCCAGCTGTAATTCGTTTACCTCACATAGCTGTTTTATCGTCTTTTGGGAGAGAGACATCACTAGTGAACATCATGAGACTCCGGTCTATATTACCATCATTGATCACATCCGCTATTTACTTTTCGCTTTTATTTACTATTGCAAACATTATCTATCACTACTATCATTCGCGTTTAATCCTTTGTAAACTACAAGGCCGGAGGGATTGACAACCTCTCTGTACTCGTTGGGAGCAAAGTTATTTGTATCTGTGTGCAGGTCCACGTTGATTGCTAATCCGGCGCCGTTAGCAGTTGACACCTACTTGTTGAACCTAGGAGTCTCTGGGGATTCGATCCTTGGCATCTTTGCTAAGGGAAAAACTTCCACAACACTGCATCTTACACCTTCCACTTGGGGTAACCAACGAGGGGTTAGAGGCCCATCAAGGAGTTTTTCTGGCGCCGTTGCCGGGGACTCCACTCTTCAGGATAGGGGAGTTGCATGCTATCTTTTACCTTTGCTTTTTAGTCTTGTTAGTTTACCTTTCAGTTTTTGCTTTAGTATCTTTTATCGAAAATCACAAAAATAGTTATCTTGCTTGCTTGCTACTATGGGTTCCACCGAGAACACCAAGTTGTGTGACTTCACTAGTCACAACAACGATGACTTTATCAGCACACCTATCACTACACCTGCCACTTCAGCACCTTCATATGAAATTAAACCTGCTTTACTGAACTTAGTCATGAAAGATCAATTCTCCGGTGCTGGAGATGATGCTGCTTTACACTTAAACAACTTTGTTGAACTTTGTGATATGCAAAAGTACCAAGAAATAGATGGTAATATTGTTAAGCTTAAGCTTTTTCCTTTCTCCTTGAGAGGAGGAGCTAAAATTTGGTTTCAGTCTTTGCCTAGAAATAGCATAGATTCATGGGACAAGTGCAAAGATGCTTTTATTGGGAAATACTATCCACCTGCTAAAATTATCCAACTTAGAAGTAACATAATGAATTTTAAACAATTAGATAATGAACACGTTGCCCAAGCTTGGGAACGTATGAAATCTGTTATCAAGAACTGCCCTACTCATGGTTTGACTACTTGGATGGTTATCCAAACTTTTTATGCAGGCTTGAACTTTACCTCGCGGAACTTGTTAGATTCGGCCGCGGGAGGAACTTTTATGTCAACTACACTTGGTGCTGCCACAAAGCTTCTCGATGAGATGATGACCAACTATTCCCAATGGCACACCGAACGCGCTCCAACAGGTAGGAAGGTAAACTCTGTCGAGGAGATTTCCTCCTTAAATGAAAAGGTTGACTTAATCATGTCTCTACTTTCGAAGCAATCTACTGTTGATCCTCGTGATGTTCCTTTAAATTCTTTGATTGCTCAAGAACAAGTAGATGTGAACTTTATCTCTAGAAACAATTTTAACAACAATGCTTATAGGAGTAACTTTGGTAGCAATCCTAGACCGTTCCCCTCTAATTCTTATGGGAACAACAATGCTTATCCTATCACCAAGAACTCCACTACTGAACTAGAGATTATACTTAAAGATTTCATGACTACCCAAAAAGCCTTTAATAAGAGTGTAGAAGAAAAACTACATAAACTAGATGATCTTTCTTTTAAGGTGGACCATTTAGCCAATGAGGTAAAATTGCTAAAAATTAAAACTTCTCCTCTTGAGGAGAGGGAAGTCACTCCTATAAATGCTATTCAAGTGCAAATTAATGAAAACATTAGGATGATGGCTAAACTTAAAGAGAGATGGGCTAGAGAAAGGGAGGAAGAAGATAGAATTAAGAGCCTTCCTACCCACCACACTGTTGCTACTATCCAAGTTGTTGAGGATATCCAACTCTTAGCACCCAATGTACTCCTGGTCCCATTGGACCTATTAATGGTGATGCTATGACTATAGAAACTACCAAACAAGTGAACCGAAAGGACACCACTAGCACTTTACTTAATGCTAATGACCTTGATTTTGATAATTGCACCCTTACCGAAGTTATTGATTTCCTTCACAAGATGTCTAGAGACCCCCGCACTAGCACGCTTAATCTTGCCTTCACAGAGCATATCACTAATGCTCTCATCAAAGCTAGGGAGGAGAAACTTAGAGTAGAAGCCTCCATACCTAGAAAGCTAGATGATGGTTGGGATCCTATGATAAAAATTAAATTGAATGACTTCTCTTGCTATGCATTATGTGATGTTGGAGCTAGTACCTCTGTTATGCCCAAAAGAATATATGATATGCTTAAATTGAAACCTTATGATTCTTGTTCTTTTGGTGTTCGTCTCGTTGATTCTTCCATAAAGAAACCTTTGGAGAGGATCGACGATATTCTTATCATTGTCAATGACAACTATGTTCCCGTTGATTTTACTATTATGGATATTGAATGTGATCCTTCATGTCCAATTATTTTGGGACGTCTTTTTTTACGCACCGTTGGTGCTATCATTGACATGAAAGAGGGTAATATAAAATTTCAGTTTCCTCTCAAGAAAGGGATGGAACACTTCCCTCGTAAGAAGATCAAGTTACCTTTTGAGTCCGTTGTACGGGCTAGCTATTCTTTTACTCTTGATAAAACTTGATCTATATGCATTATGCCTAGCTTAAAGGCATAAAAGAAAGCGCTTTTGGGAGGCAGCCCACATGAATAAATTTTTATATTTTGCTTTTGTTGTGTCTTGATGTTGTTTACTACAGTAGCATCATCATTGTATCTTTGCTTTTCATATTTGTGCCAAGTATAGCCTCTGATTGCTAGAAAGTTCAAATGTTGTGAGGTGCTGTCCAGGAAACAGATTCTGTCCTTGGATAGAAAAATTCATATAAAATCACCAGATCATCTTTTTGGTCTGAATTTTTTCTACAGCGTTCTCTATATAATTTTCTTTCGTGCGTCTGTTCTGAGTTTTTTGATTTGAGTTGCAGAAGTGCCCCGAACAAATCAATTACTACCTGCTGTTCTGTTTTTCACAGATTCTGTCCTGTTTTGCTTTTCCTTCATTTTGCAAACCAAGAGCTTGCTTTTTCTTTGCAAAAACCTTTTGGCAATCTTGAGAAACAGTATACCTTCAAGAATATCTTTATTTCCAGCAATGTATAATTATTTTATTAAGGGTACTAACCTCGCTAATCAGATTATAATGAGTTATGTATGAAGGGGGTTTTCAAGTGTGCGAGGGAAGATGATAAAAAGATTCAGGAGTGTCAAGCGCTCAAGCTTGGGGTTGCCCCCATGCACCCCCAAGAAATATTCAAGGAGACTCAAGCGTCTAAGCTTGGGGATGCCCCCGTGCATCTCCTACTCCATCAACATTATCAGTTCGTCTTTCGTTCCGCTATATTTTTATAACTTCATGTGTTATGTGCTATGCTTGGAGCGTCTTGCTTTTAGTTTTCTTTTTAGTTTTTCATAACGAGTCGGAACTCAGCTTTCTTTATGTGGGAGAGAAACACGCTCCACTTCTACCTAGAACATAACATAGAATTTTCATGTCTATCTTTGTTGTGTGTGTTCTTTGTCTTTTAATAGCTACTATCATGCTCTGCTCTTAGTATTCATGCTTATCTTTTCAAAGAGCTTTTGTTTAGTTGGTTGCTTGAACTCTCTTTAATTATCATGCTCACCTTATTAAGAGAGTTTGCTTCCGTTGCATTGGTTAATATGTCTATGATAAATATGCTACGTGCATAATGGCGCTTAGTAGTTCAGGTTTTCTTATGGTTAGTCTCAAATAGCTGGGGGATTCCCAATGTGTTATTGGAGTACCAACTTGATTTGTTTGCCGATGATGTGGTATGGTTTAGTAATATCTTCCTTCGAGAATTTATTTTGATTAACTTGGCATATGCTCACGCATATTTAAGACTGTAAAGAAAGTCTGTCAAGCCTTGATGATCTTTTATTTCTGAGTAGCGATATAACTACCATGCCTGATTCAATGTTGCTTTGTCGCTCTGCATGATTATGACCGTCATTGCTCTCTTAGTTGGTCGCTCCCAGTCTTTTGCTAACCTCCACCTGTACTAAGCAGACTAACCTTGCAATACATAGCTCATGGGAAAGTAGCTTAAAAACTATTGTGGTAAAGAATATGTTGCTTATGTATCTTATTTCTTATAAGTTGCTTGCTGAGCGGTAACCATGTTTCTGGGGACGCCATCAACTATCACACTTTTGTTGAATATCATGTGAGTTGCTATGCATGTTCGTCTTGTCTGAAGTAAGGGTGATTTGCCAGGGGTTGAATGAGTATGCATATTGTTAGAGAAGAACATTGGGCCGCCAACCAAAGCCATGCATCATGGTGGAAGTTTTAGCTTGGACATTAATCCTCAATCTCTTATGAGAATATGCTTATGCATTAAAGAGGAGTCCATTATCTATTTTCTATGTTGTCCCGGTATGGATGTCCTCAAGTTGAGATCTATCAAAAATGAGAAATCAAATGCGATTTATCTCCTTGGACCTTTGTACAGGTGGCATAGAGGTACCCCTTTGTGACACTTGGTTGAAACATATGTAATGCAATGATAACCCATGGAAATCCGAGCTAATTAGGACAAGGTGCGAGCACTGTTGGTATTCGATGCATGAGGCTTGCAACTTATAGGATGTCTTATGCATGACACATATGAAGTACTACTACCGTTGACAAAATTGCTTCTATGTTTTCAAAATAAAAAGCTCTAGCACATAACCATTCTTTCACTTTTATGTTGAGTCTCCACCTTCTTTCTTCAAGCACCAACTACTGAGAGCATGATTGTCATTCTAAGTGTAATGTGCATTGTTCCAAAGTAGCATTGTCTTTTGCATGATTGTGATATCGTTTATTTTGAAATCATTGTATCTAGTCATCACTTAAACCTTGAAGGTTCCCCTGCATTTATGTTTTGCTTCACTAAAGGGGGCAAGCTAGATATCACTTTATCATATTTGCACATCATGTTCATTACAAATCTTCTTGATGTTTCAGTTTCATGTTGTAAAACTTTCAGTCATTTGTGATTTTCTCATGAGGCAACTTAATTACTATAGAATCATTGTCTCAGTAAGCTTTTGTCATATGACTATGAATAAGTCCTATATGGTTAATAGCATGTCACCACAGAAATTATGCTTGTTATCATTTACCTACTCGAGGACGAGCAGGAATTAAGCTTGGGGATGTTGATACGTCCAAAACGTATCTATAATTTCTGCTTGCTCCATGCCACTTTTGGGTGATATTGCTATGATATTTATACACTTCCATACACTTTTGATCATATTTGGACTAACCTACTAATCCAGTGCACCCCGGTGCCAGTTTATGTTTTCGGCTGTTTTTGTATTTCAGGTTTTCACGTTACGAGAACTGCCAGGAAAAATCCAGAAAAATTATATAAAAAATAAGTGTTCCAGAACCTACCTTGCGCCCGAAGGACAGCCGGGGGGGCCACCAGGGCTCCAGGCGCCCTGGCGGCGCCCCCCCCCCTGGGCCGCGCCGGGGGGGCGCCTGGGCCCCCCGAGCCCCGTCTGGTGCCCCCCTTCGGCATATATTTAGAGCGTCCTTCGAAACCCTCAGGACGGGAACTCTTTTTCGCGATCTCATCTCTGTTCCACCGCCGCCGCCGCTTCCAAGATCGGGAGCACCAGGAGAACTCTTCCCGGCACCCTGCCGGAGGGGAGGATCACCATCGGGAGCCTCTCCACCACCATGGACGCCTCCCGGATGAGTTGTGAGTAGTCTCCCTTGGACCATGAGTCCATGACCAGTAGCTATGTGATGTTCTCCTCCCGTTCTTGTGCTTCACTAATTAGTCCTCGTGAGCTGCCCTACATGATCGAGGCACATATGTAATCCTTATGTTGTTGCTATGATGAGTTTGCTGGGATCTGATGGATTATGAGATTATGTTCAGATTGTTCTTGAGTAATATATTTGATCTACCGCTTTTATATTTATGTTCATAAGTAATTCTTGCATGTTCTCCGTTGTTATTTATTGCTTTGGCCAAGTAATACGTAGTGACTCCAAGAGGGAACGTTATGCTTGATTGTGGGTTCATGCCCCTCGATGACTAGTTTGAGTGACAGAAACATGAGTCTAGGGGATGTGTTGTTGCCACAAGGGGGAAAACAATGGTGCTTGTGCCCGCGGGTGCAAGGATTGTTTACTTTACGCAAAGTTCTTTTAATGCAGTTGTCTGTTGCATTGAGTTTACACTATGGGTGGGGCTCGCAACTTAATACCAGCGAGATGTTCTGGATAGATATCTCAAGGTGGATGATTAGTAGTAGATATTGATGGATTT
The DNA here is from genome assembly GCA_902687465.1 of Secale cereale. Taxonomy (NCBI): domain Eukaryota; kingdom Viridiplantae; phylum Streptophyta; class Magnoliopsida; order Poales; family Poaceae; genus Secale; species Secale cereale. The sequence continues at coordinate 890,194,789 of LR738711.1, read as the reverse complement.
CGGTCTACTTACTTTGGCGTACCGCCCATGCTTTGAACCTCAACATTTCTTGCAATGTAGTCAGCATTGGTTTGCGTTCGTGGTCCTGTCAATTGCCCAGCTGTAATTCGTTTACCTCACATAGCTGTTTTATCGTCTTTTGGGAGAGAGACATCACTAGTGAACATCATGAGACTCCGGTCTATATTACCATCATTGATCACATCCGCTATTTACTTTTCGCTTTTATTTACTATTGCAAACATTATCTATCACTACTATCATTTGCATTAAATCATTTGTAAACTACAAGGCCGGAGGGATTGACAACCTCTTTGTACTCGTTGGGAGCAAAGCTATTTGTATCTGTGTGCAGGTCCACGTTGATTGCTAATCCGGCGCCGTTAGCAGTTGACACCTACTTGTTGAACCTAGGAGTCTCTGGGGATTCGATCCTTAGCATCTTTGCTAAGGGAAAAACTTCCACAACACTGCATCTTACACCTTCCACTTGGGGTAACCAACGAGGGGTTAGAGGCCCATCACTGTTCAAATGGAAATAGATTGTGCCTCTGAAGAGGACAGAGCATTGGAAAGTACTGCTATTATGAAACATGTGCAGAACCCTGGTCCAACTAGCAAATGTCACAATGAGGTAGAGAAAAAATGTTTTGAAGATTGGTTTCCTGAAGCAGATGAGTTTTGTTTTGCTGGTGATGTAGGCATAAGTGATGAGGAAGAAGAAGATGAAGTTGAACTACCATACCTCATAAAGAAGCCGAAGACAAAGAGTAGTAAGAAAAAGATGAAGGAAAGGGTATATTTTGACCCCAAAATTCCCAATTCACATTTACTGTTGTGCAAGAGCTTGTGTTTTGACAGTGTTTACCAATTCAGAGAAGCATTAAGGGATTTTCATATAAGGACTTTGAGGTCTTTTCACTACCACAAGAACTCCCCAACAAGAATTATTGTTTGGTGTTCACAGAGAGAGCATGGATGTGAATTTTACATGTGTGCCTCCAGGATAGCTCATGAAATAACTTTTGCATTAAGAAGTGTAACATGGAGCACACTTGTCCAGCATCAGCAGAGAACACAAAGGTTACTACTAAGTGACTGTCAAAAGCAGTTGAGCCTTCTCTTAGAGCAGATCCTAGAGCACCTGTAGATGCACTTATTACAAACAGCAATGTCAAGTTTTCAGTTGATGTATCAAAGAGTGTGGCCTATAGGGCAAGGAGGAAGGCTATGAAGGTTGTACAAGCTGACCAGAAGGAGCAGTACTATAGACTGAGGGACTACGTGCAAGCAGTTATTGATACAAACCCTGGTAGCAGGTGTATAGTTACAACTTTTGAGGACCCAGAAAACCCTGTACCAACTCCTAGATTTAAGTACATGTTCTACTGCTTGCGTGCATCAAAGCAAGGATTTCTTAATGGTTGCAGGCCCTTTATAGGTAAATATACAACTGCATTTTGTTCAAAATATCTTGTTCAAAAATTTATGCTAGCTAATTTGGGTATGGATGCAGGGCTTGATGGTTGCTTCATAAAGTTAACCACTGGACATCAAATTCTTGCAGCCACAGGAAGAGATGGCAACAACAACATCTACCCCATAGCCTTTGGTGTGGTTGATAAGGAAGATTCAGAGAGTTGGACATGGTTCCTAACCCAGCTAAGATGTTGCATTGGAAGTGGAAGCAAATTTGGAACCTACACCATTATTTTTGACAGGCAAAAGGTATGCACCCTATCTTAGCCAGTCGTTCAGATATATATCGTTATTAATGGCTATATTTATTTTTGTTCATAACCATGGCTATTAATTTATAATCGGGGTATTCTTAAGGCTATAAATGAGGTGTTCCCTGATTCTCCTCAGAGATACTGCCTGAGGCACATATATACAAATTTTCAGTCAGCCGGTTTCAGAGGAGCGGAACTAAAGAAGCTAGTAGATAAGGCTAGCTACTCATTCACCAAACATGGACATGAATTAGCAATGGCAAAGCTTAAAGCAGAGTGTGAGGATGCCTGGTAGTGGCTTAAAAAATTCCAAAGGAGACTTGGTGTAGGTATGCAATGGATTACAATTGCAAAACTGATCTTGTTGTGAACAACCTTAGTGAGGTTCTCAACAAAATGATCCTTGATGTTAGGGCCAAACCAATTAGGACTATGTTTGACGGAATTAGGACTAAGCAGATGATCAAAAGGCAGAAGACTAGGGAAAAGACAAAGGCCAACAGGTGAATGATCACACCCAATTATTCAGAAAAACTGGAGAATAAGAAGTATGCCAAATTTTGTGAGGCGCATAGGGCTGGTCCTGACATTTGGCAAGTGTCTAGTGGTGAAAATCAGTACTGTGTGAACATAGCTACTAACTCATGTGACTGCAGGAGATGTGACATGACAAGTGTGACATGCAGTTATGCAATAGCAGCAATGAGCAAGCTTCACATGCACCCAGAGGACTATGTGCATGAATTTTTCAAAAAACCGCTATATATCAAAAGCATACAAAGACATAGTGTACCCTGTCCCTGGTCCTGAATTCTAGCCTGACACCCATACTCAGGTTATTGAGCCTCCGGTGTTCAAAGAAAAACCAGGGAAGAAACAGACAGCTAGGAGAAAGGGCCAGTTTGAGGTGCCTGCACCAAAGGACACAAGCAAGATGGGAACAATTACATGCATCAATTGTGGTCTACAAGGCCATAGATATACTAACTGTGGGAAAGCTCTAAAACCAAGTCTTGAGATGAGAAAGAACTTAAACCAGGTCATTTAAAAATGTTGCATTCTTTGTTTAATTATTTTAGGTCTGGTCTATGTACTAACTGTTTTAATTCTATCATGCAGGAGAATAGAGAAAATTTTAGGGGTTCCTCTAGTGCTACCCATCCACCTCCACAACCACAACATCAACAGCAAACTTCACAGATGCCAGCCTCATCTGCTCCACCTCCTAAAGCAATGAGGAACAGAAAAACATCAGCAGATAAGAGGGGTTCACCATCAACAGTTTCAGCAGGAACAGTCAGGTCTTCACCAGCACCTCCAAGAGGATCAACATCAACAGGAGCTCCAAGAGGATTAGCATCAAAAAGAACATTCAATGCACCAAGAACTTCCACTGGAGAACCAGGGATATTAGCAGGCAAGAGGAAGAGGAAACCTCCTAGCAAGTTTGCAGCCTATTTCAATGCTAGTGGAAACAAATGAAACTATGTTACTATGTTTGATTGTATGCTACTAAGTTTGTGTTCTCCTACTAAGTGTGTGTTAAATTCAGACATGTGAACTTGTGGAGAATGTTGAATGTATGGCACTTAACTTGTTATACTAGCCTGGTTAAATTCAGACTCCCAACAAAATTAGTTAGGCCTGGGGCTTGAACCCAGGACCTTAGGGTTGTAACCATGCGTTCAATACCAACGGGCTACTGCTAGTGATTTGTTTCACTAGCATCGGCCAAACTAATTATATTTTCTTAGCCACGTCGTGTGTTCAGCGTTGCGGCCGGCAGCGTGGTGAGCGTGCGTTGAGTAACACCAGCCGTTTCGGATTCTCGGCCTTTAATACGTGTCCACCCACCACTCTCTCTGCTCACTCGCACACTTGCCGCTCACACCACCCACTCCACTTCCCCCTCTCTCCTATCGAAATTGCCGTCGACAACCGTGTAATGCCTAGGATGGGACTATATCTCCTACGTGTCGAGGCACGACTTAGAGACATAACCCCATGCTGGAATGATCGCAAGTTTGGTACCTTTGCATAACTCATGTAAAAATGGGGATGTAAACTGAAAAGATAGTTGGCTTACACTCGCCACGTCACACAAATTCATTACATGTTTCAATCATCATACAAAAGAACATCACAGCCCATCTAAGGGTAAAATCCAAATGTCAAGATACCAAACATAATTTAAATCCACAGGTCGGATCGAATCCTAGTAGAAGTACCACTACAGATCATCAGGATAACGAACATAGTAACGACTACGCTCCTCGTCGTACTCTCAGTCTAGCTCGGTGCCATCACCTGGATAGCTCACCATCGGACCTGCATCTGGTGTGGTGAAGTAACTGTGAGCCATAGAGGACTCAGCAATCCCGTTCCCGGGTAACATGACTATTTAAGCCTTGGGTGAGGGTAAGGCTGAAGAAAAGAACAAGTGTTTGCAGCAGCAACTAGCACTAGCTTACGTTTACGAGAGCGAGAAGAGAAGGTGCCTCGGTCGAGAGACGATCACTAAGTGATCCTAACTAAAGCCAGTCAAACATAACACCACCGTGTTCATCTCCCGAAACCCTTTTCGGAAAATGACAGTCACGGTACTCACGTTGGTAGTGTATTAGAACAATGTGTCAAGTTTTCTACAACCGGATATTAACAAGCTCCCATCTGCCACATAACCGCGGGCACGGCTTTCGAAAGTTCAAACCCTGCAGGGGTGTTCCAACTTGGCCCATGACAAGCCCACGATCCGCGAAGTCGCAACTCCAAAGGTGGGAAGGCCCGAGTATCCTCGGGATCCCGTGCTCAAGATACTCCGAACTAAGGTAAGGGTAATCCAGCAAATCCTCCCGGCGTGCCGACACCCTGACAATAGCCGCACGTATCTAGTCTCAGGCCACGACCGGATGGGCGATTCTACAGGTGTATACCAGATACCTCGGGTTTCCCCAAGGAGGCCCCGAAGACTCCCCGTTTCGGACCAACACTCATGAGGAGCACTGGTCCGGGGTTGTTGATTAAGAACTCGGGTTTGCAAGACCCTATGCAAGTTTTATTAGTTATTAGGCGAATAGTACCAATGTTGGGACTTGCTGGAAAAGACTTAGCACTTAGCGGTTTATCAAGGGGGCCCCATAACCCCAACCGTGTGAGGAACGCATAATCAAGGAACATAACACCGGTTTATACGGTTCCTAGCGGCATGAGTGGAACAAAACACCAAGCAAAAGGCTTAGCCTTCCACCCATTGCCAATATATAGATGATTTCATTTTAAGCATTTATATAGTGTGATATAACCCAACAAACTTCAACATGAAGCAAGCATCTTCAACTTCACCTGCAACTAGCAACGCTATAAGAGGGGCTGAGCGAAGCCTGCGTATAGCCAAAGAAGGGTTTGCATAGGTAGGGTGGTTAAACAGGTTCATGGTTACAAGTAGGAGGCTGACAGGAAAAACATGGGCATCGAGGCAAAACTATAGATCGAGACTTCTAGCAATAGGCAAAAATAGTAATGGTATCCGGGTTCGGTCATCTTGCCTGAAGAGTTGTCGTTCGGATCATAAGAGGGGTCCTCGTGCTCAACCTCAGTAGAAACCTCGTGCTCGTACTCGTACTCGGTCTCAGCTTTCGGCTCTACTCAACACAAACATACAAGGCACGAAATCAACAAGAAGCAATGCGCACACAAAATATGTTGGATGCATGACGGATGCACTATGGGAGCACACGGAGCATGACAAGATGCGATCAAGAAAAATGCTTCAAAACATGAAAACAATAGGGTATTATGAATCTACATGAAAAATCAATCAAGTTTCATATAAGACTTGCTGCAATCGGAGCTACGGGCTAAAAGTTACACACAAAACAATAAACATGCGAAAGCTGAAAATTACAGCCACATAGCAACTTCGGAGCACTAGATAAATAAGCTACAGCACTCAAACATCATGGAAAAGAGCATGAAAATAAACTAGATATACCCTACAGCAAATAAGTCCATTGGTGCACCCCCAAAGGAGCCACGGATCAATAGCAAGAAGCTATGACATATTGAACTTGACAACAAAATCATGACAGCAGTAATTTATTGCAACTTTGGAGCAAAAGTTAAATATGCTACAGCCACTCAAATAAGCATGTGAGAGCATGAATGGATAGCCAACAATATATACTACAAGGAAACATAAAGAGTCACCCCAAAACTATCATGGATTGGCCTAGAACAACAAGCAAACATGGCATCTGGAAATTACAGATTCCGGACTTAGTGAAATTTCACTAAGTGTTAAAACAGCAGTTTCATCATGGCATCTTTGAGAGCAAGTTTAAGTCACCTCAAAACTAAACATGGCAAGTGGCAAGCACCACAACAAAGTACACATGATGGTGATTCCAAAACACCTAAGCATGCATCATGGAGATAAACACAACGATAGCAATGAGCTACTCAAGTTGGCATTTCATAACAAGCTAAACACATAACAGCCACATAGCACTTTGCAACGGAGATAATCATGGCAAGATTAAATCTATCATGCAAGTCTACGCAATCATCATGTAGAGCATGACAAGACGAACACGTGGACATGTCATTTGCATCATTCGGATAAACGAGCACCAAGTTATCACTATGCAAAGATGGCATGAAAAACAACACTAACAGCAGTTTTATCACGATGCACTCTTGCAACAGAATTTTAAGCACCTAGATGAACTCAAACATGTAGAGCACAATGGAATGAAATGTAGTACAAGTCTCCACGAACGTCTGGACACCTCATTCACTCAAATCGGAGGTATGCACAAAAAGATATCACCGTTTGAAAATAGCAACAGAGATCAAAATAACTGGGGACTTAGGGGAAAAAAACCTCCTCAGATATGGATCTGGAAGTCAACGGGCTGAAACGGGTCGGGCTGGACCCGCGGGGTGGATCGGGCCGGAGGCAGAGGCGGATCGGGCGGAGCTTCGCGGGCGGATCGGGCGCCTAACGGGTTTCGGCCCGTTAGGGTTCGGTGCTGGCGCTGGATCGGGGGGCGCCCTGGCTCGACGCCCTCAAGCGCAGGCGCGGCGGCTGGCTGCTGGGCCTCAAGGCAGAGGAGGCCCGCGATGGAGGAAGGACCGACTCGCGCTGGCGTTGGACGCGGCAAGCGGGCCGCTGCGGCCTTGTGGCCCGAGGCGGTCGGGGCCCTAGGGTTCGGGGCGGCGCGGCCCACGCGAGCGGGTGAGGCCGGTCGGGCCGAGCAGCTGGGAGGAGGCCCAGGCGAGGAAGCACGGGATCGGGGCTCCTCCCAGATCTGACGAAGCGGCGGCGGTGGCTCCTCGAGCGCTGGGCGGTGGGGCGGCGGAGGGAGACCCTGGGGCGGCGGCTGCCTGCGGGCCGGCGGCGGGGCAACGTGGTGCGGCGGCGCGGTCGTGGCTGACCGGGGCGCGGCGGCGGGGAAGGGCCCCGGCCGGCGGCGAGGAGAAGGCCGGCGGGAGGCGAGTAATCCGGCGGGAGGCGCGGATTCCGGCGAGGATTCCGGCGAGGTGGCTGGAGGAAGAAGAAGAAGAGGTAGGAGATGATGGTGGACTAGGGTTTCCTTATTTTGCGGCAAAATTGGGGAAGGTTGGACAAATATATAGGCACAAGGAGCTAGGGTTGTCCAAATGAGGTGGGGTTTTCGGCCACGCGATCAGAATTGGATGGCCTAGATGAAGGGAGTGGTTTGGGTTGGTTTGGTGGGCTGTTGGAGGGGTGTCTTGGGCCTCAAAGTGGAGGCACTTTGAGCCACGAGAATAACTGTTGGGGTAGCAAACGGACTCCAAACGCGACGAGATTTGACAGGCAGGTAACACACACCAAAACAACAACACACGACAAGTCTCGCGCCAAACCGGTAACGTTACACGGCCAAACACCAAAGTAGGCCTTGGGGACGCCACGGACACGTGAGGGAGCTCCGGAACGCGAAACGGACAACGGGAAGGAACGCGTTGAACCGGATGCAAACAACAACACAAATGCAATGCGATGCACATGACTACATGATATGAATGAATGCCACACACGCACACAACAAAACGACGAAAAGCCGAAAGACGAAGAACCCGAAATGGAATTGATGAAGCCGGAGATATATTATATGCCCAAAAGGGAAAGTATTACATCCGGGGCATTACAAACTCTCCTCTACTAAAAAAAGATCTCGTCCCGAGATGTAGGACTGGAAAAAGGAAGGGTACTCGGAACGAAGATGATCTTCTCGTTCCCACGTAGCTTCTCGGTCGGTATGGTGTGACCACTTGACTTTCAAGAATTTGATGGACTTGTTGCGGGTCTTGCGCTCGGTTTCTTCGAGAATAGCAACGGGATGCTCTCGGTAGGACAAATCTTGTTGAAGATCAATCTCTTCAAACGGAATCATGCGTTCAGGAGTCTTGAAGCATTTGCGAAGTTGAGACACATGGAACACATCATGAACATTGGCTAAGTTGGAAGGGAGCTCAAGTTGATAGGCTAGATCGCCTCTTTTGCCAAGGATCTTGAAAGGCCCGGCGTATCTAGGAGCAAGCTTTCCTTTGATACCGAATCTTTGGGTTCCTTTCATCTGAGAAACACGGAGATAGACATGATCACCAATGTTGAAGGCCAAATCACGATGCTTGCTTTCATAGTAGCTCTTCTGACGCGACTGAGCGGCCTTGAGGTTCTCACGTATGACTTTGCACATTTCTTCGGCTTCTGAGATCAAGTCATTGCCAAGAAGTTGGCGTTCGCCTGTCTCGGACCAGTTGAGAGGGGTACGTCACTTTCTGCCATAGAGGATTTCAAACGGAGCTTTGCCGGCACTTGCTTGAAAGCTGTTGTTGTAAGAGAACTCGGCAAATGGAAGGCAATCTTCCCATCTCATGCCAAAAGATATGACACAGGCTCTGAGCATGTCTTCTAGAATCTGATTCACTCGCTCGACTTGACCACTAGTCTAAGGGTGAAAAGCAGTGCTGAACCTGATCTTAGTGCCCATGGCAGACTGGAAGGAGTCCCAGAACTTTGAAGTGAACAAACTTCCACGGTCTGAGGAGATAACTTGAGGAATGCCATGTAAGGACACAATTCTGGAAGTGTACAACTCTGCCAATTGAGCTGCATTGATGGATTCTTTAACTAGAAGGAAGTGAGCGACTTTGGTAAGCTTGTCAATCACCACGAAGATAGAATCATTCCCTCTTTTGGACTTAGGAAAGCCAGTGACGAAATCCATTTCAATGTGGTCGAATTTCCACTCGGGGATAGGAAGAGGTTGGAGAAGACCGGCTGGACGTTGATGCTCTGCCTTCACTCTTCTGCAGACATCACATTCATTCACGAATTGGGCAATCTCCCTTTTCATGCGAGTCCACCAGTAAGATTGCTTGAGGTCTTGGTACATCTTGGAGCTACCAGGATGAATGGAAAGGAGAGAATCATGTGCTTCTTCCATTATGAGCTTCCTGAGATCACCTTTGGGAACGACGAGTCTGTCCTCGAAGAACAAGGTATCTCTCTCATCAACACGATAGCACTTGTATTTAGGAGTGCCCTTTGCAATACCATGTTTCACCTTCTGCACCATGGCATCACTGAGTTGGGCCTCACGGACCTGATCTTCCAAGGTAGGAGCAACTTGAAGATTTGCAAGAAAACCCTGCGGAACAACTTGGAGGTTGAGCTTCCTGAATGCTTCACAAAGCTCAGGCTGGGACGGCTTCATAAGAAGGCAGTTGCAATATGCGTTTCTGCTCAAAGCATCTGCAATCACATTCGCCTTGCCAGGAGTGTATTCAATGCTGGGATCATACTCTTGGATCATTTCAACCCAACGAGTCTGGCGGAGGTTCAGATTCGGCTGTGTGAAGATGTACTTCAAGCTCTTGTGATCGGTGAAGATGTCGACTTTTCTGCCCAACAACAGATGTCTCCACGTAATCAAAGCATGTACCACAGCTGCTAGTTCAAGATCATGTGTGGGGTAGTTCTTCTCACTTGGCTTCAGCTGACGAGAAGTGTAAGCCACAATTCTCTTGTCCTGCATAAGCACACCACCAAGACCTTGAAGAGAAGCATCACAGAATACTTCGTAGGGCTTGGACTCATCTGGAGGGGTAAGAACTGGAGCAGAGACGAGCTTTTCTTTGAGAGTTTTGAATGCCACTTCACAATCTGGAGACCAAAAGTATTTGACATTCTTTTGCAGCAAGTTGGAAAGAGGCTTGGCAATCTTGGAGAAGTTCTCAACGAACCTTCTGCAATAGCTGGCAAGACCAAGAAAGCTTCGGAGTTGCTTGACGTTCTGAGGAGCTTCCCAGTTGACAATTGCTTCAACTTTCTCGGGGTTTACCGCAATACCGTCAACGGAGATAATATGGCCCAGGTACAAAACCTTATCGAGCCAAAATTCGCACTTGGAGAACTTGGCATAGAACTTATGCTCACGGAGTCGGTCAAGAACTAGACGTAAGTGCTTTTCGTGATCTTCTTCATTCTTGGAAAATACCAGAATATCATCCAGATACACAAGCACAAACTCGCCGGTGTAGGGGTTGAAGATGTAGTGCATCATTCTCGAGAAGGTAGGAGGAGCATTGGCGAGACCAAAAGACATGACTGTATACTCATATGAACCGTAGCTCGTTCTGAAGGCAGTCTTGGGGATGTCTTCCTCGCGAATGCGAATTTGGTGATAGCCCATTCGGAGATCGAGCTTAGAGAACACTTTAGCTCATTTGAGCTGCTCGAACAGTTCGTTGATGTTGGGGAGCGGATACTTGTTCTTTATTGTCTTCTTGTTCAATGGCCAGTACTCAACGCAGAGGCGCTCCGTGCCATCTTTCTTCTTGACAAATAAGACACCACAGCCCCAAGAAGACGTACTAGGCCTGATGAGACCCATACGCTCCTGTTCATCAAGATGCTTCTTCAATTCCTTCAATTCTTCTGGAGAGAGCTTGTACGGACGCCATCATGCTGGCTCAGTACCCGGCTCGAGTTCAATGATGAATTCCACCTTACGGTGTGGAGGCATGCCTGGAAGTTCTTCAGGAAAGACGTCTTCGTATTCGTTAACCACCGGAATTTGAGAGATGGCATTAATCTCGTCCTTGTCATTGAGAGAGAAAAGCCTGATAGTGTTATCCCTGGAGGTGAAGATAATCACATCTTCATCAGGATGAGTAATCTTGACTTCCTTCTGTGCACAATCAATTTGAGCATCATGCTGAGAAAGCCAGTCCATTCCGAGGATAAGGTCGATGTCAGAATTGCCAAGAACCACCGGTTTAGCCAGAAAGCGATAATCACCCATGCGAATAGATACATCCGGAGCAAAGACAGTAGAAGTCATAATCCTGCCCGGAGAAACAACTTGCAACTTCTGAGGCAAATTTGAAGTGACAACATTGTGCTTGGATGCAAATGGATATGACATGAAGGAACATGAAGCACCCGAATCGAACAACACTTTGGCTGGAAAGGAGTTAACTGAGAGGTTACCCAATATGACATCAGAAGAATTCTCCGCTTGCGCTGCATTCATCAGATTCACTTTTGCAACTTTGGGATCATGCCTGACAATAGCCGAACTGACAGGTGGAGGAGGTGGAAGGCGCTTCGGGTTGGGGCACTTGTTGGCATTGTGACCCTTCTTGCCACACTTGTTGCAGACCACCTCTGAGAGAGGACGGAAATGAGAACCACTTGACTTGGAACCTTGAGACTGAAACTGATTCCTCGACTGGTTGCTCGGGTTGGGTGGGTGGGAGAAACCACGTCCACTAGAGTTCTTGTTGCTGTTGGAGTTGTTGTAAGGAGCTCGAATCACTGGAGGAGGAGGAAGCCAAAATTTATGTTGCTTCGCGACGACTTGAGAAGATGAGGAGGAGTGAACGGCATCTCGAATCCTCTTTTTAGAAGCCTCCATCTTGAGCTGGGCTGCCTCTTGCTTGAGCGCCATGTTATAGAATTTGTCGAACTCATCGGGCTCGAACAAGGTGAGAGCAAGTTGAAGTTCATCTTTCAGACCTCCGCGGAACTGATAGATCTTGCTCTTGGCATCCGGAATGTCTTGCTTAGCATAGCGGGCGAGGTTTTGGAACTTGACATTATACTGGTAGGCAGTCATAGAGCCCTGCTTCAGGTTGCGGAATTGCTCACGCATACCCTCGATGACACTTGTTGGAATGTGGTGAGAGCGAAAATCCTTGCAGAAATCCTCCCAAGAGATCACACGACCTGGCCTGGAGTCTTTGTACTGCTGCCACCAGTCAGCTGCTTGGTCTTTGAGTTGGAAGGCTGCAAACTTCACATAGTCCTCTTCTCTTACGTTACTGCACTCAAAATGCTTTTTGATATCGGTTAACCAATCTTCAGCATCAAGAGGGTCGACACAGTAACTGAAAGCTTTTGGATTATTGGCCAAGAACTGGTTGAGAGTAGCATGGTGCTGTTGGTTGAAGAAATTGCCTTGGTTCCCTGGAACACCCTGATTAGCTTGATTAGCTTGCATCTGCTGCATCATCTGCATCAACATCTGGGTGTTCTGATTTGTAGTTTGCATAATCGCTCTCCAAGCCTCAGACGGAGGAGGAGGGGAAGGAGGACGCTCTGGGACCTCTTCACCCTCTGGGTTAGCGTTGGGAACTCGTTTCGGAGCCATCCTGAAAGAGATGACCACGAATCAGCAATTTGATTGAAAGAAGGTATAAGCTGAAACAACGGATTGAAATGCAACATAGTCTTCACAAGAATCATTCGAACAATAGGAACGAATGAAATCATTTGAACAAGAGGAATGAATGAAATTCTCAGTTAAATGATAACATCCATCTTCACGAGAAGCCACATAGGGGACAAAAGGTAAATAAGAAAAAACACAAGGTACAGATGGAAACAAACACAAGATAGGAGCTTCGTTCTAACATCTTTGTGCTGAAAGCTTATGAACGCGTTACGAAAGGGTTTTGCAATCCCCGGATCAGCATAGCCAAGGACCCTTTAAGATGCAACTCCCGATCGGAACATCGGTCATAAAACCACTTCACTCAATGTAGAACCCCGAACTCGCTAACCTGCATTCGTTGGAAGAATGCCTACGATCTACTGGATTAACCCACCTATTAATTTCCGAAAGTTTCCAGTTATGCAATCAGGTGTTGGGGATACAGGGGAAGCACCGCGCAATCAACTCTAAACCTTCATCCAGCTGTATCCATCCTTCAACACATAACGAGTCTTTCTCGGAAACTGTCTACCTCGGACCTTCGAAAAGTATCCACTATACCAAGCTATGGCAATACTCCCGAACTACCTCCTCAGTACTGGGTGATGTCGGGGTTATCTTGCCACTAACCGTATAGGAGAGATTTTCGATGTCGGCCGTCTTAAGTATTTAGTACTGTCGCGATATGCTTGTGACAACAATACCCCGAAGCTCAACTCCCCGGGACACTGCCACAACCCCTAATGTCAGGAGGCTTCGAGAACAATATTCTCGTCACAAGAACATCGAAACAATCCAACAATACTCGCGAGATTCCTAAAAAAATTTGGTGCAATTTTTGAAAGTAGAAGAGGCAAGAGTAGACGTCAGGAGTCCTCACCAGAGAGAAAGGGGATGAGAAGCAAAGAAATCCTACTCTCCGATATAAATATAGGACTCAAAAATATTTTCAGTGTGTGCCTAGACTCGACCGTCAACGATTCGATCAATCAGTGGGGGCTTCTAGGTCGGAGAAGGCTCTGATACCAACTTGTAATGCCCAGGATGGGACTATATCTCCTACGTGTCGAGGCACGACTTAGAGACATAACCCCATGCTGGAATGATCGCAAGTTTGGTACCTTTGCACAACTCATGTAAAAATGGGGATGTAAACTGAAAAGATAGTTGGCTTACACTCGCCACATCACACAAATTCATTACATGTTTCAATCATCATACAAAAGAACATCACAGCCCATCTAAGGGTAAAATCCAAACGTCAAGATACCAAACATAATTTAAATCCACATGTTGGATCGAATCCTAGTAGAAGTACCACTACAGATCATCAGGATAACGAACATAGTAACGACTACGCTCCTCGTCGTACTCCCAGTCTAGCTCGGTGCCATCACCTGGATAGCTCACCATCGGACCTGCATCTGGTGTGGTGAAGTAACTGTGAGCCACAGAGGACTCAGCAATCCCGTTCCCGTGTAACATGACTATTTAAGCCTTGGGTGAGGATAAGGCTGAAGAAAAGAACAAGTGTTTGCATCAGCAACTAGCACTAGCTTACGTTTACGAGAGCGAGAAGAGAAGGTGCCTCGGTCGAGAGACGATCACTAAGTGATCCTAACTAAAGCCAGTCAAACATAACACCACCGTGTTCATCTCCCGAAACCCTTTTCGGAAAATGACAGTCACGGTACTCACCCTGGTAGTGTATTAGAACAATGTGTCAAGTTTTCTACAACCGGATATTAACAAGCTCCCATCTGCCACATAACCGCGGGCACGGCTTTTGAAAGTTCAAACCCTGCAGGGGTGTTCCAACTTGGCCCATGACAAGCCCACGATCCGCGGAGTCGCAACTCCAAAGGTGGGAAGGCCCGAGTATCCTCGGGATCCCGTGCTCAAGATACTCCGAACTAAGGTAAGGCTAATCCAGCAAATCCTCCCGGCGTGCCGACACCTTGACAATAGCCGCACGTATCTAGTCTCAGGCCATGACCGGATGGGTGATTCTACAGGTGTATACCAGATACCTCGGGTTTCCCCAAGGCGGCCCCGCAGACCCCCCCGTTTCGGACCAACACTCATGAGGAGCACTGGCCCGGGGTTGTTGATTAAGAACTCGGGTTTGCAAGACCCTATGCAAGTTTTATTAGTTATTAGGCGAATAGTACCAATGTTGGGACTTGCTAGAAAAGACTTAGCACTTAGCGGTTTATCAAGGGGGCCCCATAACCCCAACCGTGTGAGGAACGCATAATCAAGGAACATAACACCGGTTTATACGGTTCCTAGCGGCATGAGTGGAACAAAACACCAAGCAAAAGGCTTAGCCTTCCACCCATTGCCAAATATAGATGATTTCATTTTAAGCATTCATATAGTGTGATATAACCCAACAAACTTCAACATGAAGCAAGCATCTTCAACTTCACCTGCAACTAGCAACGCTATAAGAGGGGCTGAGCGAAGCCTACGTATAGCCAAACAAGGGTTTGCATAGGTAGGGTGGTTAAACAGGTTCATGGTTACAAGTAGGAGGCTGACAGGAAAAACATGGCCATCGAGGCAAAACTATAGATCGAGACTTCTAGCAATAGGCAAAAATAGTAATGGTATCCGGGTTCGGTCATCTTGCCTGAAGAGTTGTCGTTCGGATCGTAAGAGGGGTCCTCGGTAGAAACCTCGTGCTCGTACTCGTACTCGGTCTCAGCTTCCGGCTCTACTCAACACAAACATACAAGGCACGAAATCAACAAGATGCAATGCGCACACAAAATATGCTGGATGCATGACGGATGCACTATGGGAGCACACGGAGCAAGACAAGATGCGATCTAGCAAAATGCTTCAAAACATGAAAACAATAGGATATTATGAATCTACATGAAAAATCAATCAAGTTTCATATAAGACTTGCTGCAATCGGAGCTACGGGCTAAAAGTTACACACAAAACAATAAACATGCGAAAGCTGAAAATTACAGCCACATAGCAACTTCGGAGCACTAGATAAATAAGCTACAGCACTCAAACATCATGGCAAAGAGCATGAACATAAACTAGATATACCCTACAGCAAATAAGTCCATTGGTGCACCCCCAAAGGAGCCACGGATCAATAGCAACAAGCTATGACATATTGAACTTGACAACAAAATCCTGACAGCATTAATTTATTGCAACTTTGGAGCAAAAGTTAAATATGCTACAGCCACTCAAATAAGCATGTGAGAGCATGAATGGATAGTCAACAATATATACTACAAGGAAACATCAAGAGTCACCCCAAAACTATCATGGATTGGCCTAGAACAACAAGCAAACATGGCATCTGGAAATTATAGATTCCAGACTTAGTGAAATTTCACTAAGTGTTAAAACAGCAGTTTCATCATGACATATTTGAGAGCAAGTTTAAGTCACCTCAAAACTAAACATGGCAAGTGGCAAGCACCACAACAAAGTACACATGATGGTGATTCCAAAACACCTAAGCATGCATCATGGAGATAAACACAACGATAGCAATGAGCTACTCAAGTTGGCTTTTCATAACAAGCTAAACACATAACAGCCACATAGCACTTTGCAACGGAGATAATCATGGCAATATTAAATCTATCATGCAAGTCTAAGCAATCATCATGTAGAGCATGACAAGACGAACACGTGGACATGTCATTTGCATCATTCGGATAAACGAGCACCAAGTTATCACTATGCAAAGATGGCATGAAAAACAACACTAACAGCAATTTTATCATGATGCACTCTTGCAACAGAATTTTAAGCACCTAGATGAACTCAAACATGTAGAGCACAATGGAATGAAATGTAGTACAAGTCTCCACGAACGTCTGGACACCTCATTCACTCAAATCGGAGCTATGAACAAAAAGATATCACCGTTTGAAAATAGCAACCGAGATCAAAATAACTGGGGACTTGGGGAAAAAAACCTCCTCAGATCTGGATTTGGAAGTCAACGGGCTGAAACGGGTCGGGCTGGACCCGCGGGGTGGATCGGGCCGGAGGCACAGGCGGATCAGGCGGAGCTTCCCGGGCGGATCGGGCGCCTAACGGGTTTCGGCCCGTTAGGGTTCGGTGCTGGCGCTGGATCGGGGCGCGCCCTGGCTCGACGCCCTCGAGCGCAGGCGCGGCGGCTGGCTGCTGGGCCTCAAGGCGGAGGAGGCCCGCAATGGAGGAAGGGTCGGCTCGCGCTGGCGTTGGACGCGGCAAGCGGGCCGCTGCGGCCTTGTTGCCCGAGGCGGTTGGGGCCCTAGGGTTCGGGGCGCCGCGGCCCACGCGAGCGGGTGAGGCCGGTCGGGCCGAGCAGCTGGGAGGAGGCCCAGGCGAGGAAGCATGGGACCGGGCTCCTCCCCGATCTGACGAAGCGGCGGCGGTGGCTCCTCGAGCGCTGGGCGGCGGAGGGAGACCCCAGGGCGACGACTGCCTGCAGGCCGGCGGCGAGGCAAGGTGGTGCGGCGGCGCGGCCATGGCTGACCGGGGCACAGCGGCGGGGAAGGGCCCCGGCCGGCGGCGAGGAGAAGGCCGGTGGGAGGCGAGTAATCCGGCGGGAGGCGCGGATTCCGGCAAGGATTCCGGCGAGGTGGCTGGAGGAAGAAGAAGAAGAGGTAGGAGATGATGGTGGACTAGGGTTTCCTTATTTTGGGGCAAAATTGGGGAAGGTTGGACAAATATATAGGCACAAGGAGCTAGGGTTGTCCAAATGAGGTGGGGCTTTCGGCCACGCGATCAGAATTGGATGGCCTAGATGAAGGGAGTGGTTTGGGTTGGTTTGGTGGGCTATTGGAGGGGTGTCTTGGGCCTCAAAGTGGAGGCACTTTGAGCCCACGAGAATAACTGTTGGGGTAGCAAACGGACTCCAAACGCGACGAGATTTGACAGGCGGGTTACACACACCAAAACAACAACACACGACAAGTCTCGCGCCAAACCGGTAACGTTACACGGCCAAACACCAAAGTAGGCCTCGGGGACGCCACGGACACGTGAGGGAGCTCCGGAACGCGAAACGGACAACGGGAAGGAACGCGTTGAACCGGATGCAAACAACAACACAAATGCAATGCGATGCACATGACTACATGATATGAATGAATGCCACACACGCACACAACAAAACGACGAAAACCCGAAAGACGAAGAACCCGAAATGGAATTGATGAAGCCGGAGATATATTATATGCCCAAAAGGGAAAGTATTACATCCGTGGCATTACAAACCGCCCCCACCGCCGTCGCCATGGAGTGGCAGCGAGCCATCGAAGATCTCGCCGGCAACAACCACGAGCTGCACGCGCAGTACAGGGAGATCGCGCGTTGGTTCCCCAGTCTGGTGATGATGAGGAACCACGCCCTCGGCCTGGTGAAGGAGATGATAGCAGCTGAAAAGCAGCGTGCCTTCCCTGCCGGCCGCACCGTCCCGCCGGCGACCATTCTCCTGTGGGCGATGCGCGAGGTGCAGCGCTCCCCCAACCCCTGGCAGCGCGCCCGTTGGTGGATGTACCACTTCTTCACCACGCCGCCGGCCGCCGCAGATCACGTCACCGATGTCTTCCTCGCTCTCCCAGCCCCCATCAACAACGCCTACTGGGAGAGGCGCAATCCATGGGTCCTTGGGCCATCAGACGACTCTGACGATGAGTCTTCTGACGACGAGTCCTCTGACGACGAGGTGGAGGAGGTCGTCGTTCTCTCCGACGACGAGCCCGATGTGAAGCTACTGGCTCCCGTCCTCGACGCCATGGAGGGGGGCATGAACCTCCCAATCCACGTGGATGCGCTGCCGGAGGTCGCCGATCTCCCAGAGGTCATCGCCGTGAAGCAAGAAGAAGATGGCGGCGGTGAAGATGTGGTGGAGCCGGCGGCGGGCAAGAAGAAGAGGGCGGCCATGAAGATGACTGCGGTGCGCCGCTCCCAGCGCCTGAAGATGCTGAAGAGGGAGGACTTAGATGCCGCCTTCAGTTTCGTCAGTGCAAAAAAATTCAGTTTCGTCAGTCCTGAACTTTCGTAAGTTCTGTAAGTTCAAATGTTCAGTTTGGTCAGCACTATGTTCACTTTGTCAGACGATGAATGCCAGTACTATCTATGGATGCAAGCACTATGTTTAGTTCTACTTGCTATATATGTTCAGTTCTAGTCATTATCTACTTGCTATCTACTGTCAGTTAGCCACACATAATATTTGCAGAGTAAAACAGCCTCATCATAGATAAAACATTCTTAGTTACTTAACTTAGCATGAGTACTCACCTAGCATACTACGACTCAACATAAAATTCATTACATCATAGATAAAACTGAAGGAAATATGCCCTAGAGGCAATAATAAAGATGTTATTTGTATTTCCTTATATCATGATACATGTCTTTTATTCATGCTAGAATTGTATTAACCGGAAACTTAGTACATGTGTGGATACATAGACAAAACAGTATGTCCCTAGTATGCCTCTACTAGACTAGCTCATTGATCAAAGATGGTTATGTTTCCTAGCCATAGACATGAGTTGTCATTTGATCAACGGGATCACATCATTAGGAGAATGATGTGATGGACAAGACCCATCCGTTAGCATAGCACTATGATCGTTTAGTTTAACTGCTATTGCTTTCTTCATGACTTATACATGTTCCTATGACTATGAGATTATGCAACTCCCGAATACCGTAGGAACACCTTGTGTGCTATCAAACGTCACAACGTAACTGGGTGATCATAAAGATGCTCTACAGGTGTCTCCGAAAGTATTCGTGGTGTTGGCATAGATCAAGATTATGATTTGTCACTCCGAGTGTCGGAGAGGTATCTCTGGGCCCTCTCGGTAACACACATCACAATAAGCCTTGCAAGCAAAAGACTAATGAGTTAGTCACGAGATGATGTGTTACGGAACGAGTAAAGAGACTTGCCGGTAAACGAGATTGAACTAGGTATAAAGATACCGACGATCGAATCTCGGGCAAGTAACATACCGTTTGACAAAAGGAACAACGTATGTTGTCATGCGGTTCTGACCGATAAAAGATCTTCGTAGAATATGTAGGAGCCAATATGAACATCCAGGTTCCGCTATTGGTTATTGACCAGAGATGAGTCTCGGTCATGTCTACATAGTTCTCGAACCCGTAGGGTCCGCACGCTTAACGTTTGATGACGATCGGTATTATGAGTTTTTGAGTATTGATGTACCGAAGGTAGTTCGGAGTCCCGGATAAGATCACGGACATGACGAGGAGTCTCGGAATGTCCGAGACATAAAGATTGATATATTGGACGGCTATATTCGGACACCGGAAGTATACCGGAAAAGTTTCGGATTTATCGGGAATGCCGGAGGGGGTTACCGGAACCCCCTACGAGAGGGAATGGTCCATAGTGGGCCTAAAGGGTGAGAGAGAGGCAGCCCATAGGGCTGGCCGGCGCCCCCACCTAGGAATCCTAGTTGGACTAGGATTGGGGGGGGCGCCACCTCTCCTAATCCTTTCCCCCTTCTTCCTTCCGGTGAATCCTACTAGGAATAGGATTGCAATCCTATTCCTAGTAGGAGTCCCCTCCCTAGCCGCACCATAGGAGGTGGCTGGCCCCTCCTCCCTTGCTCCTTTATATACGGGGGCAGGGGGGCACCCAAAGACACACAAGTTGATTTGTTTTAGTCGTGTGCGGTGCCCCCCTCCACAGAATCACACCCCGGTCGTACCGTCGCGGAGCTTAGGAGAAGCCCTGCGCCGGTGATCACATCATATCCGTCACCACGCCGTTGTGCTGACGAAACTCTCCCGTGAAGCTCAACTGGATCAAGAGCTCGTGGGACGTCATCAAGCTGAACGTTTGCTGAACGCGGAGGTGCCGTACGTTCGGTGCTTGATCGGTTGGATCGCGAAGAAGTTCGACAACATCAACCGCGTCACTTGACGCTTCCGCTCCCGGTCTACGAGGGTACGTAGACACACTCTCCCCTCTTGTTGCTATGCATCTGGTAGATAGATCTTGCGTGATCGTAGGAAAATTTTAAAATACTACGTTACCCAACAGTGGCATCATGAGCCAGGTCTATGCGTAGATGATATGCACGAGTAGAACACAATGAGATTGTGGACGATACTAGTCATACTGCTTACCAGCATGTCATACTTTGCTTCGGCGGTATTGTGAGATGAAGCGGCCCGGACCGACATTACGCGTACGCTTACGCGAGACTGGTTTCACCGTTACGAGCACTCGTTGCTTAAAGGTGACTGGCGGGTGTCTGTCTCTCTCACTTTAGCTGAATCAAGTGTGGCTACGCCCGGTCCTTGTGAAGGTTAAAACAGCACATACTTGACGAAACATCGTTGTGGTTTTGTATGCGTAGGTAAGAACGGTTCTTGCTAAGCCCGTAGCAGCCACGTAAAACTTGCAACAAACAAAGTAGAGGACGTCTAACTTGTTTTTGCAAGGCATGTTGTGATGTGATATGGTCAAGACATGATGAGTTATACGGTTTTGTATGAGATGATCATGTTTTGTAAAGTTATCGGCAACTGGCAGGAGCCATATGGTTGTCGCTTTATTGTATGAAATGCAATCGCCATGTAATTGCTTTAGTTTATCACTAAGCGGTAGCGATAGTCGTAGAAGCAATAGTTGGCGAGACGACAACGATGCTACGATGGAGATCAAGGTGTCAAGCCGGTGACGAAGGTGATCATGACGGTGCTTTGGAGATGGAGATCAAAAGCACAAGATGATGATGGCCATATCATGTCACATATTTTGATTGCATGTGATGTTTATCTTATTATGCTTCTTATTTTGCTTAGAACGACGGTAGCATTATAAGATGATCCCTTACTAAATTTCAAGGTATAAGTGTTCTCCCTGAGTATGCACCGTTGCGAAAGTTCATCGTGCCGAGACACCACGTGATGATCGGGTGTGATAAGCTCTACGTTCAAATACAACGGGTGTAAGCCAGTTTTGCACACGCAGAATACTCGGGTTAAACTTGACGAGCCTAGCATATACAGATATGGCCTCGCAACACTGGAGACCGAAAGGTCGAGCGTGAATCATATAGTAGATATGATCAACATGAGATGTTCACCATTGAAAACTACTCCATCTCACGTGATGATCGGACATGGTTTAGTTGATTTGGATCACGTGATCATTTAGATGACCAGAGGGATGTCTATCTAAGTGGGAGTTCTTTAAATTAATATGATTAAATTGAACTTTAATTTATCATGAACTTAGTCCTGATAGTTTTGCATATCTATGTCGTTGTAGATCAATGGCCCGTGCTACCGTTCCTTTGAATTTTAATGCATTCCTAGAGAAAGCTAAGTTGAAAGATGATGGTAGCAATTACATGGACTGGGTCCGTAACCTGAGGATTATCCTCATTGCTGCACAGAAGAATTATTTTCTTGAAGCACCGCTAGGTGACAAGCCCCCTTCCGCTAATGCAGACGCTTTGAACGTCTGGCAGTCGCGGTCTGATGACTACACGATAGTTCAGTGTGCCATGCTTTACGGCTTAGAACCGGGACTTCAACGACGTTTTGAACGTCATGGAGCATATGAAATGTTCCAGGAGTTGAAGTTAATATTTCAAGCAAATGCCCGAATTGAGAAATATGAGATTTCCAATAAGTTCTACAGCTGCAAAATGGAGGAGAATAGTTCTATCAGTGAACACTTGCTCAGAATGTCTGGGTACTACAATCATATGACTCAACTTGGTTGCAATGTTGACGAGGATAGTGTTATTGATAGAGTTCTTCAATCACTGCCACCAAGCTATAAAGGCTTCGTGATGAACTATAACATGCAAGGGATGCAAAAGACAATTCCCGAGCTCTTCGCTATGCTCAAAGCTGCGGAGGTAGAAATCAAAAAGGAGCATCAAGTGTTGATGGTTAACAAGACCACTAGTTTCAAGAAAAAGGGCAAGGGAAAGAAAGGGAACTTCAAAAAGAATAGCAAATCAGTTGCTACTCCAACGAAGAAACCCAAATCTGGAGCCAAGCCTGAAACTGAGTGCTTCTACTGCAAGGGAACTGGACACTGGAAGCGGAACTGCCCCAAGTATTTGGCGGATAAGAAGGATGGCAAGATGAACAAAGGTATATATGATATACATGTTATTGATGTGTACCTTACTAATGCTCGTAGTAGTACCTGGGTATTTGATACCGGTTCGGTTGCTAATATTT
The DNA here is from genome assembly GCA_902687465.1 of Secale cereale. Lineage (NCBI taxonomy): Eukaryota > Viridiplantae > Streptophyta > Magnoliopsida > Poales > Poaceae > Secale > Secale cereale. The sequence goes on along the minus strand of LR738711.1, from coordinate 890,172,084 downwards.
GTAACTCGAAACAGGGACTACGGATTAAACGAAGATTAGCTAAGAACGAGGTGACGATGCGCGTGGGAAACGGTTCCAAAGTCGATGTGATCGCCGTCGGCACGCTACCTCTACATCTACCTTCGGGATTACTTTTAGACCTAAATAATTGTTATTTGGTGCCAGCGTTGAGCATGAACATTATATCTGGATCTTGTTTATTGCGAGACGGTTATTCATTTAAATCAGAGAATAATGGTTGTTCCATTTTTATGAATAATATCTTTTATGGTCATGCACCCTTAAAGAGTGGTCTATTCTTACTGGATCTTGATTGTAGTGATACACATATTCATAATATTGAAACCAAAAGATGCAAGGTTAATAATGATAGTGCAACTTATTTGTGGCACTGCCGTTTGGGTCATATTGGTGTAAAATGCATGAAGAAACTCCATAAAGATGGACTTTTGGAATCACTTGATTATGAATCACTTGGTGCTTGCGAACCGTGCCTCATGGGCAAGATGACTAAAACTCCGTTCTCCGGAACTATGGAGCGAGCAACAGATTTGTTGGAAATCATACATACTGATGTATGTGGACCAATGAGCGTTGATGCTCGCGGCGGGTATCGTTATTTTCTGACCTTCACTGATGATTTGAGCAGATATGGGTATATCTACTTAATGAAACACAAGTCTGAAACGTTTGAAAAGTTCAAAGAATTTCAGAGTGAAGTAGAGAATCATCGTAACAAGAAAATAAAGTTCCTACGATCTGATCGTGGAGGAGAATATTTGAGTTACGAGTTTGGTCTTTATTTGAAACAATGTGGAATAGTTTCACAACTCACGCCACCTGGAACACCACAACGTAATGGTGTGTCCGAATGTCATAACCGTACTTTATTAGATATGGTGCGATCTATGATGTCTCTTACCGATTTACCACTATCGTTTTGGGGTTATGCTTTAGAGACAGCTGCATTCACGTTAAATAGGGCACCATCTAAATCCGTTGATACGACGCCTTATGAACTGTGGTTTGGCAAGAAACCAAAGTTGTCGTTTCTTAAAATTTGGGGCTGCGATGCTTATGTGAAAACACTTCAACCTGATAAGCTCGATCCCAAGTCGGAAAAATGTGTCTTCATAGGATACCCAAAAGAAACTGTTGGGTACACCTTCTATCACAGATCCGAAGGCAAAATATTCGTTGCTAAGAACGGATCCTTTCTAGAAAAGGAGTTTCTCTCGAAAGAAGTGAGTGGGAGGAAAGTAGAACTTGATGAGGTAATTGTACCTTCTCCCATATTGGAAAGTAGTACATCACAGGAAATTGTTCCAGTGATTCCTACACCAATTAGTGAGGAAGTTGATGATAATGATCATGAAACTTCGGATCAAGTTTCTGCTGAACGTCGTAGATCAACCAGAGTACGTTCCGCACCAGAGTGGTACGGCAACCCAGTTCTGGAAATCATGTTACTAGACCATGATGAAACTACGAACTATGAGGAAGCGATGATGAGCCCAGATTCCGCAAAATGGCTTGAAGCCATGAAATCTGAGATGGGATCCATGTATGAGAACAAAGTGTGGACTTTGGTTGACTTGCCCGATGATCGGCAGGCCATCGAAAATAAATGGATCTTCAAGAGGAAGACCGACGCAGACGGTAATGTTACTGTTTACAAAGCTCGACTTGTTGCGAAAGGTTTTCGACAAGTTCAAGGAGTTGACTACGATGAGACTTTCTCACCTGTAGTGATGCTTAAGTCTGTCCGAATCATGTTAGCAATTGCCGCATTTTATGATTATGAAATCTGGCAAATGGATGTCAAAACTGCATTCCTAAATGGATATCTCAAAGAAGAGTTGTATATGATGCAACCAGAAGGTTTTGTCGATCCAAAAGGTGCTAACAAAGTATGCAAGCTCCAGCGATCCATCTATGGACTGGTGCAAGCATCTCGGAGTTGGAATATACGCTTTGATGAGGTGATCAAAGCATATGGTTTTATACAGACTTTTGGAGAAGCCTGTATTTACAAGAAAGTGAGTGGGAGCTCTGTAGCATTTCTAATATTATATGTAGATGACATATTGTTGATTGGAAATGATATAGAATTTCTGGATAGCATAAAAGGATATTTGAATAAAAGTTTTTCAATGAAAGACCTCGGTGAAGCTGCTTATATATTAGGTATCAAGATCTATAGAGATAGATTAAGACGCTTAATTGGACTTTCACAAAGCACATACCTTGATAAGATTTTGAAGAAGTTCAAAATGGATCAGTCAAAGAAAGGGTTCTTGCCTGTTTTACAAGGTATGAAGTTGAGTAAGACTCAATGCCCGACCACTGCAGAAGATAGAGAGAAAATGAAAGTCATTCCCTATGCCTCAGCCATAGGATCTATCATGTATGCAATGCTGTGTACCAGACCTGATGTGTGCCTTGCTATAAGTCTAGCAGGGAGGTACCAAAGTAATCCAGGAATGGATCACTGGACAGCGGTCAAAAACATCCTAAAGTATCTGAAAAGAACAAAGGATATGTTTCTCGTATATGGAGGTGACAAAGAGCTCGTCGTAAATGGTTACGTCGATTCTAGCTTTGACACTGATCCGGATGACTCAAAGTCACAAACCGGATATGTATTTTTATTGAACGGTGGAGCTGTCAGCTGGTGCAGTTCCAAGCAGAGCGTCGTGGCGGGATCTACGTGTGAAGCGGAATACATAGCTGCTTCGGAAGCAGCAAATGAAGGAGTCTGGATGAAGGAGTTCATATCCGATCTAGGTGTAGTACCTAGTGCATCGGGTCCAATGAAAATCTTTTGTGACAACACTTGAGCCATAGCCTTGGCGAAGGAATCCAGGTTTCACAAGAGAACAAAGCACATCAAAAGACGCTTCAATTCCATCCGCGATCTAGTCAAGGAGGGAGACATAGAGATTTGCAAAATACATACGGATCTGAATGTTGCAGACCCGTTGACTAAGCCTCTTCCACGGGCAAAACATGATCAGCACCAAGACTCCATGGGTGTGAGGATCATCACTTTGTAATCTAGATTACTGACTCTAGTTCAAGTGGGAGACTGAAGGAAATATGCCCTAGAGGCAATAATAAAGATGTTATTTGTATTTCCTTATATCATGATAAATGTCTTTTATTCATGCTAGAATTGTATTAACCGGAAACTTAGTACATGTGTGGATACATAGACAAAACAGTATGTCCCTAGTATGCCTCTACTAGACTAGCTCATTGATCAAAGATGGTTATGTTTCCTAGCCATAGACATGAGTTGTCATTTGATCAACGGGATCACATCATTAGGAGAATGATGTGATGGACAAGACCCATCCGTTAGCATAGCACTATGATCGTTTAGTTTAACTGCTATTGCTTTCTTCATGACTTATACATGTTCCTATGACTATGAGATTATGCAACTCCCGAATACCGTAGGAACACCTTGTGTGCTATCAAACGTCATAACGTAACTGGGTGATCATAAAGATGCTCTACAGGTGTCTCCGAAAGTATTCGTGGTGTTGGCATAGATCAAGATTGGGATTTGTCACTCCGAGTGTCGGAGAGGTATCTCTGGGCCCTCTCGGTAACACACATCACAATAAGCCTTGCAAGCAAAAGGACTAATGAGTTAGTCACGAGATGATGTGTTACGGAACGAGTAAAGAGACTTGCCGGCAACGAGATTGAACTAGGTATAAAGATACCGACGATCGAATCTCGGGCAAGTAACATACCGTTTGACAAAAGGAACAACGTATGTTGTTATGCGGTTCTGACCGATAAAAGATCTTCGTAGAATATGTAGGAGCCAATATGAACATCCAGGTTCCGCTATTGGTTATTGACTAGAGATGAGTCTTGGTCATGTCTACATAGTTCTCGAACCCGTAGGGTCCGCACGCTTAACGTTTGATGACGATCGGTATTATGAGTTTTTGAGTATTGATGTACCGAAGGTAGTTCGGAGTCCCGGATGAGATCACGGACATGACGAGGAGTCTCGGAATGTCCGAGACATAAAGATTGATATATTGGACGGCTATATTCGGACACCGGAAGTATACCGGAAAAGTTTCGGATTTATCGGGAATGCCGGAGGGGGTTACCGGAACCCCCTACGAGAGGGAATGGTCCATAGTGGGCCTAAAGGGTGAGGGAGAGGCAGCCCATAGGGCTGGCCGGCGCCCCCACCTAGGAATCCTTGTTGGACTAGGATTGGGGGGGCGCCACCTCTCCTAATCCTTTCCCCCTTCTTCCTTCCGGTGAATCCTACTAGGAATAGGATTGCAATCCTATTCCTAGTAGGAGTCCCCTTCCTAGCCGCACCATAGGAGGTGGCCGGCCCCTCCTCCCTTGCTCCTTTATATACGGGGGCAGGGGGGCTCCCAAAGATACACAAGTTGAATTGTTTTAGCCGTGTGCGGTGCCCCCCTCCACAGAATCACACCTCGGTCGTACCGTCGCAGAGCTTAGGAGAAGCCCTGCGCCGGTGATCACATCATATCCGTCACCACGCCGTTGTGCTGACGAAACTCTCCCGTGAAGCTCAACTGGATCAAGAGCTCGTGGGACGTCATCAAGCTGAACGTGTGCTGAACGCAGAGGTGACGTACGTTCGGTGCTTGATCGGTTGGATCGTGAAGAAGTTCGACAACATCAACCGCGTCACTTGACGCTTCCGCTCCCGGTCTACGAGGGTACGTAGACACACTCTCCCCTCTCGTTGCTATGCATCTGGTAGATAGATCTTGCGTGATCGTAGGAAAATTTTAAAATACTACGTTCCCCAACAAAAACCACCTAGTTCTTAAACCATAACAGTACCTCCCTCCCTCATACCATCTTGATTCAGGTTCTGAAAGCACATGAGACTTTCCCAAAATACACACCTATCATGCATAGCATTCCAAGGCCGGCTATATATATAGGCCTGCTAAATACTTAACCCACACACCAAGAACTTCACTCATTCATAATTGCCTTGATCCTCTCCAGCTTATCTTTGCTGGCATGCCCAGCATTGAGCAGATCAGCAATCAGATACTCTAGCTTCTTCTTCTCTTGCTTAAGTAGGTCCATGTCCCCCTGCACTTCCTTCGTGGCCTTCCTCATGTTCTGAATGATATCTTCTTGGCTTTGAAGAATGCACCTTTACTCATTGGCAAGTGTCGGGGGAAACTGTCCTCCCACGAGCACCTATGGGACCGGAGCCCCTTCTACGTTGCGGTAAGGGAGCGGAGGGAGCACGAAGAGCGGATCGAGGGGCGCACGCGGGCAGTTTACCCAGGTTCGGGCCGCGCGGACGCGTAAAACCCTACTCCTGCTTGGATTGTATTGAGTTCTTGAGCTCGGGAGCTTGAAAAGCTAGCTACACCGAGCAAGAGAGCTGTCTAGGTTCCGAACCCTTTCTACGTTGTGCATGGGCCTCCTTTTATAGCTCAAGGGGTCACCGACAGGTGTCAACGTAGAGGAGGGTAAAAATGTAACTTTGGTGGTAGTTGTAACAGTGCGGGAACAGTGCGTGAACAGTGGACGAACAGTGGTCTTCACCTACTTTGACAGTGGGGGACAAGGGCATTAAATGCCCGTCACCGTCGACCCCAAAAGCGTCCGTCCATGCCCCTCCGTTCGCCACGACGGTAGCCTCATCACCGTGGCTCGCCACCGTGTCCCCCAGGCTGCACAGCCATCCGCCACGCGTCCCTGGAAGGGCCCCAGGGCGACGCGTGGGTCGATGAGCTGGAGCGCGGGCACACAGCATAGTTTCCCCCGGCAAGCACCTTGCCGGGGTCTTGATCTTGCCGGGCCCGGAAGCTTGTCGCTCTCCGGGCCCTGCCGGGGCGCGTGATGCGCCGAGGCATGTCTTCTGAGATGCTGTTTTCTGGTCTTCCTGGCAAGCTCCTCTTGCCAGGGTCTTGTGTTGATGTGATAATCTTGAGCCTGGTGCGGCCTTCCCGGCAAGCTCCACTTGCCGGGGCCTTGATCTTCTGTCTTGTATATTTTGTTCTTGAATGGCTTTATAGGGACCAGAGAGGTTTCCGGCGAGCACGTGGTAAACCCTGCCGCGGGAAGCTGCTACTGCCCGTGCACAAGTTGGGGTACTAAGGTACCCCTATCTTAGTACACCGACAGGAGCCCCCGGGCCTGGGCCACACACGGTGCCGAGCGCTGTTGGGCCAGGCCCAAAATAGTGCACGGGCACGCGCGGCCCACGGCAAGCCGTATCTCCTTCCGTATCCGCCCCCCCCCCCTAACGGCACGCGTCGATTGCGGCGTCGTGGGGGAGATCGTGGCCTCGTTCTTTAATGGGAAATGCGGAACGTCCCCCACTTCCCCCTTAAAAGCAGAGGAAGCAGGGGTAGTTCCTCTCCTTCGTCTTCATTGCGCTTCTCTTCTCCAGAAACCCCCGCTGCTCCCAGCCTCCACCCCTCCTCCGCCGTCTTCCGCATCCGCGGCGCCGTCGAGCTCCTCGCCTCTTCCCTTGCCGCCTCCGCCATGGCCCCGAAGAGCGACAAGGCGAAAGCGGACAAGACCAAGAAGGAGAAGTCCGAGCAGGCGGCGAAGCTGGCCGCCCTGCGGAAGAGGAGCGTGGTTTTCGCGCCAAGGCTCGGCGCGAAGGAGCTGCGGAACAAGTACTATCTGTTCTGGTCGGGGGAGACCAAAGCTCATCCCCGCACCAGAGCCTTCCCTACCGTCGCCAAAGATCTGTTCCCCGGCGGGTACTTCTTCTTCGCTGCTTTCTTTCATTGTGGATTGTGCCCTCCGTACTCGGAGTTCTTTTGCGATATCATGAACACATACAACCTCCACCTCCTAGATTTCACTCCCAATGCCATCCTTACGATGGCCGTTTTCGCACATCTGTGCGAAAACTATATTGGGATTCATCCAAATGTCGCCCTTTTCCGCCATTTCTTTATGCCTAGAGTAGAGGCTGGCGCTCCCCTTTCCGGCGGCATCTCCTGGATCTTCCGGCTGAATAAGAAGGACTCATACCTGAAGGGAGAACTCCGCGGCAAGTGGGAGGAGTGGCGTGCAGACTGGTGCTGGGTGGTGGAGGACAAGCCGGAGCCCTTCACTGCGCCGCACACAACAGCCATAGTGCGCGGCAGGAATTGGAGCGAATTGGCCCCGGAGGACAACAAACTCAGTATTGCCCTCATCAGGATTATCCGTCTCCGGGTAGCTAATCTGACCATCGGAGAGGTTGGGGCAGATTTCCTCCGTCGCCGCATCGCCCCTTTACAAGAAAGGAAAAGGCCTGCCTGGGAGTTTGGAAATGCGGCGGATATCATGAGGCTGCGCCCTGGACTAAACTTCAATTTCACTGCTTTGGAGCTGAAAGGAATGGTCCGAGAGCTCTTCAAGCACGACCCGGCCCATCCGGAGTGGTTCAGACCGGCCAAGGGAGTGGTGCCACTGTGCAACAGCATCGCTTGTGATTCTTTGCGCGCAATGATGCCGGAGTGCGACTCCCATGGCATCGTCCCCACCTGGATCGAGCCTCCGCCGGATGCTGTGTTGAGCTTCTTCGATAACCTGGTCGAGAAGCCCAAGAACACCGAGGAGAACAGGGGCCTCACTCGGGCCACCACGGCGCGGGATATAGCTTACATCGCTTCTAGGATGGAAGAGGCCGCCGCGGCCGCAGCGGCGGGAGATTTTGGATACACCGTGGACGATGCAGAAGCCGCGAACGTGTTGAGCCAAGCAGAGGAGGCTGAAATCCTCAGGTTGCTCAAGCTTCCGCCCGAAGAGTTTGCCGGGGTTCCTTCCCTGAGGCTTTCCGGGATACCCGGGGTTGTGAGCGAGGCCGCCGCAGGGAGCGAGGTTGCCGGAGGGAGCAGAGCCGCCGGAGGGAGCGGAGTTGCCGGAGGGAGCGGAGCCGCCGGAGGGAGCGAGGCCGCAAGGCATGATGCTGGACCCAGCGGGCCTGCCGGGGAGGAGGAGGAGGACGTCGAGGCCGATGAAGACACCGGTGGATCTCTGGGACTTGACGAAGATGTCTCCTCGTCCTCAAAGAACTCCCCGCCTCCGGCAAGTCCCACGCAAACACCGAGGAAACGCCTCCGCAAGATGGCTACAGCGACGAGGGCGCAGGCGCCTCGACAGCAGCCTGCTCGCCGGGCGACGCGCGCCACCAGGGTGAGCCAAGCCGCGACGGAGGCGCCCCGCGCACCAGCGCCAAGCGGAGGGGGATCCTCCCGGAGCGGAACGGCTGCTCCTCCTGCTCCTCGGGCCTCGGTGTCAACAGAGGCTGGGTCTTCGCAGCCCACAGCCCCGGAGACCGCCAAGCGCCCGAGGGAGCCTTCTCCTCCTGCTCCTCGCGCAGGAGCATCTCAGGTGAAGTTCGACTTCTCCGCCCTCAGCTCCGACGACGACGAGGAAGAGGAGTAAGTACTTGCAACTTGTAACTTCTTTGATTTTTGTCTTGATTTTCCTTGATGATTCTGATCTTATTCTTGCTTTGCTTTCAGGACCCTGGCCCAGCGGATGGCGAAGAGGGCCAAGATCCCCGTGGTCGAGGTTGAAGACAACTCGCCCGCCGCGGCGACCGGAGACGTGCCAGCGGCAAGCTTGCCGGAGCAACCTGCTGCTCCGAGGAGCAGCCCCCAGCGCAGCCCCCAGCGTAAGTCTGGTTTTTGTCTTCTTGATTGACGGGCGCGTTTGAGGTGGTTGCTTGTACTGATATTTTGTTGTCTTGTTTGTCTTGTGCAGAAGTGGAGCCGCAGCCACAGGAGCGCCCGGAGGTCGCCCCCGACGAGCTACCTGCTCCACCCTCCCCGCCAAGGGTGAGCTCCCCGGCGAGGGGGGGGGGTGCTCCGCCAAGGACGGGTACTCCGCCAAGGGCGAGTACCCCGCCAAGGATGAGCAGCCCGACAAGGGTGAGCTCCCCGCCAAGGGAGGGCGCGGGCGGCCCTTCGCCAGCAAGGACCACCACCATTCCGCCGCCAAGGGAGAATTCCCCGGCGAGGGAGCCTGTCATCGAAGAAGTCCGCGAAGGTGAGTCTTGCAACTTCTTCCTTCTGAACTTGTCTTTTTGGATATTTGCTTGACTCTTTTCTTTCCTTTTTCTTCTGATAGATCCTCCTGCACCGGAGCGGATGGAGACGGAGACCGCCGGCGAGGAGGGTGCGCAAGGCGACGGCGGCAACGCCACTGCCACTAAGGGCATGGCTGGAGCCGACGAGCCTGCCGCTGAGGAGACCGCCCCGACCACTGACGCCGCGGCGGGGGAGGGGATCGGAGACCACATTGCCGGCCCGGAGGCAGCAGGAGCGTCAAGCGCTGCACCGGCCGCCGACCCCTCCGCCACCACAGAGCGGTCAGGCGTTTATCTTGAGGCCCCCAACGGGGTCTTTATACAAGTCCCGTGGGGGTCTTCGTCGCGAGCCCCCGTGGAGGGAGAGACCTACGACGGAGAGGTCCTCGCCTCCGCGGGGTTGAAGGTTGTTGAAGCACTTGGCGGTGCCAACGAGCCCGAAGAGGAGAAGCTCCTTCGCCGGCTCCTGGCCCTCTACCAGGCCAGGCAGGCGAAGCTGGATTCCTGGGAAGCTCTTGCCGCCAAGGCTGGAGTTGACTTGGAGAAGCGGGCCGCGGAACTTCGCGCCGCCAACCAGGCCGCCCTCCGCAACTTGGCGGAGGAGCGGGAAGAGCTTGCCGGGGAGCAGCAAGCCTTCCTCCTGGAGAAGGCGGAGGCAGAATAGCGGCAGCGGCTGGCCGCCGAGGAGCTGTCTCGGTGGGAGGGGGCGCTCAACCAGCGGAAGGTCGAGCTCGACGCCCATGACGACGAACTCACCGCCCGGGAGCAGGCCATCGGCGGGGCCTTGAAGGAGGCAAAGGATGCCGCAGCCGCCGCGGAAACCGCCAAGAAGGACCTGGAGCTTAAGGTTGATCAGCTGGAGCGGTACCTGAAGCCAAGTGAGGACAGAGTCACCGCGCTCAATGTGGAGCGGGAGAAGGACGCCCACACCAACTCTGACTTGCAGGTACGCCTCTCCAAGAAGGGCGACGAGCTTACTGCCGCCAAAGATTCAATTGCTGACTTGGAGTTGAAGGTCTCCACTCTGACCGATTCGCTCGACGCCGCCGGGACCGCGAGTCGAAGCTGAAGGACGAGCTCCGCAAGGAGCAGAACTTGGTGGAGAGCGCCGCCGTCTCAGCGAACAACTTCAGCCGGGCGGTGGAGCAGTGGACTGACGATCTGGTCGCCTCCGCTGCCAACATTGACAAGGAGCTGATGGCGCTGAGGGTGGAGCACCTTGTGTACTCTCCGGACGAGAATCTCCCCCACAGCGCCAAGTTAAGTCTCTTCTTCAGGGGAATCGCGCCGGCGCTTGCACGGCTGCAGGAGAAGCTCCCCGCGCAGCTGGCCGACGAGTCGCGTCAGCTCTGCGCGGGCACCTTGGAGCGCGTCTTGACGAAGATCGTCTACCGCAATCCCGGCATCAACCACACCAACGTCCTCCGCACCTTGCCGGACGACGCAGATCAGGAGGCATTGAAGGCGCAGGTCGCCCACATCGTCGCCAAGGTGAACAAGATCTCAAGGCGTGAAGGCGACCGCGTGGACTAGATTCCCCTGCTTCTTCTTCCTTTGCCGCTGCCAATTAATTCATAGGCAGTAGTTGATTAGAACAGCGACAAGTTATCTCTGTAATATACAATCTTATTTTGAACAATCTTATGCAATGTTATTTTCCTTGCTTTTGGTCCTCCACTTTGTATGCTTTCTTCCCTACGCTTTTAGGGGACTTGCCGGCAAGGGACCCTTGCCGCGAGCGCTGAGTGCTGGACTCTTAGCGGCCTGCTGGCAAAGGCCTTGTCGGCAAGTAACCTTGCCGCAGCTAGTCGCAGCGCACTTAGCTTGCTGAGCGAACTCGAAAACGAAGTAAGGGCGCGACACTTGTCGCAGCTCACTTAAGTCGCTGAGCGTGCTCGAAAACAAAGTAAGGGCGCGGCTAGCCACGGGTAGGTTCCTCCGCGCACAGGTTTTCCATACAAAGTGTGGTTGTTCAAGGAAGACAACTAAAATTTGAAAATTTGAATTACTCAAACTTTGGTAACTTAGCTTTCATAGTTCGTTCGTTCCCCGGCAAAGCTTCTCTTTCTTGAACAGTACTTGGTTCATCCTCCACCTCCTTCCCCCCAGCAAACTTGTGCGCGAGGAATGTTCCTTCTGCTTAAGAGGGAAAGAAAAAGGGGAGGGAAAACAAGTATAGGGCCTGTTGGCCTGCTAATGCTTACCGGGGATGATTGTTGCACAAGGTGCCAAACAATGCATGCAAATGACAAAAAGGCATGGAAATGGCAAATAGTGCGAAACACAAAAGCTTTACTGATGCACGGGATCTGCGCCCGGCTTTGTACAAAGGTTTACATGCAACAGCGGCAATACTTGCACAAAAGGTGGTTGCCGGAACGGATCACGGCAACCGCGCCTTATGGATGAAACTTGCGAAGATGCTCTATGTTCCAGGAGTTGCTCACCGGTAAGCCTTCTTCGGTCTCAAGGCGGACAGTGCCGGGCCTTGTGACTTGTCTCACCCGATAAGGGCCTTCCCACTTCGGCGTCAGCTTGTTGGAATTCTTGGCGGACTGAACACGCCGAAGAACAAGGTCGCCTTCCTCGAGACTCCTGGCCTTGACCCTGCGGCTATGATAGCGATGCAGGGCTTGCTGGTATCGAGCAGCTCGTACAGCAGCCTGGAGACGTTCCTCCTCAAGGAGCAATGCATCATCTTGTCGCAGTTGCTCTTGCTCGAGCTCATCATAAGCGAGCACTCGAGGAGATCCGTATACGAGTTCCGTGGGGAGAACTGCCTCTGCTCCATAGACAAGAGCAAAGGGTGTCTGTCTGGTTGCTCGATTTGGTGTCGTCCTGATTGACCAAAGAGCTGCCGGCAACTCCTCTATCCAGTTTCTTCCGCACTTGCGCAGCCTGTCGAAGGTTCTTGTCTTGAGTCCGCGCAGCACTTCAGCATTGGCCCTCTCCGCTTGACCATTGCTCCTCGGGTGAGCAACAGAAGCGAAGCAGACCTTGGCGCCAAGGTCTTGGACGTACTGCATGAAGGTGCGACTCGTAAACTGTGTGCCGTTGTCGGTGATGATCCTGTTAGGGATTCTGAAACGGCAAACAATCGCTCTGAAGAACCTGACCGCTGACTGTGTTGTCACCTTTCTCACTGGTTCCACTTCTGGCCACTTTGTGAACTTGTCGATTGCTACGTACAAGTACTCAAAGCCCCTGACTGCGCGGGGGAAGGGGCCGAGGATATCGAGACCCCAGACCGAGAAGGGCCAGGACAAAGGAATCGTCTGGAGAGCTTGAGCTGGCTGGTGAATTTGCTTGGCATGGAACTGGCACGCTTCACACTTGGTTACTTGTGTAGTTGCATCTTGGAGGGCTTCTGGCCAGAAGAACCCTTGCCGGAACGCCTTTCCGGCAAGCGCCCTTGCGCCAATGTGGTGGCCACATATGCCTCCATGTATATCTGCCAACAGCTTCTGTCCATCTTCCCTGGAAATGCACTTCAACCTGACACCATTGAGTCTTCTTCTATATAGTTTGTTGTCCACGAACTGGTACATACTAGACTGCCTGGTTATTTTCTCTATCTCTTCTAGGTCGTCGGGAAGTTCTCCAGTTTGCAGAAAACGGACGATCTGCTGTGCCCATGCCGGAGCCCGAGGCTTAACGGCAAGGACTAAGGGCATGAGGGCCGCTGCGGGAACCCTAGCTTCTACGGCAAGAACCTCTGGTTCTGCCGGAGCTGATGGTCCCCCGGCAAGCCTGCCGGGGCAAGGCTTGTCGGGAACGCTTGCTTCAACTGTACAGATCTTTGGATCTGCAGGAGCAAACTGTTCCTCAGCGTTTTGGTTGTTGATCTTGGGGACCTTGGCGGCGGCTTCAGGAAGATCCGCCGGCAAGTAGTCACCAGAGACCAACTTTCTCTTCTTGTTCTGCCCAACTGATGGTGTAACGGATGGTTGAGTTAACTTGAGCAGGAAGGTCCCTGGTTCCACAGTTAACTTCATTGCAGCACACTTTGAGAGGCCGTCCGCAATATCATTTTGAGCTCTTGGGACGTGCTCCATTTGCAGACCTTCAAAGTGTTCTTCAAGCTTCCTCACTTCATCGACATAAGCTTCCATCAAAGGGCTCTGATAACTCTTATTCACTTGTCGGACCACCAACTGTGAATCTCCCCGCACAATCAACTTCTTGATCCCAAGCTCGGCCGCAATCCTGAGGCCGGCAAGCAAACCTTCATACTCAGCAGTATTGTTTGTCGCTTGTTCCTTGGGAAAGTGCATCTGGACCACATACTTGAGGTGCTCTCCGGTGGGCGCTATGAGTACCACGCCAGCACCGGCGCCTTGCAGCGAGAAAGCACCATCAAAGTACATTATCCATTCACTGCTTGCTTCTTGTACGGGGACGCTTGTCTCTGGAACTTCTTCATCTGGCGTTGGGGTCCATTCAGCTATGAATTCTGCCAAAGCTCTGCTCTGTATAGTTGAAGTACTCTCAAACTTGAGACCAAAGCTCGACAGCTCCAGTGCCCACTCGACGATCCTGCCTATTGCTTCGGGATTTTGCAATATCCTTTTCAACGGAAAGCGAGTGACCACTGTTATCTCGTGTGCTTGGAAGTAATGGCGCAGCTTTCTTGAGGCCATGAGGAGGCCGAAAAGCAACTTCTGCACCCCAGAGTATCTTGATCTGGCCCCCTGCAAGAGGGAACTTACAAAATACACTGGGCGTTGCACCATCTTCTTCCGCACTTCTCCTTGCTCCTGCGAAGAGTTGTCCTTGTCGGGGCCAGAGCTTGTCGGATCAGCCCCCTGCTTGTCGCTGGATTCGCTTGCCGGGGGTGTGGGCTCTTCCTCTGCCTCTCTTTCCGCTACCAACGCAGCACTAACCACTTGATTGGTTGCCGCTAGGTACAGCAGCAACTTCTCTTGTGGTCTAGGTGCGACAAGTATTGGAGTAGAGGACAGGTATCCTTTCAAGTCTTGCAGCGCTGCCTCCGCTTCCGGAGTCCATTTCATAGGACCTGCCTTCTTCAAAATTTTAAAGAAAGGCAGGGCGCGTTCTGCAGACTTTGAAATGAACCTGCTGAGGGCAGCCACACAACCAGCAAGTCTCCTTACGTCCTTGACGCGCCTTGGGGCTTCAATCTGCTCGATGGCTTTTATCTTGTCGGGATTGGCTTCAATCCCCCTCTGGGACACAAAGAACCCGAGAAGCTTGCCGGAGGGGACTCCGAAGACGCACTTCTCGGGGTTCAACTTGAGTTGTATCTTGCGCAGATTTGCAAATGTTTCTTCCAAGTCTTGGATCAGGGTATCTTTGCTCTTGCTCTTGACCACTATGTCATCCATGTAAGCCTCTACATTTCTGTGGATCTGTGGCTCAAAAGCAGTGTGCACCACCCTTGCAAATGTTGAGCCCGCATTCTTCAGTCCAAAGGGCATGCGTATGAAGCAATATGTGCCGCATGGAGTAATGAATGCAGTCTTCTCTTCATCTTCGTTGGCCATGAATATCTGGTGGTAACCTGAATATGCATCAAGGAAGGAAAGCAGCTCACATCCGGCAGTGGAGTCAACAATCTGGTCAATACGTGGCAAGGGAAATGGATCCTTGGGACATGCTTTATTCACATCAGTGAAGTCTATACAAAGTCTCCATTTCCCATTGGCCTTGCGTACGACAACTGGATTGGCCAACCACGTAGGATGGATCACGCCTCTAACTAGGCATGCTGCTTCCAACTTCTTTATTTCTTCGGCGATGAATTCTTGGCGCTCCACGGCTTGCTTCCTGACCTTCTGCTTAACGGGCCGCGCATGAGGACAAACAGCAAGCTTGTGCTCAATTACCTTCCTGGGAACGCCGGGGATGTCAGATGGTTGCCACGCAAACACATCGACATTCGCCGGCAGGAAGGCAACGAGCGCGCTTTCCTATTTGTTGTCGAGTGTAGCACTGATGGTGAAGGTACCACCAGTGCCGTCCTCCTTGGCGGACACCTTCCTGGTTGCCGGTGGAGCGGCCATCCCCTTCTTGCACTTGCCGGTGGAGCTCGATGGAACGTCCTCGACGGCAGCGCAGCACTCCGAAGAGGTGCGTTTGCCGGAGTGGGCCCCAGAGCTCTTGCCGGACTTGGTCTTGGTCTTCCCCCCGGGAGCTTCAGCGGCAAGTGTGTTGCTTTCTGCTGCGGCTGCTGCGTCCCGGTAGATCTTGTCGGCGCAGATAAGCGCGTCCTTCTTGTCGCCAGGGACAGAGATGACGCTTATCGGCCCCGGCATCTTGAGTACGTTGTAGGCATAGTGGGAAGCCGCCATGAACTTGGCGAGGGCAGGACGTCCAAGTATCCCATTGTATGGCAATGGGATATCGGCCACGTCGAAGGTTATCCTCTCCGTCCTGAAGTTGAGCTCCCCGCCAAAGGTCACTGGCAGAGTGATCTTGCCCTTCGGCTTGCTCCTTCCCGGGTTTATTCCTTGAAATGACCCGGTCTCTTCGAGCTCGCCGTCCGGAATCTGGAGTTTCTTGATCATAGCCGAGGAGATCAAATTCAGGCCGGCCCCGCCGTCAACCAACATTTTGGTGACCATGAGGTTGCGGATGGTTGGTGAGACCAACATCGGCAAGCACCCGACCGCCGTTGTGCGGTCAGGGTGATCCTCAAGATCAAAAATGATGGGCGTGCAGGACCACTTCAGAAGCCTGCGTGACTCGACGGGCGGCTCAGTTGCGTTTACTTCCCGCACCCACTGCTTGAGTTGGCGGTGGGAAGTATGCAGAGAGGCGCCTCCGTCGACACATAGAACTTCTGTGGCCTTCTGGAACTCCTGCTCGCTGTTATCTCCTTCCTCCATGTCTTCGTCGTCGTCTTCTTCCTCGTCCTTGCCGCGGCCCCGGGGAGGTCGATCACCTTGCCGCTGCTTGGCCTTGCCGTGGCGTCCTCTCCGGCCATTAAATGGCCGCTTCTTTCTTGGCTCTCCTCCACCACCTTGGGCCTTCTCCTTGTCGCGCCGCTCGTATTCAGCCTTCTGCTACTCTACGAGGTACTCGACTCGTTTGCGGTTCGAAAGGTCGTGGCCCTTGGTGCGGTGGATCTTGCAGTATTGCTTGTCGGAGCCGTCCTGCTTGTCGGCTGCCGCTACAGGGGCAGGCTCCTTGCCGGAGCCGCCAGCCTGTGCCTTCTTGGCGGGAGCCTCCTTGCCGGACTGCTCGACGACTAGCATTTCCTTGCTCTTCTTCTTTCTATTGTTCCGCCGCCGGCTCTTCTTTGCCGGGGCGGCATCCTCGCTGTCGCTTCCTCCTGCGCCGTTATCCTCTCCGGGGAGTCTCCTCCCCTCTTTGGCGCGCGCGCACTTGTCAGCCAGAGCGTAGAGCTCGCTGACATCCCGAATCTTGGTCATGGCCATCTCTTCCCTCATGCGGCGGTTATGCACTTTCTGGTGGAACGCGCTGATAACCGCGGCAGGGTGGACGTCGGGAATGTTGTGTTGCACGCGGCTGAACCTCTGGATGTACTTGCGCAGGGTCTCTCCTTCCTTCTGGGCCAAGATGTGGAGATCGCTCTCCTGGCCGTGGGGTTTGTGGCCGCCCGTGAAGGCGCCAACAAACTGGTGGCACAGATCTGCCCACGAAGAAATGGAGCTCTCCGGCAAGTGCATAAGCCAAGAGCGGACGTTTGGCTTAAGCACTAGCGGGAAGTAGTTGGCTAGTATCTTCTCGTCGTGCCCCCCGGCAGCCTGTACCGCTATGGTGTAGATGCTGAGGAACTCCGAGGGGTGCGTCTTGCCGTCGTACTTCTCGGGTACGTCGGGCTTGAAGTTTTTCATGCTGGGCCACTGGACTCGCCGCAGCTCACAGGTGAACGCAGGGCAACCTGCCGCGTACGGCAAGTCGCCTGGTTCACCGGGCGCGTACGTGTCGACAGCGGTCCCAGCGCGGTGATCCGATTGTCGCCGGGCTTCTCGTCGGCGCTCGATGCGCGTCCGAGCATCTTCTTGCCGCCGGTCGTCAAGGACTTGGCGCTGGTCCCGACGAGCCCGCGGGTCCGACGACGCCGTAGAGTCGTCGTCGACGTTAATCCGGCGGGGTGGCGTCTTCTGCTTCCGCGGCGGGGAGTGCACGGTAGTTGCACCCCCGGCGGTCTTGTCGCCGTCGGCCTTCGTCTGGTCGAATTGTCGTGGCCGCGATGTCGCCGGCTGCTGCGGCGTGTCGTTGTTGGCGAAGGCGATGAGGCTTTGGATCATCGCCCTCCAGTCTTCGGCCTTGTCTGCCGCTGGAGGGAAGTCGAGGAGCAGTTGCGCTCTTGCTAGAGCTTCTGCTGGAGAGGAGGGGAGCGGCGGCGAGCGGTGCGAGGAGCGAGATATGCTCGGACTTCTAACGGGGTTAGAAGGAGCGGTCTCTCGCCCCGGCGACCGCGCCTTGCTCGTGCCAGGACGATGGCCTTGAGCGTCCCGCGATCCTCCGGTTTGTCCTTGCCCCAGCAAGCGAATAGTACCTCCTCCTGTCGTCTGCTGAGAGGGACGTGGTGCGTCTACGGACACCGAGGCTTTGGAGTTCGCCCGGTCGTCCGTCTTGTCCTTGGATTTGGTGGCGCCGTGAGTTTCCTCACCGGCGACCACCCTTCCGCCGGCGTCTCCTCCACCAGCCGTTGGTTCTGGTGGCGGTGGAATCGACGCAGACGGGCCTGCGACCTCCGAAGCCTTCTTCTTCGGGGCCATGTTGTTGCAGTTGGTGAAGTTGATGAAGCTGGAGAGGTTGATGAAGAATGCGCCCGCGTGAGCGCCGGATCAGGTTCGCACAACCTCGACGCCCCCTACCTGGTGCGCCAAAGATGTCGGGGGAAACTGTCCTCCCACGAGCACCTATGGGACCGGAGCCCCTTCTACGTTGCGGTAAGGGAGCGGAGGGAGCACGAAGAGCGGATCGAGGGGCGCACGCGGGCAGTTTACCCAGGTTCGGGCCGCGCGGACGCGTAAAACCCTACTCCTGCTTGGATTGTATTGAGTTCTTGAGCTCGGGAGCTTGAAGAGCTAGCTACACCGAGCAAGAGAGCTGTCTAGGTTCCGAACCCTTTCTACGTTGTGCATGGGCCTCCTTTTATAGCTCAAGGGGTCACCGACAGGTGTCAACGTAGAGGAGGGTAAAAATGTAACTTTGGTGGTAGTTGTAACAGTGCGGGAACAGTGCGTGAATAGTGGACGAACAGTGGTCTTCACCTACTTTGACAGTGGGGGACAAGGGCATTAAATGCCCGTCACCGTCGACCCCAAAAGCGTCCGTCCATGCCCCTCCGTTCGCCACGACGGTAGCCTCGTCACCGTGGCTCGCCACCGTGTCCCCCAGGCTGCACAGCCATCCGCCACGCGTCCCTGGAAGGGCCCCAGGGCGACGCGTGGGTCGATGAGCTGGAGCGCGGGCACACAGCATAGTTTCCCCCGGCAAGCACCTTGCCGGGGTCTTGATCTTGCCGGGCCCGGAAGCTTGTCGCTCTCCGGGCCCTGCCGGGGCGCGTGATGCGCCGAGGCATGTCTTCTGAGATGCTGTTTTCTGGTCTTCCTGGCAAGCTCATCTTGCCAGGGTCTTGTGTTGATGTGATAATCTTGAGCCTGGTGCGGCCTTCCCGGCAAGCTCCACTTGCCGGGGCCTTGATCTTCTGTCTTGTATACTTTGTTCTTGAATGGCTTTATAGGGACCAGAGAGGTTTCCGGCGAGCACGTGGTAAACCCTGCCGCGGGAAGCTGCTACTGCCCGTGCACAAGTTGGGGTACTAAGGTACCCCTATCTTAGTACACCGACAGCAAGCTTCAGCTTTTCCATACTTAACTCAATCTTTGCCTGCTCCTCAAGTTGTTTCTTCTTCTCATTTAGGTCATTGATTGCCTGACTGGTATAGTCCATGTCATGAGACATCTTGCCATCTTGATAGTCAAAAAGCTTGGATACATCTTCCACCAACTGGCTGTAGTTGTTTGACAGGAAATCAATTTCGTTCTTTAGCTTGGCCACCTCTTTCTCATGGGCTTGTTTGTCCTTCACCCTCCCCAAGTTCTACTCATGGTACATGTCACAAATCCTTGTTAGGCACCTTCGTAGAATCTCTGGCCAAAAAGACCATCCACCCACTCCACAACCCCATAGTTGACACCTACATCCTACATAAGCAATTATTTATAATTAAGCACAAAGCACTTAGTAACAAACTTAGTACAGATAACTCAAGTCAAAAACTCATTTCATTTAATTGAAACCCTTTGTTTGCATCAATGCTCTCTGAATTATGAAAACAAAATTCTTTGATACTAAGCACACAACAACTTATTTAGCAGCAGAGATAAATTCAGTTAATAGCCATATTAACAGCAGAGATAAATTCATGTGACTCTGTTCTTTTCAGTTAACAGCTAACAAATATATTCACTTCACAGTACACATTTAAGAGGTGTTCTCGGGTTCAGTCAACTAAAGATCTGCACAACTCTGCACATCACACATCTCTGCACAACTTAATATGCTGCACCACATCTCTGCACACGAAATTCAGTTAACATGGTGCACCACATCTCTGCACACGCAAATCTGAATGTAATCATCATAGTTGATCAATAAAAAGTTTCTTTCCCGCAAAAAAAAAAAAAAGACGAAGGGATAGGCGGGTACTGTGGTGGCCGGCGGCAGAGAGCGGGGGCGAGATGGGACGGGTTGCCGCAGAGGAAGGCGGTGCCTGCGAATTCACTGGATGGGCTTAGGGTGAATTACCAGCGGTAAGGATTAAAACTGGCCGATCAGTTTCCTTGTCGTGGTCGTATCTTAGCAGTCCGTGTCCGGTCTTCTGTTTTTTCTCGCGTTGTGCACGCCTATATATCTCTGTATGCGCAGTATGTACGAATCCATAGAACCGGGACGAGGCAAGCCCCAAAACCGCAAGGCGGCGCCGACCCGTCTCGACTTCTAGTTCCAAACATGGCGGCCGCCGCATCCGCCTCGCCCTCCGGCAGCGGCCGCAGCAACCCGGCGGCGGCGGGCGCTTGCCCCATCTGCCTCGAAGCCATCGAAGACGAGGCCTACCTCGACGCCTGCCTGCACTCGTTCTGCTACAGGTGCATAACCCAGTGGGTGAAGATCGTGGCGAGCAAGCGGGAAGAACCCTTGTCCACGGCGAGGTGCCCCCTCTGCAAGACCGAGAGCGCGTCCATCATCCACGCGTTCGACGGCGAGTCGTTCCAGCAGCATCACATCGAGCACGAGCAGAACCACCCGGGGAAGAAGACGAGACACCTCTCAGACGCGCACGCGCTCGTATCACATTTCTACAACACGAGAGAGGTTCCGGTGTCAGACGACGACGAGCCGAGCATACGGCGGTACTGGAAGCAGCGCAGGTACCTCCGGAGGAACGCGTGGCTCGAGCCATGGCTGAGGCGAGAGATCCAGGCCCTCACGCGGGACGAAGACGTCGACGCCGTGGTCTACCACGTCCACGGCGTCATCGAGTCCGCCGTGAAACCGCACGCTTCCAAGGAGGCCTCGCCGGAGCGCGCGAGGGAGGAGTTCGTGCGCTCGCTGTCCGAGGCCGCGAGGCCGTTCCTCCATGGGCGGACGGCGCGGTTCGTCGCGGAGGCGGAGCTCTTCCTGGCCTCGCAGCTGAACACCGACGCATACGGCAGGGCGCGCGCCCGGAGGTTCAGGGAGTCCGCTTCGCATGTCACGAGGGAGCAGGGTGCGCTGCCGCGGGGTCGTCCTCTCGAGGATCACTACTTCTACTTGTACTTTTTGAGCGATCAGGCAGATTTCGTTGGCGGTGAGATGTAATGTTATATGAAACCTAATTCAATCTTGTACCTTTACTATAAAGGGAATGGAAGAAAACTCAATCTTGTTTCGTATCAGTTGCATAGACCTCAATCTGTGTTATTTAGAGTCATGAACCCATATACACGCGCTAGAATTTTACATAATAAGCGCGTTTAGATTAAATAACCAGTATTGCAAATAAAATTAGGTATTACTCCCTCCGTCTCATAATGTAAGACGTTTTTTGACATTACATTATGGGACGGAGGGAGTACTATTTACTAATAATATTATTTAAAGACATGTAATGATATTTTATTTACAAATGCTAAGAAGTACTTTTTCTTACAACCCCTCCGTTCCTAAATATACTCTCCGTTTTTAAATATAAGTATTTTTAGTGATTTTAATATAGACGTATATTTAGGAATGGAGGGAGTAGTTATTGGCCATATATACGCAACATTTCCCCCCTACCTTTCTCCACCGAGGCGGCAGCGCCGCGCCGCCCCTGGGGAGTCCCCGTCCACACCGCCCTCAGCCCTCCCCCTCCATCGCCTCCCACTACCGTCGTCGTCGTTGAGGACGCCGCGGGGCGAAGCCCCTGTGGTGTGGCGGCGGCGGCGCAGTCCTCGGCCGGCGGTAACGCATGGGGCAGCGGCGTCCATCTCCCTCCTCCTCCAACGGCAGTGCGCAACGGGTTGGCGGTGGCCAGGAGATCTCCGGCAGCCGTTGGCGGATGAGATTATGGCTGTGATGAGATCTGATTTGGGCCCGAGGGGTTTAGATCGAGATCCACTGTGGTTGCGCCTCGTCCCGACAACGGCAAGAGGAGATCCCCCTTGGGTAATCTTCGCGGCACGAGGACATCCGGGTCTCTTGGCCCGGGCATGGTGGTGGTGGCTGCCTTCTTCACCGAAGGCGGTTAGCCAGGCTGGTACTCACGGATCTTGGATCCCACTATTAGCACCGGTGACGAGTTGGGGAGACATAGTCGTCGGTGAAAACCGAGCCGACTCCGGTCATGGCGGGCGATGGCGGCGGCTACGTCGTTACCTTGATGAAGGCATCGTCAAGCAACTATCGTCAACCTACTCGTGCCGCTTCGGGAGAAATCCTAAGATCACCTGATCGGACGATGGCGGCGTTGCGGTGTCGTGTTCCCTATTGAGGGCATCGTTTGTGGAGCGGCGCCGGATGGAAAAGGCGTGAGGTGGTGTGGCGTGCCTTCTCTCGCGTCGACGACGGCGGGTCTCGGCGGCATGGAGCAGCGGGGTCTCGCCGGTGGGCGTGTGATGATAGACGGGTGCGGGATGGTGGCGTTGTCTGACGTCGTGGTGGCGTCGACGGCAGCTAGATCGGGCAAGGTAGATGCAGCAGTACAACACTGAAGATGGATTTGTGGCAGGTGACTACGGCAGCGTCATACTCGGCATGCGTCCTGGTTGAGGAGTGCGCTGGACTGGTGGTGCCCCATACCCGGCAGGAGTCCTGGTTGGGACCTCAGGTCTTAGATGTTTGGGTTGGCTGCGAGGTCTGTTTTGTATTAGGCCCAGACTATCAGCATCCCTTCATCAACTGAATAGGAGTAGCGACAGGTGTTGCCCAGACGGTGGCTTTAGTCTTACTTATGTATGACTTTGTAAGGTCTTGTGTGAATAATTAATGAAGTGGTTGCATGCATTGTTCAAATGCAGAGGCCATGGGTCCTCCTCCTATTCTAAAAAAA
Source organism: Secale cereale (assembly GCA_902687465.1). Lineage (NCBI taxonomy): Eukaryota > Viridiplantae > Streptophyta > Magnoliopsida > Poales > Poaceae > Secale > Secale cereale. The sequence continues at coordinate 890,149,498 of LR738711.1, read as the reverse complement.
TAAAAAAATAAAGGAATGGAGGGAGTACATGTTAACGTGTTACTACCTGATATTTTCAGAGAGTGCGTTTTGGCTCCTAGGTGTAGATACACTATTATGAAATATGTATAAAAAACACATTTCATAATGTAAAAAAAATCGAGAAAAAAAATCCTCCGTGTACATCCGGACATCCGATGTTCGCACACAAAATTTCAATGAAAAGTTACATTTTTTGTGGCATGTATAATAAAGATAAAAAATGTCTCGTGAATAGCTGTAATCAAGCATCGGAATTTGTCTTTTTACACAAGGCACGGTTTTCTTTATCCTGAGTTGAATGAGTCAGCCTTACTTGTAGCCCAAGTCAAGCTGTCGCGTGTGTTTGAAATCAGACTATTTTACACGTGTTGGTTGTCCATTGACCCAAGATCATTTCAGACATATCATGCTGGGTTGCCTCTTGACTATAAATAGCCCCCCCTCCTCCACCATAAATTGGTGGTTGTTCCAAGTTAGTGCACGGTTTTTGTCGTTTGAGAACAACCCACCTCCGAAGTCTTTGAGAGAGAAGCCTTGCGAGGACAAACACAAAACACCCGGAGAACAAAGTATTTTGAGCATCACCGAAGCCTTTCTGTTCCGCATGAACCGAAGACTTATCACACTTGAATACTGTGATTTCCAGTTGGTTAGGTGTCGCGTGCTTAGCATCGAAGAGCCATTGTGGATTATCGGTGAACGAAGTCTGTGAAGGTTTGGAAGTCTACCTTGAAGACTTACGTGAGTGATTGGGCGAGATCTGCAGGTCTTAGCTCAAGGGGAATACGGAGAAGACGTGGTCTTCTGAGTTCAATCCTAGCCTCCATAACCAGACGTACAATTGTCACAGCAACTGAAACTGGTATACCAAATCATTATCTTTATCGAGCAACTGGTTCTATCACTTCACTACTTTACTTCTTGTTTAGCTTTGTGAAGTCTTTGCTTGCCTTTTCTGTTCGAAGACATTGTGTGAAGACATTTACTCTGATTGCATATTTGTCTTCACTCTCTCTTTCAATTCTGATTGGTTCTACCTAGCAACTACTTGTCTTTGTGCACCTGTATTGTACTTTGACACTCTTGCATGGCTATTGTAGTTTTATATTCCGTTGTATCATGTTTAGTTACTGTTTTAACTGTCTGTCTTCGAAGACATTGCCTGTCTTGAAGACTTTCATAAAAATCGCGTATTCACCCCCAGTTGGTAACTAGCATTTTTAGTACTTCTTCATAGTGTAAGCAATACTTCTTTTTTCTAGCTTGCACTTATCAGTACATACTATTTCAGTATATTGACTTCTATCCTTTATGTAGTATATGATGCATGTTTATAATTTGGGGTGTCATATCTGCACATCAGTGGTCATTCTTTATTGTCTTATTGCTACTGTGATTTTTATATTGATGTCCATGTTCCGTCTTATTTCCCTGCCACGGTTGTATTGAAGGTCATAGAAAACCAGAGCAAGAATCTAGGCCTCCAGTGTAGTAAGAATAAATTAGACTTGTTGTTTGAGAGTATTCCTTTACGAGATGAGTAAATTAGAGTAATTTCAAACTCTTAAGGACCTTGACCGGTCAGAGAAAGAAGGTTTGAACTGATTATTGATATGTAGTGTTTATTCCATGTGAGAGAAATAACATATTAGTACCGCCCTGAAAAATATAGTTGTTCTTAAAAGCTAACGTTACTCGACCAATTATTGGTTCCACTCGCTAGGTTGATGATGCCTCGACCTTATCCATCCCCTCCTTCCCCTCCTTCGTGTACCAAATCTTCTATAGCTCACCCTGTCCCCCCCGGTCCATCGTTGATGTACCTCAACTTCGATTGCAATATCTTCTCCCTCACCCGCAAGAACCGCTCCCTCCCATACACATCGCACCAGCGCGTCACTTCCTCAGGTGGAACGCACTGAGATCAATATTTCTTTCATTGTTAACAAGAAAAGATTGGTCGTCTCATGTAGATGCATACCATGTTGATCGGTTAATGCCCATTTCAGAAGTGACTGATTCATGCTGGCTGGTTCAAGTTAACATGAGTACAACAGTAGATAAAAATTTATTTATGGACATCAATAGTAATGGCAGACAGTGTAAAATGACCTTCTTTAGTTCAATGAAAATTAAAGATCAACCTAATGGTACTTTGTTTTTGCTTCTATCGTATGATCTTGCAAATTCAAATGAAGTTTCTTCTTTGGTCAAGCTATTGGTCCTTGATGCGTATATGCTTCCTAATCAACACCTTAAAAGCCGATTGATACGTAGTCATACATACATGTAAAGGTTCTATTTTCTCGGTGCATAGTACACGCTTTTATCCTCTATAGTAAAGCAAGCTTAAAACCCTATTATTCTCATTTTTCATCATCTGCTGGTATATGCACATGTCTCATCATATTTACTACCCTGTCTAAACCATAAGAGTTCGAGATTGTACATGAGAACTGCACATGCCCTTACCCACAATTGTTAATCAATAATCTTTTTTTCACAAAAAATATAGATATATGGACACATGTAGAATCATATGTTGTAAAGCTTTCAAAACTTGCTTACATTTCCTTCCTCTCTGTCATCAGTCCGTCGTGATGGAAAAAGTTAGGATTCCAAGTTTTCCAACAAAAGTTCTTCTGGATGCTATGATGCAACAACTTGGCCATCAAACTGTACAGTGGCGGAGCTTAGTACAACTCTGAGGGGGCCATGGCCCCCCAGCCCAAGACAAAACAATGAAGAAAATTCACTATGCATGGCTTAGATTTGAATAAAATTAATTATTTTCCCTTCTAGTTGTTCGTATTTTCGCTTTGCACTCCCCAGATTATTGTCAAGCTCCGTCACTGAAACCGTAGTTTACTTAACACTCAAGGCAAGGACTGTTGGTCTCGGGGCAACTGTTCAATCCTGTCCGTCTAAGATTGAACGATCATATGGAAGTCATATATGCTTTTGCGAATGACAGCCCACCAAACACCCACCACGAAGAGTTACTTAGATGAATAGTCAATGTGTATGTGCAATCCACGTTAATTTGGAAATATATTAAGTGCATGCAGATATTAATTAGGATATTATTTGCGTGTTATTATGTAATTAGCACTATATTTGACATGAAATTAACTGCGCGCTAAATGTGTTGAGCGCTCGACATTGAAGCAGTTTAGGTCGTTAGATTGACATGATTTTATGACCGAGATTAAATGGATCTGCCCTTTGAGTCTCTTTGTATTGGTATAGATGAGGTCATTTTCAACATTAATGGCACACACCACGATGAGTCGATGACTACCTGTTCTTTTTTTGCGATGATAAGAGAGTTTTATTCTATATGAATAGGGTTACAATCGAGAGGCACCAGCTCCTCAATACAAGGTTGACCTCTACCAAGCCATACAGCAGTAGTGCTTTCCGTACGGCTATACAATGCCAAACGATGTGCTACCCTATTTTGATCCCGTTTAATTTTAGATGGAATAAACTCCCGCTCCATCATGTGATGTCGAATCTCCGCTACTAGATGGCCATACGCCGATCGGTTTAGATTATCACCCTTCATAGCCGCCAAAGCTTCCATGGAATCAGACTGAACGATGACCGGTAGAGAGAAATGCTGGATAGTTAGTGCCATTCCCTGCATTATCGCATGTAGTTCCGCCTCCAAAGCATCATTGCAGTTGAAGATGCACCGGTATGCAGCAAATAGCACGCTGCCATCCTGCTTGCGTAGTATCATTCCCGCCGCGGCCGATCCATCCAAAGGAGAGAACGCTCCGTCGACAGATAGCGCAGCCCAGCCCGCCGGTGGGTTCGGCCATGGCAATGTAGGGGTCGTGACCCACTGCTCGATAGTCGTATCCTGAACCATTGGCATCTTCCCCTTTATAATCTCCTCCACTGAAAACCTCCTGCTCACACTTATGGATTTCATATAGCTCTGAAGATATTCGGTCGTTGCCTCCACGGATGGAGTATCCTTCCCATGTGCCAGGTCTGACCTCAATGACCAAATCCTCCAGATCAACATTATTGTACAGTCCCGCATCGAATCATCACAGTTCGCCAGAATGTTCAAGAGCCAATCCTTTCCGGTGTCCTGCAACCATTCTTGAGATGGGAGTTTCCATACAGTACGCATTTGTTCCCAGATGTTCCTTGCATGAGCACATGAAACCAAGGCATGGAAGCTAGATTGTTTTTCACGTCCACACAACGGGCAGCTGTCCCTAGTAGCAATATGCCTATACTTTTTGCATGCATTCATTGCCAGGGCTCCAGATACAACTTTCCAAGCCATAATCCTCATTTTTAGCGGCACCTGGGCACTCCAAATCAGCTGCCAGATAGGTCTCTGGCCAGACGGTTGAGTGCTAGATGATCCCAGGCTTGATGCTAGTCGATCCTTAGTTGCCAAGCGGTAAGCACTTTTAACAGAAAACTGTCCGCTCTTCTCCGGATACCACGCAAGGAAGTCCTGGCCATTCCGCGGTGAGGTGCGGATCTTCAAAATCTCATGTACATTCAAATCCCAGAAATGCTCTCGTAGTCATTGTACATTCCAGGCACCATGATCATCTAGAAAATCAGCAACCCAATTGAAGCGGCAATTCCTCTTAGGTGTGACAGGCCGGAAGTCGTGTCTCCTCGGGATCCAAGCATCCCTCCATGTTTTGATCAAGGTACCATCGCCCACTCGCCAAATGATACCTTTTTTCAGAAGCTCTAAGCCATGAGCAATTCCCTTCCAGACTGCCGACGTGTTCGTGGAGAAGACAGTGTCCAACAAATTTCCTCGTGGGTAATATTTAGCTCTCAGTAGCCGCGCACATAGGCTGTCTGGGCTATCCAACAGACGCCAGGCTTGCTTTGCCAATAAAGCCTGGTTGAAAGCACGCATGTCTCTAAACCTCATGCCCCCCATAGATTTGGGGAGCATCATCCTTTCCCAGCTGAGCCAAGCCATCTTCCTCTTGCCATTTTCCACTCCCCACCAATACTGCCTCATCAATTTTGTTAGATCATCACACACTGATGCCGGCAGACGGAAAACGCTCATAACATAGGTGGGGATTGCCTGCGCCACAGCCTTTATCAAAATTTCTTTGTTACCTGAAGACACATATTGTTCACTCCAATCAACAAGTTTCTTTCTTAACCTTTCCTGAAGGGTCTCAAATTGCCCTTTGTGTACTCATCCTTCCGGAACTGGCAAACCCAAGTATTTTGGTTCAAACACCTGTTGTGTTACCTCCAGAATGCTCTTGACCTCAACCACCACTGACTCGTTGCAATTGTCGGAAAAAAGGATGGAACACTTTTCGGGGTTAATAAGTTAACCCGTCGCCGAGTTATAAGTGTTCAACAAACCTTTGACAATGTTCTCTTGCTGGCCAGAGGCTTCAAACAGCAACATAGTATCATCCGCAAAAAGAAGGTGAGATATAATCGGTGCCCCTCGACATATAGACACCCCCTTCAGAATCCCATCATTTACTGATTTGGAGAAAAGAGCAGACAACGCATCAGCAACAAAGAGGAACAAAAAGGGGGACAATGGGTCACCTTGGCGTAGGCCTCTCGAAGGTGTAAAGGCCTGGAGTAATTTCCCATTAAACTTCACCGAATATTTGACTGATCTAACATAAGTCATCTGTTGGGGAACGTAGCAGAATTCAAAAAATTTCTACGCTTTCACCAAGATCCATCTAAGGAAACATCTAGCAACGAGCATATTAGAGTGCATCTACATACCCTTTTGTAGATCGCGAGCGGAAGCGTTCGAAGAAGCGTGGATGAAGTAGTCGTACTCTTCACGTTCTTCGTCACCGATGATCTAGCGCCGAACGGACGGCACCTCCGCGTTCAACACACGTCCGGTACAGCAACGTCACCTCCTTCTTGATCCAGCATGGGGGGAGGAGAGGTCGTCGGAGATCCAGCAGCACGACGGCGTGGTGGTGGATGCAGCAGGAAATCCTGCAGGGCTTCGCCGGCGCCCTGCGTGAAGAGTATGAGGTGTGACGGGAGGGGGAGAGGCGCCAGAGACTTGGGTGCGGCTGCCCTCTCCCCCCCCCACTATATATAGGGGCCAGGGGGGCGCCGGCCTTGGCAGATCCCATCTGCAAGGGGGGGCCTAGGGGGGAAACTTGCCCCCCAAGGCATAGGGGGCGCCTCCCTTCCCTAGGGTTTCAACCCTAGGCGCATGGAGGGAGGGCCCAAGAGGTGCGCCAGCCCACCAGGGGCTGGCCCCTTCCCTCTTGCGGCCTAGGGGACCCACCGGGATGGGTGGCCCCACCTGGTGGACCCCCGGGACCCCTCCGGTGGTCCCGGGACACTCCCGGTGACCCCCGAAGTTCACCCGATGGCCGAAACTGGACTTTCTATATATCATTCTTTACCTCCGGACCATTCCGGAACTCCTCGTCACGTCCGGGATCTCATCCGGGACTCCGAACAACTTTCGGGTTTCCACGTGCATGTATCTCTACGACCCTAGCGTCACCGAACCTTAAGTGTGTAGACTCTACGGGTTCAGGAGACACGTAGACATGACCGAGACCACTCTCCGGTCAATAACCAACAGCGGGATCTGGATACCCATGTTGGTTCCCACGTGTTCCTCGATGATCTTCATCGGATGAACCACTGTGTCAAGGATTCACTCAATCCCGTATGTTATTCCCTTTGTCCATCGATACGGTACTTGCCCGAGATTCGATCGTCGGTATTCCCGATACCTTGTTCAATCTCGTCATGGCAAGTCTCTTTACTCGATCCGTAATCCATCATCCCATGACTAACTCCTTAGTCACCTTGAGCTCATTATGATGATGTCTTACCGAGTGGGCCCAGAGGTACCTCTCCGTCATACGGAGTGACAACATCCCAGTCTCGGTTCGTACCAACTCAACAGACACTTTCGGAGATACCCGATGCGTACCTTTATAGCCACCCAGTTACGTTGTGACGTTTCGCACACCCAAAGTATTCCTACGGCATCCGGGAGTTGTACAACCTCATGGTCTAAGGAATAAATACTTGACACCGAAAAGCTGATGCATTATGAACTATACGATCTCGTGCTATGCTCAGGATTGGGTCTTGTCCATCACATCATTCTCCTAATGATGTGATCCCGTTATCACTGACATCCTATGTCCATGGTCAGGAAACCGTGACCATCTGTTGATCAACAAGCTGGTAACTAGAGGCCTACCAGGGACTCATTGTGGTCTATATATTCACACATGTATCGCTGTTTCCGTACAATACAATTCAAGCATGAATAACAGACAATTATCAAGAACAATGAAATATAATAATAATACTTTTGTTATTGCCTCTAGGGCATATTTCCAACAGTCTCCCACTTGCACTAGAGTCAATAATCTAGTTACATTGTGATGAATCGAACACCCATAGAGTCCTGGTGTTGATCATGTTTTGCCCATGGAAGAGGTTTAGTCAACAGGTCTGCAACATTCAGATCCGTATGCACTTTACAAATATCTATGTCTCCATCTTGAACATAATTCCGGATGGAGTTGAAACGGCGCTTGATGTGTTTGGTCTTCTTGTGAAACCTGGGCTCCTTGGTAATGGCAATAGCACCAGTGTTGTCACAGAAGAGAGTCATCGGGCTTGACGCGCTTGGAATGACTCCTAGGTCGGTGATGAACTCCTTCATCCAGACTCCTTCCTGTGCTGCTTCGCAAGCAGCTATGTACTCCGCTTCACATGTAGAATGCGCCACGACGCTCTGCTTGCAACTGCACCAGCTGACTGCTCCACCATTCAAAATATACACGTATCCGGTTTGTGACTTAGAGTCATCCAGATCTGTGTCGAAGCTAGCATCGACGTAACCCTTTACAACGAGCTCTTCGTCACCTCCATAAACGAGAAACATATCCTTAGTCCTCTTCAGGTACTTTAGGATGTTCTTGACCGCTGTCCAGTGTTCCATACCGGGATCACTTTGGTACCTCCCTACCAAACTTATGGCAAGGTTCACATCAGGTCTGGTACACAGCATGGCATACATGATAGAACCTATGGCCGAGGCATAGGGTATGACACTCATCTTTTCTCTATCTTCTGCCGTGGTCGGCGACTGAGCCTTGCTCAATCTCATACCTTGCAAAACAGGCAAGAACCCCTTCTTGGACTGATCCATATTGAACTTCTTCAATATCTTGTCAAGGTATGTATTTTGTGAAAGACCAATGAGGCGTCTTGATCTATCTCTATAGATTTTGATGCCTAATATGTAAGCTGCTTCTCCAAGGTCCTTCATTGAAAAACTCTTATTCAAGTAGGCCTTTACACTTTCCAAGAATTCTATATCATTTCCCATCAGCAATATGTCATCCACATATAATATGAGAAATGCTACAGAGCTCCCACTCACTTTCTTGTAGATACAGGCTTCTCCATAAGTTTGTATAAAGCCAAACGCTTTGATCACATCATTAAAGCGAATATTCCAACTCCGAGATGCTTGCACCAGCCCGTAAATCGAGCGCTGGAGCTTGCATACCTTGTTAGCATTCTCTGGATCGACAAAACCTTCTGGCTGCATCATATACAACTCTTCCTTGAGGAAGCCATTAAGGAATGCCGTTTTGACGTCCATTTGCCATATTTCATAATCATAGAATGCGGCAATAGCTAACATGATTCTGACTGACTTCAGCATCGCTACGGGAGAGAAAGTCTCGTCGTAGTCAATCCCTTGAACTTGTCGATAACCCTTAGCGACAAGCCGAGCCTTATAGATGGTCACATTACCATCCGCGTCTGTCTTCTTCTTAAATATCCATTTATTTTCTATGGCGTGCCTATCATCAGGCAAGTCCACCAAAGTCCATACTTTGTTTTCATACATGGATTCTATCTCGGATTTCATGGCTCCAAGCCATTTATTGGAATCCGGGCCCGCCATCGCTTCTTCATAGTTCGGAGGTTCACCGTTGTCTAACAACATAATTTCCATGACAGGGTTGCCGTACCACTCTGGTGCGGAACGTGCCCTTGTGGACCTTCGAAGTTCAGTAGTAACTTGATTTGTTTCTTCATGATCATCATCATTAACTTCCTCCCTTGTCGGTGCAGGCACCTCATGAACAATTTCTTGCGCTGTGCTACTTTCCGGTTCGGGAGGGGTGACTCTCACCTCATCAAGTTCTACTTTCCTCCCACTCACTTCTTTCGAGAGAAACTCTTTCTCCAGAAAGGATACATTCTTGGCAACAAAGACCTTGCCTTCGGATCTGTGGCAGAAGGTGTACCCAATCGTTTCCTTTGGGTATCCTATGAAGACGCATTTTTCCGATTTGGGTTCGAGCTTTTCAGGTTGAAGTTTCTTGACATAAGCATCGCAACCCCAAACTTTCAGAAACGACAGTTTCGGTTTCTTGCCAAACAAAAGTTCATACGGTGTCGTCTCAACGGATTTTGACGGAGCCCTATTTAAAGTGAATGCGGCAGTCTCTAAAGCATAACCCCAAAAGGATAGCGGTAAATCGGTGAGGGACATCATAGATCGCACCATGTCCAACAGAGTACGATTTCGACGTTCGGACACACCGTTACGTTGAGGTGTTCCGGGCGGTGTCAATTGTGAAACAATTCCACATTCCCTAAGGTGCGTGCCAAATTCATGACTCAAATATTCACCCCCATGATCCGATCGTAAGAACTTTATTTTCTTGTCTCGTTGATTCTCAACCTCATTCTGAAATTCCTTGAACTTTTCAAAAGTCTCAGACTTGTGCTTCATCAAGTAGATTGTAATGCCCAGGATGGGACTATACCTCCTACGTGTCGAGGCACGACTTAAAGGTATAAGCCCATCCTAGAATGATCTCAAGTTTGGTATCTTTGCACGACTCATGTAAAAGAGGGATTAAACTGTAAAAGAGATAGCTGGCTTACACTCGCCACTTCACACAATACATTACATAAGCAATCATCATTCAAAACATCACAACCTGACTACGGGTGAAGATCCAAAAGAAAGATACCAAAACAACATAAAGCCACAGGCCAAGATCGAATCCTAGTAGAAACCACTACTGATCGTCGAAACATCACAAGCATACGGCCACTCTTCATCGAACTCCTGGTGAAGAACTGAACCAGCTCCTGCATCGAACTCGGCTGAACCTGCATCTGGTGTGGTGAAGTAACTGTGAGCCACAGAGGACTCAGCAATCCCGTTCCCGGGTAACACGACTATTTAAGCCTTAGGTGAGGACAAGGCTGAAGAAAGAACAAGAGGTGAAGGAACAACAAGAGTCTGCAGCAGCAACTAGCACTAACTTACGTAATAGAGCGCGAGAAGAGAAGTGCCTCGGTCGAGAGATGATCACGAAGTGATCCTAACTAAAGCCGGTCAAACATAACCCCACCGTGTTCAACTCCCGAATCCCTATTCGGAAATTCACAGTCACGGTACACACGCTAGTAGTGTATTAGAAACATTGTGTCAAGTTATCTACAACCGGATATTAACAAGCTCCCATCTGCCACATAACCGCGGGCACGGCTTTCGAAAGTTCAAACCCTGCAGGGGTGTTCCAAGTTGACCCAATACAAGCCCACGATCCGCGGAGTCGCAACTCCATAGGTGGGAAGACCCGAGTATTCTCGGAATCCCGTGCTCAAGTTAAACCGAACTAAGGTAAGGCTAATCCAGCAAATCCTCCCGGCGTGCCGACACCCTGATAGTAGCCGCGTGTATCTCGTCTCAGGCCACGACCGGATGGGACAAGCTACGGGTTTTTACCAGACCTTGAGTTTCCTCGAGGTGGCCCCGCAGGTTGCCCAGTTCGGACCAACACTCATGTGGAGCACTGGCCCGGGGGGTTGAATTAAAATAAAAGAGGGTTTGCAAGACCCTTATGCATGTTTTATTAGTTATTAGGCGAATAGTACCAATGTTGGGACTTGCTGGAAAAGACTTAGCACTTAGTGGTTTATCAAGGGGGTCCCATACACCCCAACCGTGTTAGGAATGCATAATCAAGGAACATAACACCGGTTTATACGGTTCCTAACGGCATGAGTGGAACAAATCACCAAGCAAAAGGCTTAGCCTTCCACCCTTGCCAGTATATAGATGATTTCATTTTAAGCATTTATATAGTGTGATATAACCCAACCAAACTTCAACATGAAGCAAGCATCTTCAATCTTCACCTGCAACTAGCAATGCTATAAGAGGGGCTGAGCGAGCCTACGTATAGCCAATCAAAGGTTTGCATAGGTAGGGTGGTTAAACAGGTTCATGGTTACAAGTAGGAGGCTGACAAGAAGACATGGGCATCGAGGCAATATACTAAAGAGCGATACTCTAGCAATAGGCAAAGATAGTAATGTTATCGGGGTTCGGTCATCTTGCCTGAGATTCCACAAGGGAGAAGAACGGATCCACGAAGTAGGCGGAGCAACACAGACGAGAGAATCCTCACAACTCCGGAACGAAACCGAAGCTAACAAGAGAAGCAACCGGAAAGAAAGAAACAACACGGTAAACACACAATCATAAACATGGCATGATGCACTAGCAAGCATGATGCATGTCCGGTTTAAATATGCATGGCATGGCAAAGTGCACAAACAAATACTACAAGTTAAGTGGAGATCAATATGCAATGAGTTGCATATTGACGAAACACCACATTTAATTATTTAGTTGACTCTCGTTATTTACAAGACAAGATTAAATGTTTTTAACATGGCAAGAGGTGAAGCATAAGTAAACTAACTATTTAGGCATTTTAAATGAGGCCGGAAAATAACAACAACATATCCGGAAAATCCCCATGTGCATATTTAATAATTATAAGCAACAACAATTAAACATATATAATGTTGTTAACATGATGCGGATGACATGATCAAGTTTATGCAATTTTATTAAAAGGTTGACAATTAACAAGATATGAAGCATTTGTCACCGTGGTGGAAGGAAAGGATGCCACGGCAACGATCCGAAAATGATGCAACGGCATCATATCGGTTCCGGTAACTCGGTGAGAGACTGGTGCAAAACAAAAGGTGGAGTGAACGAGTCAAACGAGATGAAAGGTGGGGCGATCCCGTTACCGAGTTCCCACGAGTCGGCGACGAGGCAACCGAGGAACATGACAACGGTCGAAACGGCACGGAGCACACACGGGAAACATTTCATACAACCACAGGCAAGCATTCACGGTTCATCGTCTCGGGGTTATACCTTCGGAACAAACGTTCACGGGGCGGTTCGAGAGCGTCGAGGAAGTAGTCGTTCACGAGGCGGTAGTTGTTCCGATATCGTGTCGTGGTACTTGGCGAATTCCTCGTTTCCGTGCGACAGTAGTGGTACATGCCGTAGAGGGAAGTAGACGTTCTCGTGAGTCGAAGAGGTACTCGTTCATGTAGTAGTCGGACTTGACGGGTCCCGTGAAGAAGTCGAACTTGGAGCTCATTTTCCCGTAGAGGTTCGGGTCGTCGTGGTACTTGGGGTTCCCGTTTGCGACGGTAGTGGAAGTAGTGGTACTTGAATCTTCGGTCTCGAGTCGTAGTTGTACACGTTCTCTGTCAAGGAACACAAGCAACCAAAACAAAACAAAAACTACAGCACGGTCTTGGCGACGAAGCTGGAAAGGACGGGGCCTTCTCGGAGCTGCTCGATCTGCTGGAGACGGAGACGGCAGGGGCTTGGAGGCAGGGACCTGGGAGGCCACGCTGCTGCTGGCGTCAGACAGGGCGGAGGAGGAGCGCTCGGGGCGGCACGGCGCGGGGTCCGACCCGGCGCTGGGGATCGGCCAGAGGGGCTTCGGGCGACGGAGAGGCGCTCCTGGCCGCGGGTCCTGGCGCGGAGGCGCGCGTCACCGTGCGAGGGGAACGGAGGCAGGGCGGCGCCTGCCTTGGAGAAGGGGGGGCTCCTGGCCTCGGAGCGCGGAGGAGAAGGAGGGAGATGCAACGTCGGGCGCTCGGGGCCGTGGCGGCCTCGATGGCTGGAGGGCGAAGGGCCGCTCGGGGCTGCGGGATCCGGCCGCTCGAGGCATCGAGGAGGGAACGCGCTTAGGGAGCCGCAGGGCGAGGACGGGCCCTGCTGCTGGCGAGGGAGTGCCTGGCGGAGGCGCTTGTCCCGCGGGGCCCTGGAGATCGAGACGAGGGGAGAGAGATGCGGGCGAGCGAGGCTGGAGGGATCGGGAGTAAGCGAACGAGAGGGATGCGGTCGGGAGAGAGAGGGGAGAACGATGGGGTCGGGTTCGAGCGGCTGGCGGCGGACGAGGGGAAGGAGAGGGAGGAGCGATGCGGTTGGGTTAGGGTTAGTGGAAAGGTGGGCCGGCCTGGCTAGGCAGCCAGCTCGGCCTCAGGCCTGCTGGGCTCTGCTGCTGAAACTTTTAGCAGAAGAGAAAATAAAAGAGAAGGACGAAAGGGAAAAAAAGGAGGGTTAGGGTCAAAGTTGCAAAAGGGGTTAATATTTTTCTCGGGCTCATAAAAAGAGCACGGTCCGAGAAAAATAGAAAAGGCGTGATTGGAAAAATAATTCAAACATATTTGAATTTAATTCAAATAGTTTTGAACTAAGACTTGATTATTGAAGTGTCCAAAAATGTTCAAATTTTTGGAGGAACCTCGAAAAAATAGGAAAAGAATTATTGGCAAGGTTTAGAAGGTGAAACTCGAAGTGAAAAGACATGGGAAAAATATGCAAGTGTGTTATGGTGATTCCGAAGCAATGGAATAATTAATATAGCTCCCTAAATATTGAGAGGTTTTTATATGTTATAAAGAGAAGACATCTTCCCTCGATTTAAATGAACCGAAGGTCCACACGATTTATTTAGGTTGGGATGCAAAATAAAAATGACATGATGGCATGATGACATGATGCAATGCGAAAATAAATAACACAATCACAAATGAAACACACGGGCAACCCGGAACATCTGAAATCTTCGGGAATCTTCTGGGACGTCGGTCTCGGGCGTCACAACTCTCCCACACTAACAGAGGATCTCGACCCGAGATCCTAGAGATAGCACCGGGTAAAAACGAAAAAGAAGAGGTAAAACAAAGTTGCTTCTTTGACAGACGAGTGAAAACCAAAGAACCTTAAGAGGTTGAACAATATTGAAGGAAAGAATACAACGGAGATGAACGAATATGAAAATACTCCGTTAGAAAAGAGGAACAAGGAACATTATGATAACCTTGAAGGTTGAAAGACATGGAACAAGAGCTTACGAACCAAAAGAATATGAAACCGTAATGGTAAGCCAAGGAATAGGAATGACAGAATTTGGGCAGCACTCCGTCTAAAAATGGAAGGAATTAACAAAAACTTGCCAAGTTATGATGATACTTGAAGAAATCAACAGCATATTGTCTCCAAAACAATTAAAAGAATGGCACAAGGGTAAGAAAGATTCAGACAGCACTCCGGTTACGAGACAGGCAAAACATGAAAAGATGAGGGAACAAGAATTAAGAATACCACACTCCGGATAAATAGATAAACAAAGGAAAAGAACATGATCTTGATAAAAACGAGATGATGGTTAAAGAAAAGAACATCACAATGCCTCCGGAATGAAAGAATAGCATATAGATCAACGAAAGAAAAGAATGGAGAAGAAAAGACAACTTCTCCGGCAAATGAATTGAAAGAGCATCCTTACGAAGACGGGTGAACGGAGTTGATGGAAAGTCAACAACGAAAAGAATAAGCTTGATGTGGGCTTATGGAAAACATCTCAAAATTAAGAGGTGATAACCAGCCACTAACTTAAACAATTGATTGGATTGATATGAACAAGGAGACAAAAAATTTATCTCACCGGAATGATAAATGAAGAACTTAGGTCATTTATAAGCACCATAATTATCAACAATCCTTAGGGAAAGCTTTTAGGTGAAATACAACCCAAGATAACTCCAATGAATAAATTGAAGGGTTGAAAAGATCTCTTGAACAAGGCAAATGATGGTTTTAAATATCTCATTCTTGAAACTCGTGAATCATAAAACATAAAGGAATTGTCAAGAATGACATAACACCATCTGAAAGATTAGGTAGAAAGGATTGCAATTGGAAAGCATGATGAAAATGCTTGAGCTCCAACAAGAATGTTGATGAAGACTTCAAGGATGAATTAAAATATGATGAACCACCATGAAAACTCCGGTAATGAAAGCATGAGAAGAGAAAGATGAAAGAATAAGATTCAAGGCCTGTGATGAACTAGATTGAGCTTTGGAATGATAATTGAAATAACATGGAGCTCCGGAAAAGAAGATGAAAAACTTAGAAGCGAGAATATGATATGATGAACAAGCTCCGGGGAATTGGAAGAACTAGAATAAGATTTATGTTATGCATATCCTTCACCAATTTAAATTGATGACAACCAAAGGATTTGGCATACTACTTATTCTCGTTGCAAGGAATTAAAGAGAGATCTAGCACAAGCTCGGATAAATCTTCAACAAAGCACCGGTAGGTATAAGAAAAGAACAAATGAATTAATACGATAACAAGGAAGAGAAAACTTGAGAGAACCACCGTAAGAATATGGAGACGAACGAAGAGGCATCGATGAAGAATATTTGGAGGACGAAGTTGAAAACTGAGAACGAAGAAAATATGCTGAAATGATGGCCTTCGGAGGAACACAAAGGAAAAGAATTCATGAAATGCTTCGGATGGGTATGAAAATGATTCCTCACAATCGGAACAATAATGAGGATGGCATGAAGCTAGAACCACAAATCTTCAAGAGAACGGACCAAGATTTAAGAGAAACACTTCTCCGGTCTCCAAATGTTGAGAATGAAGACGAGAAATGCCATAAGAATTTCGAGATACTCCGGACGAATGACAAGAGGAAGGTGGAGCTAAGATGGAAATGATTGAAAACAAGCTTGGAGAAGGCATGTGACTGATGGAAATCAATCTTACGTCACACTTTAAAAGAATTCTCCGGAAAAAGAAGAGTCAGGTAAGATCCTGGGAAAAGACCTGTGGGTTAGGGCCCACTCAAAGAAATCACCGTTGGAAAAGATTGCTTGAGAGATATTGCACCGGTTGAATTAAATGGCTTGAGTAAGATGACAATCTCAAAATAGCTTGAACGGATTAAGAATGGAATTATGAATCTTCAGCACTCCGGATATGAATAGCAAGAGGAGAATGACTAATTGGAGCACCGGAATAAGAAAGCATTATGAAATGAGGAAAAGGATAAGATCAACACCGAAATCTTGAATTACATCCACCGACAGAATTCGAGAACAAAAGAATGATGAACTTGGAAGCTCTTGAGCATCTTCACGATAAATCACCGGAATAGAACATTGAAGGAAAAGAATGAAGGAATATCACATGAATAAAATGGATACTTCATCTGAGAATTTCTGGCTCCAAGAAGAAGAAGGGTGGGAGGGTGGGGAAAACAAAGACAACTTGGGATGAACAAAATGGGCACCGGTTGGAAAAGAATTAACATGAAGATCTTGATGATCAAGAAGGACTAGCACTCTCATAGAAATATGAGAACACCGTTTAGGAAAGGTATGGAATCAACATTTGACATCGAAGCAACTCGAATACCAGAATCAAAACAAAAACAAAGGGTAGATGTTGCAGAAGAATCTTCACAATATCATCCGAACAAGGAATTGAACGAATGAATTCCGCGGGTACATCAGCTTGACGAGAAGCCACTTGGAGAACAAAAGGTAAATAAAAGGAACAAGGAATAGATAGAACAAATACAAGATAGAAGCTTCGTTCGACATATTCGTGCTGAAAGCTCATGGAACGTGTTACAAAAGGGTTTTGCAATCCCCGGATCAGCATAGCCAAGGACCCTTTAAGATGCAACTCCCGATCAGAACAAGTCCATAAAACCACTTCACTCAATGTAGAACCCCAAACTTCATATCGTGCATCCGTTGGAAGAATGCCTAGAACTACTAGATGAACCCACCTATAGATTTCCGAAAGTTTCCAGTTATGCAATCAGATGTTGGGGATACACGGGAAGCACCGCGCAATCAACTCTAAACCTACATCCAGGTGTATCCATCCTTCAACACATAACCAGTCTTTCTCGGAAACTGTTTACCTCGGACCTTCAAAAAGCATCCACTATAACAAGCTATGGCAATACTCTCGAACTACCTCCCCAGTACTGGGTGATGTCGGGGTTATCTTGCCACTGGCCGTATAGGAGAGATTTTCGATGTCGGCCATCTTAAGTATTTAGTACTGCCGCGATATGCTTGTGACAACAATACCCCGAAGCTCAACTCCCCGGTAACAGGAGGCATCAAGAACAATATCCTTGTCACAAGAACATCGAAACAATCCCAGAATACTCGCGGGATCCTAAAAAAAAATTGGTGCAATTTTTGAAAGTAGAAGAGGCAAGAGTAGTCGTCAGGAGTCCTCACCAGAGAGAAAGGGGATGAGAAGCAAAGAAATCCTACTCTCCGATATAATATAGGACTCAAAAAGTTTTCAGTGTGTGCCTAGACTCGACCGTCAACGATTCGATCAATCAGTGGGGGCTTCTAGGTCGAAGAAGGCTCTGAATACCAACTTGTAATGCCCAGGATGGGACTATACCTCCTACGTGTCGAGGCACGACTTAAAGGTATAAGCCCATCCTAGAATGATCTCAAGTTTGGTATCTTTGCACGACTCATGTAAAAGAGGGATTAAACTGTAAAAGAGATAGCTGGCTTACACTCGCCACTTCACACAATACATTACATAAGCAATCATCATTCAAAACATCACAACCCGACTACGGGTGAAGATCCAAAAGAAAGATACCAAAACAACATAAAGTCACAGGCCAAGATCGAATCCTAGTAGAAACCACTACTGATCGTCGAAACATCACAAGCATACGGCCACTCTTCATCGAACTCCTGGTGAAGAACTGAACCAGCTCCTGCATCGAACTCGGCTGAACCTGCATCTGGTGTGGTGAAGTAACTGTGAGCCACAGAGGACTCAGCAATCCCGTTCCCGGGTAACACGACTATTTAAGCCTTAGGTGAGGACAAGGCTGAAGAAAGAACAAGAGGTGAAGGAACAACAAGAGTCTGCAGCAGCAACTAGCACTAACTTACGTAATAGAGCACGAGAAGAGAAGTGCCTCGGTCGAGAGATGATCACGAAGTGATCCTAACTAAAGCCGGTCAAACATAACCCCACCGTGTTCAACTCCCGAATCCCTATTCGGAAATTGACAGTCACGGTACACACGCTAGTAGTGTATTAGAAACATTGTGTCAAGTTATCTACAACCGGATATTAACAAGCTCCCATCTGCCACATAACCGCGGGCACGGCTTTCGAAAGTTCAAACCCTGCAGGGGTGTTCCAACTTGACCCAATACAAGCCCACGATCCGCGGAGTCGCAACTCCATAGGTGGGAAGACCCGAGTATTCTCGGAATCCCGTGCTCAAGTTAAACCGAACTAAGGTAAGGCTAATCCAGCAAATCCTCCCGGCGTGCCGACACCCTGATAGTAGCCGCGTGTATCTCGTCTCAGGCCACGACCGGATGGGACAAGCTACGGGTTTTTACCAGACCTTGAGTTTCCTCGAGGTGGCCCCGCAGGTTGCCCAGTTCGGACCAACACTCATGTGGAGCACTGGCCCGGGGGGTTGAATTAAAATAAAAGAGGGTTTGCAAGACCCTTATGCATGTTTTATTAGTTATTAGGCGAATAGTACCAATGTTGGGACTTGCTGGAAAAGACTTAGCACTTAGCGGTTTATCAAGGGGGTCCCATACACCCCAACCGTGTTAGGAACGCATAATCAAGGAACATAACACCGGTTTATACGGTTCCTAACGGCATGAGTGGAACAAATCACCAAGCAAAAGGCTTAGCCTTCCACCCTTGCCAGTATATAGATGATTTCATTTTAAGCATTTATATAGTGTGATATAACCCAACCAAACTTCAACATGAAGCAAGCATCTTCAATCTTCACCTGCAACTAGCAATGCTATAAGAGGGGCTGAGCGAGCCTACGTATAGCCAATCAAAGGTTTGCATAGGTAGGGTGGTTAAACAGGTTCATGGTTACAAGTAGGAGGCTGACAAGAAGACATGGGCATCGAGGCAATATACTAAAGAGCGATACTCTAGCAATAGGCAAATATAGTAATGTTATCGGGGTTCGGTCATCTTGCCTGAGATTCCACAAGGGAGAAGAACGGATCCACGAAGTAGGCGGAGCAACACATACGAGAGAATCCTCACAACTCCGGAACGAAACCGAAGCTAACAAGAGAAGCAACCGGAAAGAAAGAAACAACACGGTAAACACACAATCATAAACATGGCATGATGCACAAGCAAGCATGATGCATGTCCGGTTTAAATATGCATGGCATGGCAAAGTGCACAAACAAATACTACAAGTTAAGTGGAGATCAATATGCAACGAGTTGCATATTGACGAAACACCACATTTAATTATTTAGTTGACTCTCGTTATTTACAAGACAAGATTAAATGTTTTTAACATGGCAAGAGGTGAAGCATAAGTAAACTAACTATTTAGGCATTTTAAATGAGGCCGGAAAATAACAACAACATATCCGGAAAATCCCCATGTGCATATTTAATAATTATAAGCAACAACAATTAAACATATATAATGTTGTTAACATGATGCGGATGACATGATCAAGTTTATGCAATTTTATTGAAAGGTTGACAATTAACAAGATATGAAGCATTTGTCACCGTGGTGGAAGGAAAGGATGCCACGGCAACGATCCGTAAATGATGCAACGGCATCATATCGGTTCCGGTAACTCGGTGAGAGACCGGTGCAAAACAAAAGGTGGAGTGAACGAGTCAAACGAGATGAAAGGTGGGGCGATCCCGTTACCGGGTTCCCACGAGTCGGCGACGAGGCAACCGAGGAACATGACAACGGTCGAAACGGCACGGAGCACACACGGGAAACATTTCATACAACCACAGGCAAGCATTCACGGTTCATCGTCTCGGGGTTATACCTTCGGAACAAACGTTCACGGGGCGGTTCGAGAGCGTCGAGGAAGTAGTCGTTCACGAGGCGGTAGTTGTTCCGATATCGTGTCGTGGTACTTGGCGAATTCCTCGTTTCCGTGCGACGGTAGTGGTACATGCCGTAGAGGGAAGTAGACGTTCTCGTGAGTCGGAGAGGTACTCGTTCATGTAGTAGTCGGACTTGACGGGTCCCGTGAAGTAGTCGAACTTGGAGCTCGTTTTCCCGTAGAGGTTCGGGTCGTCGTGGTACTTGGGGTTCCCGTTTGCGACGGTAGAGGAAGTAGTGGTACTTGAATCTTCGGTCTCAAGTCGTAGTTGTACACGTTCTCTGTCAAGGAACACAAGCAACCAAAACAAAACAAAAACTACAGCACGGTCTTGGCGACGAAGCTGGAAAGGACGGGGCCTTCTCGGAGCTGCTCGATCTGCTGGAGACGGAGACGGCAGGGGCTTGGAGGCAGGGACCTGGGAGGCCACGCTGCTGCTGGCGTCGGACAGGGCGGAGGAGGAGCGCTCGGGGCGGCACGGCGCGGGGTCCGACCCGGCGCTGGGGATCGGCCAGAGGGGCTTCGAGCGACGGAGAGGCGCTCCTGGCCGCGGGTCCTGGCGCGGAGGCGCGCGTCACCGTGCGAGGGGAACGGAGGCAGGGCGGCGCCTGCCTTGGAGAAGGGGGGGCTCCTGGCCTCGGAGCGCGGAGGAGAAGGAGGGAGATGCAACGTCGGGCGCTCGGGGCCGTGGCGGCCTCGATGGCTGGAGGGCGAAGGGCCGCTCGGGGCTGCGGGATCCGGCCGCTCGAGGCATCGAGGAGGGAACGCGCGGAGGGAGCCGCAGGGCGAGGACGGGCCCTGCTGCTGGCGAGGGAGTGCCTGGCGGAGGCGCTTGTCCCGCGGGGCCCTGGAGATCGAGACGAGGGGAGAGAGATGCGGGCGAGCGAGGCTGGAGGGATCGGGAGTAAGCGAACGAGAGGGATGCGGTCGGGAGAGAGAGGGGAGAATGATGGGGTCGGGTTCGAGCGGCTAGCGGCGGACAAGGAGAAGGAGAGGGAGGAGCGATGCGGTTGGGTTAGGGTTAGTGGAAAGGTGGGCCGGCCTGGCTAGGCAGCCAGCTGGGCCTCAGGCCTGCTGGGCTCTGCTGCTGAAACTTTTAGCAGAAGAGAAAATAAAAGAGAAGGACGAAAGGGAAAAAAAGGAGGGTTAGGGTCAAAGTTGCAAAAGGGGTTAATATTTTTCTCGGGCTCAAAAAAGAGCACGGTCCGAGAAAAATAGAAAAGGTGTGATTGGAAAAATAATTCAAACATATTTGAATTTAATTCAAATAGTTTTGAACTAAGACTTGATTATTGAAGTGTCCAAAAATGTTCAAATTTTTGGAGGAACCTCGAAAAAATAGGAAAAGAATTATTGGCAAGGTTTAGAAGGTGAAACTCGAAGTGAAAAGACATGGGGAAAATATGCAAGTGTGTTATGGTGATTCCGAAGCAATGGAATAATTAATATAGCTCCCTAAATATTGAGAGGCTTTTATATGTTATAAAGAGAAGACATCTTCCCTCGATTTAAATGAACCGAAGGTCCACACGATTTATTTAGGTTGGGATGCAAAATAAAAATGACATGATGGCATGATGACATGATGCAATGCGAAAATAAATAACACAATCACAAATGAAACACACGGGCAACCCGGAACATCTGAAATCTTCGGGAATCTTCTGGGACGTCGGTCTCGGGCGTCACATAGATATACCCATATCTACCCAAGTCATCCGTGAGGGTGAGAACATAACGATATCCTCCACGAGCCTCAACACTCATTGGACCCCACACATCGGTATGTATGATTTCCAATAAGTTGGTTGCTCGCTCCATTGTTCCGGAGAACGGAGTCTTGGTCATCTTGCCCATGAGGCATGGTTCGCACGTGTCAAATGATTCATAATCAAGAGACTCCAGAAGTCCATCAGCATGAAGCTTCTTCATACGTTTGACACCAATATGACCAAGGCGGCAATGCCACAAGTATGTGGGACTATCATTGTCAACTTTACATCTTTTGGCATTCACACTATGAATATGTGTATCATCACGATCGAGATTCATAAAAAATAAACCATTGACCAGCGGGGCATGACCATAAAACATATCTCTCAAATAAATAGAACAACCATTATTCTCAGATTTAAATGAGTAGCCATCTCGCATAAGACGAGATCCAGATACAATGTTCATGCTCAAAGCTGGTACTAAATAACAATTATTGAGGTTTAAAACTAATCCCGAGGGTAGATGTAGAGGTAGCGTGCCGACGGCGATCACATCGACCTTGGAACCATTCCCGACGCGCATCGTCACCTCGTCCTTCGCCAGTCTCCGCTTATTCCGTAACTCCTGCTTAGAGTTACAAATATGAGCAACTGCACCGGTATCAAATACCCAGGAGCTACTACGAGCGCTAGTAAGGTACACATCAATAACATGTATATCACATATACCTTTGACGTTGCCGGCCTTCTTGTCCGCTAAGTATTTGGGGCAGTTCCACTTCCAGTGACCCGTTCCCTTGCAATAAAAGCACTCTTTCTCAGGCTTGGGTCCATACTTTGGCTTCTTCCCGACAACAGGCTTACCGGGCGCGGCAACTCCCTTGCCGTCCTTCTTGAAGTTCTTCTTACCCTTGCCCTTCTTGAACTTAGTGGTTTTATTGACCATCAACACTTGATGTTCTTTCTTGATATCCACCTCCGCTGATTTCAGCATTGAATACACCTCGGGAATGGACTTCTCCATCCCCTGCATATTGAAGTTCAACACAAAGCTCTTGTAGCTTGGTGGGAGCGACTGGAGGATTCTGTCAACGACCGCTTCGTCTAGGAGATTCATTCCCAACTGAGACAAGCGGTTGTGCAATCCAGAAATCTTGAGGATGTGCTCACTGACAGAACTGTTTTCCTCCATCTTACAGCTGTAGAATGCGTCGGAGACGTCATATCTCTCGACTCGGGCATGAGCTTGGAAAACCATTTTCAGCTCTTGGAACATCTCAAATGCCCCGTGGTGCTCAAAACGCTTTTGGAGCCCCGATTCTAAGCTGTAAAGCATGTCGCACTGAACCAGGGAGTAATAATCACAACGCGACTGCCAAGCGTTCATAACATCTTGGTTTGCCAGGGCGGGAGCGTCACCTAGCGGTGCATCTAGGACATAAGTTTTCTTGGCAGCTATGAGGATGATCCTCAGGTTACGGACCCAGTCCGTGTAGTTGCTACCATCGTCTTTCAGCTTGGATTTCTCTAGGAACGCGTTGAAGTTGAGGGTGACATGAGCGTGGGCCATTTGATCTACAAGAGATATTGTAAAGAATTTAGACTAAGTTCATGATAATTAAGTTCATCTTAATAAAATTTTAATGAACTCCCACTCAGATTGACATCTCTCTAGTCATCTAAGTGATACACGATCCGAATCGACTAGCCCGTGTCCGATCATCACGTGAGACGGACTAGTTATCAACGGTGAACATCTTCATGTTGATCGTATCTTCTATACGACTCGTGTTCGACCTTTCGGTCTTCCGTGTTCCGAGGCCATGTCTGTACATGCTAGGCTCGTCAAGTGAACCCTAAGTGTATTGCTTGTGTAAATCTGTCTTACACCCGTTGTATGCGAACGTTAGAACCTATCACACCCGATCATCACGTGGTGCTTCGGAACAACGATCCTTAGCAACGGTGCACAGTTAGGGGGAACACAATTCTTGAAATTTTAGTGAGAGATCATCTTATTTACTACCGTCGTTCTAAGTAAACAAGATGCATAAAACATGATAAACATCACATGCAATTAATTAAAGTGACATGATATGGCCAATATCATCTTGCTCCTTGGATCTCCATCTTCGGGGCACCATGATCATCTTTGTCACCGGCTCGACACCATGATCTCCATCATCGTGTCTTGAAGAAGTCGTCACGCCAACTATTACTTCCACTACTATGGCTAACAATTAGCAATAAAGTAAAGTAATTACATGGCGTTACTCAATGACACGCAGGTCATACAATAATTAAGACAACTCCTATGGCTCCTGCCGGTTGTCAAATTCATCGACATGCAAGTCGTGATTCCCTATTACAATAACATGATCAATCTCATACATCACATATATCATTCATCACATCTTCTTGGCCATACCACATCACATAGCACATGCTGCAAGAACAAGTTAGACGGCCTCTAATTGTTGTTGCAAGTTTTTACGTGGCTTCTATAGGTTTTCTAGCAAGAACGTTTCTTACCTATGCCAAAACCACAACGTGATTTGTCAATTTCTATTTACCCTTCATAAGGACCCTGTTCATCGAATCCGATCCGACTAAAGTAGGAGAGACAGACACCCGCCAGCCACCTTATGCATCTAGTGCATGTCTGTCAGTGGAACCAGTCTCACGTAAGCGTATGTGTAAGGTCGGTCCGGGCCGCTTCATCCCACAATACCGCCGAATCAAGATTAGACTAGTAACGGTAAGAAAATTGAGCAAACTCAACGCCCACAACTGCTTTGTGTTCTACTCATGCAAGATGCTACGCAAAAGACCTAGCTCTGATACCATTGTTGGGGAACGTAGCAGAATTCAAAAAAAATCTACGCTTTCATCAAGATCCATCTAAGGAGACATCTAGCAACGAGCATATTAGAGTGCATCTACATACCCTTTTGTAGATCGCGAGCGGAAGTGTTCGAAGAAGCGTGGATGAAGTAGTCGTACTCTTCACGTTCTTCGTCACCGATGATCTAGCGCCGAACGGACGGCACCTCCGCGTTCAACACACGTCCAGTACAGCAACGTCACCTCCTTCTTGATCCAGCAAGGGGGGATGAGAGGTCGTCGGAGATCCTGCAGCACGACGGTGTGGTGGTGGATGCAGCGCTAAATCCTGCAGGGCTTCGCTGGCGCCCTGCGTGAAGAGTATGAGGTGTGACGGGAGGGGAAGAGGCGCCAGAGACTTGGGTGCGGCTGCCCTCTCCCTCCCCACTATATATAGGGACCAGGGGGGCGCCGGACCTGGCAGATCCCATCTGCAAGGGGGGGCGGCGGCCTAGGGGGGAACTTGCCCCCCAAGGCATAGGGGGCGCCTCCCTTCCCTAGGGTTTCAACCCTAGGCGCATGGAGGGAGGGCCCAAGAGGTGCGCCAGCCCACCAGGGGCTGGCCCCTTCCCTCTTGCGGCCTAGGGGACACATGATCTTACAAATTCAAATGAAGTTTCTTCTTTGGTCAAGCTATTGGTCCTTGATGCGTATATGCTTCCTAATCAACACCTTAAAAGCCGATTGATACGTAGTCATACATACATGTAAAGGTTCTATTTTCTCGGTGCATAGTACACGCTTTTATCCTCTATAGTAAAGCAAGCTTAAAACCATATTGTTCTCATTTTTCATCATCTGCTGGTATATGCACATGTCTCATCATATTTACTACCCTATCTAAACCATAAGAGTTCGCGATTGTACATGAGAACTGCACATGCCCTTACCCACAATTGTTAATCAATAATCTTTTTTCACAAAAAATATAGATATATAGACACATGTAGAATCATATGTTGTAAAGCTTTCAAAACTTGCTTACATTTCCTTCCTCTCTGTCATCAGTCCGCCGTGATGGAAAAAGTTAGGATTCCAAGTTTTCCAACAAAAGTTCTTCTGGATGCTATGATGCAACAACTTGGCCATCAAACTGTACAGCGGCGGAGCTTAGTACAACTCTGAGGGGGCCATGGCCCCCCAGCCCAAGACAAAACAATGAAGAAAATTCACTATGCATGGCTTAGATTTGAATAAAATTAATTATTTTCCCTTCTAGTTGTTCGTATTTTCGCTTTGCACTCCCCAGATTACTGTCAAGCTCCGTCACTGAAACCGTAGTTTACTTAACACTCAAGGCAAGGACTGTTGGTCTCGGGGCAACTGTTCAATCCTGTCCGTCTAAGATTGAACGATCATATGGAAGTCATATATGCTTTTTCGAATGACAGCCCACCAAACACCCACCACGAAGAGTTACTTAGATGACTAGTCAATGTGTATGTGCAATGCACGTTAATTTGGAAATATATTAAGTGCATGCAGATATTAATTAGGATATTATTTGCGTGTTATTATGTAATTAGCACTATATTGACATGAAATTAACTGCGCGCTAAATGTGTTGAGCGCTCGACATTGAAGCAATTTAGGTCGTTAGATTTACATGATTTTATGACCGAGATTAAATGGATCTGCCCTTTCGGTCTTTTTGTATTGGTATAGATGATGTCATTTTCAACATTAATGGCACACACCACGATGAGTCAATGACTACCTGTTCTTTTTTTTGCGATGATAAGAGAGTTTTATTCTATATGAATAGGGTTACAATCGAGAGGCACCAGCTCCTCAATACAAGGTGGACCTCTACCAATCCATACAGCAGTAGTGCTTTCCGTACGGCTATACAATGCCAAACGATGTGCTACCCTATTTTGATCCCGTTTAATTTTAGATGGAATAAACTCCCGCTCCATCATGTGATGTCGAATCTCCGCTACTAGATGGCCATACGCCGATCGGTTTAGATTATCACCCTTCATAGCCGCCAAAGCTTCCATGGAATCAGACTGAACGATGACCGGTAGAGAGCAATGCTGGATAGTTAGTGTCATTCCCTGCATTATTGCATGTAGTTCCGCCTCCAAAGCATCATTGCAGTTGAAGATGCACCGGTATGCAGCAAATAGCACGCTGCCATCCTGCTTGCGTAGTATCATTCCCGCCGTGGCCGATCCATCCTAAGGAGAGAACGCTCCGTCGACAGATAGCGCAGCCCAGCCCGCCGGTGGGTTCGGCCATGGCAATGTAGGGGTCGTGACCCGCTGCTCGATAGTCGTATCCTGAACCATTGGCATCTTCCCCTTTATAATCTCCTCCACTGAAAACCTCCTGCTCACACTTATGGGTTTCATATAGCTCTGAAGATATTCGGCCGTTGCTTCCACGGATGGAGTATCCTTCCCATGTGCCAGGTCTGACCTCAATGACCAAATCCTCCAGATCAACATTATTGTACAGTCCCGCATCGAATCATCACAGTTCGCCAGAATGTTCAAGAGCCAATCCTTTCCGGTGTCCTGCAACCATTCTTGAGATGGGAGTTTCCATACAGTACGCATTTGTTCCTAGATGTTCCTTGCATGAGCACATGAAACCAAGGCATGGAAGCTAGATTCTTTTTCACGTCCACACAACGGGCAGCTGTCCCTAGTAGCAATATGCCTATACTTTTTGCATGCATTCATTGCCAGGGCTCCAGATACAACTTTCCAAGCCATAATCCTCATTTTTAGCGGCACCTGGGCACTCCAAATCAGCTGCTAGATAGGTCTCTGGCCAGACGGTTGAGTGCTAGATGATCCCAGGCTTGATGCTAGTCGATCCTTAGTTGCCAAGCGGTAAGCACTTTTAACAGAAAATTGTCCGCTCTTCTCCGGATACCACGCAAGGAAGTCCTGGCCATTCCGCGGTGAGGTGCGGATCTTCAAAATCTCATGTACATCCAAATCCCAGAAATGCTCTCGTAGTCATTGTACATTCCAGGCACCATGATCATCTAGAAAATCAGCAACCCAATTGAAGCGGCAATTCCTCTTAGGTGTGACAGGCCGGAAGTCGTGTCTCCTCGGGATCCAAGCATCCCTCCATGTTTTGATCAAGGTACCATCGCCCACTCGCCAAATGATACCTTTTTTCAGAAGCTCTAAGCCATGAGCAATTCCCTTCCAGACTGCCGACGTGTTCGTGGAGAAGACAGTGTCCAACAAATTTCCTCGTGGGTAATATTTAGCTCTCAGTAGCCGCGCACATAGGCTGTCCGGGCTATCCAACAGACGCCAGGCTTGCTTTGCCAATAAAGCCTGGTTGAAAGCACGCATGTCTCTAAACCCCATGCCCCCCATAGATTTGGGGAGCATCATCCTTTCCCAGCTGAGCCAAGCCATCTTCCTCTTGCCATTTTCCACTCCCCACCAATACTGCCTCATCAATTTTGTTAGATCATCACACACTGATGCCGGCAGACGGAAAACGCTCATAACATAGGTGGGGATTGCCTGCGCCACATCCTTTATCAAAATTTCTTTGTTACTTGAAGACACATATTGTTCACTCCAATCAACAAGTTTCTTTCTTAACCTTTCCTGAAGGGTCTCAAATTGCCCTTTGTGTACTCATCCTTCCGGAACTGGCAAACCCAAGTATTTTGGTTCAAACACCTGTTGCGTTACCTCCAGAATGCTCTTGACCTCAACCACCACTGACTCATTGCAATTGTCGGAAAAAAGGATGGAACATTTTTCGGGGTTAATAAGTTAACCCGTCGCCGAGGTATAAGTGTTCAACAAACCTTTGACAATGTTCTCTTGCTGGCCAGAGGCTTCAAACAGCAACATAGTATCATCCGCAAAAAGAAGGTGAGATATAATCGGTGCCCCTCGACATATAGACACCCCCTTCAGAATCCCATCATTTACTGATTTGGAGAAAAGAGCAGACAACGCATCAGCAACAAAGAGGAACAAAAAGGGGGACAATGGGTCACCTTGGCGTAGGCCTCTCGAAGGTGTAAAGGCCTGGAGTAATTTCCCATTAAACTTCACCGAATATTTGACTGATCTAACACAAGTCATCTGTTGGGGAACGTAGCAGAATTCAAAAAAATTCTACGCTTTCACCAAGATCCATATAAGGAGACATCTAGCAACGAGCATATTAGAGTGCATCTGCATACCCTTTTGTAGATCGCGAGCGGAAGCGTTCGAAGAAGCGTGGATGAAGTAGTCGTACTCTTCACGTTCTTCGTCACCGATGATCTAGCGCCGAACGGACGGCACCTCCGCGTTCAACACACGTCCGGTACAGCAATGTCACCTCCTTCTTGATCCAGCAAGGGGGGAGGAGAGGTCGTCGGAGATCCAGCAGCACGACGGCGTGGTGGTGGATGCAGCGGGAAATCCTGCAGGGCTTCGCTGGCGCCCTGCGTGAAGAGTATGAGGTGTGACGGGAGGGGGAGAGGCGCCAGAGACTTGGGTGCGGCTGCCCTCTCCCCCCCCCCACTATATATAGGGGCCAGGGGGCGCCGGCCTTGGCAGATCCCATCTGCAAGGGGGGGCGGCCTAGGAGGGAAACTTGCCCCCCAAGGCATAGGGGGCGCCTCCCTCCCCTAGGGTTTCAACCCTAGGCGTATGGAGGGAGGGCCCAAGAGGTGCGCCAGCACACCAGGGGCTGGCCCCTTCCCTCTTGCGGCCTAGGGGACCCACCGGGATGGGTGGCCCCACCTGGTGGACCCCCGGGACCCCTCCGGTGGTCCCGGGACACTCCCGGTGACCCCCGAAGTTCACCCGATGGCCGAAACTGGACTTTCTATATATCATTCTTTACCTCCGAACCATTCCGAAACTCCTCGTCACGTCCGGGATCTCATCCGGGACTTCCAACAACTTTCGGGTTTCCACGTGCATGTATCTCTACGACCCTAGCGTCACCGAACCTTAAGTGTGTAGACCCTACGGGTTCAGGAGACACATAGACATGACCGAGACCACTCTCCGGTCAATAACCAACAGCGGGATCTGGATACCCATGTTGGTTCCCACGTGTTCCTTGATGATCTTCATCGGATGAACCACTGTGTCAAGGATTCACTCAATCCCGTATGTTATTCCCTTTGTCCATCGGTACGGTACTTGCCCGAGATTCGATCGTCGGTATTCCCGATACCTTGTTCAATCTCGTCATGGCAAGTCTCTTTACTCGATCCGTAATCCATCATCTCGTGACTAACTCCTTAGTCACCTTGAGCTCATTATGATGATGTCTTATCGAGTGGGCCCAGAGGTACCTCTCCGTCATACGGTTGACAACATCCCAGTCTCGGTTCGTACCAACTCAACAGACACTTTCGGAGATACCCGATGCGTACCTTTATAGCCACCCAGTTACGTTGTGACGTTTCGCACACCCAAAGTATTCCTACGGCATCCGGGAGTTGTACAACCTCATGGTCTAAGGAATAAATACTTGACACCGAAAAGCTTATGCATTATGAACTATACGATCTCGTGCTATGCTCAGGATTGGGTCTTGTCCATCACATCATTCTCCTAATGATGTGATCCCGTTATCACTGACATCCTATGTCCATGGTCAGGAAACCGTGACCATCTGTTGATCAACGAGCTGGTAACTAGAGGCCTACCAGGTATTCATTGTGGTCTATATATTCACACATGTATCGCTATTTCCGTACAATACAATTCAAGCATGAATAACAGACAATTATCATGAACAAGGAAATATAATAATAATACTTTTATTATTGCCACTAGGGCATATTTCCAACATCATCATCCAAGCGATCCACTGGCTCGAGAAGCCCCATCTGCCAAGAGCTTGCTCCAAAAAATCCCAATCAACACGATCGTAGGCGTTCGATAAGTCAAGCTTGTAGGCACACGCAGCTTGGTCATTTTGTCTCATTGTTTGTATGTGGTGAATACATTCAAACGCAATGATAGAGTTGTCAGATATAAGCCGTCTGGGAATGAAGGCACTTTGATTCTCTGAAATCAGCTCCGAAAGAAAAGGACGAAGGCGATTGACCAAGCACTTGGACACGATTTTATAGATGACATTGCACAAACTGATCGGCCTAAAGTCCTTTAACTCTTTTGGGTGTGGGATTTTTGGAATAAGGAAAATAGCAGTGTCATTCACTCCTTCTGGCATTAATCCAGATGCAAAAAACTCGAGAACCGCTGCAATAATCTCAGCTTTTAGTACAACCCAATTACGTTGGTAAAACCTGGCCGGGAAGCCATCTGTGCCTGGTGCTTTCAAAGGCCCAATCTGAAAAAGTGCGTTAGATACTTCTTCTTCCGAGAAGGGTGCGCATAGCATATCATTCATGTGTTCAGTAACCTTTGGCAAGATGCCATCCAGCACCACCTCAGGCGCTAAGGTTGGGTCCTTTGTAAAGACTTCCTTAAAGTAGGACGTGGCCGTACGCTCCATGTCAGACGGTACCGAGCACCAAGTTCCATCAGACCGCCGGAGACGTTGAATGAAGTTCCTGCGCGCACGCCACACAGCTCGTCGGTGAAGGTAGGAGGTGTTTCGTTCTCCCTCCT
Organism: Secale cereale; assembly: GCA_902687465.1. NCBI lineage: Eukaryota > Viridiplantae > Streptophyta > Magnoliopsida > Poales > Poaceae > Secale > Secale cereale. The sequence continues at coordinate 890,118,180 of LR738711.1, read as the reverse complement.
TTAGCCACTCGACCCGTGACCTCTGAAGCCACATCATCTCCTCACGGTAAAGTATTTCATCTAATTGGTGCATTTTTTGCCTTATTAACAATCTGTCAGCATCGCGTAGCTGTAGGTCAGACAGTTCAGCCCGTAATTTCTCCAGCTCGGTGGTGACATGGCCAAAATTTGCTTTGCTCCAGGTTCGCAAGCTGGCCATCATCTCCTTTAGAGCAGAACTAACAGCCCCAAGATTTCCAGCAGGTTTACTCTTGCTCCAGGTTCTTGCCACGATCTCCGACAGTGCCGGGTGTCGCTCCCACATTATTTCATACCTAGGCGAGGCCCTAGCTCGCTTCGGTTCCACAACAGACAATTGAATCAAAACAGGGCTGTGATCCGAACATGACGAAGCTAAATGAGATATTTGTGTGAAGGGAAAGAGCTCTCTCCATGCCTCATCTGCTACAGCTCTGTCTAGCCGCACCCTGACATTTCTGTCCCCCTGTTGTCCGTTGTCGTACGTGAACGGGATCCCAGAAAAACCCAGGTCCATCAGTTCACAAGTCATCAAACAATCCCGAAACAGGAGCATCTGATTTTCAGACCTTTGAGTACGGGAGAAGTGCTCATGCTGCCACATAGCCTCGTTAAAGTCTCCACATACTAACCATGGTTCCGAACTGGTCGCTCTTAACTGTGATAAAGAGGTCCACATGCGATGGCGATTTTCGACCCGTGGTTCGCCATATACAAATGTTGTTCTCCAAGATGTGTCTGTTACATTATCCACTATTCGCACGTCAATATACCGTGCACAAGCATCCAAGACCGTAACTTGCAGCTTTTCGTCCCAGTATAGGGCAAGCCCTCCACTGAGCCCCTCACTTGACACACCCGTGAAACCTTTCATCCTTAGTCTCCACTTGAGTTTCTCCATCTGACTTAAGGCTTGCCTTGTTTTCGATAGGAAGACAAGCCCTGGGGAATTGGATTTAGAGAGGGCCAAAACCTCACGAACTATCCGGCGGTCCCCCCC
>LR738711.1:889970342-890117046 GCA_902687465.1 Secale cereale | reverse complement strand
CCCCCCCCCCCCTTTGTTTAGTTCTCCGTTGTACCGGTGGCCTGGACCTTCCCCTCCATATTTAGCCTTTTCCTAGCTGTTGGATCCAGCTGCATATGAGCCCGGCCAGTTTTAGATGGACTCGAGGCTGTATCCATTACCTCCGGATCAACCGAGTTCTTGCTAGGAGATCTCTTCTGTTGGGGCTGAGATACAGGAGTCTTCAGACCCCCATCCCATCCACTAGTTTCATTGTACTGGGATTTATTCAATCCATCTGCATACAGCGAGGCCCCATACTTCTTGTCCTTCTCCTCATGTACTCCAGAGCCACACTCTTTGAAGTCATGCCCAATGAGACCACAAACACTACAGAATCGTGCCAATTTCTCATATCTCACCAAGAAAATCTGGCGCTCCTTGCTGATACGTCTCAAACGTATCTACTTCTCCAAACACTTTTGATATTGTTTAGACCTCATTCTTGCATGATTTGAACTAAACTAACCCGGACTGACGCTGTTTTCAGCAGAGCTGCCTGTATGGTTTTATTGTGTGCAGGAAAATGGATTTTTAGGTATCTCAGAAAAATCCACGAAAAATCACAGAAAATCCACGCACCCGAAGGAACCAGGAGCCAGAAGAGGGGCCAGAGGGGGGCCAGGGGGTGCCCAGGCGCCCTGTGGGCGCGCCCCCCCTGGGCCGCGCCGGGGGTCGCCTGGGTGGGGCCCACACCCCCTGGTACCCTACTTTGCCTCGTATTTTTACTCGCGAGGCGGAAACCCCAGATCAGAAGTTCTTTTCGCAGTTTTCCATCGCGGAGCCGCTGCCATCCTCTGTTCTTCCTCGGGAGGGCTAATCTGGAGGCTGAATTGGCCTCCGAAGAGGGGAGATCGTCGCCATCGTCATCATCATCACCACTCCATCATCCCTCCATGACTTCTCCTTCCATGTGTGAGTAATTCCCCTGCTGTAGGCGAAGGGGGTGGTAGGGATTGGATGAGTTAGATCATGTAATAGTTTGTCAGATCGTTGGGGGCATGTTGCCTATCATCTACTATGGTGTTTATCATCTTTGCTTCAACTTGTTATTCTTAATGCTTGACACTTAGGGCCCGAGTGCCATGATTTCAGATCTGAACCATATGTGTTTGCATGAATATATTTGTGTTCTTGATCCTACCTATGAGTTGTTTGCACCTGTTACGATTCGGAACCGGCGATCCCAAAAGTGACAGCTTGGGACACCAAAGGGGATGGTCCGTAGTTTGAGGATTACATGTATCCATTGAGTTCATTGCTTTGTTCCGGTGCTCTTTGACAGGAGCACCTTAATCTCCATAAGTTCCTTTTGGCCCCGTTCGTAGCGGGATGGTAGGACAAAAGATGTTGTGCAAGTTCTTATTGCAAGCACGTACAACTACCTACGGGATACATGCCTAATGTTTGATATTTGCCTAGATGATCATTACTTTTCCGTGTGCCGTGCCCCAAGTTAGAATCATGATATATCTCATCCATGCAGCGCCCAACCATCCATCTCCCTAGCCTACAGTGTTTTAAATCCTGCTTGTCACTAGTTGCCACTTTTGTCATTTACCTTTACTATTTACTTTTGTTGTTTACTTTTACTATCACCATCATCGCTATCATATCACTGTTACCATTTATCTTTTGTTGCAAGTAAGTATATTTCAGGTGCGGTTGAATTGACAACTCAACTGTCAAAGCTTATAAATACTCTTTGGCTCCCCGTGTGTCGAATCAATAAATTGGGTTATTCTTACCCGCGAAGACTATCTCGATCCCTTACGGTTGAGGGTTATCAAGTACCGTTTTCTGGCGCCGTTGTCGGGGAGCATAGCAATATTTACAAGTCTACTTGAGGTATCCTACCTGCTGCACTTCATCCACTATGGGTAAGAAAGGAGACCCCAAGGTTCCGATCTTACTATCCACTACAAGAAGAGGTACTGTTCTGAGCACTAGTGCTACACTTGATTCACCTTCTGTTATGAGTAAGTTTGCCTCACCACCACCACATGATGCTCCTACTGAATCAGTTACTATGTCCGATACTCTTGATGATGCTTCTACTATTGTTGATGATATTATCTCACTTGGTTATGCTCTTGAAAAACAAATTGCTGCTGCTGCTAAAAAGTCTGGAATTGAAATTCCTGTTACTCGCTACCCTATTGGTGAAACTTATGATTATCCTGATTTGAGTAAACTCAAGGAGAGACTCCTTGATGATGATTACTATATGCTTGATGAAGATTTATGCAGGTAACTGACAGAGTTTTCTGGCTCTGACCCTGAAGTTATTAAGAAACTATTTGAAAAACACTCTTTGAAGAACAAAACAGTTCCTGATCCTGAATTTGCTACATCTCCTATATGCATTGATGATCCTGATTATGATTTCTCTGTTGATCTTTCACTTATACCTATGGTTGAAGCTGACCCCTTTTATGGCAGAGAAAATGATGATGCTATTGCACACCTAACTAAACTCGGTGAGTTAGGTGGCCTATTTACCACAGATGAGAAGATACGATACTTTTATATCACCAAGCTTATTCCTTTCTCCTTGAAGGAAGGCGCTAAAGCATGGTATGATTTGCTTCCATGCGGTTCCATTAAGAGTCCTCAAGACTTAGCTCACTCTTTTGTTGATAAGTACTTTCCTGCTCACATGCAACATGCTGCTTTACAAAGAATTTATAACTTTAAACAATTGCAGGATGAGTCCGTCCCTAAAGCTTGGGGGAGGTAATGCGGTCTGATTCGGGCTAGACAAGGACATGAAATCCCTAAGAATGAATTAATCGATATATTCTATGTTGGTTTAACTGATGAATCTAGGTCCTATTTGGACAGTTGTGCTGGTTGTGTTTTCAGGAAAAGGAAGCCGGAAGATGCAGAAGATTTGATGGGCAGAATTGCCAAAAACCATGAAGATTGGTCCGTCCCTGAACCACCTCCACCACCAAAGAAGAGGGGCATGTTTGTTCTAAGCCTCGAAGATATGCGAGAAGCAAAGAAGTCTATTAAAGAGAAAGGTATTAAAGCTGAAGATGTGAAGAATCTACCCCCTATTGAGAAGCTGTGTGAGCCTACCACTCACCCTCCTATGGTAGAGGTACACTCTCTTTTAGATTTCAACGCAAGTGACATCCCTCATGGTAAGCCACCTGATCAATGTTTAGATGAGTTTGATAATTTTATTGTGAAACAAAATCATTTCAATGAGAGGATACAAAGTCAGTTGCATGATAATTCCCTTGCTATCAAAAGTTTGCTTGATGTTCTAGGTAGAACAGTTAATGATGTTCAATTTCTTGCGAAGCATTTTCATATGGTTCAAACTCAGCTTGACCAAATTTCTAATGTGCAAAGAGATTTGCTTGCTAACAATGCCAAACAAGATAATTTGCAGGCTTTTGGGATTAAGACCCGAGGAGGAACTAGCACTCAAGATCCTCTCTATCCAGAGGGGCATCCGAAGAGAATCAAGCAAGATTCTCAAATGCAGGAAGAAGAAATTGTTGGCTCTCCAAAGAAGAAGAAGAAACATAAGGAGGCTGACAATTCTAATGATCCTATTGCAGATGAAGAGCCAGCTGTTGGTCCAAACAGTGTATCTATCTCCGATGCTGAGACTGAAGACGGTGCTGAACCTGAAGGTAAGGATAATGAGAAGAAAGATCCGCCTGAAGTTCGAGAAGAAGAAGCACCTGACAAACGTAAGAGGTACACTAAAGAAGACTTCATCGCAAGAAAACATGGGAAGGAAAGAGAACCATGGGTGCAGAAGCCCATGCCCTTTCCAGGTTAGTCCATCAAATCTAAAGAAGAAGAGCATTACAATAAGTTTTGTGAGTGGATTAAACCTCTTTTTCTTCAAATCCCTTTGACTGATGCTATTAAGTTACTTCCTTATTCAAAATATATGAAAGATATTGTCACTAATAAAAGAAAAGTTCCTAATGATGCAATATCTACTATGCTTGCTAACTACTCTTTCAGTGGCAAGATTCCTGAGAAGCTCGGTGATCCAGGTATACCCACCATTCCTTGCTCCATAATGAATAATTATGTCAAAACTGCTTTATGTGATCTTGGAGCGGGAGTGAGTGTTATGCCTCTCTCTCTTTACGAGAGGCTTTGTTTAGAGAAACTAATTCCTACAGATATCTCCCTTCAGATGGCTGACAAGTCAACCGCTGTTCCGATAGGTATTTGTGAGGATGTTCCCGTAGAAGTTGCTAATTGTTTGATTCTTACTGATTTTGTTGTGCTTGACATGCCCGAGGATGGGAGCATGTCCATTATTCTTGGTAGACCTTTTCTGAACACCGCAGGTGCTATTATTGATTGCAATAAAGGGAAGGTTACCTTCCATGTGAATGATAAAGAACATACGGTATATTTTCCAAAGAAGATCGACAGGAGGCATGGCCTCAACTCTATAGAAAATATCGAGACCGTGAAGATTGGAGAATGGGACTGCCCACTACATGTGCCTCACAAATACAAAACTATCATGGTAGGGACAATGTCCATCAAGGTAAAGGTTCAGTGATTACTTCGTAAGAGGTGAGACTTTTTGCTCTATATATCGCCTGTTTGGTGGTAAGACTTGATCAACCTTACTAGTAAACATGTTTTATATAGATAAAAAGTTGAGCTTGTTATGTTTTCATTTGTTTTTAGTTTTTGTCCTACTTGTTGTACCAAGTATTTATGTTTTGAAGCTTCACGATACTACTCACTACTTCAAGTTTTCAGAGAGTTCCGCAGCTTTTTGAACTTCGAAAAAATTTCAACAGTGAAGTTTTCAGAAAAATTCCAGAAAAATTTAAATAAAAATTTCCACGACGGGAGAGACCCAGAGGGACCTGGGGCCAGCCAGGGGGACCCACCAGTGGCCCAGGCGGCCAGCTGGCGCGGCCCAGCCCCTGGCCGCGCCCACAGGGCGCCTAGGGCCCACACGGCCCCCCTCCAGGTATGTCTTCTTCCTCCCTCTCTCTTTTTCTCCAAATACGCGAGTTCTGCACTTGTTCTTGTGTTCTTGCTGTTCTTGGAGGCGATTCTTCGATCTCTCTCTACAACCCATCATTTGAGCTGAGATTTTGAACAAATACTCCCTGGTATGTGACTCCTCCACCCCTCCTATTAGATTTTTGATTGGTGGCTTCATTTGTGAGTATTTAGTAGTTCTTGGTGTTGTATAGATGAGCTTGCATGCATGTGTAGAAAGTTATTTTCCAAGTTTTGATGCAAGTTTATACCTTGGGCAAGTGAGTTGAGTAGTTTTCCTTAACTCATCTTGTTTTAATCCTCGTTTTCGTAAATTGCCAAAAAAATCAGAAATGAGTTTGTTAGGAAGGGCAAAAGGGTGGCTTGAGAAGAGGAGGCCTGCACACTCCGATCGAGTTACTAGAGCCGCAGCTTCACCCTCGACTGCTAGGGTGAGCTATAATGAAGATCATGTGCCCCTGGAGTTGTTGGAAGAAACAAGTCCAGCACGTGCAATGACGTTTCCATGTGATGAATTCCTTGAAGCTGCGGGAATTAAGGATGAGTTTTATAATCTTTGTGCTAATGCAGGTTTGACACGGCTCGTCACGTGCCGTGTTACTCAATATCAAAAACTCACCTCCAGTTTTATTAACAGTTTTAGATATAATCCTGATTCAGGTGCTATTGAGTTTAAAATTTACAATGATCTTATCACCATGACTTTAGGAAGGTTTTGTGAAATAATAGGTGTGCCAAACGTTGGGAGGACGGCTAGGATGGCCACTCAGCCCTCCGAGCTGAAAACCGTCATTAAATCTCTCTGCAGCATGGGTACGAGGGATATTCATCGGTCGAAGATCTCCAGCATCTTATTTCCTCACCTCGGGTATTTTGCATATTATGTTGCTAGAGGGGTGTTAGCTCGTGACAACACGAGCAGCATTTCTGCTCCGGATATTGCTATCCTAGCAGCAGCCCTCTCAGGGAGGTCTGATTATAATCTGGGTGCCTTAATTGCTCGACGCCTTGCTATGAACGGTAACAAGGGGGACTTATATGGTGGCGTTTATGCCACACTTATCTTAGAACATCTTGGAGGCACCCCACACCCCGATGATAATCCTTTTACTTATTTAAGCTTTGATCTTGCTGCTATGAAAAGGCATAAGTTTGTTACCATGGCTTCTGAGCTGGATAATCTTGTTTATATCTTACGTTTCGGAACTACCGCGGAACGCGAGATCCGTCTACCTGCACCTCTTTTGTTTGATTTTTTTCACAGGAACGGATGGTCCTTTGATGTTGTCCAGTTCGATGAGTTCATGGTCCAGTATCAGTTTCATAACCCCATGGAGGGGGTTGTGCCCGACGAGGAGGAGCACGGTGAGTTACCACCTTTCTAGGGAGATACCGCCACCGAGTTTGGTGAAGGGTCTTCCTCTGCTTGGCGTACGGACCCTTCCTCGTGGGAGACTCCGAGGAGTTCGGTGTACGCGCCAGCATCCTTCTACGACCCTTGGACTCACCACCATACCCCCGGAGCAGGAGGCTCCTGGGGGCAGTAGCTGCTACCAACTTAGGCCAAAAGCCTAAGCTTGGGGGAGTACGTGCCCCTCTCACTTTTCCATTGTATTATCCATTTTGTTCGCTTTGATCTTTTCGAAGTTTTTGCCCGTTCTTCTTTATTTCTCTCTTTGCAAAAACACCAAAAAGATTTTCTTTTTCTTTTGCTTTCGTTCAACCCTTGAAATAATCCAAAAAGATTTCCTTTTCTCTTTAGTTTGCTTTGTTTTCAGAATTCAGCTCGAGTCCGTGATGGCATTTGATTATATTTCCTACGTTCGATCGTGCAAGTGACAAGCAGTAATGATGAAGATCGACTGAAGGGAAGCAACAAGGAAGATCGGTATGAACTCTTTTTGTTTCTACTTTTGTACATATGTGTAATGCCCAGGATGGGACTATACCTCCTACGTGTCGAGGCACGACTTAAAGATATAAGCCCATTCTGGAATGATCGCAAGTTTGGTATCTTTGCACGACTCATGTAAAAGAGGGATTAAATTGCAAAAGAAGATAGTTGGCTTACACTCGCCACTTCACACAATACATTACATAAGCAAATCATCATTCAAAACATCACAGCCCATCTAAGGGTAAGATCAAAAGAAAGATACCAAAACAATATAAAGCCACAGGTCAGGATCGAATCCTAGTAGAAGAACCACTAATGATCGTCGAAACGTCACGAGCAAACGGCCAAACTCTTCATCGAACTCCCGGTGAAGAACTGGTCCATCTCCTGCGTCATACTCGGCTTAACCTGCATCTGGTGTGGTGAAGTATCTGTGATCCACGAGGACTCAGCAATCCCATAACCATGGGTAACAAGACTAGCAAAGCTTTATGGGTAGGAAGAGGTAAAGTGGTGAGGTTGCAGCAGCGGCTAAGCAATATATGGTGGCTAACTTACGAGTACCAGAATAAGATGAGAAGCTACGCAAACGGTCGCAAAAGGAGTGATCGCTAAAGATCCTGAACTACATACGAATCAAACATAACCCCACCGTGTTCTCTTCTCAAAGTGAAAAGAGACAGTCACGGTTACTCACATAGTTGTGTGTTTTACTTCGGATCCTCTGTCAAGTTTTCTACAACCGGACATTAACAAATTCCAATCTGCCACATAACCGCGGGCACGGCTTTCGAAAGATCATAACCCTGCAGGGGTGTCCCAACTTAGCCCATCACAAGCTCTCACGATTAGCTGAAGTGATAAATATAATATCATCACTCCTTATCTTAGGGAAATCCGATCAGGCTCGGCATCCCGGTAGCACAAGACATTTCGACAATGGTAAAACAAGTCCAGCAACACCTCCCGGCGTGCCGACACCCTGATAGTAGCCGCGCGTATCTCGTCTCAGGCCACAACCGGATGGGTGAAGCTACAGGTTATACCAGATACCTCGGGTTTCCCCAAGGCGGCCCCGCAGGCTCCCCGTTTGGGACCAACACCATCAGCACTGGCCCCCCCTGCTATGTAGAATTAAGAATCCTTGGGGACGCGACCCCCTATGCAAATTTAATTAATTAATTAATTGTTATTATGAGGCAAATTAAAACCAATGTTGGGCCTTGCTGGAGGAGTTTTATTCAAAGTCGAACTGTCAAGGGGTCCCCATCCACCCATCGTGTAAGGAACGCAAAATCAAGGAACATAATGCCGGTTTATCGGCGCCTAAGGTGGCATGAGTGGAACAAAACACTGAGCAAAAGGCTTAGCCTTCCACCCTTGCCAATATATAGATGATTTCATTTTAAGCATTTATATAGTGTGATATAACCCAACAAACTTCAACATGAAGCAAGCATCTTCAACTTCACCTGCAACTAACAATGCTATAAGAGGGGCTGAGCGAAGCGTACTTATAGCCAAACAATGGTTTGCATAGGAAGGTTGGTTAGACAGGTTCATGGTTACAATAGGAGGCTGACAGGAAAACATGGGCATCGAGGCAATATACTAAAGAGCGATACTCTAGCAATAGGCAAAGATAGTAATGGTATCCGGGTTCGGTCATCTTGCCTGGGATTCCGCGAGGGATAAGAACAGATCCATGAAGTAGACGGAGCAACACAGCTGAGAGAAACCTCACAACTCCGGAACGAAACCGAAGCTAACAAGAGAAGCAACCGGAAAGAAGCAAAACAACACGGTAAACACACAAGCATAAACATGACATACGATGCACATTCAAGTATGATGCATGTCCGGTTTAAATATGCATGGCATGGCAAAGTGCACAAACAAAACTACAAGTTAAGTGGAGATCAATATGCAACGAGTTGCATATTGACGAAACACCACATTTAATTATTTAATTGACTCTCGTTATTTACAAGACAAGATTAAATGTTTGTTAACATGGCAAGAGGTGAAGCATAATAAAACTACACTATTTAGACATTTTAAATGAGGCCGGAAAATAACAACAACAATTCCGGAAAATCCCCATGAGCATGTTTAGTAATTAAGCAAACAACAATTCACACATTTATAATGCTGTTAATATGATGCGGATGACATGATCAAGTTTTATGCAAGTTTATTAAAAGTTGACAAGAAGATGATATGAAGCATTTGTCCCCGTGGTGGAAGGAAAAGGTGCCACGGCAACAATTCCGAAAATGATGCCACGGCAACATATCGGTTCCGGTAACTCGTCGAGAGACCGGTGCAAAAGAATGCTCGGCGTGAGCATGACATGCAAGAAGAAAGGTGGGGTGATCCCGTCACCGGGTTCCCACGAGTCGGCGACGAGGCAACCGAGGAGCGTGACAAAAGATGAAACGGGCACGGTGCAACAAGGGACACATCTCATACAACACAACACAAGCATCCACGGGTCATCGTCTCGGGTTATACCTTCGGAACAAACGTTTCGGGGCGGTTCGAGAGCATAGAGGAAGAAGTCGTTCACGTTCAGAGAGGAAGTAGCCGTTCACGAGGTCGCCAACGAGCAGTCGTTCCGTAGAGGGAAGTAGTGGTACACGGGGTGACGGTAGACGTTCGGGCGTCGAGTTCGTAGATGTACTTGGCGCATCCATCGTCTCCGGGGCGACGGTAGTGGAAGTAGTGGTACTCGGTTCGTCGGCGACGGTCGTCGTACACGTTCCGTAGAGGTACTTGAGGGTTCCGATGGCTCCGGGCGTCGGTAGTGGTACTTGGGGGTTCTCGATCTCGCGACGGTAGTGGTACTTGATCCGTAGTTGTTCGGGGTCACGATGACAATAGTCGTACGCGGATCATAGAGGAACTCGATGCATCCAAGGTCTTCGGTCTCCACTTGGAAAAAGAAACAGTTCCTGGACACTCCCAACAGCACAAGGCCACACAACAAAAAAAACAAAACGGCAGCACGACGGAGCGACGAGGCCATGCAGCGGCAGCACCGAAGGGGCCGGCGAGGAAGAGGACGGAGCAGGGCGGAGGTCGAGGCCAGCTCGGGGAGGCGGCCGGTGCCCTGGTGATGGAGGGAGCCACGGCTGGAGAAGGGGCGCTGGAGGGCACGGGCTCCACTGGAGATGGAGACGCGTCGGGGCGGACGGGGCTCCTGGCCGTCGCGGCGCTGCGTCGGGCTGAAAAAGGGGACCGCAGGCCGCGGCCTTGGCGCTGCCCGGCCGGCGCTGGGTCGCACAGAGGCGGGGCGCCCGGCTGCTGGCGATGCGGGGCCGGAGGGAGAGGGTCGGGCGCGTCGATGGCTGGCCTTGCCGCTGCGGGCGGTTGGGGAGGAGGGTCGAGGGAGCTGCCGCGGAGAGCTTGGGACGGCGCAGCTCGGCTGCGTCCTGGGGTCGAGGAGGGAGATCGAGGGAAAGGCTCGCTGCTCGGGCAAGGGAGTTGGGGAGCGAGAGGGAGGAGGGGTTCGGGACGATGGGGCTGCGAGAACGCGAGGAAGAGGGAGCACGGGGAGTGGCGGCGGACAGGGGGAGGAACGAGAGGAGGGGTCAGCGCGCTAGGGTTGCGAGGGAGCTAGTCGGGCTAGGGAGGTTTGGGCCTGGCCAGGAGGGAATGGGCCTGAAGGCCTAGGAAGGAGGCGGTTGGGTTGCCGGCTGCTCTTCTATTAAAACGCTTTAACAGGAAAAAGAAGAAAGAGGGAAAAGAAAAGAGAGGCTAAGCGGAAGATTTAGCACATGGGATATTTTTCTCGGGCCCATAAAAATGAGCGCGGTCCGAGAAAAAATATAAAAGGCATTATCGAAAAAAAAAATTCAAACACATTTGAGTTTAATTCAAATGGGTTTGAACTAAGACTTGATTTTTGAAGTCCCCAAAAATGTTCGAATTTTCGGAGGAACCTCGAAACAACGGAAAAGAATTATAGGGAAGGCTTTTGAAGGAGAAACTCGAAGTAGGAAAAGCATGGGGAAAAATATGCAAGTGTGTTGGGTTAATTCCAAACAAATGGAATATTTAAAATATAGCTCCCTAATAATATTGAGAGGCTTTTATATGTTTTAAAGAGAAGACATTCTTCCCTCGATTTAAATGGACCGAAGGTCCACACAATTTATTTAAGTTGAGATGCAAGATAAAAATGACATGATGACATGATGACATGATGCAATGCAAAATAAATAAAGCAAGCACAACTGAAACACATGGAAGAAAACCCGGAACATCTGGAATCTTCTGGAATCTCCTGGGATCTTCTGGGACGTCGTTCTTCGGGCGTCACAACTCTCCCACACTAACAGAGGATCTCGACCCGAGATCCTAGAGATAGCACCGGATAAAAAAAGGAAGAGGAAGAGGTAAAACAAAGTTGCTTCTTTGACAGACGAGTGAAACCAAAGAACCTTGAGAGGTTGAACAAGTTGAATAAGAGTACAATGGAGAAGAACGAAGATGAAAACTCCGTTAGAAAAGAGGAACAAGGAACATCTCGAGAACCTTGCAGGTTGAAAGACATGAAACAAGAGGTCACGGATGACGAAGAATTTCAAAACCACTCCGGTTAACCAAGATTGAGAAGGAGTAAGAAAGAAATAGTTTGGACAGCACTCCGTCTGAAAATGGAAGGAATTGAACAAGAACTTGCCAAGTTGGGAAGATACTTGATGAAATGAACAACATATAGCCTCTGAAACAATTAAAAGAATGGCACAAGGGGTAAGAAAGATTTCAGACAGCACTCCGGTTAAAAAGATAGGCAAAACTTGATAGGGTGACGTAACTTGAATGAAGAATACAACACTCCGGTTAAATGATAAGCAAGGGAAAGAACATGATCTCGATAAAACGAGCTGATGGTTTGGAGAGAGCAACATCACAAAGCCTCCGGAATGAAAGAATAGAATATAGATCGTTGGGAAGAAAGAACGGAGAAGAAAATGACAAGTTCTCTCAAAATTGAATTTGAAAGAGTATCCTTACAAAGAAGGGTTGAACGGAGTTGTTGGGAAATCAACAACGAAAACGAATAAGCTTGATGTGGGCTTATGAAAAAAAAACATCTCAAAATTAAGAGGTGACAACCAGCCACTAATGGAAACAATTGATTGGATTGAGATCAACAAGGAGACGATAAACTTATTTCATCGGAATGATGATGAAGAACTTGGGTCATTTATAAGCACCATAATAGCAACTATTCTCAAGGAAAGCTTTTAGGTGAATTATAACCCAAGATAACTCCAACTAATAAATTGAAAGGTTGGAAAGATCTCCTGAACAAGGAAAATGATGGTTTTAATATCTCATTCTTGATAACTCGTGAATCATGAAACATGAAGGAATTGACAAGAATGACATAACACCATCTTAAAAGATAAGGTAGAAAGGATTGCAATTGGAATGCAAGAAGAAGAATGCTTGAGTTCCAACAAGAATCTTGATGAAGACTTCAAGGATGAATTAAAACATGATGAACCACCATGAGAACTCCGGTAAAGAAAGCATGAGAAGTGAAAGATGAAAAGAATAAGATTCAAGGCCTGTGATGAATTAGATGGAGCTTGAAATGATATAATTGAAATAACTTGGAGCTCCAGAAAACAAGATGAACAACTTAGAACCGAGGATATGATATGATGAACAAGCTCCAGACAAAAGAATTAAATCACCTTGAAGGAATAAGAATAAGAATTATGTCATGCATCTCCTTCACCAATTTAAATTGATGACAACCAAAGGATTTGGCATACTACTTATTCTCGTTGCAAAGAATTAAAGAAAGATCTTGCACAAGCTTGAGAAAAGTCTTCAACGAACCACCGGTAGGATTGTGAAAAGAACGAGTGAATTAAAACGATAACAACGGAAGGGTAATCTTGAATGAACCACCGTAAGAATAGGGAGACGAACGAAGAGACGTCAATGAAGAATATTTGGAGGACGAAGTTGCAAACAGAGAACGAAGAAATCTTCTGAAATGATGGCTTTCGGAGGATCACAAAGCAAAGAATTCATGAAATGCTTCGGATGGCATAAATGAATTCCTCACAATCGGAACAATAATGAGGATGGCATGAAGCTAGAACCACGAATCTTCAAGAGAACGGGCCAAGATTTAAGAGAAACACTTCTCCGGTCTCCAAATGTTGAGAATGAAGACGAGAAATGCCATAAGAATTTCGAGATACTCCGGAAGAATAAAAAGATGGAAGGTGGAGCTAAAGATGGAAATAATTGAAAACAAGCTTGGAGAAGGCATGTGACTGATGGAAATCATTCTTACGTCACACTTTGAAAAGAATTTGAGAATAACTCTGGAATAATTAGAAGAGTCAGGTAAGATCCTGGGAAAAGACCTGTGGGTTAGGGCCCACTCAAAGAAATCACCGTTGAAAAAGATTGCTTAAGAGATGTTGCACCGGTTGAATTAAATGGCTTGAGTAAGATAACAATCCTCAAAAATAATTTAAACGGATCAAGAATGGAATTATGAATCTTCAGCACTCCGGATATGAATAGCAAGAGGAGAATGATTAATTGGTGCACCGGAATGAGAAAGCATTGTGAAATGAGGAAAAGGATAAGATCGACACCGAAATCTTGAATTACATCCACCAGCAGAATTTGAGAACAAAAGAATGATGAACTTGGAGCTCTTGAGCATCTTCACGATAAATCACCTGATAAGAACATTGAAGGAAAAGAATGAAGAAACATCACGTGAATAAAATGGATACTTCATCTGATAATTCTTGCTCCGAGAAGAAAAGGGTGGGAGGGTGGGGAAAACAAGGACAACTTGGGATGAACGAAACAGACAAATCGTCAGATTTCTCAACGACGTCCGTATGGAGTAACTTGAAGAGAAGGCACACCGGTTGAAAAGAATTAACATGAAGATCTTGATGGTCAAGAAGGACTAGCACTCCCATAGAAATATGAGAACACCGATAATGAAAGGTATGGAATCAACATTTGACATCGAAGCAACTCGAATACCAGAATCAAAACAAAACAAAGGATAGATATGCAACATGATCTTCACAATATCATCCGAACAGAGAATTGAACGAATGAATTCCGCAGGTACATCAACTTGTCGAGAAGCCACTTGGAGAACAAAAGGTAAATAAAAAGGAACAAGGAACAGATAGAACAAATACAAGATAGAAGCTTCGTTCGACATCTTCGTGCTAAAAGCTCATGGAATGTGTTACAAAAGGGTTTTGCAATCCCCGGATCAGCATAGCCAAGGACCCTTTAAGATGCAACTCCCGATCGGAACAAGCCCATAAACCACTTCACTCAATGTAGAACCCCAAACTTCATATCATGCATTCGTTGGAAGAATGCCTAGAACTACTGGATGAACCCACCTATTAATTTTCGAAAGTTTCCAGTTATGCAATCAGGTGTTGGGGATACAGGGAAAGCACCGCGCACTCAACTCTAAACCTACATCCAGCTGTATCCATCCTTCAACACATAATCAGTCTTTCTCGGAAACCGTTTACCTCGGACCTTCGAAACGCATCCACTATACAAGCTATGGCAATACTCTCGAACTACCTCCCCATTACTGGGTGATGTCGGGGTTATCTTGCCACTAACCACATAGGAGAGTTTTCGATGTCGGCCGTCTTAAGTATTCTAGTACTGCCGCGATGGATTTGTGACGACAACACCTCGGAGCTCAACTCCCCGGGACACTGCCACAACCCCTAATGACAGGAGGCATCGAGAACAATGTTCTCGTCACAAAGACATCGGAACAATCCAAACAATACTCGCGTGATCCTAAAAAAAATTGGTGCAATTTTTGAAAGTAGAAAAGATAAGAGTAATCGTCAGGAGTCCTCACCAGAGTGAAAAGAGATTAGAAGCAAAAGAAATCCTACTCTCCGATATATATATAGGACTCAAAACATTTTCAAGTGTGTGCCTAGACTCAACCGTCAACGATTCGATCAATCAGAGGGGGCTTCTAGGTCGGAGAAGGCTCTGAATACCAACTTGTAATGCCCATGATGGGACTATATCTCCTACGTGTCGAGGCACGACTTAAAGATATAAGCCCATTCTGGAATGATCGCAAGTTTGGTATCTTTGCACGACTCATGTAAAAGAGGGATTAAATTGCAAAAGAAGATAGTTGGCTTACACTCTCCACTTCACACAATACATTACATAAGCAAATCATCATTCAAAACATCACAGCCCATCTAAGGGTAAGATCAAAAGAAAGATACCAAAACAATATAAAGCCACAGGTCAGGATCGAATCCTAGTAGAAGAACCACTAATGATCGTCGAAACGTCACGAGCAAACGGCCAAACTCTTCATCGAACTCCCGGTAAGAACTGGTCCATATCCTGCGTCATACTCGGCTGAACCTGCATCTGGTGTGGTGAAGTATCTGTGAGCCACCAGGACTCAGCAATCCCATAACCATGGGTAACAAGACTAGCAAAGCTTTATGGGTAGGAAGAGGTAAAGTGGTGAGGTTGCAGCAGCGGCTAAGCAATATATGGTGGCTAACTTACGAGTACCAGAATAAGATGAGAAGCTACGCAAACGGTCGCAAAAGGAGTGATCGCTAAAGATCATGAACTACATACGAATCAAACATAACCCCACCGTGTTCTCTTCTCAAAGTGAAAAGAGACAGTCACGGTTACTCACACAGTTGTGTGTTTTACTTCGGATCCTCTGTCAAGTTTTCTACAACCGGACATTAACAAATTCCAATCTGCCACATAACCGCGGGCACGGCTTTCGAAAGATCATAACCCTGCAGGGGTGTCCCAACTTAGCCCATCACAAGCTCTCACGATTAGCTGAAGTGATAAATATAATATCATCACTCCTTATCTTAGGGAAATCCGATCAGGCTCGGCATCCCTGTAGCACAAGACATTTCGACAATGGTAAAACAAGTCCAGCAAGACCTCCCGGCGTGCCGACACCCTGATAGTAGCCGCACGTATCTCGTCTTAGGCCACAACCAGATGGGTGAAGCTACGGGTTATACCAGATACCTCGGGTTTCCCCAAGGCGGCCCCGTAGGCTCCCCGTTTGGGACCAACACCATCAGCACTGCCCCCCCCCTGCTATGTAGAATTAAGAATCCTCGGGGACACGACCCCCTATGCAAATTTAATTAATTAATTAATTGTTATTATGAGGCAAATTAAAACCAATGTTGGGCCTTGCTGGAGGAGTTTTATTCAAAGTCGAACTGTCAAGGGGTCCCCATCCACCCATCGTGTAAGGAACGCAAAATCAAGGAACATAATGCCGGTTTATCGGCGCCTAAGGTGGCATGAGTGGAACAAAACACCAAGCAAAAGGCTTAGCCTTCCACCCTTGCCAATATATAGATGATTTCATTTTAAGCATTTATATAGTGTGATATAACCCAACAAACTTCAACATGAAGCAAGCATGTTCAACTTCACCTGCAACTAACAATGCTATAAGAGGGGCTGAGCGAAGCGTACTTATAGCCAAACAATGGTTTGCATAGGAAGGTTGGTTAGACAGGTTCATGGTTACAATAGGAGGCTGACAGGAAAACATGGGCATCGAGGCAATATACTAAAGAGCGATACTCTAGCAATAGGCAAAGATAGTAATGGTATCCGGGTTCGGTCATCTTGCCTGGGATTCCGCGAGGGAGAAGAACGGATCCATGAAGTAGACGGAGCAACACAGCCGAGAGAAACCTCACAACTCCGGAACGAAACCGAAGCTAACAAGTGAAGCAACCGGAAAGAAGCAAAACAACACGGTAAACACACAAGCATAAACATGACATACGATGCACATTCAAGTATGATGCATGTCCGGTTTAAATATGCATGGCATGGCAAAGTGCACAAACAAAACTACAAGTTAAGTGGAGATCAATATGCAACGAGTTGCATATTGACGAAACACCACATTTAATTATTTAATTGACTCTCGTTATTTACAAGACAAGATTAAATGTTTGTTAACATGGCAAGAGGTGAAGCATAATAAAACTACACTATTCAGACATTTTAAATGAGGCCGGAAAATAAAAACAACAATTCCGGAAAATCCCCATGAGCATGTTTAGTAATTAAGCAAACAACAATTCACACATTTATAATGCTGTTAATATGATGCGGATGACATGATCAAGTTTTATGCAAGTTTATTAAAAGTTGACAAGAAGATGATATGAAGCATTTGTCCCCGTGGTGGAAGGAAAAGGTGCCACGGCAACAATTCCGAAAATGATGCCACGGCAACATATCGGTTCCGGTAACTCGTCGAGAGACCGGTGCAAAAGAATGCTCGGCGTGAGCATGACATGCAAGAAGAAAGGTGGGGTGATCCCGTCACCGGGTTCACACGAGTCGGCGACGAGGCAACCGAGGAGCGTGACAAAAGATGAAATGGGCACGGTGCAACAAGGGACACACCTCATACAACACAACACAAGCATCCACGGGTCATCGTCTCGGGTTATACCTTCGGAACAAATGTTTCGGGGCGGTTCGAGAGCGTAGAGGAAGAAGTCGTTCACGTTCGGAGAGGAAGTAGCCGTTCACGAGGTCGCCAACGAGTAGTCGTTTCGTAGAGGGAAGTAGTGGTAGACGGGGCGACGATAGACGTTCGGGCGTCGAGTTCGTAGATGTACTTGGCGCATCCATCGTCTCCGGGGCGACGGTAGTGGAAGTAGTGGTACTCGGTTCGTCGGCGATGGGCGTCGTACACGTTCCGTAGAGGTACTTGAGGGTTCCGATGGCTCCGGGCGTCGGTAGTGGTACTTGGGGGTTCTCGATCTTGCGACGGTAGTGGTACTTGATCCGTAGTTGTTCGGGGTCACGACGACGATAGTCGTACGCGGATCGTAGAGGAGCTCGATGCATCCAAGGTCTTCGGTCTCCACTTGGAAAAAAGAAACGGTTCCTGGACACTCCCAACAGCACAAGGCAACACAACAAAAAAAACAAAACGGCAGCACGACGGAGCGACGAGGCCATGCAGCGGCAGCACCGAAGGGGCCGGCGAGGAAGAGGACGGAGCAGGGCGGAGGTCGAGGCCAGCTCGGGGAGGCAGCCGGTGCCCTGGAGATGGAGGGAGCCACGGCTGGAGAAGAGGCGCTGGAGGGCACGGGCTCCACTGGAGATGGAGACGCGTCGGGGCGGACAGGGCTCCTGGCCGTCGCGGCGCTGCGTCGGGCTGAAAAAGGGGACCGCAGGCCGCGGCCTTGGCGCTGCCCAGCCGGCGCTGGGTCGCGCAGAGGCGGGGCGCCCGGCTGCTGGCGATGCGGGGCCGGAGGGAGAGGGTCGGGCGCGTCGATGGCTGGCCTTGCCGCTGCGGGCGGTTGGAGAGGAGGGTCGAGGGAGCTGCCGCGGAGAGCTTGGGATGGCGCAGCTCGGCTGCATCCTGGGGTCGAGGAGGGAGATCGAGGGAAAGGCTCGCCGCTCGGGCAAGGGAGTTGGGGAGCGAGAGGGAGGAGGGGTTCGGGACGATGGGGCTGCGAGAACGCGAGGAAGAGGGAGCACGGGGAGTGGCGGCGGACAGGGGGAGGAACGAGAGGAGGGGTCAGCGCGCTAGGGTTGCGAGGGAGCTAGTCGGGCTAGGGAGGTTTGGGCCTGGCTAGGAGGGAATGGGCCTGAAGGCCTAGGAAGGAGGCGGTTGGGTTGCCGGCTGCTCTTCTATTAAAACGCTTTAACAGAAAAAGAAGAAAGAGGGAAAAGAAAAGAGAGGCTAAGCGGAAGATTTAGCACATGGGATATTTTTCTCGGGCCCATAAAAATGAGCGCGGTCCGAGAAAAAATATAAAAGGCATGATCGAAAAAAATATAATTCAAACACATTTGAGTTTAATTCAAATGGGTTTGAACTAAGACTTGATTTTTGAAGTCCCCAAAAATGTTCGAATTTTTGGAGGAACCTCGAAACAACGGAAAAGAATTATAGGGAAGGTTTTTGAAGGAGAAACTCGAAGTAGGAAAAGCATGGGGAAAAATATGCAAGTGTGTTGGGTTAATTCCAAACAAATGGAATATTTAAAATATAGCTCCCTAATAATATTGAGAGGCTTTTATATGTTTTAAAGAGAAGACATTCTTCCCTCGATTTAAATGGACCGAAGGTCCACACAATTTATTTAAGTTGAGATGCAAGATAAAAATGACATGATGACATGATGACATGATGCAATGCAAAATAAATAAAGCAAGCACAACTGAAACACATGGAAGAAAACCCGGAACATCTGGAATCTTCTGGAATCTCCTGGGATCTTTTGGGACGTCGGTCTTCGGGCGTCACAATATGCCTGTACTTATGATCTAGAGACCAGCTTGTAGCGACATAGTGCTATGTTTACAATGCTCTTCCAAGTGGTTCATGCTTTCCTTGTGGCTAGTCTCGAATAACTAGAGTATATAATGTGTTATTAAAATGATCTACATGCATTGCACTGTTCATAGTTCGGTATACTAAGGTGGTATTTCCCTTTAGAGAATTTTTGGATTGACTTGGCACATGCTTACACATGTTTGAGACTAAAAACTCTGCTATGCCTTGATGATCTTTGAGTTTTAGAATAGTTATATCACTTTCATGCCTGATTCAATGTTACTTTGTCGCTCTGCATGATTATGGCCGTTATTGCTCTCTAGTTGGTCGCTTCCCAGTCTTTTGCTAAACCCCCACCTGTACTAAGTGGACTGACTGCTTGTGCATCCAAAATCCTTAAAACCTGTTATGCCATATGAGTCCACCATAACTTCCTATACATGGTATTTACCTGCCATTCCTAACGAAGGCTTTCGTGTACCACCTCGAAATTAATCAAAAGCATTTCTCTTTTTGTGCCTATGTTTTAGCTCATGAGGAAGTAGTAGTTAATTCATGATCTTTTTAAGTTGGACAAGTTTCACCCCTGGATTGCATGTCTAATGTGCAAACCCTTAATACGAGAAGGAACTGGCATAGAGTGCGCCCGGCTCAAAAAGATAATATAACAAACAAACCCTCCTTCACGCTTTGTTCATGAGAAATCAGAAGACTTTGGCAGTGATAAACAAAGGAGATTAAGAGGATGTGATCGTCCTCATGCGGGAGCCGTTCCTCGAGACTTGTCCAGCTTAAGAAGTGATTGAGTTATCTGGTAGCATTCGTTGATGAAATATGCACCTCTCAAAAACGTTTTACCTCTGTTTTTAAAACCAAGAGCTCTGGTACATGTTTAGTTTTTGTTTCCCACCACGGGTTTTCAACCTTGCCAAACAAAAGCCACGGTTCGAGAGTCTCCACCCTCTTTCTTCAAAGCACTAACTAGGAGAGCATAATTGTCATTCTGAGTGTAATGTGCATTGTCCCAAAGTATTACATTGTCTTCTGCATGCTTGTGATATGATTTATTCTGAAATTCTTAGTTCTAGTCTCCTTTAAAACTCTGGAGGAGTTTCTGCATTTATTTTTTGCTTCACTCATGGAGACTAGCGAGATACCACCCTAGTATGCTCAAGCTATGTGCAATGTAATCTTGTCTTGATTTTCAGTAGTTTATTGTTTACTTTTAAGTATTTGTGACTAGTCACTTGAAAGAAGGATTGCTCCTTGCATTGTCCTCATAGTACTGTTTCAATACTTGCTAGACTCTTTTCGTAGTACATGCTTATATACATCTAATGAAGCAAAAGAGTTTGTCAAAGTTTTCTTTGTCGCGTCCAGTTCGTTGAACTGAATTGCTTGAGGACAAGCAATATGCTAAGCTTGGGGGAGTTGATACGTCTCAAACGTATCTACTTTTCCAAACACTTTTGATATTCTTTTGACCTCATTCATGCATGATTTGAGCTAAACTAACCCGGACTGACGCTGTTTTCAGCAGAGCTGCCTGTATGGTTTTATTGTGTGCAGGAAAACGGATTTTTAGGTATCTCAGAAAAATCCACGAAAAATCACAGAAAATCCACGCACCCGAAGGAACCAGGAGCCAGAAGAGGGGCCAGAGGGGGGCCAGGGGGTGCCCAGGCGCCCTGTGGGCGCGCCCCCCCCCCCCTGGGCTGCGCCGGGGGGTCGCCTGGGTGGGGCCCACACCCCCTGGTGCCCTACTTTGCCTCGTATTTTTACTCGCGAGGCGAAAACCCCAGATCAGAAGTTCTTTTCGCAGTTTTCCGTCGCGGAGCCGCCGCCACCCTCTGTTCTTCCTCGGGAGGGCTAATCCGGAGGCTGAATTGGCCTCCGGAGAGGGGAGATCGTCGCCATCGTCATCATCATCACCACTCCATCATCCCTCCATGACTTCTCCTTCCATGTGTGAGTAATTCCCCTGCTGTAGGCGAAGGGGATGGTAGGGATTGGATGAGTTAGAGCATGTAATAGTTTGTCAGATCGTTGGGGGCATGTTGCCTATCATCTACTATAGTGTTTATCATCTTTGCTTCAACTTGTTATTCTTAATGCTTGACACTTAGGGCCCGAGTGCCATGATTTCAGATCTGAACCATATGTGTTTGCATGAATATATTTGTGTTCTTGATCCTACCTATGAGTTGTTTGCACCTGTTACGGTTCGGAACCGGCGATCCCAAAAGTGACAGCTTGGGACACCAAAGGGGATGGCCCGTAGTTTGAGGATTACATGTATCCATTGAGTTCATTGCTTTGTTCCGGTGCTCTTTGACAGGAGCACCTTAATCTCCATAAGTTCCTTTTGGCCCCGTTCGTAGCGGGATGGTAGGACAAAAGATGTTGTGCAAGTTCTTATTGCAAGCACGTACAACTACCTACGGGATACATGTCTAATGTTTGATATTTGCCTAGATGATCATTACTTTTCCGTGTGCCGTGCCCCAAGTTAGAATCATGATATATCTCATCCATGCAGCGCCCAACCATCCATCTCCCTAGCCTACAGTGTTTTAAATCCTGCTTGTCACTAGTTGCCACTTTTGTCATTTACCTTTACTATTTACTTTTGCTGTTTACTTTTACTATCACCATCATCGCTATCATATCACTGTTACCATTTATCTTTTGTTGCAAGTAAGTATATTTCAGGTGCGGTTGAATTGACAACTCAACTGTCAAAGCTTATAAATACTCTTTGGCTCCCCGTGTGTCGAATCAATAAATTGGGTTATTCTTACCCGCGAAGACTATCTCGATCCCTTACGGTTGAGGGTTATCACTTGCCCGTCACAATGCTTACAAACTTAGTTAGCGGTAGCCGGATATCATGGCGAACTCTAATCCTGATATAGTCACCTCGGGTATTCCCATTCAGTCTCATCTCCAAGATGTCACCAGAGTTTCTCAGTAAATGCTCCACAATGTTCTTCTTACAAAAACCCTCCGGTATTTTATGGATTTGGAGCCAGATCGGCATGAACACCATGGGCACATCTTCAGCTTTGGTGAATCCATCATATGGGCACAATAACACCAGCATGTTCCTGAAAAGCCAAGGACCCTGGTCCAGTATCCGTTCCCAATCTCCTAAGCATGAGGCCTGCACTACGAACAGCTTTGGGCCGACCGGCCGAAACCTAACTGGCTGCGCAGGATTCCACGCCGCCCGCATGTCCTTGTAGAAGGCAGTGTGGCTGAACGATTTGTCCGTATGAACCCTTGCGAGGGCCAACCATCTAACACTGTCGTTGATCACAGGATCATCCTCATCAATCACAAGGTCATCGAAAACTTTATCTTCCAGGTTGAGTTGCTCAAGGAAGTCCCCCAGATCGGGAACCCTAACGACGCCATCTCCTCCACTGGTACCCGACAGGGCGTCCTGAGTTGGGCGATCCATCGCCTTCACACCGGGCTGGCAAGGATCAGCGATCGGCACCCCACGCGGCGGAGCGGAGGATCGATCGGAGCGAGGACTCGCTGGCGAAGGAGCCGCCAGGGAGGACAGAAACCCTAACCGCAGGGGTAGGGAAAAAAACTTCGTTTATTCCGATGACTACCTGTTCTAAATGACTGCCATCTGCCTCGTGCCATTTTTGGCCTAAGAACCTACCAACAATGTATTATATCGAATCATGTATGAACATCGTACCTAGATATCTATTTTCTTATGCTTCAAGGATATTATGACCGGTCTTTAAATATACAAATTTGCATGGTTTGCAAGCCCGGTTCGCTCTCCCGGTCATCTACTCCCTCCATTCCTAAATATTTGTCTTTCTAGAGATTTCAACAAGTGACTATATACGAAGCAAAATGAGTGAATCTACACTCTAAAATATGTCTACATACATTCGTATGTTGCACTCCATTTGAATGTCTAGAAAGACAAATATTTAGGAACGGAGGGAGTAGTTGCTAAAAAATACTACACACACTCTCCTCTTTTTTTTAATGGAACACTACGATTCCATAAATTAACCTGTTTGATTTTTTCTCGAGCAGGGCCGGTCCATACATATTCGAGGCCCTGGGGCGAGACGACAAAATGGGCCCCTTATGAACAAATACAAATTCAGAATGTATTGTATTTCGAAAACAATTCAGTACAACATAGATTGATGGTATAGATAACTACACCATAATAGTATGGAGACAATATAGCTCTACAAAGGATCGCTCTTCTAAGGGGCACAAAGAGACAATCATCTCGCTCTTCTAAGTATGAAAACAATGTCAAAGCTGATAGTAACTTGAAGTGTTTGTGTTATCATGATATATAATGTTAATGCATGAGAACTTACATTAGTTTCCATTTTCTCTAATCTGTTTGTTACTCGATGTCTTCACCCGAAGAAAACGTCTCCAAAGCTTCCTGAATATGATGACCAGATCTGTACGTCAGTATTTTTTTCATCCAACTTTGCTTTCTCAATGCATAAAGTAGCAAGACCATTCAATCTTTCATGTGACATTGATAAACTCAAATTGTTTCCCAATAACTTCAACTTTGAGAAAATGTGTTCAGCTGATGCTACAGTGAATGGTACAGCAAATAAAATTCGATAAGATATTAATATATTTGGAAAAGAGTCTTTGTCTCCAACAAACTCGAAAATCTCCATACCACGCAATGGCACATCATATTCTGGTATAGTCATTTGCCGTAGTCATAATTTCGAGAAGAGATCATCTAATTCAACATAACATTGAGAAACCGTTTCTACAAATTTAGCACAACATTTGCATAATTAAATATCATTCAATAAAAGTCTTTTGAGCTAAGTAAGAAGCCAAATATACTTCTGAACACTTTAAGGTCTTCGAAGAACTACCGTTTCTAAAAAAATGTCAATCAAACCTTTCCGTGATTCTACTAGTTCATATCTAGGTTTCACTTCCTTTTCTCATGGATAAAAAAAATTAGAAGATATGTCAGCAAACAATTGCAGAAAAACAGTCAATACAGGGAACAAAAGCACCTGAATATGAGCATATGGCTTGATGTCGAATTGTTGATGCAGCTTCCCCAGATCTGCAAGGCTGCAACACTCTCTTATCCCTGGATCCAATGAAGCTTTTAATAATAGGCCAAAAGAGAGTATGAACTAGGAAGAGAAGAATTAGAGGGAGACGTACCATCTCTAATGTGGTGATGCCTCAATTCCTCAAGCGTCTACTTGATGGGGAAACGTTGAGGATGCAAAGAGAGATGATTGGGGAAGGGAATAGCACCACGGTCTCCATTAATGGATGCACGGGAGCGGCACCTCGAATTTGGAAATGCACGGGAGCAGTGGCGCTGTTCTCTGGGATTGGAGAATTTGGGGGAGGAGGCGAGGAGGCTGGAGTTGGAGGAGATCGATGGGATGCAGCAGCAGTGTAGCTATCCATTCTTGTGCGCAACGTGGTGGGCTTGGGCCTTCTTTTTATCCTCTTATTTTTCTGGAGCTAAAACACGTATACTATACTACTACTTGGGCCGGGGCCCCTACCTCCCAGGGGCCCAGGGCGGTCGCCCCGTTGCCCCGTTGCCCCGGCCTATGGGCCGGCCCTGTTCTCGAGAATCAATTAACCTGTTTGATGAGTGGACACTCCTCTCTCTCTCTCTATCTCTCTGTGTTTTCTATTCGCTCTCGGCCCACGGAGGAAGAGCGCTCGCACCTCACGGCCCAGCACTAGCCTCACTCCCTGTTCTCCTAGAAAAAAAAAGCACTAGCCTCACTCCCGAACCCAAACCCCCGCGATTTTGCCTCCTCGGTTCTCGCCATCGCCGCCGTAGCCACCGCCGTGAAAGTCCGACCCCCCGCATCACCGCCCCCCTCCTCGTCCGTGCTCGCCCTCGCCAGGCCGGTGCCGCCCCTTCCTAACCGCCTCGTTCCTCGCCGCGCCGGCGCTCGCTTCGCCAGTTAGCGACAGAGGAAGGGAGTGGCGGCGATGTCTTCGTGGGAGGACGAGGACTCCGCCGCCGCGTCGGCCGCGGCGACCACGGACGTGGAGCTGCTGAAGCGGGCCTGGCGCAACGAGAAGGCCGCGCCGGAGATCCTCCACTTCGACTCCGCCCTCGTCTCCCGCGCCCGCGAGCAGATCCAGCTCCTCGTTAGCCCTCCCACCCCCTCCCGCTTCACTATTACCCTGTAAATACTTGGTTGCGTCGTCGTTGCTCACAACACTGAATGTTTCTGATTCTTGACGACCTGTGTGGTGGAATCAGGAGGAGACGCTCGATGACTTCACGGATAACGGCGTCGACGACCTGGTGGTCTCGCTCTACCAGATGGACCTCGACCGCACGCTCTTCCTGCTCCGCTCCTACCTACGCCTCCGCCTGCAGAAGGTCAGGCTGAATTCAGTCTCTGCAGTCTGTGCCGCACAGTGGTTCAGTTACTGACCGAAATGTTGCATTTGGCAAATGGCAATTACTTGACCTCATCGTGTCGCTGTCTGTAGATTGAGAAGTACATGTCCCACATCGCCAACTCTGACGACCTTTTGAGCCGGCTGTCGCAGCAGGAGCAGCGATTCACCAAGAGGTACCTCTCTACTCGATTGGACCGTCTAGTGGTTGTTTGTGCTTGTTTTGTGGCTGAAGTGACGCTCCCTTGTTGGGTTTGATCTGTCGGAAGCTGCAAGGAGATCATGGAGAAGCATCTCGAGCAGTCGGTGCTGTCGAAGCTTCCCTATGGTTATGACTCGGTAACGAAGCAATCCTTATCGAGCACGGAGGATGACATGGGTATTCCACTTGATCTTGAAATTAACACGTTTCTTTGTTACACTTCACTACATCACTTGTTTATAGCTTCAGCCATTACGTAAGCTACTCAGTATGATGGTTTGTACTTCACCATTTTAAGCGGCCAACTTGATATGTTCGCATGTTTACATTTCACTAAACTAATCTGTGACAAATAGTTTTTTGGATCCTTGTCAGGGCATCACTAGCAAACATGTACTTGCAAGTTGATTTTGAATAACAGAACTAAGTTGCCAGGGTCATAAAAGAACCTCACTACACACATGCCTCTTGAAGTCTCATTTGGTGCTATATAGTTCAGTGTACATTGCACTGATACATACAATTTGTCTGGAATATTCCTTCCAGAAAATAATGCTCATAACTAAGTACTAATGGAGCTGTAGAAATTGTTTTTAAGAATAAAATGGCCTGCCTCACCGACTGTAACTATTATTTGTTTAATATAAAAGCATTTCACCATAGTAATGTGCCTTATAAGCAGCTTATCTTGAATGGTTTTACCCAAGAAAACACGGACACTTCCAGCAACCAGTGTACTCGGATACCGTATCTGATACCTCTCAGGCTCTAGTAGTTCCGGTGGTGGGTGCCTTTCCCCGGTGCTCCCGCTCCCCGTCCCCCCACTATCCTGTAGAATTATATCTAATGGAAGGCTGCTGATTTCGTCCTCCTCCCTTTCTCTCTAACTGAACTTTTATGTTTGGCGAACCCTTTGGCTGTTGGTTCTTTCTTTTGTTGGAATCATGGATAAGAAGATAATGGACTGCACTGACTAAATATATGCTAAATGGCTTGATGCTTATTGATAGCATATTTTTTATATTGTTAAAAAAAATAGTCAAACGTATCCCTATATTGACGCTTTTAAGAAATGACGTATTTACGTATCCCTATCACCCTGATACTGATATGCGTACCTGTATCGGTGCAATCTAGGTTTTACCATTGTTCTTGTCTCCTACCCTTGAAATATCTGTATGCAATGTAGATTTATTGGAATCATCACGCTTGGCTTCATCATGTACTTAAATAATATTTGATGCAATTTGAAGTGAAAAAGCAAGTGCATGACTGCGCAAGCCTGGGCAGTAGTTACAGAGCCTTAATACACTAAGATTCATTACATGCAGATAGAGCATGACAAGTTAGGAGAGTCAATTTTGGACTGATGGTGCATCTTTCTGTCATTTCTAAGTTTAGTCACCAGATTTTCACGAGTCCCCTCATTCAGCCGAAGATTCATGCTGACAATCTTATGGTTTGTGATAATGGTTGCAAATGTAACCCACTTCTCCGGTTACCGCTGCATATTCAGCTAAGCATTTTAACTTACCAGTAATAACCAACAACTGACATGGACGTTATGGAGCTGATTCATTAGTCATTACTCTATCTAGGCATTAGTGAGAACAGGAACCTGAACCTCACTTTTCAGCAAGTACCAAGACTAAATAAAGTTCATACAATAGCTATGCTGTCCAATGTTAATAACTGATGTTGGGGGCTTTTTTTTTTATTGTTCATGTACGTGTTTTTATTGCTGGAAATGTTTTTATCCTTTTTGTTGCTGATTTGCTGAAGATGTGAGAGAAATGTGTTTGTCGCATGTAATCAGCTTTGAGACACTATCTGACCTGGCTTTCAAATGCCTTGTGCAGTTCCAGAGCCTCAGCTTGACACATTTGTCTTCTGCAAGACCAAGAGTGACGTCGGAGCATTCCAGCTAGATGACGTGTAAGTGCCTAAGCACACATGGTTTTTATCATTTCACTTCCTTAAACTGTGCTAACCTGTGATGCTTGCTTCCATGAAGAGGGGAGGAAGTTGTGGACCTGGTCGCTGACGACCTGTATGTCCTTCGGTACAAGTCCATCAAGGGCCTTGTCGAGGCTGGCCGAATTGACCTTATTTGAGGTGAGCCGCAAGGCAGTATTAAACAGATCGTCAATCCTCAGTGCCAGAATCTTCTGAATTCCTGGCAAGGTAGAAATGAAGCGGTTCAAATGTGTGTACTCCAGAATGAAATCCGTTAGGAGAACAGACTGTCTCTGTATGTATCAGTATTTTTTGCTTTGTCTGAATTGTCTCCAACTCATGTTCTTCAAGAATCAAGATTTATGTGTTGTTGATCAGATCACCAGTGATCCCCAAAAGATTTTTCATTGTCTCACAACTCAAGTTCAGCATCAACCATCCATCTACATATAAACAGAAGTACCATTGGGAAAGGAGATCGATTGCATTGGACATGTATCTGCCTTTGTTGGCGATCCATAGCTGGCAATGTTGTATGGTGGTCATTTAAAACTAAAGATCCCAATGTTGCAACTCCACCCAACTTTTGAAGCTCAATATTTGCTTTGACAAAAGTTTCAGCTGTTTCGCCACAAATTTATGATCCCCTGGTGATTGATGAATTCCCAACGGTCGACAGGATGCTGCTGATTTAGAACGCTGGTCGTGTACAAAAAGAATTCCGTTGAATATGTACCGCCATCAAATTGCTGACCCGCCGCCATTGATAACCATGAAATGAATCACCATGGCTGCGATGGCGAAGGGCAGCAACTCGCCCACGCCGTCAAGGCTCAAGCAATCGCATATCATAAGCAGCACGCAGTGATGCACACATGACGCGGCGCTCGCCACGCTAGACGCGTTCACTGGCACCCGAACCGGCCGCCGAGCTCAGCCCGTCGTGCCCCCGGCAGCAATGGTCGTGCCGGCCGGCGTGGCCTACAACGCGGCCATCTCGCGCTGCTCCCGGGCCGGCCTGCACCAGCGCGCGCTCGCCCTGCTCCACGAGATGCGCGCCCGGGGCCACCACGCCGACGAGTACACCCTCCCGCCCGCCCTCAACTCCGCCGCGCTCCTCCGGCTCCCCGCCGACGCGCTCCACTCCCTGCTCCTCCGCGCGGG
Source organism: Secale cereale (assembly GCA_902687465.1). Taxonomy (NCBI): domain Eukaryota; kingdom Viridiplantae; phylum Streptophyta; class Magnoliopsida; order Poales; family Poaceae; genus Secale; species Secale cereale. Next base: position 890,087,997 of record LR738711.1, on the reverse strand, counting down.
CCTCGCCGCGCACCTCCACGTCGCCAACGCGCTCGTCGACGCCTACGCCAAGCTGTCCCGCCACGGCGCCGCGCGGGCCGTGTTCGACGAAATGCCGCGCCGCGACGTGGTCAGCTGGACCTCCCTCCTCACGGGGCTCGCGCGCTCCCGGTCCCACGACCCGGCCCTGCGGGTCTACCGCGACATGGTCTCTGCGGGCGTCGGACCGGACGAGTTCGCCGTCGCGGCCGCGCTGAGCTCGTGCGCCGGGGCGACGGCGCTCGAGCTGGGCCGGTCGGTGCACGCCGCCGCGGTCCGGCTCGCGCTGGACCCGTTCCTCTCCGTCGGGAACTCGCTGGTCTCCATGTACGCCAAGACCGGCTCGCTCGGCGAGGCCGAGAAGGTCTTCGACGCGATGCGGGTCCGGTGCGACCCCATCACCTGGACGGCGCTGATCGTCGGGTACGCGCAGAACGGCCGGGGCAGGGAGTCGCTCGAGATCTACGGCGAGATGGTCCGGTCCGGGTGCCGGCCGGACTACATCACCTTCATCGGGCTGCTCTTCGCGTGCAGCCACGCCGGCCTGGTCGACGCCGGCCGGGCGCACTTCCGGTCCATGCAGGCCGACCACGGGATCGCGCCCGGGCCGGACCACTACGCGTGCATGGTGGACCTGCTCGGCCGCGCCGGGCGGCTCGACGAGGCCATGGACCTGCTGAACCGGAGCACGACGAGGCTGGACGCCACGGTCTGGAAGGCGCTGCTGGCCGCGTGCCGGACGCACGGGAACGCGGAGCTCGCCGAGCACGCGGCGGGCATGGTCTGGAGGCTCGACCCGACGGACGCCGTGCCGTACGTCATGCTGTCGAACCTGTACTCGCGGGCGGGGAGGTGGGGCGACGTGGCGAGGGTCCGGTCGTCGATGAAGGCGAGGGGGGTCACCAAGGAGCCCGGCTGCAGCTGGGTCGCGGCGAACGGCGTGACGCACCTCTTCTACGTGGAGGACCGAGGCCACCCGCGGGCGGCCGAGATATACCGGAAGGTGGAGGAGATGACGGAGAGGATCCGCGGCGAAGGGTACGTGGCGGACACCGCCTGGGCGCTGCAGGACGAAGGGCCGGAGGGGAGGGAGAAGGGCCTGGCGCACCATAGCGAGAGGCTCGCCGTCGCGTTCGGGCTGCTCGCCGTGCCGGCCGGCGCGCCGATCCGCGTGTTCAAGAACCTCCGGGTGTGCGGCGACTGCCACGCCGCGATCAAGATGGTCGCCAAGGCGTACGGCAGGGAGATCGTACTGAGGGACTCCAACTGCTTCCATCACATGAAGGACGGTACGTGTTCGTGCGGCGATTACTGGTAGGTACAACGATGCTTGCCACATTTTTGATGGATCAAGCATACTCCCAACCACGACGAGTAATTTGAAACGGAGGGAGTAGGAATTAGGGATGTGTATAAGGGAGGACAGTGAGAAGAGATGATTTTTTCCCCTCTGACAATCGCTTGTATTTGTAGATTAGATCGTGGTGCTACTTTGCTATTTCCAAAAGATGCCAGTGATGTACATTCTCGTGCTACTTTGCTATTTGAATGGCACTTTTGCTATGTAATCCTACCATTCTATTCATCGTCAATATCTTTTACAGCATCCTGGAAAGCAAAGAGGGGAGGCAGTTAGCAAGCAATAGTGGCTGAGGTTGACAAAAAGAAAATAACACATCTCAATAGTTGATTTCCACAAAAGCTTAGTTACCTTTGCAAGCCGTGTTACATAAGTAGCAGCAACAGCCGTAACTAATAGTCCTATGCCCAGTGTCAATAGCTGGTTGTTTCCTCCCAAACCGATTTCCGTCTCATCTTGCTGCAAAGTAAGGGATCCATGTCATGGTTGGTTCCAATATTGAAGCCATTTGACAAAAAGATTCTCATCAACCATGTGAGTTCATGTTCATCATTGTTTCACTCAAGAAAATTTATTTTTATTAGATTTGAACTTCGGTACTCTATAGTTCAACCGTGTAACTACACATACAACTGAACTTTCAAAATACCAAATGAAACACCATGTTCTAATTCTTTGCTTAAATATTTGAGCTGCTAACAGCAAATCATCAAAGCACACTGTAGGCTAAGGGATGCCTTGAGTTGGATTAAGGTGTCCGCATTTTTATATATAAAAGTGCAATTCCATTCTGTACACTTCACTATAAAGCAGATATCATCAACATGCTGCGAGACACCCCCATATCCATGGGACGGACACGGTTATTATGAGCTACTATTCTATATAAGAGAAGTAGAGAACACATACAATATGTAAGGCATTCTTATTAACAAGTTAGAAAAACATTGTCTATCAGCTATTTTGAAGATGAAAAGAGCTTGATGGCTTGAAAGAGTATAGTGGAGCAGTAGCTATTGGAAGATGAAAAGAGCTTGATGGCTTGAAAGAGTATAGTGGAGCAGTATCCCTGATGTAGCCACAAAAGCATGTTTGCAAAGAAAAGATCGACGGTTTATGAACTTACAATTATAGCTCGCCCAAATGCACCAGCACTGACATAAGCCCATGTTCCTGGAAGCATACCCAACCAACTGCATGCGTACAAAAACAATATCTGAGGTAACATTGCTTTATAGAAACAAAGAAAAAAATGATGACAACTTTTTCAGTGTAATATTCCTTAACAAAAGAATGCTCAATTTGTAGTGGATATTTGCTACTCGTATGGTATTTTTTCACTTGGTATTCCTTCATCTAAAAAAAAACTTATTTACCTTTTTCAGTGTAATATACCCTTAACCAGGTATATGATATTTGCTACTTGTTTGATTTTGTAAATCGCATGCGTCCGGAATAACATTACTACACTGCATCATGAATCATGCAGATGAAACTTTTAAGTTAGCAGGTTGTTGAGAACAGCTTTTTTTTTTTTGATGAATGCAGTTTGCTCTATGGAGTAGAAGTTTAAGACTATGTACATAATTTCTGTTAGATCCAGGGAGAATGCCAAAGTAAAATAAGGAAGTGTCAAGGGAGTAGAAACAAACCTGCCCAACACGTAGGGTACGAACTTGACTGAAGTCAAGCCGTACAGGTAATTCCCAAGGGAGAAAGGTAATAGGGGACTCAAACGAAGCAGAGTCACAACCTTGAATCCATTTTCACCTATTGCTTTATCAATCGCCAGAAACTTCTTATTGCCTTCAACCATCTTAAGAATACGCTCTCTGGCAAAGTATCTAGCAATGAGAAAGGCCACAGCAGCAGCTAGCTATACAGTCAACAAAGTTCAATGAGAAAACACATAACGGCAGAATGACAACAGAAAAGTTCTTTATGTTGAAGTTACTTACTGTCCCACTGATTGAAACCATAATAGTACCAGTAACACTACCGAATAATAGACCTGCAGTCATGGTCAATGGTACTGCTGGAATTGCAAGGACCTGAATAAAAAAAATCGTCAGTATTAATCCAAAGTTGCAACCCTGATGTTATGCAAAAGGTCTAAGATTCATAGCCGAAATGATCGAATGTGGACCCACCAATTTTCGTTTTCATCAATCCCTAAAATATAAAGCCACATAGATGATCTAGTGCCTAGGCATTTATGTGACAGCTGCATACGCAAGGAGCATTGATGCATTTTTAGCTTATCATGCACATTAGGTTGTGTACAGCCCCCTAGTATTAGACCATAGCATTTCAAACATTTCAGAACAACAACTGCCCAACTGCCCTGCTGATAAGGCAACCTTGTATTATCATCTGTAGTGGAATAGCTAGTTTAGGTGAAAATGATCATAAGCCTTGCCAAGAAGGTAGAGAAGTAAGGTTGATAATTCAAGAACATACCTCCAATCCTGCATAGGCAAGTATAAACAACGCGTACCCAGCAGTGCCATAGCCTGTTCATGCAAAGTAATGTAGACGTTTAACCAAAAATGTCCACGGAAGGCGTTTACTTGAAAAGTTTCATAATGATCAAACAGGAATCAGCAGATATGCATATGGCTAGTTCTGCAGTCCAATAGTCTTGCTATCATGCCACTATGGAGTAGTATCTAAGCACTAGAATCACCAGCTATATTTTGAACGCAGAAGACATTTCTCTAATGTCAGTACTAATAGCTATAGGTTGAAGCAGAACTCGCACGAACTCCATTTAACTAATTTCAGTATTTCACAGCTTAGGCCAAACAAGTAGTAGTACAAAGCAAGCAGAGCTAGGAGCAGTGGAGCACAGCTGGATTGTTGGTTCCATTACCCTCAATGAACCCGGAGAAGTGCGTGAGGAAGGTATTGATCTGGTCCTTGTACACGTACCCGGCGGCCCCGAACCCCCCTACGACCCCGACCAGCACCGCCCCGGCGAGCAGCGTCCCGGTGAGGGCCCCCGAGACCCCGCCGCCCTCTTCATCCGCCTCCGCCTCCCTCTCCTTCTCCTTCTCCTTCCTCTCCTGGCCGGCGGCGGAGCGGCGGTCGTCGGGGCTGCGGCCGCCCCCGCCGCCGCCGAGCCGGAAGGGGAGGTTGGGCGAGGCCTTGCGCAGCGTGCCCTTGTCGGACTCCCGCAGCGAGGAGAGCGGCGGGTGGAAGGCCCGGCGGTGGCGCCACCGCCACGGCGAGCAGCCCTGCGCCGGCGGCGAGAAGTGGGAGGAGAGGACGGGCGAGGGGGAGAGCTGCTGCGGCGAGAGGAGGTGCGGCTGCCTCATGGGGTCGGGCTGTCAGGCTTGCTTAACGCGCGGGGTGTGCGGCCATGAGAGCTCGGAAGCGATAAGAGAGAGAGAGAGAGAGAGAGAGAGAAGGGGGAGAAGTGGGAGGGAGGAAGGCGCTGGAGAGAGGGAACGGCGAGAGAGGTTTGAGGGGGCACGTGGCGGCATGTGGGGGCGGTGGAGGCGCGCGGCCGGAGCGCGCTGTGGCTGCGGCGCGGGCCCGCCCTCGTCCGGTCCGCTGTGGCTGCTCTGCACTTGCCGTTCCGTGGTGGCCGAAAGCCAGAAGAGCTGCTGAGATTCCGAAACCTGAGCGCGTGGTCAGTGATTGGTGCAATGGAATCTGTGATCGAACTGGAAAAGATGCCCCCAGGTTTTGTTTTCATCTCCCCCGTTTGGGCTCAAAATCCTGACCAACTGGTCGCTACTAGTAGTAAGTCCTCCGTCCCATGACATAATAGCAACTTTGATTGGGGCGACTCAAACGAACGCGCGTTTTGTCTGTTTTTCGTCCGTTTAAGTCGGCAAAGCGGACGTGCGCGTCCGTATTCTCAAACGGGTCGGCTTGATCACCCAACGAGAGGCGAAACCAAATCAGCCGGCGTAGAAAAAAAACTTGCAGAAATAAACATAATTAAACATTAAGTGACCGGTCAATCACCGGCTAAAGTTCATTTAAACCTAATTAAACATTAATTAAAACATAAAAAAAGTTTGCGCCCGCTCGCTGCCCTCGACGTCGTCGGCCTTGCCCTTGTCCTTGACGTCGTCGTCGCCATCGCCGCCGGTGAGGTCGATGAAGACGGGAGCATGGCCAGCCCACCCGAACGCCGCTCGGTACGCTACCAGGGCAGCCTCCTCCGACGTCTGCTGGGGCGGCGGCATTGCGGCCCGCCGGGCGCGCTCCTCCTCCTCCTCCTCCTAAAGCAGCAACGCCTCCGCGTCGCGCTGCAGCACCTGCTCCCAACCCATCTACCGTTCGCCGTCGGCTTGCTCCTGGGCGAGCCAGTGCACTTTCCAGCGCTCAAGGTGGGTCGCCTCCTTCTTCGGCGTAGTGGACCGGAGGCGCGCTCACCCACTCACGGTACTGGCCGGTCCACGTGTAGGCCTCCTCCGGCCAAGTGGTGGTGGCGGGGAGCACTTTCGCGTCGGCTCCGGATCCGGCTTGGGCTCGACGACGGGCGGCGGCAGTGGCAGATGCGGGAAGAAGAGCGGGGTGTGGACGGAGTCCCCCGCCACCGACAAGCAATGGCTTGCTCCAGCCCATCCCAATGCGCGTCCTCCTCGAGCCGGCTAGCCTCCAGCGCGTGCTGCAGGGCCTCCTCTAGGGCAATTTGGTACTTCGCCTCCGCCTCCATTTCCTTCGGCTCTACCTGCGGGGGCGACGGTGGAAACTACGGGTGGTTGGCGCCGACGCCTAGCCGTCGTTGCTCCTCGTGTTCGAGGGCAAACCAAGCCTCCCAGTTTGGAGAGTCGGCGGCGTACTCGGGCATCCGCCGTTGCGCCGTCGTGAGCTGCGCCCGGCGCCTACGCACCTCCTCGTCGTGCATCCGCTGGGTCCATGGGACCGCCGGCACGGGGATCCGGTGCAGATCCAGGTGCCAGTGGTGCGGCAGCGTGACGTCGGGGTAGGGCAGCGACTGCATGTACTCCCAGTGCCACCGCGCTTGGTGCACCGGGATGTGCAGACGCCGCGCGACCTGGGCGGACACGCGCCGGCGGCGGAGGAGGAGCACGGGAGGATGAGGCACCAGGGGTGCTATCCAGAAATTCTACATAATTTCCGATCAATAATATGTCATCCATATATAATATCAGAAATGCTACAAAGCTCCCAGTCACTTTCTTGTAAATACATGCTTCTCCGAAAGTCTGTATAAAACCACATGCTTTGATCACTTCATCAAAGCGTATATTCCAACTCCGAGATGCTTGCACCAGTCCATAGATGGATCGATGGAGCTTGCACACTTTGTTATCACCTTTAGGATCGACAAAACCTTCTGGTTGCATCATATACAACTCTTCTTTAAGAAATCCATTAAGGAATGCAGTTTGACGTCCATTTGCCAGATTTCATAGTCATAAAATGTGGCAATTGCTAACATGATTCGGATAGACTTAAGCATCGCTACGGGTGAGAAAGTCTCATCGTATTCAACTCCTTGAACTTGTCGAAAACCTTTTGCAACAAGTCGACCTTTGTAGACAGTAACATTACCATCAGCGTCAGTCTTCTTCTTGAAGATCCATTTATTCTCTATGGCTCGTCGATCTGAAGGAAATATGCCCTAGAGGCAATAATAAAGTTGTTATTTGTATTTCCTTGTATCATGATAAATGTTTATTATTCATGCTAGAATTATATTAACCGGAAACTTAGTACATGTGTGAATACATAGACAAAACAGAGTGTCCCTAGTATGCCTCTACTAGACTAGCTCATTGATCAAAGATGGTTATGTTTCCTAAGCATAGACATGAGTTGTCATTTGATCAACGGGATCACATCATTAGGAGAACGATGTGATGGACAAGACCCATCTGTTAGCTTAGCAACTTGATCGTTTAGTTTTACTGTTGTTGCTTTCTTCATGACTTATACATGTTCTTATGACTATGAGATTATGCAACTGTCGAATACCGGAGGAACACCTTATGTGCTATCAAACGTCACAACGTAACTGGGTGATTATAAAGATGCTCTACAGGTGTCTCTGAAGGTGTTTGTGCTGTTGGCATAGATCGAGAATAGGATTTGTCACTCTGAGTGTCGGAGAGATATCTCTGGGCCCTCTCGGTAATACACATCATAATAAGCCTTGCAAGCAAACGACTAATGAGTTAGTCACGAGATGATGTATTACAGAACGAGTAAAGAGAATTGCCGGTGACTAGATTGAACTAGGTATGATGATACCGACGATCGAATCTCGGGCAAGTAACATACCGATGACAAAGGGAACAACGTATGTTGTTATGCGGTTTTGACCGATAAAGATCTTCGTAGAATATGTAGGAACCAATATGAGCATCCAGGTTCTGCTATTGGTCATTGACCGGGATGTGTCTCGGTCATGTCTACATAGTTCTCGAACCTGTAGGGTCCGCACGCTTAACGTCCGACGACGATCAGTATTATGAGTTTATGTGTTTTGATGTACCGAAGGTAGTTCGGAGTCCCGGATGTGATCACGGACATGACGAGGAGTCTCAAAATGGTCGAGACATAAAGATTGATATATTGGAAGGTTATATTCGGACATCGGAAGGGTTCCGAGGGTTATCGGATAAATACCGGAGTACCGAGAGGTTATCGGAACCTCCCGGGGGGTTATTGGGCCTCATGGGCCCAAGTGGAGGAAGAGGAGGTGCGGCCAGCTAGGGGCGCGTGGCCCCCTAGCCCAAACCGAGTTGGACTAAGGGGCCGGCCCCCCTTTCCTTCTTCTTCTCCGCCCATTCCTTCCCCCTCTCCTACTAGGACTAGGAAAGGGAAGGAATCCCACTTGGAGTAGGATTGCCCCCCCTAGGCATGCCTCCTCTCCCTCCTTTATATACGTGGGGAGGGGGCACCCCATGGACACACAAGTTGATTTTAGCCGTGTGCGGTGCCCCTCCCCACAGTTACACACCTCGGTCATATCATTGTAGTGCTTAGGCAAAGCCCTGCGCCGGTAGCTTCATCATCACCGTAATCACGCCGTCGTGCTGACGAAACTCTCCTGTGACGCTCAACTGGATCAAGAGCTCGTGGGACGTCATCGAGCTGAACGTGTGCTGAACGCGGAGGTGCCATACGTTCGGTGCTTGGATCGGTTGGATCACGAAGACGTTCGACTACATCAACTGCGTCACTAGACGCTTCCGCTTTCGATCTACGAGGGTGCGTAGACACACTCTCCCCACTCGTTGATATGCTTCTCCTAGATAGATCTTGCGTGATCGTAGGAAAATTTTGAAATACTACGTTCCCCATTAATGGCATCATGAGCCAGGTCTATGCGTAGATAATATGCATGAGTAGAACACAATGAGCTGTGGGCGATAATAGTCATACTGCTTACCAGCATGTCATACTTTGATTCGGCTGTATTGTGAGATGAAGAGGCCCGGACCGACATTACGCGTACGCTTACGCGAGACTGGTTTCACCGTTACGAGCACTCGTTGCTTAAAGGTGACCGGCGGGTGTTTGTCTCTCTCACTTTAGTTGAATCGAGTGTGGCTACGCCCGGTCCTTGTGAAGGTTAAAATAGCACACTTGACGAAAAATCATTGTGGTTTTTGTATGCGTAAGTAAGAACGGTTCTTGCTAAACCCATAGCAGCCACGTAAAACTTGCAACAAAAAATTAGAGGACGTCTAACTTGTTTTTGCAGGGCATGTTGTGATGTGATATGGTCAAGACGTGATGAGTTATACGTTATTGGATGAGATGGTCATGTTTTGTAAATTATCGGCAACCGGCAGGAGCCTTATGGTTGTCTCTTTATTGTATGAATTGCGAAGGCCGTGTAATTGCTTTACTTCATCACTATGAGTTAGCGATAGTAGTAGTAGCAATAGTCGGCGAGACGACCACGACGCTACGATGAAGATCATGGTGTCTAGCCGGTGACGATGAAGCTCTACGTTCGTCGTGCCGAGACACGACGTGATGATCGGGTGTGATAAGCTCTACGTTCAAATACAATGGGTGTAAGACAGTTTTGCACATGCAGAATACTCGGGTTAAACTTGACGAGCCTAGCATGTACAGACATGGTCTCGGAACACTGGAGACCGAAAGATCGAGCGTGAATCATATAGTAGATATGATCAACATAAGATGTTCACCATTGAAAACTACTCCATCTCACATGATGATCGGACATGGTTTAGTTGATTTACTAGAGGGGTGTCTATCTAAGTGGGAGTTCTTTAGTAATATGATTAATTAAACTTTAATTTATCATGAACTTAGTCCTGATAGTTTTTGCATATCTATGTTGTTGTAGATCAATGGCCCGTGCTACCGCTCCCTTGAATTTTAATGTGTTCCTAGAGAAAGCTAAGTTGAAAGATGATGGTAGCAACTACACGGACTGGATCCGTAACTTGAGGATTATCCTCATTGCTGCACAGAAGAATTATGTCCTGGAAGCACCACTAGGTGACAGGCTTGCTGCAGGAGCAACTCCGGACGTTATGAACATCTGGCAAGCTCGTTCTGATGACTACTCGGTAGTTCAATGTGCCACGCTTTACGACTTAGAATCGGGACTTCAAAGACGTTTTGAACGTCATGGAGCATATGAGATGTTCCAAGAGTTGAAGTTAATATTTCAAGCAAATGCCCGAGTTGAGAGATATGAAGTCTCCAATAAGTTCTATAGCTGCAAGATGGAGGAGAGCAGTTCTATCAGTGAACACTTACTCAGAATGTCTGGGTACTACAATAATATGACTCAACTTGGTTGCAAAGTTGACGAAGATAGTGTTATTGATAGAGTTCTTCAATCACTGCCACCAAGCTATAAAGGCTTCGTGATGAACTATAACATGCAAGGGATGTAGAAAACAATTCACGAGCTCTTCGCTATGCTCAAAGCTGCGAGGTAGAAATCAAAAAGGAGCATCAAGTGTTGATGGTTAACAAGACCACTAGTTTCAAGAAAAAGGACAAGGGAAAGAAGGGGAACTTCAAGAAGAATAGCAAGACAGTTGCTACTCCTGCGAAGAAACCCAAGTCTAGAGCCAAGCCTGAAACTGAGTGCTTCTATTGCAAAGGGACTGGTCACTAGAAGCGGAACTGCCCCAAGTATTTGGCGGATAAGAAGGATGGCAAAGTGAACAAATGTATATTTGATATACATGTTATTGATGTGTACTGATACGTCTCCAACGTATCTATAATTTTTGATTGTTCCATGCAATAATTTATGATGTTTTGGATGTTTAATGGGCTTTGTTATACACTTTTATATTATTTTTGGGACTAACCTATTAACCCAAAGGCCCAGTCCAGATTGCTGTTTTTTTGCCTATTTCAGGGTTTTACAGAAAAGGAATATCAAACGGACTCCAAACGGAATGAAACCTTCAGGAGAGATATTTTTGGAGCGATATCTTCACGGGAGACTTGAGAACCACGGAATAGGGCACACGTGACGTCCACGAGGGTGGGGGCGCCCCCCCTACAGGGCGCGCCCCTGCCTCGTGGGCCCCACGTTGGTCCCCCGATGCCCTCCTTCCTCCTATATATATCCATGTACCCCGAAAACATCAGAAGAGGAGAGAAAACCCTAATTCCACCACCGCAACCTTCTGTTCCCATGAGATCCCATCTTGGGGCCTGTTCCCGAGCTCCGTTGGAGGGGGGATCTATCACGGAGTGCTTCTACATCAATACCATCGCCTCACCATGAGTTGTGAGTAGTTTACCACAGACCTTCGGGTCCATAGTTAGTACCTAGATGGCTTCTTCTCTCTCTTTGGATCTTGCTACTTCTTGAGCTTGCGTTGTATTCCCTCGAAGAGGAAAGGGAGATGCTGCACAGTAGCGTAAGTATTTCCCTCATTTTCTGAGAACCAAGGTATCAATCCAGTAGGAGACCACGCGCGAGTCCCTCGCACCTGCACAAACAAATAAGAACTTCGCAGCCAACGTGATAAGGGGTTGTCAATCCCTTTACGGTCACTTACGAAAGTGAGATCTGATAGAGATGATAGTTTATATTTTTGGTTTATAAGAACATCAAATAAAAGCGATAAAAGTAAAGTGGATGTAGATTGATATGTTGAGAATAGACCCGGGGGCCATAGTTTTCTCTAGTGGCTTCTCTCATGATAGCGATATTCTACGGCGGGTAAACAAATTACTGTCGAGCAATTGATAGAAAAGGGAATAATTATGAGACTATCTAGGCATGATCATTGTATATAGGCATCACGTCCGAGACAAGTAGACCGACTCCTGCCTACATCTACTACTATTACTCCACACATCGACTGCTATCCAGCATGCATCTAGTGTATTGAGTTCATAGGAACAGAGTAACGCCTTAAGCAAGATGACATGATGTAAAGGGATAAACTCAAGCAATATGATATAAACCCCATCTTTTTATCCTCGATGGCAACAATACAATACGTGCCTTGCTGCCCCTACTGTCACTGGGAAAGGACACCGCAAGATTGAACCCAAAGCCAAGCGCTTCTCCCATCGCAAGAACTATAGATCTAGTAGGCCAAACCAAACCAATAATTCGAAGAGACTTGCAAGGATATTATGAGCACACATAAAAAGTTCAAAGAAGAACCAAATATCTTTCATAGATAACCTTGATCATAAACTCACAATTCATCGGATCTCGACAAACACACCGCAAAAAGAGATTACATCGAATAGATCTCCTCGAAGACCGAGGAGAACTTTGTATTGAGATCCAGAGAGAGAGAAGAAGCCATCTAGATACTAGCTATGGACCCGAAGGTATGTGGTAAACTACTCACAACTCATGGTGAGGGCGATGATGATGATGATGAAGACCTCCGTGATGGACCCCCCTCCGGTGGAGCTCCGGAACAGGCTCCAAGATGGGATCTTCACGGGAACAGAAGGTACGGCGGTGGAATTAGGGTTTTCTCTCTGTTCACAGAGTTTCTGGGGTACGTAGACTTATATAGGAAGAAGGAGGGCACCGGGGGACGCTCGAGGGGGCCACGAGGCAGGGGGCACGCCCTGGGAAGGGGGGCGTGCCCCCCACCCTCGTGGGCCAACCCTCGAACCCCTAACGTGGTTCTCAAGCTCCGTGTGCGTGATTTTCTGCAAAAGTATCTCTCGCGAAGGTTTAATTCCGTTTGGACTCCGTTTGATATTCTTTTTCTGCAAAACCCTGAAACAGGCAAAAAACAGCAATCTGGACTGGGCCTTTGGGTTAGTAGGTTAGTCCCAAAAATGATATAAAAGTGAATGATAAAGCCCAGTAAACATCCAAGACTACATAAATAATAGCATGGAACAATAAAAAATTATAGATACATTGGAGACGTATCAAGCATCCCCAAGCTTAATTCCTGCGCGTCCTCGAGTAGGTAAATGATAAAGAAATAATTTTTCATGTGGAATGCTAACCAATATAGTTTTTCAATGTATTTTTCTTTATTGTGGCATGAATGTTCAGATCTGAAAGATTCAAGATAAAAGTCTATATTGACATAAGAAATAACAATACTTCAAGCATACTAACAAAGCAATCATGTCTTCTCAAAATACTATGGCTAAAGAAAGTTATCCATACAAAATCATATAGTGTTGGCTATGCTTGTAACACCCCACATGTAACACTTTCCAATTATGGCAATAAAGCTTTCTCAATTTGATCCTTGTCCTTATCCTTGGGGGTTCTTGTCATTTTAGCTCATTTTATTTTGCATTGCCATGCCATTAATTTTATTTTGGCATCCTTGCATTGCTTCATCATCATGGCATCATGGCATCTTAGTTTACCTTTGTTGTGTGATGTTGTGAGGCACCTTGTGATGTTGTTGATGTTGTGTGTGTAGCTTGAGCCATGCCTTGCTAACCCTAAACCCGTTCTTCTTCTTCTTATTCTTCTTCTTTCTCTTTCTTCTCTTTTCTATCCTTTCTTTACTCCATTTTGCAAGCCACCTAGCCAAGTGCTTTAATGTTCTTTCTTTTCCTAAAAACCTTGCACCATGCCTACAACCTCTCTGCCAAATATCACCCCATTTGTAAATGTTTTGGTTGGGTTTTAAAATGACAAGAGTTTGAACCATATTCAAACTCCTTTTATTTTTCTGCCTCTAAAAATGTCCAAGTCAATTTTATTAAATATGGCATAAATCACTGAGCATGGGGATATTTTTCTTTTCCCCTAACTATTTTTATTTTAGCCTGTGTTTTTCTTTTCCTTTCTGTCTGAAGAAATAAAGAAAAGAAAAGGAATACAATAGCCAGCATAGTGGTCTGGGCCTCCTCCTCCATCTCTCTCCCCCAGGCCCAGCTTTTGCCCCAAAGCTACGTGGCCCATCTCTCCCGCAGGCCCGCAGAGCGCTCGCAGTCGCGCCGTGGATTTTTCCCCCCTGGCCCTACCTGTCTGCCTCACAGGCCCGAGTCACCGTCTACCTCCGTCATGCAAAGCAGAGCAGAGCGGCGCTCACCGTCGCGCCGTGATCACGGACGTTGAAGTCTCGTGATCCGAGCCACCCATTTAAACCCGCAGCTTGTCCAGCCGCTCTCTCTAGGGTTCCCCTTCCTCCTCTCGCCAGCTGGAGAGCCCAGCACCACCAGATCCGCCGCTCCAGTCGATACCCGCACGCATCTGAGAGCACCACCTCGTCGCCGGTGAGCCCCTCGTCGACCTCAGCCTCGCCAACGGTGTCCATCCGCTTCCTCTTCGTCGGCTACTTCGACTACGTCCTCTACGCGGAGCCGATCGCCTTCACGCCGACGTCTTCTTCCTCTTCTTCGTCTCCGGCGCTAGTACCTGTTCGAGACTCGCCGCCGTCCACTCCGTCCATGCCGGGGCCAGCCGAGCACATATCCGTGCTCGTGGTGAGCTCCTCTTTCTCCCTGTGCCTTTTCCCCTTCCTGCGCGCCCTCTAGGTCCTAGTTCCTCGAGCGCCCAAGCTCATCGCCGTCGGACCTCGTCGCCGGCGAGTGTTCCGGCCCCTCTAGGCCGTGCCTTGCTGTCCGTTTGCTTCAGCGCATCGTGTAGGATCTGCCTGTGTAGTCGTTGCTCCGCCTAGGTCTCTGCATCGTCTCGCCGTTGCTCTGTCGCCGCCGTTCTGTCGTTGCTCGCCGCCGGCGCTGTAGTGCTCTTTAGGTGCTGCTATCGCATCAAGTAGATGCGGAACTCCTCCAGGAGCACCCCACACACCTCCGCCGCCTCGTTTGGTCATCGAAGCAGCTCCGACGAGCCCTTCCCCTGTTTTCTGCATCTGCAGATACTTCTTCAGAGTTAGCGCATGTTATCTGTCGAGAAACGATTGCTAGCGTAGTGGCTTTGTCTCCGTCAGATAAGCAGGTGGTCGAGGGTTCGAATCCGTTGCGGGGTAGTGGGTTTCTCCCCCCTTTTTGTTTTTCTTGAGAGGATGACAGGCAGGCCCCACCTGTCATCCCCACTGGCACTCCAGCCCCCTCGCGCACCCACTGTTGCCATCTCAGCACTGCTGGGACCCCTGGTCAGTGGCTTGGGCTAGTTGAGCCCAGGGTCACTCTGGTCCTTGCGCTTGTATTTTTTTTTCTGTTTTGTGTTTTCTTTTATTTTTCTGTTTTTCTTGTTTATTTAATATCTGTGAAAATATGTTTCTGATGAAAATAAGTCCTATATGAAAAGTGCTTAGAATTTTATGTAGATTATGAATATGCTGTTTGTTGCCATGTTTAAAAACATTTAAAATGATGTTTGAATTTAATCTTGTTTTAAAAATGCTTAAACTGGTAAAAATCATAACTAAATATCTACAACTCCAAAGTTAACAAACTTTATATGCATTTGGGGTGGGAAAATGTGTAGAATATTTTGGTGCTATTGTTTAGCATTTTGGCAACTTTATCACAGAAGTTTTTCAGATCTGTCCCAAATGCAAATAAATTAATATGGGAGTTTCTGGAAATTATTGTTTATTATTTCCAGCCCATTTAAATGTGCTAGCATGTGGCTGTAATGTTAGTTGCACCTTGCCATGTTAACCAACTCCTTTAAAACTTGTTGGATGCTTGTTTGAATGATCAACATAAACTTGGTAGTTGTTCTTTAGTTGTTCTTTTCCTGTGGGTGATCTTGTTGATTGTGATGTTGCTCCCTTATGACCCTAGGCCATGCATCATATCTACTCTTGTCCTTGTTCATCGTGTTCAGGCATCATGTGCCTGAGCATTGCATTGTGATTGATTGTGTTCCGTTGTTGCATTGTTGTGTTTGGTTAGAGCCCGGTGACGATACAGAGTACGAGGTTCCTGCCGAGGTTGAGTGTGAGGAGCAAGGTTACGATCCCTCCGTGGAATCAACAGGCAAGATGACCTTACCCAGATATCTCTACTATCTTTGCCTATGCTAGATGTCTCGCTCTTTTAGAATTTTGTCTCGATGCCTATGTATGTTTGTCAGCCTCCTATTGTTGCCATGAAACTCTCTAACCACCCACCTAGCAAACCGTTGTTTGGCTACGTAAGCATCGCTCAGCCCCTCTTATAGCGTTGTTAGTTGCAGGTGAAGATTTGAAGATTCTTGCTTCATGATGAAGTTATTGTTGGGATATCACAATATATAATCTGTTAAACTAAATCATCTATATATTGGCAATGGGTGGAAGGCTAAGCCTCTTGCTTGGTGTTTTGTTCCACTCATGCCACCCTAGGAACCGTTAAACCGGTGCTATGTTCCTTGATTTTGCGTCCCTAACACGGTTGGGGTTTATGAGCCCCCCTCGATAACCCGCTGAGCACTAAAGCTTTTCCAGCAAGGCCCAACATTGGTTTCACATTTGCCTAATAACTAAAACTTGCATAGGGCGTTGCAAACCCGAGTTCTTAATTAACAACCCTGGGCCAGTGCTCCATATGAGTGTTGGTCCAAACTGGGCAGCCTGCAGGGCCACCTCGAGGAAACTCAAGGGCTGGTAAAAACCTGTAGCTTGTCCCATCCGGTCGTGGCCTGAGACGAGATACGCGCGGCTACTATCAGGGTGTCGGCACGCCGGGAGGTCTTGCTGGATTAGTTTTACCTTTGTCGGAATATCTTGAGCATGGGATTCCAAGAATACTCGGGTCTTCCCACCTTGGAGTTGCGACTCCGGAGATCGTGAGCTTGTGATGGGCTAAGTTGGGACACCCCTGCAGGGTTTGATCTTTCGAAAGCCGTGCCCGCGGTTATGTGGCAGATGAGAATTTGTTAATATCCGGTTGTAGATAACTTGACACCATGTTCATAATACACTACCAGCGTGAGTAACCGTGATGGTCTCTTTCCGAAGGGGTTCGAGAAGTGAACACAGTGGGGTTATGTTTGACGTGCTTAGTTAGGATCACTTCGTGATCACTTTGACGATCGTTGGATTTTTCTCTTCTCGCTCTAAACACGTAAGTTAGTGCTAGTGCTGCTGCAACCTTGTTTTAAGCCTTTTCCACACCTAAGGCTTTGATAGTATTGCTACCCGGGAACGGGATTGCTGAGTCCTCCGTGGCTCACAGAATCTACACAACACCAGATGCAGGTACCGTTGAGAACTACACAGCTGGTGGTTCAGAGTTGTATTGGGAGTTCGATGAAGAGCGTGGGCGATACTACGTGTCTTAGCCCGAAGATCAGTAGGGCTCTTACTAGGATGGTCGGGACCTTGTGTTGCTTTATTTATGGTATCTTTCATTTGGATCTTCGTCCATAGTCTGACTCTGATGTTATTCGTATGATGTATGTTAATGTATTACATTGTGTACGTGGCGAGTGTAAGCCAACTACTCTTTTACATTTTCATCCCCTCTTTTACATGAGTTGTGCAAAGATACCATACTTGTGATCATTCTAGTATGTGCCTATGCCTTTGAGTCGTGCCTCGACACGTGGGAGGTATAGTCACATACTGAGCATTACAAGTTGGTATTCAGAGCCTTCTCCGACCTAGGAGCCCCCCTGATTGATCGAATCGTTGACGGTTGAGTCTAGGCACACACATGAAAATGTTTTGAGTCCTATATATATATATATATATATATATATATATATATATATATATATATATATATATCAGAGAGTAGGATTTCTTTTTACTCCTCATCCCTTTATCACTCTGGTGAGGACTCCTGACGATGTTCTATCTCTTCTACTCTCAAAAATTCACTATTTTTTTTAGGATCACGGGAGTATTGTTTGGATTGTTCCGATATCTTTGTGATGAGAACATTGTTCTTGATGCCTCCTGTCATTTAGGGGTTGTGGCAGTGTCCCGGGGAGTTGAGCTCCGAGGTGTTGTCGTCACAAATGTATCGCAGCGGTTCTAGAATACTTAAGACGGCCGACATCGAAAACTCTTCTATGCGGTTAGTGGTGAGATAACCCCGACATCACCCAGTACTCGGGAGGTAGTTCGGGAGTATTGTCACAGCTTGTATAGCATATGCGTTTCGAATGTCCGATGTAAACGGTTTCCGAAAATGACTGGTTATGTGTTGAAGGATGGATACAGCTGGATGTAGGATTAGAGTTGAGTGCGCGGTGCTTCCCCTGTATCCCCAACACCCGATTGCATAACCGGAAACCTTCGGAAATTAAAAGGTGGGTTCTTCTAGTAGCTCGTAGGCATTCTTCCAACGAGTGCATGATATGGAGTTCGGGGTTCAACATTAAGTGAAGTGGTTTTATGGGCGTTGCTCCAATCGGGAGTTGCATCTTAAAGGGTCGTTGGCTATGCTGATCCGGAGATTGCAAAACCCTTTTGTAACACATTCCATGAGCTTTCAGCACAAACATGTGAGACGAAACTTCTATCTTGTATTTGTTCTATCTGCTCCTTGTTGTTTTTATTTTACCTTTTGTTCTCCCAAGTGGCTTCTCGAGAAGATTGTTGTATCATTAAACTGTGCAATACATTCGTTCAATTTTGTTCGAATGTTCTTGTGAAGACTTATGTTGCAATTTCTAGCCGTTGATTCAGCTTGTATATTTTCAATCAATGGCTAATAGTTGTCATCACATTCAGGATGGCTCCTAAGAAGGTTCCCAATGCTAACCCAGAGGGTGAAGAAGAGCGTGTTCCTGAACGTCCTCCTTCCCCTCCTCCTCCGTCTGAGGCATGGAGAGCAATTATGCAAGCGACAAACCAGAACACCCAGATGCTTATGCAAATGATGCAGAACATTCAAGCCAACCAAGCAAATCAAGGTGGTCATGGGAACCAAGGCCAAGGCAATCTGTTCAATCAACCTCACTTTGCAACCCTCAACCAATTCCTGGCAAACCAACCGAAGTCTTTTAGTTACTGTGTGGGTCCGCTAGATGCTTGTAATGCCCCAGATGTAACACTTTCCAATTATGGCAATAAAGCTTTCTCATTTTGATCCTTGTCCTTATCCTCGGGGGTTCTTGTATTTTGAGCTCTTTTTATTTCGTTTGCATTGCCATATCATTTATTATTTTGCATCCTTGCATTGCTTCATCATCATAGCATCATGGCATCATAGTTTACTTTGTTATCATGAGTGAGAGTGAGGCCTTGTGATGTTGTGTGTGAGGTGGCTCTAGCCAACCTTGACTTGCTAAACCCTAACCCCCTTCTTCTTCCTCTTCTTTTTCTTCTTTCTTTTCTTTTCTGTCCATTCTTTACCCCTTTGTGCAAGCCACCTAGCCAAGTGCTTTATTGTTCCTTCTTCTCCTATAAAATCTTGCACCATGCCTACAACCTCTCCACCAAATATCACCCCATTTGTAAATGATTTGGTTGGGTTTTAAAATACCAAGAGTTTGAACCATATTCAAACTCCTTTTATTTTCCTGCCTCTAAAAATGTCCAAGTCAATTTTATTAAATAGGGCATTAATCACTGAGTATGGGGATATTTTTCTTTTCCCCTAACTCATTTTCTTTTAGCATGTGTTTTTCTTTTTCTTTCTGTCTGAAGAAATAAATAAAAAGGAAAAGAAACAGCAGCACAACAGTGAATCTGGGCCTCCTCCATCTCTCTCTCCCCCAAGCCCATATCTTTTCCCCCACAGCAGTGCGCGGCCCAGCTCCACCCGCACGCCCAGCCAGCAGGCCGCAGCAGTCGCGCCATCTCTTCCTTCGCGCCTGGCCCCACCTGTCTATCTCTCACCCCGCGCCTCCATCTTCCTTCGTCAGCGCAAAGCAGAGCAGAGCACGCTCACGTCGTGCCATGAACTCACGGATGTCGAGGTCTCGTGGTCCAAGCCCCCCCTTTTAAACCCGCACCGTGTCTAGCCCCTCTATCTAGGTTTCCCCTTCCTCCTCTCGCCGTGTGGAGAGCCCAGCACCACCAGATCCGCCACCCCAGTCAACACCCGCACGCATCTGAGAGCGCCACCTCGTCGCCGGTGAGCCCTCAGTCGACCTCAGCCTCGCCAATCGTGTCCTTCTGCTTCCACGATGTCGACTACTTCGACTACTTCATCTACGCGGACCCGATCGCCTCCACGCCGACGACTTCTTAGTCTTCTTCGTCTCTGGCGTCCGTACCTGTTCGAGACCCGCCGCCGTCGACTCCGTCCACGCCTGGGCCAGCCGAGCACTTCTCTGTGCTCGTGGTGAGCTCCTCTTTCTCCCCATGCCTTTTTCCCCTTCCTGCGCGCCCTCTAGGTCCTAGTTCATCGAGCGCCCAAGCGCATCGCCATCAGACCTCGTCGCCGGTGAGTGTTCCGACCCCTCTAGGCCGTGTTCTTCTGTCCGTTCGCTTCATCTCGTCGTGTAGGTGCCACCTGTGCAGTCGCCGTTCCACTAGGGCCTCTGCATCGCCTCGCCGTTGCTCTGTCGCCGCCATTCTGTCGTTGCTCACCGCCGATGCTGTAGTGCTCTTTAGGTAGTGTTAGTGCATCGAATGGGTGCGGAACTCTTCCAGGAGCAATCCGCACCACTCCGCCGTCCCGTTTGGTCACCGGAGCAGCTCCGACGAGCCCTACGCTTCCCCTATTTCTGCTTCTGCTGTTTAGTCTTCAGTTAAACTACCTGTTATCTGTCGAGATCACCTGTCTAGCCCAGTGGCTAGCGCCTTCGTCAGTTCTCCGCGAGGTCTTGTGTTCGAATCCTTGCTGGGGCAGTGGTTTCGCCCCCTTTTTGATTTTCTTGTGTGGCTGACAGGTAGGCCCCACCTGTCAGCTACTCAGCTGCTTCCCAGCCCCGCGCGCACCCACTGTTGCTAGCTCAGCCAGCCAGGCCCCCTCGTCAGCGACTTGGGCTAGCTGAGCCCTGGGTCAGCTTTGACCCCGCGCCTTGTTTTTTTCTTTTCTGTTTTTTCTTTTCCTTTTTCTTTTTCTTGTTAATTTAATATCTGCTGATATATGTTTCTGATGAAAATAAGTCCTATATGAAAAGTGCTTAGAATTTTATGTAGATTATGAATATGCTATTGTTGCCATGTTTAAAAAACATTTAAAATGCTGTTTGAATTTTCTTCTTGTTTTAAATATGCTTAAACTTGTAAAATTCATAACTAAATATCTACAACTCCAAATTTAACAAACTTTATATGCATTTGGGGTGGAAAATTGTGTAGAATATTTTGGTGCTGTTGTTTAGCATGTTTGGCAACTTCTTCACAGAAGTTTTTCAGATCTGTCCCAAATGCATTTAAATTAATATGGGAGTTTCTGGATATTGTTGTTATTTGTTTCTAGCTCATTTAAATGTGCTAGCATGTTGCTGTAATGTTAGTTGCACCTTGCCATGTTAACCAACTCCTTTAAAACTTGTTGGATGCTTGTTTGAATAATCTACATAAACTTGTTTGTTGTTCCTTTGCTTGTTTCATTATTGGGAGTGATCTTGTTTGAATATGATGATGTTGCACTCCTGTGACCCTAGGCCATGCATCATATCTACTCTTGTCTTTGTTCATCATGTTCATGCAACATGTGGATGAGCATTGCATTGTGATTGATTTTGTTTCGTTGTTGCATTGTTGTGTTTGGTTAGAGCCCGGTGACGATACGGAGTACGAGGTTCCTACCGAGGTTGAGTGTGAGGAGCAAGTTTACGATCCCTCCGTGGAATCAACAGGCAAGATGACCTTACCCAGATATCACTACTATCTTTGCCTATGCTAGATGTCTCGCTCTTTAGCTTATTGCCTCGATGCCTATGTCTGTTTGTCAGCCTCCTATTGTTGCCATGAAACTCTCTAACCACCCACCTAGCAAACCGTTGTTTGGCTACGTAAGCATCGCTCAGCCCCTCTTATAGCGTTGTTAGTTGCAGGTGAAGATTTGAAGATTCTTGCTTCATGTTGAAGTTTTGTTGGGATATCACAATATATAATCTGTTAAACTAAATCATATATATATTGGTAATGGGTGGAAGGCTAAGCCTCTTGCTTGGTGTTTTGTTCCACCCATGCCACCCTAGGAACCGTTAAACCGGTGTTATGTTCCTTGATTTTGCGTCCCTAACACGGTTGGGGTTTATGGGCCCCCCTCGATAACCCGCTTAGCGCTAAAGCTTTTCCAGCAAGGCCCAACATTGGTTTTACATTTGCCTAATAACTAAAACTTGCATAGGGCGTTGTAAACCCGAGTTCTTAATTAACAACCCTGGGCCAGTGCTCCTCATGAGTGTAGGTCCAAACTGAGCAGACTACTGGGCCACCTCGAGGAAACTCAAGGGCTGGTAAAAACCTGTAGGATGACTCATCCGGTCGTGGCCTGAGACAAGATACGCGCGGCTACTATCAGGGTGTCGGCACGCCGGGAGGTCTTGCTGGATTAATTTTACCTTTGTGGGAATATCTTGAGCACGGGATTCCGAGAATACTCGGGTCTTCCCACCTTGGAGTTGCGACTCCGCAGATCGTGAGCTTGTGATGGGCTAAGTTGGGGCACCCCTGCAGGGTTTGATCTTTCGAAAGCCGTGCCCGCGGTTATGTGGCAGATGGGAATTTGTTAATATCCGGTTGTAGAAAACTTGACACTATGTTCATAATACACTACCAGCGTGTGTGACCGTGATGGTCGCTTTCCGAAGGGGTTCGGGAAGTGAACACGATGGGGTTATGTTTGACGTGATTAGTTAGGATCACTTCGTGATCACTTTGACGATCGTTGGCACTTTCTATTCTCGCTCTAAACACGTAAGTTAGTGCTAGTGCTGCTGCAACCTTGTTTAAGCCTTTTCCACACCTAAGGCTTTGATAGTATTGCTACCTGGGAACGAGATTGCTGAGTCCTCCGTGGCTCACAGATTCTACACAACACCAGATGCATGTACCGTTGAGAACTACACAGCTGGTGGTTCAGAGTTGTACTGGGAGTTCGATGAAGAGCGTGGGCGATACTACGTGTCTTACCCAGAGGATCTGTAGGGCTCTTACTAGGATGATCGGGACCTTGTGTTTCTTTATTTATGGTATCTTTCATTTGGATCTTCGTCCGTAGTCGGACTCTGATGTTATTGGACGATGTATGTTAATGTATTACTTTGTGTGACGTGGTGAGTGTAAGCCAACTACTCTTTTACATTTTCATCCCCTCTTTTACACGATTGTGCAAAGATACCATACTTGAGATCATTCTAGTATGTGATTATACCTTTAAGTCGTGCCTCGCCACGTGGGAGGTATAGTCACATACTGGGCATTACAATGCTGAAGACTCGATCACAGACATAAAAAAGCACTTTGAATGCAGTAACGTGAGACCTGAGGATTATGTCAAGTTTGCCACCTTCCAACTCAAAGATCAAGCTGCTGATTGGTGGCAACAGTACAAAGATTCCAGAGGTGGACGTGAGATCTCGTGGACTGACTTCTGCAAGGATTTCCGCTCTCACCACATTCCAACCAGTGTCATTGAAGGCATGCGTGAGGAATTCCGCAACCTAAAGCAAGGCACCATGTCCGTCTATCAATACAATGTCAAGTTCCAGAATCTTGCTCGCTATGCCAAGCAAGACATCCCAGATGTCAAGAGCAAGATTTATCAGTTCCGTGGTGGTCTAAAGGATGAACTCCAGCTAGCTCTCACCTTGTTCGAGCCGGATGAATTTGACCAATTCTACAATATGGCTCTTAAGCAAGAGGCAGCTCAGCTCAAGATTGAAGCTTCCAAAAAGAGGATCAGAGACGCTGTTCACTCCTCCTCTTCTTCCCAAGTGGTTGCGAAGCAGCAGAAGTTCTGGCTACCACCTCCTCCAGTGCTCCGTCCTCCAAACAACAACAAGCACTCAGGTGGCCGTGGTTTATCCCACCCACCCAACCCAAGCAATCAGTCCAAGCATCAGTTTCAAGCTTCAAGATCAAGTGGTCCTTATCACCGGCCTCTCTCAGAAGTGGTTTGCAACAAGTGTACTCAGAAGGGTCACTATGCTAACAAGTGTCCCAACCCAAGGCGCCTTCCGCCTCCTCCACCTGTCAGCACTGCTATTGTCAAGCACAATCCCAAGGCAGCAAGAGTGAATCTGATGAATGTAGCTCAAGCAGAGAATTCTTCAGATGTGATACTTGGTAACCTTCCAGTCAACCTTAAACCTGCTAAAGTTTTGTTTGATTCGGGTGCATCATGTTCCTTCATGTCATATCCATTTGCATCCAAGCATAATGTGAGCACAGCGGCATTACCTCAAAAGTTGCAAGTTACTTCTTCGGGGAAACGAATGACTTCTAGTATGGTGGCTCCGGATATATCTATTCATATGGGTGATTACAGTTTTCTGGTTTCTCCGGTTATTCTCGGCAACTCCGACATTGATCTTATTCTTGGGATGGATTGGCTTTCCAAGCATGATGCAAACATTGATTGTGCAAATAAGGAAGTCAAGCTTACTCATCCTGACGAAGACGTGATTATCTTCGACTCTCGAGATAACACAATCAGGCTATTCTCTCTCAATGACAAGGGCGAGATTAATGCCATCTCTCAGATTCCGGTGGTCAATGAGTATGAAGATGTTTTCCCTGAAGAGCTTCCAGGCATGCCTCTCCATCGTCAAGTTGAATTCGTCATTGAACTCGAGCCCGGTACCGAGCCAGCATGTCGGCGTCCGTACAAGCTTTCCCCTGATGAGTTGAAGGAGCTGAAGAAACAACTCGATGAGCAAGAACGTACGGGTCTAATCAGGCCTAGTACTTCTCCTTGGGGCTGTGGTGTTCTATTTGTCAAGAAGAAGGATGGCACGGAACGCCTTTGCCTTGATTACCGGCCATTGAACAAGAAGACAATAAAGAACAAGTATCCGCTCCCCAATATCAATGAATTGTTCGAGCAGCTCAAAGGAGCAAAGGTGTTCTCAAAGCTCGATCTCCGGATGGGTTACCACCAGATCTGTATCCGTGAAGAAGATATTCCCAAGACCGCATTCAGAACAAGTTTTGGCTCTTATGAATACACGGTCATGTCTTTTGGCCTCGCAAATGCTCCACCCACCTTCTCGAGGATGATGCACTTCATATTCAACCCCTACACCAATGAATTTGTTCTTGTCTATCTGGATGACATCTTGGTATTCTCCTAGAATGAAGAAGACCATGCCAAGCACCTCCGTTTGGTCATGGACAGGCTCCGTGAACACAAGTTCTATGCGAAGTTCTCCAAATGTGAATTCTGGCTGGATAAGGTCTTATATCTTGGCCATATCATCTCTGCCGAGGGCATTTCTGTGAACCCTCAGAAAGTTGAAGCTATTGTCAACTGGGAACCCCCGCAGAATGTCAAGCAACTCCGAAGCTTCCTTGGTCTCGCTAGCTATTGCAGAAGGTTCATTGAGAACTTCTCCAAGATTGCCAAGCCTCTTTCCAACCTGTTGCAGAAGAATGTCAAGTACTCCTGGACTCCTGATTGTGATGTGGCATTCAAAACACTCAAAGATAAGCTCATTTCTACTCCGGTTCTTACTCCTCCGGATGAGTCCAAGCCCTATGAAGTCTTTTGTGATGCTTCTTTGCAAGGACTTCGCGGTGTTCTCATGCAAGACAAGAAGATTGTGGCATACACTTCTCGTCAGTTGAAACCAAATGAGAGGAATTACCCCACACATGATCTCGAGCTAGCAGCAGTTGTACATGCCTTGATCACGTGGAGACACCTTCTGTTGGGCAGAAAAGTGGACAACTTCACCGATCACAAGAGCTTGAAATACATCTTCACACACCCAAACCTGAACCTTCGCCAGACTCGTTGGGTTGAGATGATCCAAGAGTATGATCCAAGCATTGAGTACACACCTGGCAAGGCCAATGTCATTGCAGATGCCTTGAGTAGAAAGGCATATTGCAACAGTCTCCTTCTCAAACTGTTCTAGCCTGAACTTTGTGAATCATTCAGGAAGCTCAACCTCCAAGTTGTTCCGCAAGGCTTTCTTGCAAACCTTCAGGTTGCTCCTACCTTGGAAGATCAGATCCGTGAGGCCCAGCTCAATGATGCTATGGTGCAGAAAGTGAAACATGGTATTGCTAAGGGTACTCCCAAATAAAAGTGCTATTGCGTTGATGAGAAAGACACCTTGTTCTTTGAGGACAAAATTGTGGTTCCCAAGGGTGATCTCAGGAAGCTCATAATGAACGAAGCACATGACTCCCTCCTCTCGATTCATCCCGGAAGTTCTAAGATGTACCAAGACCTCAAGCAATCATACTGGTGGACTCACATGAAAAGGGAGATTGCCCAATTCGTGAATGAATGTGATGTCTGCAGAAGAGTGAAGGCAGAGCATCAACGTCTAGCCGGTCTCCTTCAACCTCAACCTATTCCCGAGTGGAAATTCGATCACATTGAAATGGATTTCGTCACTGGGTTTCCAAAGTCCAAGAAGGGGAATGATGCTATCTTTGTAGTGATTGACAAGCTAACTAAAGTAGCTCATTTTCTTCCCGTCAAAGAATCCATCAACGCAGCTCAGTTGGCAGAGCTGTACACTTCCAGAATTGTTTCGTTGCATGGCATTCCTCAAGTCATATCCTCAGACCGTGGAAGTTTGTTCACATCCAAGTTCTGGGACTCCTTTCAGTCAGCCATGTGCACTAAGATTCGCTTCAGCACTGCGTTTCACCCTCAGACTAGTGGTCAAGTCGAAAGAGTGAACCAGATCCTTGAAGACATGCTGAGAGATTGTGTCATCTCTTTCGGTATGAAGTGGGAAGATTGTCTCCCGTTTGCCGAATTCTCATACAACAATAGCTTCCAAGCAAGTGCCGGCAAAGCTCCTTTTGAAATCCTCTATGGCAGAAAGTGCTGTACCCCGCTCAACTGGTCCGAGACTGGTGAACGTCAACTTCTTGGCAACGATTTGATCTCAGAAGCCGAAGAAATGTGCAAAGTCATACGTGAGAATCTCAAAGCCGCTCAATCGTGTCAAAAGAGCTACTATGACGGAAAGCATCGTGATTTGCCTTTCGACATTGGAGATCATGTCTATCTCCCTGTTTCTCCTATGAAAGGAACCCAAAGATTCGGTATCAAAGGAAAGCTTGCTCTCAGATACGTGGGCGCTTTCAAGATTCTTGGCAAAAGAGGCGATCTAGCCTACCAACTCGAGCTTCCCTCCAACTTTGCAAATGTTCATGATGTGTTTCACGTGTCTCAACTCTGCAAGTGCTTCAAGACACCTGAACGCACCATTCCGTTTGAGGAGATTGATCTTCAACAAGACTTGTCTTATCGTGAGCACCCTGTTGCTATTCTTGAAGAAACTAAGCGCAAAACCTGCAACAAGTCCATCAAGTTCTTGAAAGTAAAGTGGTCACACCATACCGACCGAGAAGCTACGTGGGAACGAGAAGATCACCTTCGTTCCGAGTATCCTTCCTTCTTCCAGTCCTAGATCTCGGGACGAGATCTTTTTGTAGTGTAGGAGAGTTTGTAACACCCTATATGTAACACTTTCCAATTATGGTAATAAAGCTTTCTCAATTTGACCCTTGTCCTTATCCTTGCGGGTTCTTGTCATTTTAGATTATTTTATTTTGCATTGCCATGTCATTTATTTTATTTTTGCATCCTTGCATTGCTTCATCATCATGGCATCATGGCATCTTAGTTTACCTTTGTTGTGTGATGTTGTGAGGCACCTTGTGATGTTGTTGATGTTGTGTGTGTAGCTTGAGCCATGCCTTGCTAACCCTAAACCCCTTCTTCTTCTTCTTCTTCTTCTTCTTCTTCTTCTTCTTCTTCTTCCTCCTCCTCCTTCTTTTCTTTTCTGTCCTTTCTTTACTCCATTTTGCAAGCCACCTAGCCAAGTGCTTTAATGTTCTTTCTTTTCCTAAAAACCTTGCACCATGCCTACAACCTCTCTGCCAAATATCATCCCATTTGTAAATGATTTGGTTGGGTTTTAAAATGACAAGAGTTTGAACCATATTCAAACTCCTTTTATTTTTCTGCCTCTAAAAATGTCCAAGTCAATTTTATTAAATAGGGCATAAATCACTGAGCATGGGGATATTTTTCTTTTCCCCTAACTCTTTTTCTTTTAGCCCGTGTTTTCTTTTCCTTTCTGTCTGAAGAAATAAAGAAAAGAAAAGGAATACAGTAGCCAGCACAGTGGCCTGGGCCTCCTCCTCCATCTCTGTCCCCCAGGCCCAGCTTTTCCCCCACAGCTGCGCGGCCCATCTCTCCCGCATGCCCGCAGAGCGCTCACAGTCACGCCATGGCTTTCCCCCCTGGCCCCACCTGTCTGCCTCACAGGCCCGAGTCGCCGTCTACCTCCATCACGCAAAGCAGAGCAGAGCGCGCGCTCGCCATCGCGCCGTGATCACGGACGTCGAGGTCTCATGATCCGAGCCACCTATTTAAACCCGCAGCTTGTCCAGCCCCTCTCTCTAGGGTTCCCCTTCCTCCTCTCGCCGCCTGGAGAGCCAATCACCACCAAATCCGCCGCTCCAGTCGATACCCGCACGCATCTGAGAGCGCCACCTCATCGCCGGCGAGCCCCTCATTGACCTCAGCCTCGCCAACGGTGTCCATCTGCTTCCTCGTCGTCGGCTACTTTGACTACGTCCTCTACGCGGAGCCGATCGCCTTCACGCCGACGTCTTCTTCCTCTTGTTCATCTCCGGCGCCCGTACCTGTTCGAGACTCGCCACCGTCGACTCTGTCCACGAAGAGGCCAGCCGAGCACATCTCTGTGCTCGTGGTGAGCTCCTCTTTCTCCCTGTGCCTTTTCCCCCTTCCTGCACGCCCTCTAGGTCCTAGTTCCTCGAGCGCCCGAGCTCATCGCCGTCGGACCTCGTCGCCGGCGAGTGTTCTGACCCCTCTAGGCCGTGCCTTGTTGTCCGTTCGCTTCAGCGCATCGTGTAGGAGCTGCCCGTGCAGTCGCTGCTCCGCCCGTTGCTCCGTCGCCGCCGTTCTGTCATTGCTTGCCGCCGACGCTGTAGTGCTCTTTAGGTGCTGCTAGCGCATCGAGTAGATGCGGAACTCCTCCAGGAGCACCCCGCACACCTCCGCCACCTCGTTTGGTCACCGGAGCAGCTCCGACGAGCAGCTTCGACGAGCCCCGCGCTTCCCCTGTTTTCTTCATCTGCAGATACTTCTTGAGAGTTAGCGCCTGTTATCTGTCGAGAAACGATCGCTAGCGCAGTGGCTTTGTCTCCGTCAGATAAGCAGGTGGTCGAGGGTTCGAATCCGTTATGGGGCAGTGGGTTTCACCCCCCCTTTTTGTTTTTCTTGAGTGGATGACAGGCAGGCCCCACCTGTCATCCCCACTGGCGCTCCAGCCCCCTCGCGCACCCACTGTTGCCATCTCAGCGCTGCTGGGACCCCTTGTCAGTGGCTTGGGCTAGTTGAGCCCAGGGTCACTCTAGCCCTTGCGGTTGTATTGTTTTTTTTTCTGTTTTGCGTTTTCTTTTCTTTTTCCGTTTTTCTTGTTTATTTAATATCTATGAAAATATGTTTCTGATGAAAATAAGTCCTATTTGAAAAGTGCTTAGAATTTTATGTAGATTATGAATATGCTGTTTGTTGCCATGTTAAAAAACATTTAAAATGCTGTTTGAATTTAATCTTGTTTTAAAAATGCTTAATCTTGTAAAAATCATAACTAAATATCTACAACTCCAAATTTAACAAACTTTATATGCATTTGGGGTGGAAAAATGTGTAGAATATTTTGGTGCTGTTGTTTAGCATGTTTGGCAACTTTATCACAGAAGTTTTTCAGATCTGTCCCAAATGCAAATAAATTAATATGGGAGTTTCTGGAAATTGTTGTTTATTATTTCCAGCCCATTTAAATGTGCTAGCATGTGTCTGTAATTTTAGTTGCACCTTGCCATGTTAACCAACTCCTTTAAAACTTGTTGGATGCTTGTTTGAATGATCAACATAAACTTGGTAGTTGTTCTTTAGTTGTTCTTTACCTGTGGGTGATCTTGTTGATTGTGATGTTGCTCCCTTGTGACCCTAGGCCATGCATCATATCTACTCTTGTCCTTGTTCATCATGTTCATGCATCATGTGCCTGAGCATTGCATTGTGATTGATTGTGTTCCGTTGTTGCATTGTTGTGTTTGGTTAGAGCCCAGTGACGATACGGAGTACGAGGTTCCTAACGAGGTTGAGTGTGAGGAGCAAGTTTACGATCCCTCCGTGGAATCAACATGCAATATGACCTTACCCAGATATCTCTACTATCTTTGCCTATGCTAGATGTCTCGCTCTTTTAGAATTTTGCCTCGATGCCTATGTCTGTTTGTCAGCCTCCTATTGTTGCCATGAAACTCTCTAACCACCCACCTAGCAAACCGTTGTTTGTCTACGTAAGCATCGCTCAGCCCCTCTTATAGCGTTGTTAGTTGCAGGTGAAGATTTGAAGATTCTTGCTTCATGATGAAGTTATTGTTGGGATATCACAATATATAATTTGTTAAACTAAATCATCTATATATTGACAATGGGTGAAAGGCTAAGCCTCTTGCTTGGTGTTTTGTTCCACTCATGCCACCTTAGGAACCGTTAAACCGGTGTTATGTTCCTTGATTTTGCGTCCATAGCACGGTTGGGGTTTATGGCCCCCCCCTCGATAACCCGCTTAGCGCTAAAGCTTTTCCAGCAAGGCCCAACATTGGTTTTACATTTGCCTAATAACTAAAACTTGCATACGGCGTTGCAAACCCGAGTTCTTAATTAACAACCTTGGGCCAGTGCTCCACATGAGTGTTGGTCCAAACTGGGCAGCCTGCGGGGCCACCTCGAGGAAACTCAAGGGCTAGTAAAAACCTATAGCTTGTCCCATCTGGTCGTGGCCTGAGACGAGATACGCGCGGCTACTATCAGGGTGTCGGCACGCCGGGAGGTCTTGCTGGATTAGTTTTACCTGTGTCAGAATATCTTGAGCAAGGGATTCCGAGAATACTCGGGTCTTCCCACCTTGGAGTTGCGACTCCGCAGATCGTGAGCTTGTGATGGGCTAAGTTGGGACACCCCTACAGGGTTTGATCTTTCGAAAGCCGTGCCCTTGGTTATGTGGCAGATGGGAATTTGTTAATATCCGGTTGTAGATAACTTGACACTATGTTCATAATACACTACCAGCGTGTGTGACCGTGATGGTCGCTTCCCGAAGGGGTTCGGGAAGTGAACACGATGGGGTTATGTTTGACGTGCTTAGTTAGGATCACTTCGTGATCACTTTGACGATCGTTGGCACTTTCTCTTCTCGCTCTAAACACGTAAGTTAGTGCTAGTGCTGCTGCAACCTTGTTTAAGCCTTTTCCACACCTAAGGCTTTGATAGTATTGCTACCCGGGAACGAGATTGCTGAGTTCTCCGTGGCTCACAGATTCTACACAACACCAGATGCATGTACCATTGAGAACTACACAGCTGGTGGTTCAGAGTTGTACTGGGAGTTCGATGAAGAGCGTGGGCGATACTACGTGTCTTACCCAGAGGATCTGTAGGGCTCTTACTAGGATGATCGGGACCTTGTGTTGCTTTATTTATGGTATCTTTCATTTGGATCTTCGTCCGTTGTCGGACTCTGATGTTATTGGATGATGTATGTTAATGTATTACTTTGTGTGACGTGGAGAGTGTAAGCCAACTACTCTTTTACATTTTCATCTCCTCTTTTACATGAGTTGCGCAAAGATACCATACTTGAGATCATTCTAGTATGTGCCTATGCCTTTAAGTCGTGCCTCGACACGTGGGAGGTATAGTCACATACTGGGCATTACAATGCTCCCTTGTTATCACACAAAAAAATATTCATATCATGCACAACCCCGATTTGAGCCAAGCACTTTTTTTCATACTCTATCTTTTCAAACCTTTCAACTTTCACGCAATACATGAGGTTGAGCCATGGACATAGCACTATGGGTGGAATAGAGGTGGTTGTGGAGAAGACAAAGAGGAGGGAGATAGTCTCACATCAACTAGGCGTATCAACGGGCTATGGAGATGCCCATCAATAGATATCAATGTGATTGAGTAGGGATTGCCATGCAACGGATGCACTAGAGCTAAATATGAATGAAAGCTCAACAAAAGAAACTAGTGGGTGTTCATCCAACTTGCTTGCTCACGAAGACCTAGGGCATTTGAGGAAGCCCATCATTGGAATATACAAGCCAAGTTCTACAATGAAAAATCCCACTAGTATATGAAAGTGACTAAACATGAGACTCTCTACAATGAAGAACATAGTGTTACTTTGAAGCACAAGTGTGGAAAAAAGATAGTAGCAATTGTCCCTTTTTCTTTTTTCTTTTTTTGGGCCTTTTTTTCTTTGGCCTTTCCTTTTTTTATTTTTTATTTTTTTTGCGGAGGGGCTTTATAGATTTAGCATTTCCTCCCATGGGACAATGCTCTAATAATGATGATCATCACACTTTCATTACAACTCGATACTACAACAACAAAGTATGACTCTATATGAATGCCTCCAGCAGTGTACCGGTATGTGCAATGAATCAAGAGTGACATGTATAAAAATTATGCATGGTGGCCTTGCCACAAATACGACGTCAACTACATGATCAAGCGATGGCAATATGACAATATGATGTGTGTCATATGAACGGAACGGTGGAAAGTTGCATGGCAATATATCTCGGAATGGCTATGGAAATGCCATGATAGGTAGTTATGGTGGCTGTTTTGAGGAACAATATGGTGGCTGTTTTGAGGAAGGATATATAGTGGGTTTATGGTACCGGCAAAAGTTGCGCAGTACAAGAGAGGCTAGCAATGGTGCAAGGGTGAGAGTGCGTATAATCCATGGACTCAACATTAGTCATAAGAACTCATATACTTATTACAAAATCTACGAGTCATCAAAACAAAGCAATCAATGCATGCTCCTAGGGGGGAGGTTGGTAGGAGTTAACCATCGCGCGCCCCCGACCTCCACACAAAGGTTGACACTCTACAAATACCTCATGCTCTAACTTCGTCACGTAGCGGTTCACCATACGTGCATGATACGGGAATCACTAACCTTAACACAAGTATTTCTCAATTTCATAATAACTCCACTAGCATGGCTCTAATATCACTATCCTCATGTCTCAAAACAATTATCAAGCATCCAACATCTCATCCTATTCAATGCACTTGGTGTGATTTTTTTTACTACATTGACATTGGATGTCTATCATGTGAAGACTAGTTTATTTAGCCTAAACACATTACCATGATGTTTTAATAGACTCTCAAAAGGATATAAGTCAAGCATGAGAGTTCAACAATTTCTACAAAATATTACCACCACCGTGCTCTAAAAGATATAAGTGAAGCACTAGAGCAAAAACTATTCAACTCAAAAGATATAAGTGAAGCACATAGAGTGTTCTAAAAATTTCTAGGCCATTTTTAACTCTCTCAAATAGGTGTGTCCAGCAAAGATGATTGTGGCAAACTAACAAGCAAATACTCAAGTTATACAAGACGCTCCAAGCAAAACACATATCATGTTGCGAATAAAAATATAGCTCCAAGTATAGTTACCGATGGATGAAGACGAAAGAGGGATGTCTTCCCGGGGCATCCCCAAGCTTAGGCTTTTGATTATCTTGAATTTACTTGGGGTGCCATGAGAATCCCCAAGCTTAGGCCTTTGCTACTCCTTGTTCCATAGTCCATCAAAGCAATACTCAAAACTTGAAAACTTCACAACACAAAACTTAGACAAAAATTCTCGTGAGCTCCGTTAGTATAAGATAGCAAATCACTACTCAAAGGTGTAGCAATGAATTCATTCTTTGTTTATATTGGTGTTAAACCTACTTTATTCCAACTTCTCTATGGTTCATATCCTCCAATACTACTCATAGATGCATCAGAATAAGCAAACAACACACAAAAAACAAAATCTGTCAAAGACAGAACAGTCTGTAGTAATCTGCAGGTTTCGCCTACTTCTGAAACTCCAAAAAATTCAAACTAAATAGATAAATTTGCGGAATTTGTCTACCAATGATCTGCAAAAAGAATCAACTAAAAAGCACGCTCCAATAAAATCTGAAGACTACTTTAGCGAGCGCTAACGATTCTGTTTTTCACAGCAAGATCACATAAACTTCACACAAGTCTTCCCAAAGGTTCTACTTGGCACAAAAACTAAACAAAACATGAAACCACATCTAATCAGAGGCTAGATGCAATATTTATTCGCTAACAGCAACAAAAACAAAAAACATAAAATTGGGTTGCCTCCCAACAAGCTCTTTCTTTATAGCCATTAAGATAGGCTTGGGATTTCAATGATGCTCACATGAAAGATAAGAATTGAAGCACAAAGAGAGCATCATATAGCATGTGAAAAACACTTCTAAGTCTAACATACTTCCTATTCATAGGCATCTTATAAGCAAACAAATTATCATAGCAAGCAAGATCTAGCGTATGCAAGGAAGAAGAAAGAAACAAGATCAATCTCAACACGACGACAGGTAATTTAGTAACATGAGAATTTCTACAACCATATTTTCCTCTCTCTTAATAATTACATGTAGGATCATAATCAAATTCAACAAAATAGCTATCACATAACATATTCTCAACACGATCCACATGCATGCAAAGTTGACACTCTTCCAAAATAGTGGGATTAACATTAACTAAAGTCATGACCTGTCCAAACCCACTTTTATAAAAAAATTCATAAGATTGAACATTCTCCAAATATGTGGGATCTAAAGTTGACAATCTTCCAAACCCACTTTCACTATTATTGCAAACATTATTGTCAATCTTACATTCATCAAGGGGATTAAATAAATTTTCAAGATCATAAGAACAATCACCCCAATCATGGTCATTGCAACAAGTAGCCGACATATCAATACTAGCATCCCCAAGCTTAGGGTTTTGCATATCATTAGCACAATTAACATTAATAGAGTTTTATAATAGCATCATTGCAATCATGCCTTTTATTTAACAAGCTATCATGAATAACTTTTTCTCTTAACAATTCCTCACAATTTTTAGATTCATAAATTTCAAGCAAAACCCCATAAAGATAATCTAGTGCACGCAGCTTACTAGCAATAGGTTCAACATAATTGGATCTCTTAAAGAGATTAGCAAGTGGATGAGGATTCATACTTTAGCAAGCGAAGATGCAAGCTAATTGAGGGCACATAGCAACATAACCAAAAAAGAGGCATGCGAACGGTAAACACACGGCAAAAGAAGGGCAAATAAAATGGCAAGGGTGAAGTAGGGGAGAGGAAAACGAGAGGCACATAAATGTAATGCGAAGGATAAGGGTTTGTGATGGGTACTTGGTATATGACTTTTGCGTAAGCCTCCCCGGCAACGGCGCCAGAAATTCTTCTTGCTACTTCTTGAGTTTGCGTTGTATTCCCTCGAAGAGGAAAGGGAGATGCATCACAATAGCGTAAGTATTTCCCTCAGTTTTTGAGAACCAAGGTATCAATCTAGTAGGAGACCACACGCGAGTCCCTCGCACCTGCACAAACAAATAAGAACTTCGTAGCCAACGCAATAAGGGGTTGTCAATCCCTTTACGGTCACTTACGAAAGTGAGATCTGGTAGAGATGATAGTTTATATTTTTGGTATTTTTGGTTTATAAGAACAACAAGTAAAAGCGATAAAAGTAAAGTGGATGTAGATTGATATGTTGAGAATAGACCCAGGGGCATAGTTTTCTCTAGTGGCTTCTCTCATGATAGCGATATTCTACGGCGGGTAAACAAATTACTGTCGAGCAATTGATAGAAAAGCGAATAATTATGAGACTATCTAGGCATGATCATTGTATATATGCATCACGTCCGAGACAATTAGACCGACTCCTGCCTGCATCTACTACTATTACTCCACACATCGACCGCTATCCAACATGCATCTAGTGTATTGAGTTCATAAGAATAGAGTAACACCTTGAGCAAGATGACATGATGTAGAGGGATAAACTCAAGC
The DNA here is from genome assembly GCA_902687465.1 of Secale cereale. Classification (NCBI taxonomy): domain Eukaryota; kingdom Viridiplantae; phylum Streptophyta; class Magnoliopsida; order Poales; family Poaceae; genus Secale; species Secale cereale. The sequence goes on along the minus strand of LR738711.1, from coordinate 890,052,255 downwards.
AATATGATATAAACCCCATCTTTTTATCCTCGATGGAAACAATACAATACGTGCCTTGCTGCCCCTACTGTCACTGGTAAAGGACACCGCAAGATTGAACCCAAAGCCAAGCACTTCTCCCATTGCAAGAACTATAGATCTAGTAGGCCAAACCAAACCAATAATTCGAAGAGACTTGCAAGGATATTATGAGCACACATAAAAAGTTCAGAGAAGAACCAAATATCTTTCATAGATAACCTTGATCATAAACTCACAATTCATCGGATCTCTACAAACACACCGCAAAAAGAGATTACATCGAATAGATCTCCTCGAAGACCGAGGAGAACTTTGTATTGAGATCCAGAGAGAGAGAGAAGAAGCCATCTAGATACTAGCTATGGACCCGAAGGTCTGTGGTAAACTACTCACAACTCATGGTGAGGGTGATGATGATGATGATGAAGACCTCCGTGATGGATCCCCCTCCGGTGGAGCTCCGGAACAGGCTCCAAGATGAGATCTTCACGGGAACAGAAGGTACGGCGGTGGAATTAGAGTTTTCTCTCTATTCACAGAGTTTCTGGGGTACGTAGACTTATATAGGAAGAAGGAGGGCACCGGGGGACGCTCGAGGGGGCCACAAGGCAGGGGGGCGTGCCCTCGGAAGGGGGGCTTGCCCTGCACCCTTGTGGGCCAACCCTCGATCCCCTGACGTGGTTCTCAAGCTCCGCGTGCGTGATTTTCTCCAAAAATATCTCTCGCGAAGGTTTCATTCCGTTTGGACTCCGTTTGATATTCTTTTTCTACAAAACCCTGAAACAGGCAAAAAACATCAATCTGGACTGGGCCTTTGGGTTAGTAGGTTAGTCCCAAAAATGATATAAAAGTGAATGATAAAGCCCATTAAACATCCAAGACTACATAAATAATAGCATGGAACAATAAAAAATTATAGATACGTTGGAGACGTATCAGATCTCAATACCAAGTTCTCCTCGGTCTTCGAGGAGATCTATTCGATGTAATCTCTTTTTGCGGTGTGTTTGTCGAGATCCGATGAATTGTGGGTTTATGATCAAGATTATCTTTGAGAAATATTTGGTTCTTTTCTGAATTCTTTTATGTATGATTATAATATCCTTGCAAGTCTCTTCGAATTATTGGTTTGGTTTGGCCTACTAGATCTATAGTTCTTGCAATGGGAGAAGTGCTTGGCTTTGGGTTCAATCTTGCGATGTCCTTTCCCAGTGATAGTAGGGGCAGCAAGGCACGTATTGTATTGTTGCCATCGAGGATAAAAATATGGGGTTTATATCATATTGATTGAGTTTATCCCTCTACATCATGTCATCTTGCTTAAGGCGTTACTCTGTTCTTGTGAACTTAATACTCTAGATGCATGCTGGATAGCGGTCGACGTGTGGAGTAACAGTAGTAGATGCAGAATCGTTTCGGTCTACTTGTCACGGACGTGATGCCTATATATAACGATCATGCCTAGATATTCTCATAATTATTCGCTTTTCTATCAATTGCTCGACAGTAATTCGTTCACCCACTGTAGAATTCTGCTATCATGAGAGAAGCCACCAGTGAAACCTATGGCCCTCGGGTCTATTCTCAACATATCAATCTACAATCTACTTTACTTTACCGTTTTTACTTTCTGTTCTTATATCCAAAAATACCAAAAATATCAAACTATCATATCTATCAGATCTCACTTTCGTAAGTGACCGTAAAGGGATTGATAACCCCTTATCGCGTTGGCTGCGAAGTTCTTATTTGTTTGCGTAGGTGCGAGGGACTCGCGCGTGGTCTCCTACTGGATTGATACCTTGGTTCTCAAAAAACTGAGGGAAATACTTACGCTACTGTGCTGCATCACCATTTCCTCTTCGATGGAATACAACGTAAGCTCGAGAAGTAGCAAGAAGAATTTCTGGCGCCGTTACCGGGGAGGCTTACGCAAAAGTCATATACCAAGTACCTATCACAAACCCTTATCCTTCGCATTACATTTATTTGCCTCTCATTTTCCTCTCCCCCACTTCACCATTGCCGTTTTATTTGCCCTTCTTTTTTGCCGTGTGTTTACCGTTCGCCTTGCCTTGCCGTCATGGCTAGTCCTTTATCCGCTCCTTTGTCCCCCGAGTTTGAAGTTCTTCACTTCGAGCAAAAACAAGGAGAAAATTCAAAAGAGGCTTGGTTCAGGATGATGAAATCCTACCGTAACTGTACCTTAGAGGTGAATTTTAGGATTGTACTTTGCAATTTTTATGTTGGACTAAATATGTCCCATAGACAACTCTTGGATTGCGTTCCCAAAGGAAATTTTATCGAAGTTGATCCTAGTATCGCGCATGAACTTACAGAGGGAATAGTGGGAACACTACCTCACCAAAAAGGGTTACATCAGACCCAGGAAGAGACACAAGTTTTTGAGAAAATTTGCGAAGTAACAAAAATATTACAAAAATCTCTTGAACCTCTTAAGAGTGTTAGGGGAAATCTCCACCGCATGAATATGTTGATTACCCTTTGTAATAAGTGGTTGGATTCTTTAGATCTAAAGATTTCCGAATATGAAGGGAAACATAAAGAACCTCCCGGATTCGAGCTTGACACCATTAAAAGGGTAAAGATCAAAGATGGTAATACCTAGATCTATCCTTGTATCGTGCCTAGCTAGGGGTGTTAAACGATAGCGCTTGTTGGGAGGTAACCCAAGTTTTTGCTTCTGGTTAGGAATAAATATTGCATCTAGATTCTGTTTAGATGTGGTTTTGTGTTTTAATTAGTGTTTGTGCCAAGTAGAACCTTTGGGAAGACTTGTGTGAAGTTTATACGATCTTGCTATAAAAAACAGAATTGTTAGCGCTCACTAGAATAGTCACCAGATTTTACTAGAGTGTGCTATTTAGTTGATTCTTTTTGCAGATGATTAATAGACAAATTCATCATGTTTACCAATTTATTTCAAATTTTTTGGAGTTACAGAAGTATGCGAAAGTTACAGATTAATACACACTATTCTGTTTTTGACAGATTCTATTTTTCTTGTGTTGTTTGCTTGTTTTGATGAATCTATGAGTAGTATTGGAGGATATGAATCATAGAGAAGTTGGAATACAGTAGGTTTAACACCAATATAAACAAAGAATGAGTTCATTACAATACCTTTGAGTGGTGGTTTGTTTTCTTATACTAACGGAGCTCACGAGATTTTTGTCTAAGTTTTGTGTTGTGAAGTTTTCAAGTTTTGAGTATTGCTTTGATGGACTATGGAACAAGGAGTGGCAAGAGCCTAAGCTTGGGGATGCCCAAGGCACCCCAAGGTAAAATTCAAGGACAACCAAAAGCCTAAGCTTGGGGATGCCCCGGGAAGGCATCCCCTCTTTTGTCTTCATCTATCGATGGTGGGCCCCTCCCTCCCTCCAATCTACAGTCAACAGCTCACACGTTTCACATTATGTTAATTACGTAACTGGGACTACGTAGGTGTAGCATTACTCGTGCTAAAAAACCCAACTAAGCCAACCTCCCAGCATATCGCGTGGGAAAAGACCCGGCCGCGTCGTTTTAGTCGGGATTACCGGATTACTAGTAGTAGTATCGATGGATCGCGCGAAGCAACAAGTTTTTTTTTGAGGGGGCGAAGCACCTAGTTTAAAAGGAAAAAAGGCGGTACACTCATAACACCCCTGTCGCGGTCGTAGTGCACCCCACACACGTTCGGTCCTGCACACGGCTCCCGCAAACGGAACGCGCTTCGGCTTGCCTCTTCACTGACACGTGGGACTACACTTAGAGAAACCGACCATGCGCCAAACTCCCCCCGCCCACCGCGCGAAAATCCTCCCCCACCCAAAAATTCCCCCTGTAAGGGCATATTTCTCCCTAAGTAGTTTTGGTGATTGATGACAATGCTTTCGCGGACTGATCGTGTGCTCTAAGCTCGTACAGGTATATCTCCTTTATGGCACAAGACGATTGCTTGCCCCTCGGATTCTATGAAGGACGGTGTTTTCTTTTTGCTCCCTGTCGGTGGCTTTGAGTAATAGGAAAGCCGTACTATTAAGAGGGGGTCCGCGTCGGAAAGGTTTGGGTAGAATCAACACGTACACATCTTTCTCCCACACCACCTTTCCTTGCTTCTCTGGAGGTCCAACCGGTTATCTTTCGCTGTTGCAAAACTGTGGCTTCTGAACTGATCAACTACCTAGCAAGCGGTAGTACCGCTCAACCAAGCGGTAGTACCGCACAGTTACACGGTAGTACCGCCTGCCGACATGGTAGTACCGCTCCCGCGGTAGTACCGCTTCGCCAGAACGGTAGTACCGTGTACCTGGCTCAGGTGCTGAGTCTAAGTACAGAAGTGGATGCGGAAGTAATATTTTACTTCCGCATACAATGCGGTAGTACCGCTTGTCTTAAGCGGTAGTACCGTGTCGCATTTTTGCTACTACCGTTTTCCCTGCGGATGTAGCCACGGATGTAATTTATTTCATCCGTGGTTGTGAATCATGTCGCATTCTTTGCCTAAGCGGTAGTACCGCTGCCAAAGCGGTAGTACCGCTCAGCCAGCGGTAGTACCGCAACTCGTGCGCGGTACTACCGCTCTCTGCGGGCTGAAACCTCCAATAACGGTTGGATTTGTCCCCCCACTATATATAGGGGGTCTTCTTCTCCAAGAAGACTTACCTCTTCCCCCACTACTCCATTGTTGCTCCAAAAGCTCCATTTCTGCCCGATCTCTCTCCCTAGCCAATCAAACTTGTTGATTTGCTCGGGATTGCTTGAGGAGGCATCGATCTACACTTCCACCAAGAGATATTTGATTCTCCCCACTAATCCCTTGCGGATCTTGTTACTCTTGGGTGTTTGAGCACCCTAGACGGTTGAGGTCACCTCGAAGCCATATTCCATTGTGGTGAAGCTTCGTGGTTTGTTGGGAGCCTCCAAGTTGTGGAGATTGCCCCAACCTTGTTTGTAAAGGTTCGGTTGCCGCCTTCAAGGGCACCACTAGTGGAATCACGGCACCTTGCATCGTGTGAGGGCGTGAGGAGATTACGGTGGCCCTAGTGGCTTCTTGGGGAGCATTGTGCCTCCACACCGCTCCAACGGAGACGTACTTCCCCTCAAAGGGAAGGAACTTCGGAAACACATCCTCGTCTCCTCCGGTTCTACTTGTGGTTATTTCTTACCTTTACTCTTGCATGCTTTACTTGTTTAATTCCTATAGCATGCATGTGTAGTTGGTGTGCTTGTTTATGCTAGTTGTCTTCCTAGTATAATTTCTAGACAACTTATTTTGTTGCTTAATTTTAAGTGGTTAAGAATAGCTAAAAATTGTTAGTTGCCTATTCACCCCCCCTCTAGTCAACCATATCAATCCTTTCAATTGGTATCAGAGCCTCGTCTCTTTTTAAGGACTTTACCGTCCGAAGAGTATGGTTGACAACGTAGTCGAGACGGAGGACCATTCCGATGGAAATCCGTCCTTGCCTACGTTAGATGGGGGAGCCTCGGTCACTCGTGAGGAGTTCAATGTGGCCTTGACCACATTGAAAGAATCACTAGCGAGCGAGGTCAAAGGCATGTTTAAAGAAATGTTTGAGGGGCTTAAATTATCCACCTCACCGTTGGAAGTGGGTCGTCCCGCTACCAACGTGTCAGAGGCTAATCCCGACAAGGGAGAAGCTAGCAGTGAGCAAGCCCCGGTCGCTAAGCATGGAAGTGGGAAATTTGCCCAATCTCCTCCTCCTACTCACTATGGAGGACCCGTTCCCACACCGCATTTAAATTCTGTCGGGCCCCCTCCCAAGTTCGTTAAAAATACTGATTTTGCTACTTGGGTGTTTCGTTTCAAACGTCATATTAATCATTGTTCCACTAACCTCTGGAGAATCATTGAGCAAGGTTTTTATCCATATGATCCCGACAACATGACTCCAAGAGAAACTGCCGATCATCAGTTCAACGAGTCCGCACTTTGCATTCTTCAAGACTCCATCCCTCCTGAAGACATTGCTCATCTTCGTCCATTCACTGTGGCCAAGGAAGCATGGGAGCATGTTGGCACAATGTACAAGGGAAGCACAAGTATTCAACGCTCCAACTATGAAGTGGTGCAAGATGAAGCTGATGAGTTTGCAATGATCGAAGATGAAGATCCTCGTGAACTTTATCGAAGATTAACTATTCTTGCAGTGTCTCTTCGAGATCATGGCAGTAAGGATACGGATGACAATTGGATCAAGCGCAAGTTCCTCAAGGCCATGATGCCCTATCACAAGGCCATGTCCTCTGTGATTCGTCAGAGACCGGACTTCCACACTTTATCCTCAAACGAAATGTTGGATGAATTTGTTGCCATGAGGATCCTTGACGTTACCGCCGACAATGCGGTCCTAAGAGCTCAACGATCCAAGAAGCCTAATCTTGCTCTGAAGGCCAAGGCTTGTGTGGAAGAGGAGGAAGTGGAAGATGATGATGAGTGCTGCCCCGAGGACACCAAATATGCCTATCACGAGCACATGGCTCTTGCTTCAAGGCAATTCTGGGGCAAGAAGAACTCAAGGTCCAACTTTAACAAGAACAACTCCAGTGGGAACAAAGGGAAGCAACGAGTAAGGACATGCTTCAACTGTGGAAATGTAAGCCACTTCGTTGTGGATTGCCCATATGAGAAGAGAGAAGACTTTGGAGGCAAGCTTATTCGGAAGGACAAGTCAAAGTCCTATCCCAACAAGAACAACTTCATCAAGAAGACTCCTCCGAAAGTGTTGGTGGCTCAAGAAGAATATGTGGAGGATGATGACAATGATGAAGACGATGAGGTGACCACTATGGCCACAATTGCAATTGCTACCACTCCGCACTCATCTCTCTTCAACTCACCAAACGAGAACATCACCGCCAAGTGTCTTATGGCCAAGGCCACCAACAAGGTAACCCCGATCATCAATCCTACTATCTCTTCTAACCCCTCATTAACTAATTGTATTGATGAGGGTGAGGGTATTAAGGAGGGAGAAAATGAATTTGATGTGTTCATAAAGAATCTCAAGGGCAAATCCAAGAAGCATGTTGTTGCTCTCTTGGAACAACTCGGTGAGGCCAATGACATTATCGAGGCTCACGAGGAAACCATTACTAAAATGGAAGGGCATAGTCGAGACTATGCCGATGAGATATCGGATCTCTCTAACGCCCTAGAGGAAGAGCGTGGTCTTCGTTTGACTCTTGAGGAGTCACACAACGACGATCATGCTAAATTAAAGAAAGATCTTGATCATGCTTTAGTTGTCTCTCGTGTCCTTAACTCTGAGAAGGCAAAACTTGAGGTTGACCATGCTAAACTCAGAGAGGAGTTTAACATACTTGACAAGGCTCACAAGGCCTTGAAAGGAATGCATGCTACTCTCAAGGAGTCTCATGATCAACTCCAAGTTTCGCTAACCAAAGAAAAGGCTATCTTTCCTCGCATGGTTTTAATTGATAATGCAAATGCTACTAACCCATGTTGTGAGCATGTGCATCTTGTTGAAGAGAATGCCGAATTAAAGAAGCAACTTGAGAAAGGCCTTGTGACTTGCATACAAGGTGAGAAGAACCTCAACGCCCTTTTGAGCAATCAAAAGGAAGTTGTGGCAAAGGAAGGAATTGGGTTTGCTCCTAAGCCCAAGAAGAAGAAGAATGACAAGACAAAGCAACCACCCCCTCTCCGACAATCCTTTGTGAGAGAAGGAGAGGGCACGTCAACCAAGAAGAAAAGTGGTGGTGTCAAGAAAAACTCCACCACACCCTCAAACATGGCCGGCGATTTTAATCCTTCATATGTTTTATGCCGTGCTAGTGATGGCCATGTGTTTGCTAAATTTGTTGGTTCTTCTTATGAGTACATTGAATGGTCCATTTGGGTTCCTAAGACCCTTGTCACTAACCTCAAAGGACCCATTACCAAATGGGTACCTAAATCCAAGCATTGATCTATTGTAGGGGTTTGCTTCCGGTGGGGGATCATGGTTGCTCGATAGCGGAGCCACAAATCATATGACCGGAAGCAAAGACTTGGTGGTGGACGTGCATCTCGGTTCATCTATGGCCACCAACGTAGAATGGGGTGATGCTTCATCTTCTAAGGTATTGGGACTTGGCAAGGTTGTTGTCTCTCATGATCTCACGATCAAGAAAGTCATGCTTGTTGAGTCCCTTGCATACAATTTACTTTCTGTTCGCCAACTCGCACTCATGGGCTTTGCTACATTCTTTGATATTGATTCTGTGGCCCTCTTGTGGAGCAAGACTCTTAAAGTAGCCTATGTTGGGCATGTCGAGAACGGTCTTTATGTGGTTAACTTCTCGAAGCAACCCACTAAGGTCGCGACATGCCTAATGGCTAAAGTTGATGTGGGATGGCTTTGGCATCGCCGTTTGGCCCACGTCAATATGAGATCTTTGCAAAGTCTTCTCAAGGGGGACCATGTCCGAGGACTAACAAATGTTAGCTTTGCCAAAGATCGTGCTTGCAGGGCGTGCATTGAAGGAAAATTACATGAGAAGGCTCACCCTCCCACGACTATCATCTATTCAAAGAGACCTCTAGAGCTCCTTCACATGGATCTCTTTGGGCCTCCCACTTTTGATAGTCTTGGGGGTAGGAAATATTGCTTGGTGATTGTGGATGATTACTCAAGATATACCTGGGTATACTTCTTCAAGAAGAAGAGTGAGACCCAACAAACCGTCATCAACTTTGCAAATGAAGCTCAACGACAACATGAAGCAAAGATTTTGATGATCAGAAGTGACAATGGCACCGAGTTCAAGAACTACACCCTGGATGAGTTTCTTGGTGATGAGGGGATCAAACATCAATATGCCGCCCCGTATACCCCTCAGCAAAACGGTGTTGCGGAGAGAAAGAACCAAACCTTAATAGATGCTGCAAGAACCATGATGGCTGAATTCAACTCTCCATACAACTTTTGGGCCGAAGCCATCAACACCGCTTGCCATGCATCAAATCGTCTCTATCTCCGCAAAGGCTTGAACAAAACTCCGTATGAGATTCTTACCGGTAACAAGCCCAATCTCAAGTACTTCCGGGTGTTCGGGTGTAAGTGTTTCATTCTCAAGAAAGGTGTTCGTTTGTCTAAATTTGAATCTAGAGCTCATGAGGGCATATTTGTTGGTTATGCTACAAACTCTCATGCTTACCGTGTCCTCAACAAGTCCACTGGACTCATAGAGGAGACGAGTAACGTAGAGTTTGATGAAAATAACGGCTCCCAAGTGGAGCAAAGTGGTACTTGTGATGCAGGTGATGAAATTCCTCCTCAAGCCATAAGAAGAATGGGTGTTGGATATATCCTACCCGTTGAGGAACCCCTTGTGGCCGAAGGAGAAGGACAATGTTCCACTCAAGTGGAACCATCACCTACCCAAGACCCACACGCTTCCGAAGAACAAAGTGAAGGCCCTCAGCCTATTGAACAAGGCCAGGTGCAAGATCAACCTCAAGTTGGTGAAGAACCACCAATTGAAGCACAAGGCCAAGTTCAATCCCCCGAGCAAGATCAAGGTCAAGAGGAAGCTCAAGATCAAAATCTTGCTCATGATGACGCTCAAGATGATCAACTCAATGCTCCTCAGTTATCTCTTGAAGAGCAATTAGAGCGTCGTGCTGCAAAAGTTGCCTCCAGGCTTGCTTCCAACGAGCATCACATCGAGAACATTTTAGGAAGCATCAAAAGGGGGGTAAGCACTCGTAGACAATTAGCAAACTATTGTGCTCATCAAGCTTTTGTCTCCTTTGTTGAACCTAAGAAGGTCTATGAGGCGCTCGAGGACCCTGACTGGCTCAAGGCCATGCATGAAGAACTCAATAACTTCGAGCGCAACAAAGTGTGGCGTCTGGTGCCAAGACCAAAGGAGAACCATAATGTCATTGGAACCAAATGGATCTTTAAGAACAAGCAAGATGCCCATGGCATTGTCATCCGCAACAAGGCACGTCTGGTGGCTCAAGGCTACTCCCAAGTCGAGGGTATCGACTACGGTGAAACCTTTGCCCCCGTTGCACGTCTTGAATCCATTCATTTGTTGCTTGCCTATGCTTCCCATCATAACTTTAAATTGCAACAAATGGATGTGAAAAGTGCATTTCTTAATGGTCCCATTAATGAGTTAGTGTATGTTAAACAACCCCTGGGGTTTGAGGATCCTAAGTTCCCCAATCATGTGTATCAACTTGATAAGGCACTCTATGGCCTTAAACAAGCCCCACGAGCGTGGTATGAGCACCTTACCGAGTTGTTACAAGATCGTGGGTTTGAAATTGGGAAAATCGACCCCACTCTTTTTACTAAGAAGGTCAAAGGGGAGTTGTTTGTATGCCAACTATATGTAGATGATATTATCTTTGGTTCTCCTAACAAAGCTTTCAATGATGAGTTCGCCGCACTCATGACCACACATTTTGAGATGTCCATGATGGGAGAGTTGAAGTACTTCCTTGGATTTGAGATCAAACAACGAAGAGAAGGCATCTTCATCAAACAATCCAAGTATACTCAAGACATGCTCAAGAGGTTCAACCTTAGTGATGTCAAGACGGCTACTACTCCAATGCCAACCAAATGCCAACTTGACATTGATCCCAATGGTAAAGCGGTGGATCAAAAGGTATATCGCTCTATGATCGGACCCTTGCTTTACCTTTGTGCATCTAGACCGGATATTATGTTGAGTGTGGGAATTTGTGCACGGTTTCAAGCCTCACCTAAGGAAAGTCACTTTGTGGCTGTCAAGCGAATCTTTCGATATTTGGCTCATACCCCAAACTTTGGCTTATGGTACCCAAGAGGAGCAAATTTCAACCTTGTTGGTTTCTCTGATTCTGACTGGGCGGGAGACAAAGTGGATAGAAAGTCCACCTCGGGAGGGTGCCAATTTCTTGGTTGCTCTCTTGTTAGTTGGTCTTCCAAAAAGCAAAGTTGTGTATCTCTCTCGTCCACTGAAGCAGAATATGTGGCCGCTGGCAGTTGCTGTGCTCAACTCTTATGGATGAGGCAAACTTTGAAGGATTACGGTGTCACTTGTGACAAAGTGCCTCTTTGGTGTGACAATGAAAGTGCCATCAAGATTTCTCTCAACCCGGTGCTTCACTTCAAGACGAAGCATATTGAGATTCGGTATCACTTCATCCGGGATCACATAAGGCAAGGAGAGATCGAGCTTCACTACGTCAACACTCATGATAACCTTGCAGATATCTTCACGAAGCCATTGGATGAAGCAAGATTTCGCGAGTTAAGGCATGAGCTAAATATCATCGATTTGAGCAATGTGGCTTGAGTCTGTGCACACACACTCCTCACACTCAATATAGCTATCTTGTCTAGATGTAGGCATGGACATAGGGGGAGTATTGTTCTCTCAATGAACTGTTCCTCCCCCCATTATGCATAAACTAACCAAGTCTTTATCATTTGCCATACATAGTTGGTTTAAATGCTTCAAGTCGAGTACTGGTCATGGGCCCAAGGATAATTCTTCGCGGTGCCATATCTATAAACTCAAACATAGGTGGCCTCGGCCACCGCCCTCCTCTGAGGAGTTGTGTTATTCGCTTTGCTTGTGCGTGCGTTTGCTTTTCTCTCTTCTTTGCTTAAAGCCTCTTGTCAAAACGTGCAAGTTCATGGAGGAGCGGTACTACCGTGCTGGTTTACGGTACTACCGCAAAGGGGTTACGGTACTACCGCTCGACCAGCACGGCAGTATTTATTTACTGCCGCTGGTAGGGCGGTACTACCGCTTGACGAGCGGTACTACCGCGCGAGCGGTACTACCGCGATGACCGCGGTACTACCGCACATATCAGAACGTGTGGGGGTTATAAGCAGGCAGGGGGAGTTCCATCTCCCCCATACCCATTCACTCCTAACCCCCACGTCGTCCCTGTCTCTCTCTCTCAAGAACGCCGCCGGAGGACCTCGCCGGATCTCCTCCCTCGGCCACTCTTCTCGCTTTCCGACCGGTGGGATCGTTCCCCACCACGTCCTCTTGCCATGGATGCAGGTTTCTCCCCTTTTCCCCTCTTCTTATTGCCTTGCCTGAGTTTTTAGGGTTAGGGGAGATGCCTAGTGCTTTCTTGTGTTCTTCGTGATCTTATCCATGGATGCTTAGGTTGTGGGAGAGTGTTTTTGCTCCAGAAATATGCTTAGAGTTGTTGCTACGAAGTTACTATGATCAGCCGTAGTACCGTTGTCGGTGTACTAAGATAGGGGTACCTTAGTACCCCAACTTGTGCACGGGCAGTAGCAGCTTCCCGCGGCAGGGCCTACCACGTGCTTGCCGGAAACCTCTCTGATCCTTATTTAAGCCATTCAAAAACAAAGTATACAAGCAAGAAGATCAAGGCCCCGGCAAGTGGAGCTTGCCGGGAAGGCCGTTCCAGGCTCAAGACTATGTCATCAACACAAGACCCTGGCAAGAGGAGCTTGCCAGGAAGACCAGAAGACTGTATCTAGAAGACAAGCCCCGGCGCACTCTGCGCCCCGGCAAGACCCGGGGAGCGACAAGCTTCCCGGCCCGACAAGATCAAGCCCCCGGCAAGGTGCTTGCCGGGGGAAGTCCGCACTGTGTGCCCGCGCTCCAGCTCATCGGCCCACGCGTCTCCCTGGGGCCATTCCAGGGACGCGTGGCGGATGGCTGTGCAGCCTGGGGGACACGGTGGCACTCCACGGTGACGAAGCTACCGCCGTGGCAAACGGAGACGCAAGGGCGGGCGCTTTTGGGGTCGACGGCGACGGGCATTAAATGCTCTTGTCCCCCACTGTCAAAGTAGGTGATGACCACTGTTCATGCACTGTTCATCCACTGTTCCCGCACTGTTACAACTACCACCAAAGTTACGTTTTTACCCCTTTCTCCTACGTTGACACCTGTCGGTGACCCCTTGAGCTGTAAAAGGAGGCCCGTGCACAACGTAGAAGGGGTTCGGAACCTAGATCGCTCATTCGCTCGGGGTAGCTAGTTCTTCAAGCTCCCGAGCTCCAACACTCAATACAATCCAAGCAGGAGTAGGGTTTTACGCGTCCATCGCGGCCCGAACCTGGGTAAACTGCCCGCGTGTGCTCTACGATCTGCTCTTTGTGCTCCCTCCGCTCCCTTACCGCACGAACAAGGGGCTCCGGTCCCATAGGTGCTCGTGGTGGACAGTTTCCCCCGACATCTTTGGCGCGCCAGGTAGGGGGCGTCGAGGTTGTGCGAACCTGATCCGGCGTTCACGCGGGCGCAATCTTCATCAACCTCTCCAACTTCGTTAGCTTCATCAGCAACAGCAACATGGCCCCGAAGAAGAAGGCTTCGGAGGTCGCAGGCCCGTCTGCGTCTGTTCCACCGCCACCAGAACCAACGGTGGGTGGAGGAGACGCCGGCGGAAGGGTGGTCGCCGGTGAGGAAACTCACGGCACCGCTAAATCCAAGGACAAGGCGGACGGCCGGACCAACTCCAAGGCCTCGGTCTCCGTAGATGCGCCACGTCCATCTCACCAGACGACAGGCCAGCAGCGCCATGGCACAGGAGGTGCCTTCCGCTTGCTGGGCCAAGGACAAACCGGAGGCTCGCGGGATGCTCCGGGCCATCGTCCTGGCACGAGCAAGGCGCGGTCGCCGGGGCGGGACCCTGCTCCTTCTAACCCTGTTAGGAGTCCGAGCATATCCCGCTCCTCGCACCGCTCGCCCCCGCTCCCCTCCTCTCCAGCAGAAGCACTCGCAAGAGCGCAACTGCTCCTCGATTTCCCTCCAGCGGCGGATAAGGCCGAAGACTGGAGGGCAAGAATCCAGAGCCTCATCGCCTTCGCCAACAACGACACGCCGCAGCAGCCGGCGACCTCGCGTCCACGGCAAGTCGAGAAGACGAAGGCCGACGGCGACAAGACCGCCGGGGGTGCAACCACCGTGCACTCCCCGCCGCGGAAGCAGAAGACGCCTCCCCGCCGGATTAACGTTGACGACGATTCCACGGCGTCGTCAGATCCGCGGGCTCGTCGGGACCAGTGCCAGGTCCTTGACGACCGGCGACAAGAAGACGCTCGGACCACAATCGAGCGCCGCCGAGAAGCCCGGCGACAATCTGATCAATGCGCTGGGACCGCTGTTGACACACACGCGCCCGGTGAACCAGGCGACCTGCCGTATGCGGCAGGTTGCCCTGCGTTTACCCGTGAGCTGCGGCGTGTCCAATGGCCCAGCATGAAGAACTTCAAGCCCGACGTACCGGAGAAGTACGACGGCAAGACACACCCCTCGGAATTCCTCAGCATTTACACCATCGCGGTGCAGGCTGCCGGGGGGCGCGACGAGAAGATACTGGCGAACTACTTCCCGCTAGTGCTTAAGCCGAACGTTCGTTCTTGGCTTATGCACTTGCCGGAAGGCTCCATTTCTTCTTGGGCAGATCTTTGCCACCAGTTTGTTGGCGCCTTCACGGGCGGCCACAAACCCCACGGCTAGGAGAGCGATCTCCACATCTTGGCCCAGAAGGAAGGAGAACCCCTGCGCAAGTACATCCAACGATTCAGCCGCGTGCAGCACAACATCCCCGACGTCCACCCTGCTGCGGTTATCAGCGCGTTCCACCAGAACGTGCGTAACCGCCGCATGCGTGAGGAGATGGCCATGACCAAGATACGGGATGTCAGCGAGCTCTATGCTCTAGCTGATAAGTGCGCGCGCGCCGAAGAGGGGAGGAGACTCCCCGGAGAGGATGCTGGCGCAGGAGGAAGCGACAGCGAGGATGCCGCCCCGGCAAAGAAGAGCCGGCGGCGGAACAATAGGAAAAAGAAGAACAAGGAAGTGCTTGCCGTTGAGAAGTCCGGCAAGGAGACTCCCGCCAAGCAAGCACAGGCTGGCGGCTCCGGCAAGGAGCCTGCCCCTGTGGCGGCAGCCGACAAGCAGGACGGCTCCGACAAGCAATACTGCAAGATCCACCGCACCAAGGGCCACGACCTCTCCAACTGCAAACGCGTCGAGTACCTCGTCGAGCAGCAGAAAGCTGAGTACGAGCGGCGCGACAAGGAGAAGGCCCAAGGTGGCGGGGGAGAGCCAAGCAAGAAGCGGCCATTCAATGGCCGGGGAGGACGCCGCGGCAAGGCCAAGCAGCGGCAAGGTGATCGACCTCCCCGGGGCCGCGACAAGGACGAGGAAGACGACGACGACGACATGGAGGAAGACGATAACAGCGAGCAGGAGTTCCAGAAGGCCACGAAAGTCCTGTGCGTCGACGGCGGCGCCTCTCTGCATACTTCCCACCGCCAACTCAAGCAGTGGGTGCGGGAAGTAAATGCAGCTGAGCCGCCCGTGGAGTCGCGCAGGCTCCTCAAATGGTCCAGCACGCCCATCATTTTTGATCTTGAGGATCACCCTGACCGCATCACTGCGGTCGGGTGTTTGCCGATGTTGGTCTCACCAACCATCCGCAACCTCAAGGTCACCAAAATGTTGGTTGACGGCGGGGCCGGCCTAAACTTGATCTCCTCAGCTGTGATCAAGAAACTCCAGATCCCAGATGGCGAGCTCGAAGAGACCGGTTCTTTCCAAGGAATAAATCCGGGAAGGAGCAAGCCCAAGGGGAAGATCACTCTGCCGGTGACCTTTGGCGGGGAGCTCAACTTCAGGACGGAGAGAATAACATTCGATGTCGCCGATATCCCATTGCCATACAATGGGATACTTGGACGTCCTGCCCTCGCCAAGTTCATGGCAGCTTCCCACTACGCCTACAATGTACTCAAGATGCCGGGGCCGATAAGCGTCATCACTGTCCATGGCGACAAGAAGGACGCGCTTATCTGCGCCGACAAGATCTACCGGGATGCAGCAGCCGCGGCGGAGAGCAACACACTTGCCGCTGAAGCTCCCGGGGGGAAGAAGACCAAGACCAAGTCCGGCAAGTGCTCTGGGACCCACTCCGGCAACCGCACCTCTTCGGAGTGCTGCGCTGTTGTCGAGGACGTTCCATCGAGCTCCACCGGCAAGTGCAAGAAAGGGATGGCCGCTCCACCGGCAACCAAGAAGGTGTCCGCCAAGGAGGACGACACTGGTGGTACCTTCACCATCAGTGCTACGCTTGATAGCAAATAGGAAAGCGCGCTCGTTGCCTTCCTGCGGGCGAATGTCGATGTGTTTGCCTGGCAACCATCTGACATCCCCGGCGTTCCCAGGAAGGTAATTGAGCACAAGCTTGCTGTTTGTCCTCATGCGCGGCTCGTCAAGCAGAAGGTCAGGAAGCAAGCTGTGGAGCGCCAAGAATTCATTGCCGAAGAAATCAAGAAGTTAGAAGCAGCGGGCCTGGTTAGAGGCGTGATCCATCCGACGTGGTTAGCAAACCCAGTTGTCGTGCGTAAGGCTAACGGTAAGTGGAGGTTGTGTATAGACTTCACCGATGTGAATAAAGCATGTCCCAAGGATCCATTTCCCTTGCCGCGCATTGACCAGATTGTTGACTCCACTGCTGGATGTGAGCTGCTCTCCTTCCTTGATGCATACTCAGGCTACCACCAGATTTTCATGGCCAAGGAAGATGAAGAGAAGACTGCATTTATCACTCCATGTGGCACATACTGCTTCATACGCATGCCCTTCGGATTGAAGAATGCAGGCTCCACATTTGCAAGGGTGGTGCACACTGCTTTTGAGCCACAGATCCACAGAAATGTAGAAGCTTACATGGATGACATCGTGGTCAAGAGCAAGAGCAAGGATACACTGATCCAAGATTTGGAAGAGACATTTGAGAATTTGCGCAAGATCCAGCTTAAGTTGAACCCCGAGAAGTGCGTCTTTGGAGTCCCCTCCGGCAAGCTTCTCGGGTTCTTTGTGTCACAAAGGGGGATTGAAGCCAACCCCGACAAGATTAAAGCCATCGAGCAGATCGAAGCCCCGAAGCGCGTCAAGGATGTAAGAAGACTTGCAGGTTGTGTGGCTGCCCTCAGTAGGTTCATTTCAAAGTCTGCAGAACGCGCCCTTCCTTTCTTCAAAATCTTGAAGAAGGCAGGTCCTATGAAATGGACTCCGGAAGCGGAGGCAGCGCTGCAAGACTTGAAACGGTACCTATCCTCCACTCCAATACTTGTCGCACCTAGGCCACAAGAGAAGTTGCTGCTGTACTTAGCGGCAACCAATCAAGTGGTTAGTGCTGCGTTAGTAGCGGAGAGGGAGGCCGACGAGGAGTCTACACCACCGGCAAGCGAATCCAGCAACAAACAGGGGACTGTTCCGACAAGCTCTGGCCCCGACAAGGACAACTCCGCGCAGGAACAAGGAGAAGTGCGAAGAAAGATGGTGCAGCGCCCAGTGTATTTTGTGAGTTCCCTCTTGCAGGGGGCTAGATCAAGATACTCTAGGGTGCAAAAGTTGCTTTTCGGCCTCCTCATGGCCTCGAGAAAGCTGCGCCATTACTTCCAAGCACACGAGATAACAGTGGTCACTCGCTTTCCGTTGAAGAGGATATTGCACAATCCAGAAGCAACAGGCAGGATCGTCGAGTGGGCACTTGAGCTGTCAAGCTTTGGTCTCAAGTTTGAGAGTACCTCAACTATACAGAGCCGAGCTTTGGCAGAATTCATAGCTGAATGGACCCCAACGCCCGATGAAGAAGTTCCAGAGACAAGTGTACCCGTACAAGAAGCGACAAGTGAATGGGTAATGTACTTTGATGGTGCCTTCTCGCTGCAAGGTGCTGGAGCCGGTGTGGTACTCATAGCACCCACCGGAGAACACCTCAAGTATGTTATCCAGATGCACTTTCCCAGGGAACAAGCGACGAACAATACTGCTGAGTATGAAGGTCTGCTTGCCGGCCTCAGAATTGCGGCCGAACTTGGGATTAAGAAGCTGATTGTGCGGGGAGATTCTCAGTTGGTGGTCCGGCAAGTCAACAAGAGTTATCAGAGCCCTTTGATGGAAGCTTATGTAGATGAAGTGAGGAAGCTTGAAGAGCACTTTGAAGGTCTGCAAATGGAGCACGTCCCGAGAGCTCAGAATGATATAGCAGATGGACTTTCAAAGTGTGCTGCAATGAAGTTACCTGTGGAACGAGGGACCTTCTTGCTCAAGTTAACTCAGCCATCCGTTACACCATCAATTGGGCAGCACAAGAAGAGAAAGTTGGTCTCCGGCGACTACTTGCCGGCGGATCTCCCCGAGGCCGCCGCTAAGGTCCCCAAGATCAACGATCAGAACGCTGAGGAACAGTTTGCTCCTGCAGATCCTAAGGTCTGTACAGTTGAAGCAAGCGTTCCCGACAAGCCTCGCCCCGGCGAGCTTGCCGGGGGACCATCAGCTCCGGCAGAACCAGAGGCTCTTGCCGTAGAAGCTGGGGTTCCCGCAGCGACCCTCATGCCTTTAGTCCTTGCCGTTGAGCCACGCGCTCCGGCATGGGCACAGCAGATTGTCCACTTTCTGCAAACTGGAGAACTTCCCGACGACCCGGCAGAGATAGAAAAGATAACCAGGCAGTCAAGTATGTACCAGTTCGTGGACAACGAACTGTACAGAAGAAGGCTCAATGGTGTCAGGTTGAAGTGCATTTCCAGAGAAGATGGACAGAAGCTGTTGGCAGAAATACATGGAGGCATATGTGGCCACCACATTGGCGCAAGGGCACTTGCCGGGAAGGCATTCCGGCAAGGGTTCTTCTGGCAAGAAGCCCTCCAAGATGCAACTGCACAAGTAACCAAGTGTGAAGCGTGCCAGTTCCATGCCAAACAAATCCATCAGCCAGCTCAAGCTCTCCAGACGATCCCTTTGTCCTGGCCCTTCTCGGTCTGGGGGCTCGATATCCTCGGCCCCTTCCCCCGTGCTGTCGGGGGCTTTGAGTACTTGTACGTTGCAATCGACAAGTTCACAAAGTGGCCAGAAGTGGAACCAGTGAGAAAGGTGACGGCACAGTCAGCAGTCAGGTTCTTCAGGTCGATTGTTTGCCGTTTCGGAATCCCTAACAGGATAATCACCGACAACGGGACACAATTTACTAGTCGCACCTTCATGCAATACGTCCAAGACCTTGGCGCCAAGGTCTGCTTCGTGTCTGTTGCTCACCCGAGGAGCAACGGTCAAGCGGAGAGGGCAAATGCTGAAGTGCTGCGCGGACTCAAGACAAGAACCTTTGACAGGCTGCGCAAGTGCGGAAGAAACTGGATAGAGGAGTTGCCGGCGGCTCTTTGGTCAATCTGGACGACACCAAGTCGAGCCACCGGACAGACACCCTTTGCTCTAGTCTATGGAGCAGAGGCAGTTCTCCCCACGGAACTCGTATACGGATCTCCTCGAGTGCTCGCTTATGATGAGCTCGAGCAAGAGCAACTGCGACAAGATGATGCATTGCTCCTCGAGGAGGAACGTCTCCAGGCTGCTGTACGAGCTGCTCGATACCAGCAAGCCTTGCGCCGCTATCATAGCCGCAAGGTCAAGGCCAGGAGTCTCGAGGAAGGCGACCTTGTTCTTCGGCGTGTTCAGTCCGCCAAGAATTCCAACAAGTTGACGCCGAAGTGGGAAGGCCCTTATCGGGTGAGACAAGTCACAAGGCCCGGCGCTGTCCGCTTTGAGACCGAAGAAGGCTTACCGGTGAGCAACTCCTGGAACATAGAGCATCTTCGAAAGTTTCACCCATAAGGCGCGGTTGCCGTGATCCGTTCCGGCAACCACCTTTTGTACGAGTCTTGCCGCTGTTGCATGTAAACCTTTGTACAAAGCCGGGCGCAGATCCCGTGCATCAGTAAAGCTTTGTGTTTTCGTACTATTTGCCATTCTCGTGCTTTTCTTGTTTATTTGCATGCATTATTTGGCATTTTGTGCAACACACATATCCGGTAAGCATTACCATGCCAAGAAACCCTATACTTGTTTCCTCTTCTCCTTTTCTTTCTCTCTTAAGCAGAAGAAACATTCCTCGCGCACAAGTTTGCCGGGGGGAAGGAGGTGGAGGATGAACCAAGTGCTGTTCAAGAAAGAGAAGCTTACCGGAGAACGAGCAGACTATGAAAGCTAAGTTACCAGAATTTGAGCAGTTCAAATTTTTAAATTTTAGTTATCTTCCTTGAACAACCACACTTTGTATGGAAAACCTGTGCGCGGAGGAACCTACTCGTGGCTAGCCGCACCCTTAGCTTGTTTTCGAGTACGCTCAACGACTTAAGTGAGCTGCGACAAGTGTCGCGCCCTTGCTTCGTTTTCGAGTTCGCTCAGCAAGCTAAGTGCGTTGCGACTAGCTGCGGCAAGGTTGCTTGCCGGTAAGCAACCTTAGCCAGCAGGCTGCTCAGAGTCCAGCACTCAGCGCTCGCGGCAAGGGCCCCTTGCCGGCAAGTTCCCTAGAAGCGTAGGGTTGAAAGCATACAAAGTAAAGGACCGAAACAAGGGAGATAACACTGCATCAATTGCTCGGAAATAAGATAAGTATATTACAGAGATAACTTGTCGCAATGACTAATGGGTTCATGTTCATGGCGCACTTTGTAGCAACAAAAGAAATAAGAAGAAAGAGGCCTAGTCTACGCGATCGCCTTCACGCCTGGAGATCTTGTTCACCTTGGCGATGATGTGGGCGACCTGCGCCTTCAGTGCCTCCATATCTGCGTCGGTCGGCAAGCTGCGGAGGACGTTGACAAGATTTATACCAGGATTGCGGTAGACGATCTTCGTTAGGACGCGCTCCAAGGTACCCGCGCAAAGCTGGCGTGACTCCTCGGCCAGCTGCGCGGGGAGCTTCTTCTGTAGACTTGCGAGTGCCGGCGCGACCCCTCTGAAGAAGAGACTGAGCTTGGCGCTGTGTGGGAGATTTGGATCCGGAGAATACATGAGGTGTTCCACCTTCAGCGCCATCAGCTCCTTGTCGATGCTAGCCGCAGAAGCCACCAGATCTTCAGTCCATACTTCGACGGTCCGGCGGAAGTTGTCAGCTGAAGTGGCGGCGCTCTCCACCAGGCCTCGCTCCTTGCGGAGCTCGTCCTTCAGCTTGGTTTCGCGGTCCCGGACGGTGTCGAGTGAATCTTTCAGCGTAGAGACTTTCAGCTCCAGATCTGCAATCGAGTCCTTGGCGGCCTTGAGCTCGTCGCCCTGCTTGGAGAGGCATACCTGGAGTTCTGAGTTGGTATGGGCGTCCTTCTCGCGCTCTATGTTGAGCGCGGTGACCCTCTCCGTGCTCGCTTTCAGGTACTCCTCCAGCTGCACCACCTTAGCTTCGAGGTCCTTCTTGGCGGTCTCCGCGGTGGCTGCGGCGGCCTTCGCCTCCTTCAGCTCTCCGCCAAGGGCCTGCTCCCGGGCGGCAAGGTCGTCCTCGTGAGAGTCGAGGTCGACCTTCCGCTGGTTGAGCGCTCCTTCTCGCTGGGACAGCGCTTCTCCGGCGAGTCGCTGCTGCTCCTCGGCCTCGGCCTTCTCCAGGAGCCACTCTTGGTACTCTCCAGCAAGCCTCTCGCGCTCCTCCGCCAAGTCGCGGAGGGCCGCCTGGTTGGCGGCGCGGAGCTCCGCGGCGCGTTTCTCCATATCTGCTGCGGCCTTGGCGGAGAGGGCTTCCCGAGACTCAAGTTTCGCCTGCCTGGCCCGGTAAAGGGCCAGGAGCCGGTGAAGCAGTTTCTCCTCCTCGGGCTCGTCGCTCCCGCCCGGCGCCCCGACGATCTTCAGCCCCGCGGAGGCGAGGACCTCCCCGTCGAAGGTCTCTCCCTCCTCGGGGGCTCGCGACGAGGATCCCCACGGCACCTGTATGAAGACGCCGTTGGGAGCCTCAAGATAGAAGGCGGACTGCTCCTTCTCGGTGGAGGGGTCGGCGGCCGGCGCAGCGCTGGACGCTCCTGCCGCCTCCGGGCCGGCAGTGTGGCCGCCGTCCCCCTCCCCGGCCGCTGCGTCTGCGGTCTGGGCAGTCTCCTCAGCCGCAGGCTCGTCGGCTCCTGCCATGTCTTTGACGACAGGGGCGTTGCCGTCGTCGCCCTGCGCGCCTCCCTCGCCGACGACCTCGGTCTCCATTCGGTCCGGCGCGGGAGGATCTAGAAGAAGAAGGAAAAGAAAAGAAAAAGTTCAAGCAAATATCCAAAAAAGACAAGTCCAAGAAGACGAGGTTGCAAGACTTACCTTCGCGGACTTCGTCGACGACCGGCTCCCTCGACGGGGAGCTCTCCCTTGGCGGGGTGGCCACCCTCGCCGGGCTGCTCGCCCTTGGCGGGGTACTCGCCCTCGGCGGAGTACCCGCCCTTGGCGGAGCGCCCTCCCTCGCCGGAGAGTTCGTCCTTGGCGGGGACGGCGGGGCCTGCGGCTCCTCGGGAGTGGTCCCCGGGCGCTCCTGTGGCTGCGGCTCCACCTCTGCACAAGACAAGCAAGACAAGACAGAGCAACAAGATGTTAGTATCAAGCAAAGACCTCAATCACGCCCGACGAGCGGAAAAGGTCAAGCCCAGACTTACGCTGGGGGCTGCGCTGGGGGCTGCTCCTCGGAGCAGCGGTTGGGTCCGGCAAGTCCGTCACCGGCGTGTCCCCTGTCGCCGCGGCGGGCGAGTCGTCCTCGACCACCACTACGGGAACCTTGGCCTTCTTCGCCGCTCGCTGGGCCAGGGTCCTGAAATCAAAGCAAGAAGCAAAATCAGAATCATCAACGAAAGAATCAAGACAGAATTGAAGAAGCTACAGAATACAAGTCCTTACTCCTGTTCCTCGTCGTCGTCATCGCTCAGGGCGGAGAAGTCGAACTCCACCTGAGGCGCTTCTGCGCGAGGAGCGGGAGGAGAAGGCTCCCTCGGGCGCTTGGCGGTCCCCGGGGCTGGGGGCTGCGAAGACCCAGCCTCGGTTGGCGCCGAGGCCCGGGGAGCAGGCGGAGCAGCCGCTCCGCTCTGGGAGGATCCTCCTCCGCTTGGCGCTGGTACGCGGGGCGCCTCCGCCGCAGCTATTGCGCGGGGCGCCTCCGTCGCGGCTGATGTGCGGGGCGCCTCCGTCGCCGCTTGGCTCCCCCTGGTGGCTCGTGTCGCCCGGCGAACAGGTTGTTGTCGGGGCGCCTGCGTCCCTGTCGCCGTAGGCACCTTGCGGAGACGCTTCAGCGGAGATCGCCTGGGACTTGCCCGGGGCGGGGAGCTCTCCGAGGCCGAGGAGACGTCGTCCAACCCCAAGGATCCGCCAGTATCCTCGTCGGCTCCGGCGTCCTCCTCCTCCTCCTTCTCCTCGGCGGGCTCGCTGGGCCCAGCACCCTGCCCCGCGGCCTTGCTCCTTCCGGTGGCTCCGCTCCCTCCGGCGCCTCTGCTTCCTCCGGCAACCTCGCCTCTTGCCGCGGCCTCGCTCACAATCCCGGGGATCCCGGCGTGCCTCAGTGAGGGGACCCCGGCGAGCTCGTCGGGCGGAAGTTTGAGAAGTCTCCGGATCTCTGCCTCCTCGACCTGGCACGACGCGTCCTCGGCCTCTGCCTCGTCGACGGAGAACCCAAATTCTCCTACCGCTGCGGCTGCGGCGGCCTCTTCCACCCGGGTAGCAATATAAGCTATCTCTCGATCCGTGGTGGCCCGGGTGAGACCCTTGATCTCGTCGGAGTTCTTCGGCACCTCCACCAAGTTGTCGAAGAAGCTCATGATGGCATCCGGCTTGGGCACTATCCAAGTGGGGTCGACGCCATGAGAATCGCACGCAGGCATCATTGCGCACAGAGCGTCCCGGGCGGTGCTGTTGCATAGTGGTACTACTCCCCGGGGAGGTTTAAACCACTCCGGGTGGGCCGGGTCGTGCTTGAAAAGCTCCCGGAGCATCCCCTTCAGCTCCAGCGCCGTGAAGTTGTAATTCAGCCCCGGGCGCAACCTCATTATGTCCGCCGCATTGCCAAACTCCCATGCTGGCCTTTTCCTTTCCTGTAAAGGAGCAATGCGGCGGCGGAGGAAGTCTGCTCCTACCTCTCCGATGGTCAACTTGGCTACCCGGAGACGAAGAATCCTAACAAGGGCAACGTTGAGCTTGATGTCATCCGCGTCCAAATCACTCCAGTCCCTGCCGCGCACTATAGGTGTTGTGCGCGGCGCAGTGAAAGGCTGCAGCTCGTCCTCCACTATCCAGCACCAATCCGCGCGCCACTCCTCCCACTTGCCGCGGAGCTCCCCTTTCAGATAAGATTCCTTCTTGTTCAAGCGGAAGACCCAAGAGATCCCCCCGGAGAGGGGGGCGCCGGCCTCTACTCTGGGCATGAAGAAATGCCTAAAGAGCGCTTCGTTTGGATAGATCCCTATGTAGTTTTCGCACAGATGTGCGAAAACCGCCATCGTGAGGATGGCGTTGGGGGTGAAGTCTAACAGATGGAGGTTGTAGGTGTTCATGATATCACAGAAAAATTCAGAGAATGGAGGACAAAGGCCGCAGTGGAAGAAGACAACAAAGAAGAAATACCCGCTGGGGTACAGATCTCTGGCGGCGGCCGGGTAGACTCGGGTGCGGGGATGCGCCTTGGTCTTCTTGGCCCAGAACAGATAGTACTTGTTCCAGAGCTCCCTCGCGCTGAGCCTTGGCGCGAAGACGACGTTCCTCTTCCGCAGGGCGACAAGCTTTGCCGCCTGCTCGGATTTCTCCCTCTTGGTCTTCTCCGCTTTCGCCTTCTCGGCCTTCGGAGCCATGGCGGAGGCGGCGGAGGAAGGGGCGGGAAGCTCGACGGCGCCGCGGATGTGGAAGAGGGCGGAGGAGATGAGGAGGCGGAGCGCAGAGGGGGATTTCTGGAGGTGGAAGAAGCAATGAAGACGAAGTAAGGTAACGGCCCCTGCTTCCTCTGCTTTTAAGGGGGAAGTGGGGGACGCTCCGCATTTCCCATTAAAGAACGTGGCCACGTTCTCTCCCACGACGCCGCAATCGACGCGTGCCGTTAGGGAGGGACGCGGCGGATGCGGAAGGGGAATTACGGCTCGCCGTGGGCCGCGCGTGCCCGTGCACTGTTTTGGGCCTGGCCCAACAGCGTTCGGCACCGTGTGTGGCCCAGGCCCGGGGGCTCCTGTCGGTGTACTAAGATAGGGGTACCTTAGTACCCCAACTTGTGCACGGGCAGTAGCAGCTTCCCGCGGCAGGGCCTACCACGTGCTTGCCGGAAACCTCTCTGATCCTTATTTAAGCCATTCAAAAACAAAGTATACAAGCAAGAAGATCAAGGCCCCGGCAAGTGGAGCTTGCCGGGAAGGCCGTTCCAGGCTCAAGACTATGTCATCAACACAAGACCCTGGCAAGAGGAGCTTGCCAGGAAGACCAGAAGACTGTATCTAGAAGACAAGCCCCGGCGCACTCTGCGCCCCGGCAAGACCCGGGGAGCGACAAGCTTCCCGGCCCGACAAGATCAAGCCCCCGGCAAGGTGCTTGCCGGGGGAAGTCCGCACTGTGTACCCGCGCTCCAGCTCATCGGCCCACGCGTCGCCCTGGGGCCATTCCAGGGACGCGTGGCGGATGGCTGTGCAGCCTGGGGGACACGGTGGCACTCCACGGTGACGAAGCTACCGCCGTGGCAAACGGAGACGCAAGGGCCGGCGCTTTTGGGGTCGACGGCGACGGGCATTAAATGCTCTTGTCCCCCACTGTCAAAGTAGGTGATGACCACTGTTCATGCACTGTTCATCCACTGTTCCCGCACTGTTACAACTACCACCAAAGTTACGTTTTTACCCCTTTCTCCTACGTTGACACCTGTCAATGACCCCTTGAGCTATAAAAGGAGGCCCGTGCACAACGTAGAAGGGGTTCGGAACCTAGATCGCTCATTCGCTCGGGGTAGCTAGTTCTTCAAGCTCCCGAGCTCCAACACTCAATACAATCCAAGCAGGAGTAGGGTTTTACGCGTCCATCGCGGCCCGAACCTGGGTAAACTGCCCGCGTGTGCTCTACGATCTGCTCTTTGTGCTCCCTCCGCTCCCTTACCGCACGAACAAGGGGCTCCGGTCCCATAGGTGCTCGTGGTGGACAGTTTCCCCCGACAACCGTGTGTCGATCTCGTTGGTAGTTTCTAGATCTGTTCTTCTCAGATCTGTTTCGTGCGGTACTACCGCTGGAGAACCGCGGTACTACCGCACGATGTAATCCAGATCTGATCTGACCTGAGCGGTACTACAGCTGTCCTCAGCGGTACTACCGCTCGGGCGGAAGTAAAATTTTAGTACTGCTTGCCGAGCGGTACTACCGCGACTCGATGCGGTACTACCGCTCCGCATGCAGCACTGATATTTTAGTTCCGCCCCCTCGGGCGGAAGTAAAATTTTAGTGCTGCTTGCCGAGCGGTACTACCGCGACCTTATGCGGTACTACCGCTCCGCATGCAGTACTAATATTTTAGTTCCGCCCCCTCGGGCGGAAGTAAACTTTTAGTACTGCTTGCCGAGCGGTACTACCGCGACCAAATGCGGTACTACCGCTCCGCATACAGTACTAATTTTTTAGTTCCGCCTCTTCTTGCGGAAGTAAATTTTTACTACCGCAGCGTATGCGGTACTACCGCATGTGACATGCGGTACTACCGCTTACCCTGCGGTACTAATTTTTTACTTCCGCAAGGGTCAGCAGTACTACCGCTTGGCTCATACTTTCTTCGTGGCATGTTCTCTTTTCTATTTCCCTTGGTTTCTTGTGTCTTTCGAGGCTTTGGCATTGATTCTTCTTGTATTTGTGTTGTTGTGGTCTTATGTTTGTGTTTTTAGGTGGTGGCTCAGGTTTTGAGGGTCGTCGTACCAACCCAGTTCGTGACACAGGTTCCAAGCGCCTGCGTACACCAAGTGATGTGCCAGAGGGCTCCAATCCCCAGCGTCGGTACAAGACCTCAGCCAACAAGCGCAAGGAATCATCAATGTCTATGGAGGAAATGCCTGCTGGTGAGTTCATGGCTAGAAGGAAGATCAACCCATATGGAGAACCCCGTGAGCACTTTCCTGGCGATGATATCTTCTGGACCAAGCAACAGTTTCGCATCTATCATGAGGTGCTCAAGACCAAGGCCAACCTTTATGTGGATGCTCACTGGGTGGATGTGGAGCACATGAGGAAGGATCAGAACCGGGCATACTTTGCAGAAGCCCTTGATTTGATCGAGCAGCTGGGTCTGGAGCACATCATGACATTCCAGAACGACTTTGACCCTGAGCTCATTGCGCAGTTCTATGCCTCGATCAACTTTCAGGCCAAGGAGGATCGTCCCATGACTTGGATGACCCATGGTCACAAGATGACCGCTACTTGGAAGGAGTTCATGGATCTTCTTCAGCTTCCAGATGAGGGTCTCCATCACCCTATTGGTTTTCGGCCTCACGCCAACCCTGAATCAGCAAACAAGGACAAACTGCTTCCATTCTATGAGGCGAAGACCCTTGCTAGTGGCAAAACAACTTGGGTATTGAATCCCTTCCTGGACATCATGTATAGGATCTTTCGCAACACGCTCTTCCCTCGTGTTGGCGATAAGGACAAGGTCCATGCCTATCTAGTTGATATGCTTCTGATGTGTCAAGAGGCTCGCTCCGCCCAGGATGCACCACTTGACATTTCCCACATCATGTGGAATGAGCTCCGGTTTGCCATCTACACTCGCAAGGTACCTATCTATGGTCCATACTTATTTCTGCTCATCTCCAAGACTTGGGCGAAGTTGTATCCAGAGGAGGAGTTCGAGGCCGACTGCTACCGCCATGATCCTATCCGGCTTCGCGTCAAGACTCGTTGGGCCAACACCACTACACGTGCTCAGGCTGCTGCTGCCCAGATGGGCACTGAGGATGAGCCTGTGGAGGAGACTGGCGATGTCCGCACTGGCAGATCTGCCCCCTCTTCTTCCTCTGCAGTGGAGAAGCCTTCTTGGGCTAAGAAGATGCAGCAGAAGATGAAGGCCCTCTTCTGCATGCAGGCTCAGGGGCAATACCGTGCTCATGTGGCTGACAAGAAGACACGTCAGCGGGACAAGAAGATTCTGGCTGTGTATGGAGAGGAGGTTTCCAATGGATCTGAGGACAACATCACTCCTGAGGCTACCTGGATGGCTCGCCAGGGGTACCAGTGGTCAGATTCTGATGAGGAGTATCAGCCAGAGCAGCAGGGTTCTGATGATGACTATCAGGAGGAGCAGCAGGGGTTTGGAGATGAGTATGACGACTGAGCTTCTCCCGGGCTGCCACCCGTCTTCGTATCCTCTTTTCCCCTTTGTGGTGTCTCGATGACAAAGGGGGAGAGTGATTTGCATTTGCCGTCTTGTGCTTGTTCGTGTGTTTCTTTTCGTTGAACTTGGTTTATTGTGCGTGTTTATGTGAGACAATCATATGGTGTAAGACATATGCCCCGGTATCGTTGAACTTATTATTATGTCTTTAATGTTTATCCTATGCAGTCAGTGTTATATAGAGTATCTCGTGTGTAGATTATAGGGGAGCACTATACCTAGTATGTGTGCGGTGCAGTCCAAAGCACAATCGTGTGAAGGCACACATACAGGGGGAGCTCACCTATACTCTAGGGCTTATATTGCTTACTCTATTATTTCTTCTCTGTGCAAATCTCGTGTTGTCATCAATACACCAAAAAGGGGGAGATTGTAAGGGCATATTTCTCCCTAAGTAGTTTTGGTGATTGATGACAATGCTTTTGCGGACTGATCGTGTGCTCTAAGCTCGTACAGGTATATCTCCTTTATGGCACAAGACGATTGCTTGCCCCTCGGATTCTATGAAGGACGGTGTTTTCTTTTTGCTCCCTGTCGGTGGCTTTGAGTAATAGGAAAGCCGTACTATTAAGAGGGGGTCCGCGTCGGAAAGGTTTGGGTAGAATCAACACGTACACATCTTTCTCCCACACCACCTTTCCTTGCTTCTCTGGAGGTCCAACCGGTTATCTTTCGCTGTTGCAAAACTGTGGCTTCTGAACTGATCAACTACCTTGCAAGCGGTAGTACCGCTCAACCAAGCGGTAGTACCGCATAGTTACACGGTAGTACCGCCTGCCGACACGGTAGTACCGCTCCCGCGGTAGTACCGCTTCGCCAGAACGGTAGTACCGTGTACCTGGCTCAGGTGCTGAGTCTAAGTACAGAAGTGGATGCGGAAGTAATATTTTACTTCCGCATACAATGCGGTAGTACCGCTTGTCTTAAGCGGTAGTACCGTGTCGCATTTTTGCTACTACCGTTTTCCCTGCGGATGTAGCCACGGATGTAATTTATTTCATCCGTGGTTGTGAATCATGTCGCATTCTTTGCCTAAGCGGTTGTACCGCTGCCAAAGCGGTAGTACCGCTCAGCCAGCGGTAGTACCGCTCAGCCAGCGGTAGTACCGCAACTCGTGCGTGGTACTACCGCTCTCTGCGGGCTGAAACCTCCAATAACGGTTGGATTTGTCCCCCCACTATATATAGGGGGTCTTCTTCTCCAAGAAGACTTACCTCTTCCCCCACTACTCCATTGTTGCTCCAAAAGCTCCATTTCCGCCCGATCTCTCTCCCTAGCCAATCAAACTTGTTGATTTGCTCGGGATTGCTTGAGGAGGCATCGATCTACACTTCCACCAAGAGATATTTGATTCTCCCCACTAATCCCTTGCGGATCTTGTTACTCTTGGGTGTTTGAGCACCCTAGACGGTTGAGGTCACCTCGAAGCCATATTCCATTGTGGTGAAGCTTCGTGGTTTGTTGGGAGCCTCCAAGTTGTGGAGATTGCCCCAACCTTGTTTGTAAAGGTTCGGTTGCCGCCTTCAAGGGCACCACTAGTGGAATCACGGCACCTTGCATCGTGTGAGGGCGTGAGGAGATTACGGTGGCCCTAGTGGCTTCTTGGGGAGCATTGTGCCTCCACACCGCTCCAACGGAGACGTACTTCCCCTCAAAGGGAAGGAACTTCGGAAACACATCCTCGTCTCCTCCGGTTATACTTGTGGTTATTTCTTACCTTTACTCTTGCATGCTTTACTTGTTTAATTCCTATAGCATGCATGTGTAGTTGGTGTGCTTCTTTATGCTAGTTGTCTTCCTAGTATAATTTCTAGACAACTTATTTTGTTGCTTAATTTTAAGTGGTTAAGAATAGCTAAAAATTGTTAGTTGCCTATTCACCCCCCCTCTAGTCAACCATATCGATCCTTTCACCCCCAAATCCTATATTCAACCACCCTTCGGCCAACTAGCCAATAATATTCCCCAAACCCCCCCCGCCCCCCTCCACTCCATTCGCTCTGCCAAAGCCGCCTTCCCCACCACGCCGATACGTCGACGCCGCGGTTCATTGAGGGGACGCACGGTGATCCTCTCGCTCCCACAGTACGCTCTCATAGACTGTCGTCCTCTAGCCGCACCACCACCACTGGCGACGTTCTTGTGGAGGCGCACGACGGTCGGCGCCACCACCGCTGGCGACGTTCATGTGGAGAGGCACGGCGGTCAGCTTCTCCCATGGTACGCACATTCTAGACTGAGGCCCCGTGCATGTCGGTGTAGCGTTGAATGTTAGCTGATAGACGCTGTTAATCTCACTGTTTGCCGAAGTAGCTTACAGCCAATATGCTCTGCTTAAGAAGCTTCCTTGCCCTGTTCTGCACTCAATCTGCTTAGCTGAGATGGCATGCCAAGGCCGATTAGTTGCTAAAATATCCTGCCATATATTTATTGTGACGTAGATTGCCATGGTCTAGTAGCCAATTTGTTAGGTGAAATAGCTCTACACCATTTTATACTCGATCTTTGTTGCCGCGATGGCCTTCGATAGTTCGATGGCTGTGTGCTCGGCCTCATTGACTGCTGAAACAGCCTGTCATAATTTAGCACTCAAATATGCTTGCTGAATTAGCTTTACATATATTTCGTTACTTAGATCTGCTCGTCCAAATATCTTGCCATAGCTTTAGACATCGACCTAGGTATTTTCTTCTGGACTTCATAAAAAAGCACATATGTTTTTCCTGTAATATCTAGTAGAAGAACTAATTTGTATGTCTAACAGATGGACATGACTTGGATAACTTCTGCTCGAAGATTCTCCGTTGCATATGTCGAGGGGGTTGAAAACTTCATGAACTTTATCAGAGCTGAGTACGATGGTCCGAAATCGGATGTGCTCTGCCCGTGTAGCAGTTGTATGAATTCAGTTACAAGACCCCAGTCAACTATGCAAAATCATCTACACCTGTATAGGATGTTGGTCACATATACTAGGTAGGTTCATCATGGTGAAGCTGTGAACGTCAATGTTATTGACTACGTGGAAGCAGTAGATCACCATCTTGATCTGCCTGATGCTCAGGTGGAAGAGGAGGAGGAGGAGGTGATGGCGGAGCCAGTGAGTTTGACCAACATTGAAACAATGCTACGAAATGCTTGTGCATTCCGTGAACTTTCACCTACAGAAGAAAAATGGTGGGCCCGCATGCCGCATGTTGGAACAATGCAACGTGGCTGTCACCCGAGGAAATAAGCTGTCAGTATTCTCAGCTATGGTCACCTTTCTTCAGGTGAAGACATCTGAGCGGATGACCAACAAATCATTCGATGCGATGTTGGCTGCTTTCTGCAAAGCTTTCCCAGATGCGTCTGAGCTGCCACACACCTACAGTAAATGAAGAATTTCCTTTGTGCAGTTGGAATTGGATATGATATGATAAATGTTTGTAAGAATAATTGTGTTATGTTCCGGAAGGATTATGCCAACTTAAGTGAATGCCCGAAATGCAAATCATCAAGATGGAAAGATGGCGATGCTGTGAAGAGGATTCCTCATAATGTTCTGAGACATTTTCCAATTACACCAAGATTGCAGAGGTTGTTTCATGATGCTGAAACAAGAGAGGATGTACTATGGAATTCTAGGAACTAGGAGTACAGAGATCAGAATGTAATGAGCCATCCATCACATGGTAGTGAGTGTAAAAGCTTCAATCAGAAGCATGAAAAGTTTGCTGCTGACCCGAGAAACATTAGACTTGGCTTAGCTTCAGATGGATTTAACCCATTTGGCCACCAGAGCGCCACACATAGCATGTGGCTAGTGCTTGTTATCCCTTACAACATGCCTCCAAATGTCTGCACCAAAGAATCAAACTACATGATGGCCTTGCTCATCCCAGGTCCATAAAGTCCTGGAAAGGATTTTGATTTGTTCATGGAGCCTCTTGTGGAGGAACTTCAACAACTATGGAGGGGTGTTCTCACGCGAGACCTATATAGTACCCACCAGCTGATTTCTTTCTGTGTGCTGTTATAATTTGGTGCATCCATGATTATCCGGCTTTGGGCACTATGTTAGGGCGAACGACACATGGTTACAATGCATGTGTTCGCTGTGACAGGAATCCGCTGTCATACGCAGTACTTAGCAAGATCTGTTACATTGGACACCGACGTTTCCTTGGCAAGGACAAGCCGCATCCTAGAAAATACCGAAGATATGTGTTCAATGCAAAGCATGAAAACCGTGATGCGCCAAAGAGGCTCACCGCCGATGAGTTGCAAGTGGAATTAGGGAAGGTCAGGCATATTACACCAGGAAACCATCCTGATAATTGTAGCGGGAAAAGGAAGGGTGGCAGGGAAGAAGAGAGATTATTGTTTACCCGCAGGTCCACTTTGTGGGACTTGGAGTATTGGAAAGATTTGAATCTGCGGCATAATCTTGATGTGATGCACATCGAGAAAAATATATGTGACAGTATTATCGGCACACTTCTTAATATTGAAGGCAAGACGAGAGATACCTTAAAATCTAGGATTGATTTGACACACCTGGGTATCAGACATGATTTGCAGGTGCAAGATGAAGGTAAACCACGGGATATGGCACCAGCTGTGTACGTCTTGGACAAGGTAAAAAGAAAAGAATTCTGCGAGGTCCTGTCACGTGTGAGATTTCCACACGGATTTGCTTCCAACCCTGAAAGGAGAGTCAGTGCAGATGGAAACAAGGTACAACGGTTGAAAACTCATGACTGCCACGTCCTACTTCAAAGGGTTTTACATGTCATCCTTAGAGGATTTGGCCGCCCTGACTTATATAGAGAAGTTGCAGAGTTGGGACAATTCTTCAGGGAACTCTGCAGTAGAAATATCTGGATAGATGCTTTGGAGCGTCTTAGAGACAAGATACCAACTATCCTATGCGACCTTGAGAAGATATATCCTCCATCTTTCTTTGATGTGATGGTGCATTTGGCTTTTCATCTACCTGATGAGGAACTACTTAGAGGTCCAATACAGTATGGCTGGATGTACCCTATTGAAAGGTGGCTAGGCACTTTCAAGGGCTATGTTAGGAATAGAGCTAGACCCGAGGGTTCCATTGCAGAGGCCTACATTGCTATAGAAGCATTGACATTCTGCTCAAAATACATTGAAACAGCTGATCAACTTATCAAAGAGGTGGATGAAGACAATCCCGGGCTCAATGTTTTCGATTATTCTGTTCAAGTTACAAGGAAGAGTCGACAAGAGGACAAACCTAAAGATTTGGACAAAATGGTTTGGTATGTGTTGAATAACAGTTATGAGATACTACCTTATATCAAGTAAGTGTTGTGGACATACAAGAGTTGATCAAGAAGAAGCCAACGTTCGAGGACGAAGAAGAAGATGACACCATGGGGAATTATGATTCAGACTGATACACATGGCGAAGATGTTGACGCTGCTACTGCGGAAGATGATTACATTGCTTTTGTCGTATTTGCCTATCAGAAGACGTTTTTTATCTACTATGTGAAATTGTGTTTGCTATGACAACTGAAACCTGATGAACATGTTGTTTAGTATTTTCCTGTGAGAACATCACTTGTTATGTATGCTGATTTGTGTTTGGTGATTGTATGACAACTAAAACATGATGACATTGTTGTTTAGTTGTACTCATATTTGGCTGTGAAACTTGAATTTGATGACATAGTTTGATGTTGGACTGCAATTTTCTCGATGTCTTCGAATGAGAACAAAGCTGTCGGGGTTTTGGTGCGACATATGCCAACGGATGGCTTATCATGCATGGGGTCAATAGAACGTCGCCGGGCCCTGGAAGCAGGATAAGGTGGAACTTGGGACGCCTATGAATCTTACCCAGGTTCGGGGCTCTCCGTGGAGATAACACCCTAGTCCTGCTCTGCGGGGACTCCGCGTCATGAGTAATGTCACTAGGGTGGCTACAAGGTTGCTCCTTGAGCTGTGTCGTCTAGAGGAGGAAGAAGGGCAAGGCTAGCTCTCTGCCTTTGCTCTAGGGAATCGTGATGGTCGCTAGGGTTTCTCCCTATCCCTCTCTATGTGTCTCTCTTTTCCTCAGAGTTCAACCCCTCCACATGGAGGACCCTGGGGGGTTTATATAGGCCTACCCCCAGGGGTACAATAGTAATCCAGGCGGAATGGCCCCCAGCTGTCAGCGTCTTCGGGTGCCGGCCTGTCCGCCTGTCTGCTGGGGCCAGCCATTGGTGGGCCCTCGTGATTGCCTTTCACTGTAGGCGCTCTTCTGCCGACGGTAGCATCGTCAGGAGGGAAATGGCTACAATGTCGCTGTCTCCTGCCGTACACTGCCACCACGTCCTGTCTTGTCATCTTGACGAGGTTCAGAGCCCTAGGGCACGGTGAGCCGCCTGCTACCAGGCGGACCGTCTCCCCGGGCCGTCTGCCAGGGGCCACTTGCCTCCGGCTCACCCACTGGCCAGTGGGACCTGCCGCCTGCTGGCCCTGCCGCCTGTGGGTGTTGGGATCATGGCTTCTTCTGACCGAGACTTGGTCACTGGCAGCATGGCTACAGTGACACGCCGCTTAAGAGGTGTCCATAAGATACACATTCACTGTAGCCGCACCCTCATAGATTCTCTAAGGACATTCCTAACTGTAGCCATGCCTTAGCCTCGTCGTGGTTCCCCAACACGCGTCGCGAGGGGGGGCATAGAGCCGTCTGCTGGTTACGGAGCTGCCGCCTGTTCGGGCCCCTGCCGCCTGCTGGCAGCCGGCTCCTGGGCTTAGCTGTCCCAGGAGACGGCCTGATGAGCAGGCGGCCGGGGGTAACACGCGGCCCCCAATTGTCTTGAAATACCATGGGTGGTCGATGAGGACACCCGTGGTCAGTATCTCCGACAGTAGTCCCCGAAGCTGGTGGAGCTTCGTGGCTGCGATTGGGGCTGCGAGGTTCCAGCAGCTTCCCACTCTAAGTAAGGTTTGGCGTGCCTTGTCCGTCTCCTGGAAAGGGCCGGCTGCTGGCAGCCGGGCCTCCGTAAGGGGCCGGCCTTTGGCAGCCGGGCCTCTGTGTTGAAATCTTCGGGAGGAAGGTACCGTCTGGTCGTCGGGCTGCGGCGTGGGTCTCCCGACCATTGGCGGCACTCCACGCGTCATCGCCCTGTCACGTCAGCCTGCCAGCCCACGCGTGCGATGGGACATAGCAGCGGGCTGGGCCCCGCCACTACAGGGCCTTGGTCTGCGTGCGGATCTAATGTGGCAGAGGGAATCGATTGCCCTCCCCACGCGCATTTAATGCGCGCGGATTAGGTGCGAAAAAGACGGGGATCGTGCGGGGCGTGGAGCAGTTAATCCCACGCCCCGCCCCCTCGGCTTCGTCGCCCCGAGCCTATAAGTAGGCCCGGGGACGGGGGTTAGCGCCACTCGCGCACCCACCCCGCTCCATTCTTCTTCTTCTTCCTTGCTCTCCCTCGCACTCCTTGCCACCTCCGCTCGCAGCACCCCGTCGAAGCGAACCACCACCCTGAGCCATGGCCGCCGGAGCGTCGGTCCACTACTCAGGCGAATGGGACGATAGCGAGGTCATTGAGGAGCACATCCACTACCTCCGCTGTGCGCGGAAGTTGCCCCCCGCCGACAAGGTCGCCGTGCGCCTGGCGCTGGCCGTGGAGATCAGGCCGGTGTCGCGGTTTGGCGAGCGGGTCGTCTTCCGCTCGCACTTCCTGTGCGGCTTCGGCCTATCCGCCAGCGGTTTCTTTCAATCCTTCCTCGAGTTCTTCAACATCCAGCCCTACCACCTCACGCCGAACACGGTGGTAACGCTGTTCGCCTTCGTCGTCCTCTGCGAAGCGTACTTTGGGATACTACCCACCATGGAGCTGTGGACCGAGCTCTTCTATATGAAGCTCGGTACCACGATCCAGGGCGTGGCGGCTCAGTGTGGTGGATGCATCGCGGTGAAGAACAACTGGTCCAAGAATTACTTTCCGCCGCCTATTCTTGTGCATTCAGCGAAGCAGTGGCAGAAGACGTACTTCTACGTCTCCAACATCGACTCAGCGCAGGACTTCATCGGGCTGCCAGATTGTGTACCCGGCCCGCCCACCGAGCCCCGCGACACCTGGAGGACCCGGCCCGTCTCCCTCACGCAAGGAGCCTCCATCGCCATGCGGTGCCTCCGGGAGATGAGGGACAACAAGGGCTTAGTGTTTGCGGACCTCCTTCTTACATTTGCAGAGCGCCAGGTGCTGCCGCTGCAGGCCCGCCCACACATAATCTATGACATGAGCGGGCACCGGGACCTGAGCCGTATGTGTACCAAGCCGATGCCATATAAGAAGGTGGCATACTTGGTGAATTCTGTCTCCAATTGCAAGCTCTCCGACTCGGGCTGGGCCTTCGGCAAGCCGCCGTACAGCCGCCTGCGGTGAGCTCTTTCTTTCTTTATTCTTCTTTCTTCTCTTTCCTCCTATCTCAGCCGTCCGATCCTTGAGCCGCCTGTAGATCTT
This sequence comes from Secale cereale, assembly GCA_902687465.1. Classification (NCBI taxonomy): domain Eukaryota; kingdom Viridiplantae; phylum Streptophyta; class Magnoliopsida; order Poales; family Poaceae; genus Secale; species Secale cereale. The sequence goes on along the minus strand of LR738711.1, from coordinate 890,015,592 downwards.
CCCCGGCCAGCCGGCGCCGGGCTCTGACCAGCCGGGCCGCCCTGGAACCAGACCGCTCCCAGAGTGACACGAGCGACCCCGATCTTGGGGCCGCCGCCATGGAGGAGGAGGAGGTAACAGGCGGCGGGGGCCAGCCAGCAGATGGCCCGCTAGAAGGCGGCGTCGAGAGCTGGCCGGACGATGACGAGGAAGAGGAGGAGGCGCCAGTTCGCATCCGAGAGGCGAAGCCGCCTGGGCGCGGCAGCCACCAGGCGGGGCCGTCAACCTCAGCCGGTGGCGTGAAACGCCGGTTTTCTGTTGGGCCGACTGGCGGCAAGCCCAAGAAGCTCCGGCTGTCGGCCGCCGCCACCAAGCGCCAGGAGGCGGCTGCCAAAGCGGTCCTTCCTAGGGTTCCCAAACCTAGGCCAGTTGTGTCCGGGTAAGTACCACTTTTTCTTTTTCTTTTGCGTTTATCTTATTCCTCCGCCCCCAATGTGGCTCACTAGCCGCCTTCTTGGGAATGCCTACACAGCGCGCCACTCTCTCTGTCGCTGGCGCCAGTGGGTTATGTTGTTGGGGGCACAGATGTCCCTGATACGTCCAAAACGTATCTATAATTTCTGCTTGCTCCATGCCACTTTTGGGTGATATTGCTATGATATTCATACACTTCCATACACTTTTGATCATATTTGGACTAACTTACTAATCCAGTGCACCCCAATGCCAGTTTCTGTTTTCGTCTGTTTTTGTATTTCAGGTTTTCACGTTTCGAGAACTGCCCAGAAAAATCCAGAAAAATTATATAAAAAATCAGCGAACCGGAAACAACACTGCATCCGAAGGACAGCCTGGGGGGGGGCACAGGGGCTCCAGGCGCCCTGTGGGCGCGCCCCCCCTGGGCCACGCCGGGGGGGGGGGGAGGGCGCCTGGGCCCCCCGAGGCTCCCCCGGTGCCCTACTTTGGCATATATTTAAAGGGTTCCCCGTAACCCTCAGAAAAGGACTTCTTTTCGCGAACCCATCTCTGTTCCGCCGCCGCCGCTGCTTCCAAGATCGGGAGCACCAGGAGAACTCTTCCCGGCACCCTGCCGAAGGGGAGGATCACCACCGGGAGCTTCTCCACCACCATGGACGCCTCCCGGATGACTCTTGAGTAGTCTCCCTTGGACCATGAGTCCGTGACCAGTAGCTATGTGATGTTCTCCTCCCGTTCTTGTGCTTCACTAATTAGTCCTCGTGAGCTGCCCTACATGATCGAGGCACCTATGTAATCCTTATGCTGTTGCTATGTTGAGTTTGCTGGGATCCGATGGATTATGAGATTATGTTCCGATTGATCTTGAGTAATATATTTGATTCACCTCTTTTATATTTTAGTTCATAAGTAATTCTTGCATGTTCTCCGTTGTTATTTATTGCTTTGGCCGAGTAATAGGTAGTGACTCTAAGAGGGAACGTTATGCTCGATTGTGGGTTCATGCCCCTCGATGACTAGCTTGAGTGACAGAAACATGAGTCTAGGGGATGTGCTGTTGCCACAAGGGGGAAAACAACGGTGCTTGTGCCCGCGGGTGCAAGGATTGTTTACTTTACACAAAGTTCTTTTAATGCAGTTGTCTGTTGCATTGAGTTTACACTATGGGTGGGACTCGCAACTTAATACCAGCGAGATGTTCTGGATAGATATCTCAAGGTGGATGATTAGTAGTAGATATTGATGGATTTCGGTCTACTTACTTTGGCGTACCGCCTATGCTTTGAACCTCAACCTTTCTTGCAATGTAATCAGCATTGGTTTGCGTTCGTGGTCCTGTCAATTGCCCAGCTGTAATTTGTTACCTCACATAGCTGTTTTATCGTCTTTTGGGAGAGAGACATCACTAGTGAACATCATGAGACTCCGGTCCATATTACCATCATTGATCACATCCACTATTTACTTTTCGCTATTTACTTACTATTGCAAAACACTATCTATCACTACTATCATATTGCTTTTAACCCTTTGTGAACTACAAAGCCGGAGAGATTGACAACCTCTCTGTACTCGTTGGGAGCAAAGTTATTTGTATCTGTGTGCAGGTCCACGTTGATTGCTAATTGCGCCGTTAGCAATTGACACCTACTTGTTGAACCTAGAAGTCTCTGGGGATTCGATCCTTGGCATCTTTGCTAGGGGAAAACACTTCTACTTACTGCATCTTACACCTTCCACTTGGGGTAACCAACGAGGGGTTCGAGGCCCATCGAGGAGTATTTTCTGGCGCCGTTGCCGGGGACTCCACTCTTCAGGATAGGGGAGTTGCATGCTATCTTTTACCTTTGCTTTTTAGTCTTGGTAGTTTACTTTTTATTTTTGCTTTAGTTCCTTTTATCGAAAATCACAAAAATAGTTATCTTGCTTGCTTGCTACTATGGGTTCTACCAAAAACACTAAATGGGAGGAGTACACCCCTACTTCCATTGCCCCACTTATCTCTGACGGGGTTTACAAAAAAGATAAACCTTGTGATTACACTAGTTATGACGGAGAGTTATGCCCATGGCATGGTCTTCCATGAAAAAAGTATGAGCCTCAGTTTAAAATTGCTCCTAAGCTTCCCGAAACTTGGGAAGATGTTCAAACTCTTATAATAGAGAGCGAATTAAACAAAGAGGATGACACTACAATTCTGCCCATTAATGATAAAATTGATTTTGATAATTGTAGTATTTCATAAGTTGTCGCCTTTCTACAAGGAATGGCTAAGGATCCCAACACTAGCACGCTTAATCTTGCCTTCACAGAGCATATCACTAATGCTCTCATCAAAGCTAGGGAGGAAAAACTTAGACTAGAAGCCTCCATACCTAGAAAGCTAGGAGATGGTTGGGATTCTATGATTAAAATTAAGATAAACAACTTCTCATGCTATGCTTTATGTGATATTGTAGCTAGTACTTCCATTATGCCCAAAAGACTATATGATATGCTTAAATTAAAATCTTTTGCTTCTTGTTCTTTTGGTAATGCTCTCGTTGATTCTTCCATAAAGAAACCTTTGGGGAGGATCGACGATGTTCTTATTGTTGTCAATGATAATTATGTGCCCGTTGATTTCACTATTATGGATATTGAATGTGATCCTTCATGTCCAATTATTTTGGGACGTCCCTTTTTGCGCACCGTTGGTGCTGTCATTGACATGAAAGAGGGTAATATAAAATTTCAGTTTCCTCTCAAGAAAGGGATGCAACACTTCCCTCGTAAGAAGGTCAAGTTACCTTTTGAGTCCGTTGTACGGGCTAGTTATTCTTTTACTCTTGATAAAACTTGATCTCTATGCATTATGCCTAGCTTAAAGGCATAAAAGAAAGAGCTTTTGGGAGGCAGCCCACATGAATAATTTTTTTGCTTTTGTTGTGTCTTGATGTTGTTTACTGCTGTAGCATCATCATTGTATCTTTGCTTTTCATATTTGTGCCAAGTATAGCCTCTGATTGCTAGAAAGTTCAAAAGTTGTGAGGTGCTGTCCAGGAAACAGATTCTGTCCTTGGATAGAAAAATTCGTATAAAATCACCAGATCATCTTTTTGGTCTGAATTGTTTCGACAGTGTTCTCTATATAATTGTCTTTCGTGCATCAGTTCTGAGTTTTTTGATTTGAGTTGCATAAGTATCCCGAACAGGTCAATTACTGCCTGCTGTTCTGTTTTTCACAGATTCTGTCCTGTTTTGCCTTACCTTCACTTTGCAAATTGAGAACTTGCTTTTTCTTTGCAAAAACCTTTTGGCAATCTTGAGAAACAGTAGAACTTCAATAATATCCTTATTTCCAGCAAGGTATAATTATTTTATTAAGGGTACTAACCTCGCTAATCAGATTATGATGAGTTGTGTATGAAGGGAGTTTTCAAGTGTGCGAGGGAAGATGATAAAAAGATTCAGGAGTGTCAAGCGCTCAAGCTTGGGGATGCCCCCGTGCACCCCCAAGAAATATTCAAGGAGACTCAAGCGTCTAAGCTTGGGGATGCCCCCGTGCATTCCCTTCTCCATCAACATTATCAGTTCGTCTTTCGTTCCGCTATATTTTTATCACTTCATGTGTTATGTGCTATGCTTGGAGCGTCTTGCTTTTAGTTTTCTTTTTAGTTTTTCATAACGAGTCGGAACCCAGCATTCCTTTATGTGGGAGAGAAACACGCTCCACATCTACCTAGAACATTACATAGAATTTTCGTGTCTATCTATGCTGTGTGTGTTCTTTGTCTTTTAATAGCTACTATCATACTCTGCTCTTAGTATTCATGCTTATCTTTTCAAGAGCTTTTATTTAGTTGGTTGCTTGAACTCTCTTTAATTACCATGCTCACCTTATTAAGAGAGTTTGCTTCCGTTGCATGGGTTAATGTGTCTATGATAAAGATGCTACTTTCATGATGGTGCTTAGTAGTTCAGGTTTTCTTTTGGTTAATCTCAAATAGCTGGGGGGGTTCCCAATGTGTTATTGGAGTACCAACTTAGTTTGTTTGCCTATGATGTGGTATAGTTTAGTAATATCTTCCTTCGAGAATTTATTTTGATTGACTTGGCGTATGCTCACGCATATTCAAGACTGTAAAGAAAGTCTGTCAAGCCTTGATGATCTTTTATTTCTAAGTAGCGATATAACTACCATGCCTGATTCAATATTGCTTTGTCGCTCTGCATGATTATGACCGTCATTGCTCTCTTAGTTGGTCGCTCCCAGTCTTTTGCTAACCTCCACCTGCACTAAGCAAATTAACCATGCAATACATAGCTCATGGGAAAGTAGCCTTAAAAACTATTGTGGTAAAGAATATGTTGCCTATGTATCTTATTTCTTATGAGTTGCTTGCTGAGCGGTAACCATGTTTCTGGGGACGCCATCAACTGTCACACTTTTGTTAAATATCATGTGAGTTGCTATGCATGTTCGTCTTGTCTGAAGTAAGGATGATTTACCGTGGGTTGAATTAATATGCATATTGTTAGAGAAGAACATTGGGCCGCCAACCAAAGCCATGCATCATGGTGGAAGTTTTAGCTTGGACCTTAATCCTCAATCTCTCATGAGAATATGCTTATGCATTAAAGAGGAGTCCATCATCTATTTTCTATGTTGTCCTGGTATGGATGTCCTCAAGTTGAGATCTATCAAAAACGAGAAATCAAATGCGATCTATCTCCTTGGACCTTTGTACAGGTGGCATAGAGGTACCCCTTTGTGACACTTGGTTAAAACATATGCAATGCAATGATAACCCATGGGGATCCGAGCTAATTAGGACAAGGAGCGAGCACTATTGGTATTCGATGCATGAGGCTTGCAACTTATAAGATGTTTTATGCATGACACATATGAAGTACTACTACCGTTGACACAATTGCTTCCATGTTTTCAAAATAAAAAGCTCTAGCACTTCAAGCACCAACTACTGAGAGCATGATTGTCATTCTGAGTGTAATGTGCATTGTCCCAAAGTAGCATTGTCTTTTGCATGATTGTGATATCGTTTATTCTGAAATGATTGTATCTAGTCATCACTTAAACCTTGAAGGTGCCCTTGCATTTATGTTTTGCATCACTAAAGGGGGCAAGCTAGATATCACTTGATCATATTTGCACATCATGTTCATTGCAAATCTTTTTGATGTTTCAGTTTCATGTTGAAAAACTTTCAGTCATTTGTGATTTTCTCTTGAGACAACTTAATTACTATAGAATCATTGTCTCAGTAAGCTTTTGTCATATGACTATGAGAAAGTCCTATATGGTTAATAGCATGTCACCACAGAAATTATTCTTGTTATCATTTACCTACTCGAGGACGAGCAGGAATTAAGCTTGGGGATGTTGATACGTCCAAAACGTATCTATAATTTCTGCTTGCTCCATGCCACTTTTGGGTGATATTGCTATGATATTCATACACTTCCATACACTTTTGATCATATTTGGACTAACTTACTAATCCAGTGCACCCCAGTGCCAGTTTCTGTTTTCGGCTGTTTTTGTATTTCAGGTTTTCACGTTTCGAGAACTGCCCAGAAAAATTATATAAAAAATCAGCGATCCGGAAACAACACTGCGTCCGAAGGGCAGCCTGGGGGGGGCACAGGGGCTCCAGGCGCCCTGTGGGTGCGCCCCCCCTGGGCCGCGCCGGGGGGGCGCCTGGGCCCCCCGAGGCTCCCCCGGTGCCCTACTTTGGCATATATTTAAAGGGTCCTCCGTAACCCTCAGAACAGGAACTCTTTTCGCGATCCCATCTATGTTCCGCCGCCGCCGCCGCTTCCAAGATCGGGAGCACCAGGAGAACTCTTCCCGGCACCCTGCCGGAGGGGAGGATCACCACCGGGAGCTTCTCCACCACCATGGACGCCTCCCGGATGACTCGTGAGTAGTCTCCGTTGGACCATGAGTCCATGACCAGTAGCTATGTGATGTTCTCCTCCCGTTCTTGTGCTTCACTAATTAGTCCTCGTGAGCTGCCCTACATGATCGAGGCACCTATGTAATCCTTATGCTGTTGCTATGTTGAGTTTGCTGGGATCCGATGGATTATGAGATTATGTTCAGATTGATCTTGAGTAATATATTTGATTCACCTCTTTTATATTTTAGTTCATAAGTAATTCTTGCATGTTCTCCGTTGTTATTTATTGCTTTGGCCGAGTAATAGGTAGTGACTCCAAGAGGGAACGTTATGCTCGATTGTGGGTTCATGCCCCTCGATGACTAGCTTGAGTGACAGAAACATGAGTCTAGGGGATGTGCTGTTGCCACAAGGGGGAAAACAACGGTGCTTGTGCCCGCGGGTGCAAGGATTGTTTACTTTACGCAAAGTTCTTTTAATGCAGTTGTATGTTGCATTGAGTTTACACTATGGGTGGGACTCGCAACTTAATACCAGCGAGATGTTCTGGATAGATATCTCAAGGTGGATGATTAGTAGTAGATATTAATGGATTTCGGTCTACTTACTTTGGCGTACCGCTCATGCTTTGAACCTCAACCTTTCTTGCAATGTAATCATCATTGGTTTGCGTTCGTGGTCCTGTCAATTGCCCAGCTGTAATTTGTTACCTCACATAGCTGTTTTATCGTCTTTTGGGAGAGAGACATCACTAGTGAACATCATGAGACTCCGGTCCATATTACCATCATTGATCACATCCACTATTTACTTTTCGCTATTTACTTACTATTGCAAAACACTATCTATCACTACTATCATATTGCTTTTAACCCTTTGTGAACTACAAGGCCGGAGAGATTGACAACCTCTCTGTACTCGTTGGGAGCAAAGTTATTTGTATCTGTGTGCAAGTCCACGTTGATTGCTAATTGCGCCGTTAGCAATTGACACCTACTTGTTGAACCTAGGAGTCTCTGGGGATTCGATCCTTGGCATCTTTGCTAGGGGAAAACACTTCTACTTACTGCATCTTACATCTTCCACTTGGGGTAACCAACGACGGGTTCGAGGCCCATCAGTCCCCCATGCGCCTCCCCGCGTGGATCCCGTTGCCGCGCTCCGGGAGGCGACAAAGAGAAATGCCAGCGAGGCGTGCGAGGAGCAGGAGGCCGCGGCCCATGAGCGGGCGGAGGCTGATGCTGCTGCCAGGGCGGAGACCGAGGCAGCCACCAAGGCCCAGGCGGACGCCGTCGCTCAAGTCCAGGAGTAGGAGGCGGGCCTCCAGCAGCCGGCGTACCACACCATCCCCCAGGATACGGGCTCTCTGGAGCCGTCCATCCAAGTGTCGGTTGCTAACGAGAAGCCGGTTCTCAATAATGAAGGAGACAGAGGTGACTCCTCCCGTGCCGCCTGCTGGCAGGCAAGACAGCCGGCCTGCGGGAGCAGAGGTGCCGTTGGCTGAGGGCGTGCTGGTGACAGGCCCGCAGCCAACCCCCGAGCCCTCGTCCGTCCTTGTCCTGCGAGGGCGGTCTCAGCTTCGTGGCGAGTAGAGGCCGGCGCCGCCAGCTCGTCAACGCCGGAGAACGAGGCCACCAGCATGGCGCCCCCAGGCTGGACGCCCGGAGGTGGCGGTGCGTTGATTGTTGCATCGTGAGACGTCCTCGACCGCTTCAATTCTCTGGGCGATGTCGTGCAGACGGCTATGCGGGAGTTCCTGGCCACGTGAACTTCCGTTCGGGTATGTTGATTCCTTATTTTAATTTTTATTCCTTCAATTTCTTCCGTGGAGGCGCGTCAGCGCACCCACTGGGTGTAGTCCCCGAGTTCCGAGCCGGCTACTGAGCAGGCGGCTTGGAACTCCAAGGTATACTTTGTGGGCTAACTTGTTTCTTGCTACAGGATTACCACAACCTTCGGGTGGCGGCCTTCAACTCCCAGCATCAGGAGCTGGCGCGACTGCGGACTGCTCTGGCCGACAACCAGGGCAAGTGTTCTTCTCTTCCTTGCGGGGGCGCGTCAGCGCACCCGCTGGGTGTAGTCCCCGAGTTCCGAGCCGGCTGCTGAGCAAGCGGCTTGGAACTCCAAGGTTGTCTTTTTTGCTGATGCTGATGTTCTTCTTCCTCTCTTGCCAGCGGTTGCAACCAACCTCCGCAACCAGCTGGGCGAGGTTCAGGCGGAACTTGCCGCCAAGGAGCGGGAGCGCGATCTCGCCGCCCAGGATCGTGACCGCCTGGCCAAGGAGCTGGCAGACCAGGCGGGGACGCACAAGGCTAAGCTTGGGAAGCTGGCGAACGCCGAGGTGCTCCTTCGGGCTGAGTTCGAGACCGAGCGCTCGAATTGGGCTGAGAAGGTGGCGGCTCTGCAAGATAGCTACGGGGCCATTGCAGACATGGTCGACAGTAAGCCGCATGCCCTTCTTTCTTGTGCTTGTCGTCTGCTACAGCTAGCTTTCTTTCTTCTGACTCTTTGTCTAGTTCTTGTAGAATTCTTCCCGGGCCATTCTGTGGCCGCCAGCCAGGCCATCGAGGCCCAGCGCAACGAGAGGCGTGAAGCGGGCATGGTGATTGCGCCCAACGCGCCCCGGACTCCCACCGAACAGCTTCTTGCTGTCAAGGCACGCCTCCAGCCGGCCCATCGCCTGCTCCGCCGCCTGCAACGCGCTGGTGCCCAAGTACTGGCCGCCCTCTGGCCAGGCGTTCTAGTACTCAGCACTCCCAGTCGGACTGCCGACTGGCTGGAGGTGGCCAGCCGCCGCTTCGAAGCCTGGAAGGGTGCCGCAGCAAGGACCGGGGCGTGGACCACCCTGGATGTCACCAAGGGCTGGTACCCGAACCTGGATCTCACCCAGCTGGAAACCTTCCGCGTGGAAGCTGAGCCCGAACTGGCAGCGGTGCAAGGAGATCTCGTTAGGCGCGCCGCCTCCCTCGCCGAGTACGCCGACACCGCCATTTTCATCCAGAGCTGGATGAGAACGGTCATGTGGTGCCACCTGACAACTTCGGGCTAGACCTGGCGGCACCGGAGGAGCTGGACGAGGAGATCGCCACCAGCGACGACGGCGAGGAGGAGGGAGACAGCGACGAGGAAGCCAGCTCCCAGGAGGCGGAGCCGTCTGCTGGCCATCAGCCCGATCAGGCGTCTACAAGCGGGCCCTGCGGGATGGCGCCGTCTGCTGTAGGAGGCGACCAGGCCGAGATCCATCAGGCGGCTACCCCAGCAGCCGGCCCCGTCGTGCCACCTGCTCCGCCTGCTGCACCTTAGGCGTCATTCGTATATCTTTCAATTCCTGTTTTTTTCTTAAAACTTGGTAGGATTAGTCCGAACAATTCCACCCACTGGGTGTATTAGTAAGTTATTCCTGGAAGGCGGCCTTCGAGGCTTTTTTGCTATAAATATTCTCTTAATGTTGCATATGTTTATGCTGTTTGCCAGGTTCTGGGATTAGCATCGTCCTTTGTTCCTTCGGGCGTTTTTCTTTTGCTGTCTCCTTTAACTGCCGTCCTGCCAGCCAGCCAGCCACTCTGTGGTCTGTGACTGGGTCAGGTACTTAGCTGTTTCTGGATAGGCAAGTATCCCGCCCTTTGGAACGCGGTGTGGCAAAGCCTGAAGCCGGCTGGCAGCCGGCCAACTTGTATAAAGGGCCGTCTTGCCCTATGTTTATTTTCCTTAGCCATTTTTCATGTGGGCACCACTTCCTGCCTTTGACTCCCGCCAGTCGGACAGCCGCGTTCTGCTAGTCTGTGACTGTAGGCGGGAGAAGGCTTGGATGTCGTCACATTACTTGTCCGACTGTTGAGAGAAAAAAATTAAACATAGGGCAAGGCGGTCAAGTCCCCGTGCCGTCTGCTTGGTCCTGGTGCCGGACGAAGGAATGAAAAATACTCATTCACATGCATAATTCTTATCACATAGATATAGGGTTGGACAGTCCCCAAGAACTCCTCGGGGGTCCCATTGTTTCTCAAAATAAAGTAGATAGCGCGACACATACTGTCTTTAGCTATAAAAGCGACGAAGTAGGTTTGCGTTCCACGGGCGCTTCGACTCCTTGCCCGAGTCATCTCTCTTGCATGCTCTTGGCTTCTGGGCATCAATGAGGTAGTAGGCATCGTTGCCTAGTACCTTGCTGATGATGAATGGTCCTTCCCTAGGAGCCGAGAGCTTGTGCTGGCCGGCTGGTCGCTGGATCAGCCAGAGCACAAGATCCCTCTCGCGGAAGGAACGTGGCCTGACCCGCTGGTTGTGGTAGCGATGGAGACCCTGCTGATAGATGGCGGACCGGCGGAGTGCTACGAGCCGGGCCTCCTCCAGCAGGTCCACGCCGTCTTCTCGTGCTTCTTTGGCCTCGGCTTCTATGTACATGGTGACGCGAGGCGAGTCAAACTCAACATCTGTTGGGATGACGGCCTCGGCCCCATATACGAGGAAGAAGGGAGTGAAGCCGGTTGACTTGTTCGGAGTTGTCCTGAGGCTCCAGAGGATAGACGACAACTCTTCGATCCAGCAGCCGGCTGATCGTTCCAAAGGCTCGACCAGCCGGGGCTTGATGCCGGACAGGATAAGGCCGTTAGCGCGCTCAACTTGGCCGTTTGACTGCGGGTGGGCCACGGACGCCAAGTCCAGTCGGATGCCCTGCGTTGCGCAGAAACGGGCCAATGCACCTTTGGCAAAGTTTGTGCCGTTGTCGGTGATGATGCTGTGCGGAACGCCATACCGGACAGTGATGTCAGCGATGAAGGTCACATCAATTGGGCTGTTGAGTTTCTTTATCGGCTTTGCCTCGATCCACTTGGTGAACTTGTCCACGGCTAGGAGAAAATGTGTTAGGCCGCCTCGGGCTGTCTTGAAGGGACCCACCATGTCCAATCCCCAGACAACAAATGGCCAAGTGATCAGAATGGTCTTGAGTGCAGAAGCTGACAAGTGGTGCTTGGAACTAAAGCGCTGGCAGCCATTGCACTTCTTGACCAAGTCTTTGGCATCGTCCAAAGCAGTCGGCCAGAAGAAACCGTGGCGGAAAGCTTTGGCAACGAGGGATCTTGAGGCCGCGTGGTGGCCGCACTCCCCTTGATGAATATCCTCCAAAATAGCTAGACCCTTTTCTGCTTCCACGCAGTGCTAGAAGACGCCTGTTGCACTTCTTTTGACAAGCACTCTGTTAACTATTGTATATGCTGAGGCTCGGCGTTGAACTTGTCGTGCCAAAGTTTCGTCTGCTGGTAGCTCTCTTCTGAGCAGGAAATTGAGGATTGGCTGTGCCCAAGACGATGCTGAGACTCCTGTTATTTCTGCTAGTGAGACCAGGGCGGTTGGGCTGGGCGGCGGAGGGCTGGGGTGAGCCACCCGTTGTGCTTCTGAAGTCCCCAGGCCGACTGCAGCAGTCCCTGGGCCGTCTACTGGAGCCGACGCTTCTTGGCCGCCTGTTGGAGCAGTCCCCGGGCCAAGAATCGGTGCACCGGCTGCTGGGCCGTCTGCTAGAGTTGGAGTATCTTGGCCGCCTGCTGGGGCAGTCCCCAGGCCGGTTGCTGAGGTTGTCGGGCCGTCTGCTCCAGGATCAGTTGGTATGAAGATTGATTCTGACTCTCGTGATGGCTTGATAGACGGCTTGCGCAGGCATTGGAGGGACACGCCGGCTGGTATTGCTTGGCGGGTGGAGCCAATTTGTGCCAAGGTGTCGGCTTGCACGTTGTCGGCTCGTGGCACGTGGAGGAACTCGCAGCCGTCAAAGTGCCCACCGATCTGCTGGACAAGGAAACGGTTACTTGCCATGTTTGCGTCCTTGGCGTCCCAGTCCCCGGAGGACTGCTGGATAGCCAAATCTGAGTCACCATAGCATAGCACTCGGCGGATGCCAATCTCTTTGGCCTCCCGGAGCCCATGAACGAGTGCCTCATACTCGGCCACATTGTTGGAGGGGGCAAAGTGGATTTGCAGGGTGTATTTGAGCTTGTCGCCCTTGGGAGAGGTGAGAACGACGCCAGCTCCCAAGCCAGTGCACATCTTTGACCCATCAAAGTGCATCCGCCAATGGGTTGAGTCTGGAGCAGGCGGCAGGTACTGGGTCTCGGCCCAGTCGACGAGGAAGTCGGCCAAAGCTTGCGATTTGATGGTGGAGCGGGGTTGGTAGAAGATGGTAAAGCGGGCTTGCTCAATGGCCCACTTCGCCACTCTTCCTGAAGCATCTCTGTTGCCCATGATTTCAGCAAGCGGGGCCGTGCATACGACCGTGATCGGGTGCTCTTGGAAGTACTGCTTGAGTTTCTTGGTGGTGAAGTACACGCCATAGCACATCTTCTGGTAGTGGGGGTAGTTATGCTTGGAGACTGACAGCACCTCGCTCAAGTAGTAGACCGGCCTCTGGACAGGCAAGGCTCTGCCGTCCTCTGGCCGTTCAACCATAATAACAGTGCTGACCACCCGGCCGGTGGAGGCTATGTAAAGGAACATGGGTTCTTTGTCTGTTGGCGCCGCCAGGACAGGCGGCGTGGATAGCACTCTCTTGAGCTGCTGGAAGGCTTCATCCGCCTTGTCGTTCCACTCAAAGCAAGTGGTTTTCTTTATCAGTTGGTAGTGGGAGTGCCTTTTCACCCAGCCAGCTGATGAAACGGCTGAGCGATGCCAGGCATCCGGTGAACTTCTGGACGTCTCGTTTGCGAGTCGGTCTCTCCATTCTCTCAATGGCCTTGATCTTTGCGGGGTTGCACTCGATGCCGTGCTCAGATACCAGGAAGCCAAGGAGCTGGCCTGCTGGTACCCCAAAGACGCATTTCTCTGGGTTCAGCTTGATCTGAAAGCGGCGCAGGTTTTCAAAGGTCTCTTGGAGATCCTCCAAGAGAGTTCCCCTTTTCTCCGTCTTCACCACGATATCATCCACGTAAACATGGGCGTTTCTGCCAAGTTGCTTGAGGAAACACTTCTGCATGCAACGCTGAAAAGTGGCGCCGGCATTCCTCAAGCCGAACGTCATGGTCAGGTAGCAGAAGGCCCCAAATGGCGTGAGGAAGGTGGTCTTCAAGCGGTCAGCCGGATCAAGTTTGATCTGGTGGTACCCGGAATAGGCATCAAGGAATGACAGCAGCTCGCATCCGGCTGTGGAGTCAATCACTTGATCTATTCGTGGCAGAGCAAACAGATCTTTAGGGCAAGCTTTGTTGAGGCTAGTGTAATCAATGCACAGGCGCCATTTGTTGTTCTTCTTCAGCACTAGGACTGGGATGGAGAGCCGCTCTGGATAGAACACTTCCATAATGAAGCCGGCTGCTAGCAGGCGGGCAACCTATTCTCCAACAACTCTTCTTTTTTCTTCTGACAAGCGGCGGAGTGGCTGCCTGATAGGCTTTGCATCTTCTCTCACATGTAGCTTGTGCTCGGCGAAATCCGTCGGGACACCCGACGTGTCCTTGGGGGACCATGCGAAGATGTCCCGATTCTCATGGAGATAATCGACGAGCTCGCTTTCCTATTTGCTGTCTAGGTTTGACCCTATGACAGCAAATCGCTCTGGGTTAGATGTGTCCAACACAATCTTCTTTGTCTCCTTGGCCGGCTGGAACGAGCCTTGCGGCTCCACCTCCCAGGGGTCGGCTAGTATGGCTGGCTGCTCGCCAGCCATTGCCACCAGCCGTTCCAGGTGGCGCTTCTCTTCAGCTACGACAATGGACTCGGCCAGACGGCTGCTGGCAGTCGCACATGCGATGGACTTCTCATAGTCCCTGGCTATGGTGATTATTCCTTTGGGACTCGGCATCTTCATCTTGAGGTAGGCATAATGGGGTATTGCCATGAACATTGCAAGGGCTGGCCGGCCCAAAATCACGTGATAGACGCTTTCTAGGTTCACCACTTCAAACCAGACCGGCTCCTGTCGGAAATGCTTCTTGTCACCAAACATGACATTAATCCTGGCCTTGCCAATTGGTGAGCAAGAGAGGCTTGGAACGATCCCGCGGAAGACATTCTTGGTAGGCTGAAGCTGTCTTTCTTTGATGCCCAACTTCTCCATGGTGTCGCGGTACATGATAATGATGCTGCTGCCGCCGTCTACCAGCACTCGAGAGAACCTACAGGCCCATCTGTCGGTGGAGAGAGTTGCGTCTAGGACCAAGGCATAAGCTCCTGGTGAAGGCATGATAGCCGGATGATCTTCTCAGCTCCAACTGATGGGCCTTTTAGACCAATGCATGAATTCTAGGGCTTCGACGGCGACGATGTTGACTTCTCTACGCTGCTGGCGCCAGCTGTGCCTATCGTCCGCTTGGCTTGTGAAGACGACGTATGCTCCATTTTCTTCTGGGAACTCGTCTTGGATCTGGCCGCCTGGACGAGCAGCCGGTGGATTGAGAGGCGGAGCCGCCTGCCCAGCAGGCGGCGGTGGTAGAGCTTCCCCTTTGGCAACCCGCGTGAGCCAATGACACTTTCGTGTGGTGTGATTGGAAGGCTTCACACCACTGTGAAACTTGCAGGGGCATCTAGAGCTTGATCGAAGGAGAAAGCCGGCTGCCACGCTGGCTTGCCGCCCTTCTGGCGTTTGGGACCAGCTTGAGCTTCTGGCTACTGACCATCAACTGCTGCCACCAGCCGGCTGTTGGAAGCCGACGGGTGGGCCTTGCGCTTGTGATCAGTTTGCTGCTGGCGCCGGCTGGACTCTCCAGCCGGTGTTTTGGGAGCCGGGGGAGCCATCTTCCCAAAGGCATCCACTTGTAGCTCTGACTTCATGGAGGAGTCGGCAGTTGCGTATTTGTCTGCTATGCTCAGCAGCTCGTCCAACATGGCGGGCTCGTCGTAGAGGAGTTTGTGCTTGAGCAAGGTGCCTTCTCTGCACCCGGCCGTGAAGTACTCGATGGCTTGTACCTCGTGCACACCCTCGCAAGAGTTGCGCAGCTCTAGCCAACGTGTCAGGTAATCGCGAGTAGACCAATTCGGGCCTTGGATGCATAAGGAGAGCTGGCGTGGCTTGGGAGGACGCTTGTAGGTGCTGGTGAAGTTGCGGGTGAAGGCGTCGGTGAAGTCCAACCATCCGTTGATGCTGTTGGGCTTGAGGCTGTTCAACCACGTCTGGGCTGTGCCCTGGAGCATGGGTGGCACGTACTTCACCGCAACACGCCTGTTGCCGGTTGCTATGCTGACTGCCGTGGAGTAGTCCACCAGCCAGTCCTCCGGCTTTACCGATCCATTGTACTTGGGGGTATCTCTGGGGAGTGAGAAGCCCTTGGGGAAAGGCTCGTTACGGATGCGGGGGCCGAAGTAGGCTGGGCCGAGATCATCTTCTTCTTCGACCTCCTGGGACCGAGCCAGTCGATCAAGGCAGTGGCGGGCGTCATTCTCCCCGACTCCCTCGCGGCGGCCCAAGCGGCCTGGGAGAGAGGGGTGGTCAACAGGCGGAGGAGACACACGCCTCTCCCGGCGAGGAGGAGGCGGGCGTTCCTCTCGCCGCCCTACAGCCCTTGGGCGGCCGTCTTGATCGTGCTCGATGGTGATGCAAGTCTATCTGCTGCGGCTAGCAGCCGGCTCTGAGTCACACCGGTTGTGAGTGCCGACTGTTGGAGAGAGGGACGTGGCTCCTTGCTCCCGCCGAAGGGGGCGGTTATCTGCTTGTGCGCCGGCCTCTGATGCCCGGCGGTGGGCTTCCTGCTGCGCGGCAGCCGCGTCTAGGAGCTGACGGGCGCGCTGAGTCATGCAGCAAATCTCGTCTCCCTCCAAGTGGCCTAGCTCATCGACTGCCGCCTGGGCGGCCCTTAGGTTCTCTGATGGAGTGGGGTACACGGGCCGTGGGCCCCCCAACATGTCTGCCAGCACTCCGCCGTGATCGCGAACGGCACCAGCCCGACTAGGCTCGCCAGCAGCCGGCGTGCCGCCTATGGCGCGGTCCATCTCGCAGCAGTAGGCTTCGGTGAGGCGCCGGGAAGCGGCCAACTTGTTGGCGTTGTCGAGGAGCGAGATGCGAAGCGCCTCCAGCGCCACGCCGTCCGTCCCCGTAGCGATGGGAGCGGAGAGGCTCTGCATGGCTGCATGCAGCGGGTCTTGGCCCGACCCGCTGGAAGGCTCGTCGTGGCTGGTGGCTAGTACCTCCGTGACTGTGCTGACGGTACTGCCGCAGGCTGCAGTTGGGAGGGGATCGTCGATGATCACCACGTGCTCGGGGAAGGAATCGACGGACGCCGCGTCGAGGTCGATGATCATGTCAACTGGTGGGTCAGAGGAGCCCACGGACTCCATGTCGGAGGCGCGCTCATCGATTATGTGGAGCTTGTCGAGGAGCTCGACGAGGCAGCTCTCTGGGGTAACTCGCTCTGCGGCCGGAGAGGGCTCGTCGTGGATGTGGACGCCGACGAGAAGGTTGGCGAGTCCGCTCGCGATGCATGCGGCCTCAGCGCCACGAAGCATCGTGGCATCCACGCCTGCGGGCGTGCCGGGCTGGCTGTGCTCGCCAGGGAGGAACAAAGTTCCCGTCAAGAACATGTCTCCGGACGACGGTGCACCTGGCCCCATGGTGGGCGCCATATGTCGGGGTTTTGGTGCAACATATGCCAACGGGTGGCTTATCATGCATGGGGTCAATAGAACGTCGCCGGGCCCTAGAAGTGGGATAAGGCGGAACTTGGGACGCCTATGAATCTTACCCAGGTTCGGGGCTCTCCGTGGAGATAACACCCCTAGTCCTGCTCTGCGGGGACTCCGTGTCATTACTAATGTCACTAGGGTGGCTACAAGGTTGCTCCTTGAGCTGTGTCGTTTAGAGGGGGAAGAAGGGCAAGGCTAGCTCTCTGCCTTCGCTCTAGGGAATCGAGATGGTCGCTAGGGTTTCTCCCTATCTCTCTCTATGTGTCTCTCTTTTCCTCAGAGTTCAACCCCTCCACATGGATGACCCTGGGGGTTTATATAGGCCTACCCCCAGGGGTACAATAGTAATCTAGGCGGAATGGCCCCCAGCTGTCAGCGTCTTCGGGTGCCGTCCTCTCCGCCTGTCTGCTGGGGCCCGCCGTCGATGGGCCCTCGTGATTGCCTTTCACTGTGGGCGCTCTTCTGCTGACGGCAGCATTGTCAGGAGGGAAATGGCTACAGTGCCGCCGTCTCCTGCCGTACACTGCCACCACGTCATGTCTTGTCATCTTGATGAGGTTCAAACCCCTAGGGCACGGTGAGCCGCCTGCTACTAGGAGGACCGTCTCCCCGGGCCTTCTACGAGGGGCTACTTGCCTCTGGCTCACCCACTGGCCGGTGGGACCTGCCGCCTGCTGGCCCTGCCGCCTATGGGTGGTGAGATCATGGATTCTTCTGGCCGAGACTTGGTCACTAGCAGCATGGCTACAGTGACACGCCGCTTAAGAGGCGTCCATAAGATACACATTCACTGTAGCCACGCCCTCATAGATTCTCTAAGGACATGCCCAACTGTAGCCATGCCTTAGCCTCGTCGTGGTTCCCTAGCACGCGTCCCAAGGGGGGGCATAGAGCCGTCTGCTGGATGCTGGTTACGGAGCTGCCGCCTGTTCGGGCCCCTGCCGCCTGCTGGCAGCCGGCTCCTGGGCTTAGCTGTCCCAGGAGACGGCCTGATGAGCAGGCGGCCGGGGGTAACAGGCGGCCCCCAATTGTCTTGAAATACCATGGGTGGTCGATGAGGACACCTGTGGTCAATATCTCCGACAAAAGCTGACCCGACAGGGCCACTGCTAATTTATTTATTTATTACCAAAAGGGCCTCTGTGAGCAAAAGGGGATACCCCCTGATTTCCGTTAATAGAAATCATTAGTTGTTCACAACACTACGCCCAGCGTGCTACACAGGTTTCATTCATTACTAGTTTCAGCAAAGTGCTCATGTCATAGCAACTGAATACATCACAAGTGCTACATACACTGCAAATAAAGAGACAATCATCCTACAGAGCACATCGATTTTGCCCATTATCTTCACAAGCTATTTCATCTCCTCATTGCTGTCAAGGTCGTTTAGCAGCTGTTGCTTGGCCATGATCAAAGGAACTACATCTTTAACCTTCTGCTCTGCATCTTCCTCTTCTGTCGTTCCTTCAGTTACTTGTCCAACACCCCAACCTGCTGGTATTGGGATTCCTCGGCTAACCAAATAATCGGCGTAGTTGCACTCCCCTACATCAGCAACTTCCCAGAAATACAAATCACACAAATCTTCCCTTTTTTGCACGAATCAAATTGGAAGATCATCAACCAAACTATTAAAAAAATCAGCAACTAAAAGCAGCAGAACAATACTTATTCATATTATTACCCCATGATTCGAGCATTTTTAGAAGACTCGGCCAGGGTTGAGGATTGTGGTTGAGATGCGACGGATGACTCTGCGTGATTTGCAGCAGTGGCACCACACCAACGGCAGCGGGTTGCGATGAGCAACTGACTACGGTGCGCGTGCCGGCGGGGGTGTGATGAGATCCACAGGCGATGGTACGGGTGGCGACTTGGCGCATATTTAGTTGTTGCCTGCTGAAGAGCAGGTGGACGAGCAGCCAGCGAACATGGTTACTGCGGCCAGAGCTTCTGATGCTAGGCAGAGTAAGTAGAGAAGAGGAGAAGCGAACGTTGGATATGTCAGTTTCATTACTTGCAGAGTAGCATAGCACCATATAGGGCTGTTTGGTTTGAGACTAAGTTTGCCAAAGGTTGCCACAATTAAGGTTAGGCAAGTTTGACCAACTTAGGTGTGTGTTTGGTTCAAGGCACATCTTTCGCAAGCCACACTAGGGTCCCACATCACATACACTCAAAAAGTGTGGCAAGATTCCCTTAGGCTTGCCAACTTGTGGCTCTCATTTTGGAGAACTAACCTTAGGCAAGTTTGGCAATATTGTACGGCAAAGTGTGGCACTTCTAGGCCTAGAACCAAACAACCCATAGTCATAGTCAAGGTTTGGATTCGAACCAGCTACAGGAGCACGTCTCTCTTTTTTCTAAAACTCAGCAACGTCTCTTTACTGGTACACTAGCTTGTTCTTTATGCCTTCTCAAGTCTTTGATTCCTCCACCTGACATCTGGGACCCACTGGAAGGGCCTCTGTATTTCGCGAGAAAAATGTGCCCCCCGCTAACAGGTCGAACCCACCAGCTATCTTCGCACGCAAGGAAGTGCCTCCTTATTACGCACAAAAAATGAATACTCCCCCTGCCAGCTGGAACCCAGCATCTTGGGAGGTTGACTTGTGGGCCTACCAAGTTGATGGGGACGGAGGGATATGTCAACTTAGTCAATATGAACGATTCTAGCTCCAGTTAGCGTACGATGTTCATCCAACGACAGTAGTGCTTCTTCAACCTCTGGTCTTCTTGCTCCAGTGGCCCAAACCAGCGCCGGTCGTGCCGCGTGCTCCTGCCTCCCATGGCCGGCTGTGATGCCGCGGAGCCTCACCACCCCCTACTACTCCCACCGCTGGCCAGGGCATCCCTCTACTCACCCACACCCCCTATTATTCTGAGGCGACGATAGCCTCACACCGTGATACGTCTCCAACGTATCTATAATTTTTGATTGTTACATGCTATTATTTATGAAGTCTTGGATGTTTAATGGGCTTTATCATTCACTTTTATATCATTTTTGGTACTAACCTACTAACCCAAAGGCCCAGTCCAGATTGCTATTTTTTGCCTATTTCAGGGTTTGGCAGAAAAAGAATATCAAACGGAGTCCAAACGGAATGAAACCTTTGCGAGAGATATTTTTGGAGAAAATCACGCCCAGGAAGATTGAGAACCACATTAGAGGATTGAGGAGCCGCCCTCGAGGGTGGGGGGCGTGCCCCCCTTCCCAGGGCGCGCCCCATGCCTCGAGGCCTCCTCGTGTGGCCCTCGGTGCCCTCCTTCTTCCTATATAAGTCCACGTACCCCAGAAACTACAGATACAGAGAGAAAACCCTAATTCCACCGCCGTAGCTTCTGTTCCCGTGGAGATCCCATCTTGGAGCCTGTTCCGGAGCTCCACCGGAGGGGGATCCATCACAGAGGCCTTCATCATCATCATCATCATCATCATCGCCCTCACCATGAGTTGTGAGTAGTTTACAACAGACCTTCGGGTCCTTAGCTAGTATCTAGACAGCTTCCTCTCTCTCTCTCTGGATCTCAATACAAAGTTCTCGTCGGTCTTCGAGGAGATCTATTCGATGTAATCTCTTTTTGCGGTGTGTTTGTCAAGATCCGATGAATTGTGAGTTTATGATCAAGGTTATCTATGAAAGATATTTGGTTCTTCTCTGAACTTTTTATGTGTGCTCATAATATCCTTGCAAGTCTCTTCGAATTATTGGTTTGGTTTGGCCTACTAGATCTATAGTTCTTGCAATGGGAGAAGTGCTTGGCTTTGGGTTCAATCTTGCGGTGTCCTTTCCCAGTGACAGTAGGGGAACCAAGGCACGTATTGTATTGTTGCCATCGAGGATAAAAATATGGGATTTTCATCATATCGCTTGAGTTTATCCCTCTACATCATGTCATCTTTCTTAAGGCGTTACTCTGTTCTTATGAACTCAATACACTAGATGCATGCTGGATAGCGGTCAATGTGTGGAGTAATAGTAGTAGATGCAGGCAGGAGTCGGTATACTTGTCTCGGACGTGATGCCTATATACAATGATCATGCCTAGATAGTCTCATAATTATTTGCTTTTCTATCAATTACTAGACAGTAATTTGTTTACCCGCCGTAGAATATCGCTATCATGAGAGAAGCCACTAGAGAAAACTATGGCCCCCGGGTCTATTCTCAACATATCAATCTACATCTACTTTACTTTTACGGGTTTTATTTGCTATTTTATTAAACCAAAAATACCAAAAATATCAACTATCATCTCTATCAGATCTCACTCTCGTAAGTGACCGTAAAGGGATTGACAACCCCTTATCGCGTTGGTTGCGAAGTTCTTATTTATTTGTGCAGGTGCGAGGGACTGGCGCGTGGTCTCCTACTGGATTCATACCTTGGTTCTCAAAAACTGAGGGAAATACTTACACTACTGTGCTGCATCTCCCTTTCCTCTTCGAGGGAATACAACGCAAGCTCAAGAGGTAGCAAGAAGAATTTCTGGCGCCGTTGACGGGGAGGCTTACGCAAAAGTCATATACCAAGTACCTATCACAAACCCTTATCCTTCGCATTACATTTATTTGCCTCTCGTTTTCCTCTCCCCCACTTCACGCTTGCCGTTTTATTTGCCCTTCTTCCGCCGTGTGTTTATCGTTCGCTTGCTTCTTGTTTGCTTGTGTGTGTTGGATTGCTTGCTTGTCACAATGGCTCAGAACAATACCAAATTGTGTGACTTCTCCAATAGCAATAACAATGATTTTATTAGCACTCTGATTGCTCCTATTACCGATGCTGAATCTTGTGAGATCAATGCTGCTTTGTTGAATCATGTCATGAAAGATCAATTCTCCGGCCTTCCTAGTGAAGATGTCGCTACCCATCTAAACAAATTTGTTGATTTGTGTGATATGCAAAAGAACAGGGATACGGATAACGATATTGTTAAATTGAAGTTATTTCCATTTTCAATGAGAGATCGTGCTAAAACTTGGTTCTCCTCTTTGCCTAGAAATAATATTGATTCGTGGAATAAGTGCAAAGATGCTTTTATCTCTAAGTATTTCCCTCCTGCTAAGATCATCTCTCTTAGAAATGATATTATGAATTTTAAGCAACTAGATCATGAGCATGTTGCACAAGCTTGGGAGAGAATGAAATTGATGATACGTAATTGCCCTACACATGGTTTGAATCTATGGATGATTATTCAAAACTTTTATGCTGGCTTGAATTTTGCTTCTAGAAATCTTTTAGATTCGGCCGCCGGAGGCACTTTCATGGAAACTACCTTAGGAGAAGCTACCAAACTCCTAGATAATATTATGGTTAATTATTCTCAGTGGCACACTGAAAGATCTACTAGTAAAAAAGTGCATGCCATCGAAGAAATTAGTGTTTTGAGTGGAAAGATGGATGAACATATGAAATTGTTTGCTGCTAAGAGTGCTTCTTCTGATCCTAATGATATGCCTTTGTCCACTTTGATTGAGAATAACAATGAATCTTTGGATGTGAATTTTGTTGGTAGGAATAATTTTGGTAACAATGCTTATAGAGGTAATTTCAATCCTAGGCCTTTTCCTAGTAATTCCTCTAATAATTATAGTAATTCCCACAATAACTCTTATGGAAAGATGCCTTTTGAATTTGAAACTAGTGTTAAAGAGTTTATGATCTCGCAAAAGAATTTCAATGCTATGCTTGAAGAGAAATTGCTTAAGGTTGATGAATGCTAGAAGTGTGGATAGAATTACTCTTGATGTTGATTCTTTGAAACTTAGATCTATCCCACCTAAGCATGATATCAATGAGTCTCTAAAAGCCATGAGAATTTCCATTGATGAATGCAAAGAAAGAACCGCTAGAATGCGTGCTAAAAGAGAAGATTATATTAAATCATGTTCTTCTAGTTATCATGAGAATAAAGATGAAGATCTGAAAGTTATTGATGTGTCTCGTATTAGATCCTTGTTTTCTAGTATTAATCTTGATGAGAATAGGATTGCTGATGATTCTGCTTTAAGGTGTCCCAACGATTCGGAGTTTTTAGATCTTGATGCTAAAATTGCTAAAAGTGGGAGTGAAGAGATTAAAATTTTGCATAGTGATGAACCCACTACTTTGGATTTCAAGGGATTCAATTATGATAATTTCTCTTTGATTGATTGTATTTCCTTGTTGCAATCCGTGCTAAATTCTCCGCATGCTTATAGTCAAAATAAGGCTTTCACTAAACATATAGTTGATGCTTTGATGCAATCTTATGATGAAAAACTTGAGTTGGAAGTTTATATACCTAGAAAGCTTTATGATGAGTGGGAACCTACTATAAAAATAAAAATAAAAGATCATGAATGCTATGCTTTGTGTGATTTGGGTGCAAGTGTCTCCACTATCCCAAAAACTTTGTGTGATTTGCTAGGGTTCCGTGAGCTTGATGATTGTTCTTTAAATTTGCATCTTGCAGATTCCACTATTAAGAAACCTATGGGAAGAATTAATGATATTCTTATTGTTGCCAATAGGAATTATGTGCCCGTAGATTTCATTGTTCTTGATATAGATTGCAATCCTTCATGTCATATTATTCTTGGTAGACCTTTCCTTAGAACGATTGGTGCAATTATTGATATGAAGGAAGGAATTATTAGATTCCAATTTCCGTAAAGGAAAGGCATGGAACACTTTCCTAGAAAGAAAATCAAATTACCATATTAATCTATCATGAGAGCCACTTATGGATTGCCTTCCAATGATGGCAATACCTAGATCTATCTTGTATCGTGCCTAGCTAGGGGCGTAAAACGATAGCGCTTGTTGGGAGGCAACCCAATTTTATGTTTTTTGTTTTTGTTGCTGTTAGGGAATAAATATTGAATCTAGCCTCTGATTATATGTTTTTTCATGTTTTTTTAGTGTTTGTGCCAAGTAGAACCTTTGGGAAGACTTGTGTGAAGTTTATATGATCTTGCTGTGAAAAACAGAATCGTTAGTGCTCGCTAAAGTAGTCGTGGGATTTTACTAGAGCGTGCTTTTTAGTTGATTCTTTTTGAAGATGATTGGTAGACAAATTGCGCAAATTTACCAATTTAGTTTGAATTTTTTTGGAGTTCCAGAAGTAGGCGAACCCTGCAGATTACTACAGACTGTTCTGTCTTTGATAGATTCTATTTTTCGCGTGTTGTTTGCTTATTCCGATGCATCTATGAGTAGTATTGGAGGATATGAACCATAGAGAAGTTGGATTACAGTAGGTTTAACAACAATATAAACAAAGAATGAATTCATTGCTGTACCTTTGAGTAGTGGTTTGCTTTCTTTTACTAACGGAGCTCACGAGAATTTTTGAATAAGTATTGTGTTGTGAAGTTTTCAAGTTTTGAGTATTGCTTTGATGGACTATGGAACAAGGAGTAGCAAAGGCCTAAGCTTGGGGATGCCCATGGCACCCCAAGTAAATTCAAGATAATCAAAAGCTTAAGCTTGGGGATGCCCCGGGAAGGCATCCCCTCTTTCATCTTCATCCATCGGTAACTATACTTGGAGCCATATTTTTATTCGCAACATGTTATGTGTTTTGCTTGGAGCGTCTTGTATAATTTGAGTCTTTGCTTGTTAGTTTTCCACAAACATCCTTGCTGGACACACCTATTTGAGAGAGTTAAATATGGCCTAGAAATCGTTAGAACACTCTATGTGTTTCACTTATATCTTTTGAGTTGAATAGTTTTTGCTCTAGTGCTTCACTTATATCTTTTAGAGCATGGTGGTGGTAATATTTTGTAGAAATTGTTGAACTCTCATGCTTCACTTATATCTATTTGAGAGTCTATTAAAACAGCATGGTAATGTGTTTAGGCTAAAGAAACTAGTCTTCACATGATAAACATCCAATGTCAATGTAGTAAAAAAAATTAGACTAAGTGCATTGAATAGAATGAGATGTTGGATGCTTGATAATTGTTTTGAGACATGAGGATAGTGATATTAGAGTCATGCTAGTGGAGTTATTATGAAATTGAGAAATACTTGTGTTAAGGTTAGTGATTCCCGTATCATGCACGTATGGTGAACCGCTATGTGACGAAGTTAGAGCATGAGGTATTTGTAGAGTGCCAACCTTTGTGTGGAGGTCGGGGGCGCGCGATGGTTAACTGCTACCAACCTCCCCCCTAGGAGCATGCGGTGATTGCTTTGTTTTGATGACTCGTAAATTTTTGCAATAAGTATATGAGTTCTTATGACTAATGTTGAGTCCATGGATTATACGCACTCTCACCCTTCCACCATTGCTAGCCTCTCTTGTACTGCGCAACTTTCGCCGGTGCCAAAACCCACTATATATCCTTCCTCAAAACAGTCACCATATTGTTCCTCAAAACAGCCACCATACCTACCTATCATGGCATTTCCATAGCCATTCCGAGATATATTGCCATGCAACTTTCCACCGTTCCGTTTATATGACACGCATCATATTGTCATATTGCCATGCATGATAATGTAGTTGACATCGTAGTTGTGGCAAAGCCACCATGCATAATTCTTCATATATGTCACTCTTGATTCATTGCACATACCGGTACACCGCCGGAGGCATTCATGTAGAGTCATACTTGTTGTATTATCGAGTTGTAATTTCGAGTTGTAATAAAAAGTGTGATGATTATCATTATTAGAGCATTGTTCCATGTGAGGAAAGGCCAATAAAAAAAGAGATGGCCCAAAAAAAAATAGAGGGGCTAATAAAAAAAAGAGGAGAAAGCCCTCCAAAAAAATGAGAGAAAAGAGAGAAGGGACAATTGCTACTATCTTTTTCCACACTTGTGCTTCAAAGTAGCACCATGTTCTTCATTATAGAGTCTCATGCTTAGTCACTTTCATATACTAGTGGGAATTTTCATTATAGAACTTGGCTTGTATATTCGAACGATGGGCTTCCTCAAATGCCCTGGGTCTTCGTGAGCAAGGAAGTTGGATGCACACCCACTAGTTTCTTTCGTTGAGCTTTCATTCATATTTAGCTCTAGTGCATCCGTTGCATGGCAATCCCTACTCACTCACATTGATATCTATTGATGGGCATCTCCATAGCCCGTTGATACGCCTAGTCAATGTGAGACTATCTCCCTCCTTTTTGTCTTCTCCACAACCACCTCTATTCCACCCATAGTGTTATATCCATGGCTCATGCTCATGTATTGCGTGAAAGTTGAATGGTTTGAAAAGATAGAGTATGAAAACAAATGCTTGGCTGAAATCGGGGTTGTGCATGATATGAATATTTTGTGTGATGAAGAGGGAGCATAGCCAGACTATATGATTTTGTAGGGATAACTTTCTTTAGCCATAGTATTTTGAGAAGACATGATTGCTTTGTTAGTATTGATTGAAGTATTGTTATTTCTTATGTCAATATAGACTTTTATCTTGAATCTTTCAGATGTGAACATTCATGCCACAATTAAGAGAATTACATTGAAAAACTATATTGGTTAGCATTCCACATCAAAAATTCTTTCTTTATCATTTACCTACTCGAGGACGAGCATGAATTAAGCTTGGGGATGCTTGATACGTCTCCAACGTATCTATAATTTTTTATTGTTCCATGCTATTATTTATGAAGTCTTGGATGTTTAATGGGCTTTATCATTCACTTTTATATCATTTTTGGGACTAACCTACTAACCCAAAGGCCCAGTCCAGATTGCTGTTTTTTTTGCCTATTTCAGGGTTTTGCAGAAAAAGAATATCAAACGGAGTCCAAACGGAATGAAACCTTCGCGAGAGATATTTTTGGAGAAAATAACACCCAGGAAGGTTGAGAACCACGTCAGTGGATCGAGGAGCTGCCCTCGAGGGTGGGGGGCGCGCCCCCCTTCCCAGGGCGCGCCCCCCTGCCTCGAGGCCTCCTCGTGTTGCCCACGGTTCCCTCCTTCTTCCTATATAAGTCCACGTACCCCAGAAACTCCAGATACATAGAGAAAACCCTAATTCCACCGCCATAGCTTCTGTTCCCATGGAGATCCCATCCTAGAGCCTGTTCCGGAGCTCCACCGGAGGGGGGTCCATCACGGAGGCCTTCATCATCATCATCATCGCACTCACCATGAGTTGTGAGTAGTTTACCACAAACCTTCGGGTCCATAGCTAGTATCTAGACGGCTTCCTCTCCCTCTCTGGATCTCAATACAATGTTCTCCTCGGTCTTCGAGGAGATCTATTCGATGTAATCTCTTTTTGCGGTGTGTTTGTCGAGATCCGATGAATTGTGAGTTTATGATCAAGGTTATCTATGAAAGATATCTGGTTCTTCTCTGAACTTTTTGTGTGTCCTCATAATATCCTTGCAAGTCTCTTCGAATTATTGGTTTTGTTTGGCCTACTAGATCTATAGTTATTGCAATGGGAGAAGTCATTGGCTTTGGGTTCAATCTTGCGGTGTCCTTTCCTAGTGACAGTAGGGGCAGCAAGGCACGTATTGTATTGTTGCAATCGAGAATAAAAAGATGGGATTTTCATCATATTGCTTGAGTTTGTCCCTCTACATCATGTCATCTTGCTTAAGGCGTTACTCTGTTCTTATGAACTCAATACACTAGATGCATGCTGGATAGCGGTCGATGTGTGGAGTAATAGTAGTAGATGCAGGCATGAGTCGGTCTACTTGTCTCGGATGTGATGCCTATATACAATGATCATGCCTAGATAGTCTCATAATTATTTGCTTTTCTATCAATTGCTCGACAGTAATTTTTTTACCCGCAGTAGATATCGCTATCATGAGAGAAGCCACTAGAGAAAACTATGGCCCCGGGTCTATTCTCAACATATCAATCTACATCTACTTTACTTTTACTGCTTTTATTTGCTGTTTTATTAAACCAAAAATACCAAAAATATCAATTATCATCTCTATCAGATCTCACTCTCGTAAGTGACCGTAAATGGATTGACAACCCCTTACCGCGTTGGCTGCGAAGTTCCTATTTGTTTGTCCAGGTGCGAGGGACTGGCGCGTGGTCTCCTACTGGATTGATACCTTGGTTCTCAAAAATTGAGGGAAATACTTATGCTACTGTGCTGCATCTCCCTTTCCTCTTCGAGGGAATACAATGCAAGCTCAAGAGGTAGGGAACCGCAGCCGAACCAGTGAACCCTCGTACTCCTCTCCGCGTGGGCATCCACTGCCGCGTCTTCCCCGGCTCCGCGTCGTCCCCATCCTAGGCCTCGCCGTCATCCACCACCTTGGTGCTCTCGGCGTGGCATGGTCAATGTGGTCAACGACCGACTTCCATCGGAAGAGTACTGTACATGGAGAGGCTGACAGCTGGGTCCACGGCCGCAGCTGGGTCCACGGCCACAGCCCAGTTTTTTTGTGATTTGCCAAGTAAGTCGCTTTGTCAGGCCTATTGGGCTGCAAATCTTTCAAGATGAGGAGAGCTTCATTCGGCTGGCCGAGAAAATGGCCTATCAGTAATGAGAAATGGGCTATACATTTTTAAAAACACATCAAACCGGCAATTAGTTTCAAATTTCTTTTTTTTTTCATTTCGAGATTTTAAATTGCATTGATTTTTATGCGTGGACAATTTTTTGGATTTTTTATTGATATACATTTATTTTTAAAATCAGTTTGAATGTGACTTGAAATTTCGGGATTAAAAACAGTTCGGACTGCACCAAAATATGCAAAATTTCGTATAATTTTTTAACCGTGGCCACAATATGGGATGTAATGCTAACAAAAAGAATATGGGCTCCAAAAAAACCTTAAGAATTAGCAAATGGGCTGTAAATTATTAGAAATAATGGCAGATGGGATGTATGATGTTTTCCACAGATTTGAGGCCTTCCTAAAAAAAGGTTGACACACAAGCAGTGACTGTTGGATGTCCATCCAACGGCCGTCGTGCTTCTTCAATCTCTGCTCTTCCTGCTCCAGTCGCTCAAACAAGCGCCGGCAGGACTGCCTGCTCCCTCCTCCCCGCGGCCGGCTGTGCTGCCGCGTAGGCCTCACCGCCCCACCTTACTCCCATCGCTGGCCTAGCCATCCCTCTACTCACCCACACCTGTTGTTATTCTCCGGCGATGGCAGATGAACCAGTAAACTCTCGTACAGTCGTACTCCCCTCCGCGTGGGAAACAACTGCCGAGTCTTCCCTGCCTCCGTGCCATTCCCTTCCTAGGCCTCGCCATCGTCCACCGCCATGGTGCTCTCGGCGCAGCGTGGTCAACGTGGTCAAGGAACGACTTCCATCGGAAGAGTACTGTACGTGGAGAGGCTGGCAGCTGGGTCCATGGCAGCCGGAAGGAAGTTCCTCCTTATTACGCGGAAAATAATTATTCCTCCACCTGACACCAGGGACCCACCGGACGGGCCACCGTATTTGGCAAAAAAACGTTTCCCCCTTGACTGCTGGGACCCACCGGACGGGCCACCGTATTTCACGAAAAAAATGTCCCCCCCGCTGTCAGCTCGGACCCACCAGAAGTGCCTCCTTATTACGCACAAAAAAAATGAATACTCCCCCTGCTAGCTGGGACCCAGTATAGTGGGAGGCTGACTTGTGGGCCTACTAAGTTGACGGGGACGGAGGGCTTTGTCAACTTAGTCAATATGCACGATTCTAGCTCCATTGACCGTACAATGTCCATCCAACGGCCGTAGTGCTTCTTCAATCTCTGGTCTTCTTGCTCCAGCCGCCCAAACCAGCACCGGTCGTGCCTCATGCTTCTGCCTCTCGTGGCCGGCTGCGATGCCGCGGAGGCTTCACCGCCCCCTACTATTCCCACCGCTGGCCAGGCCCTGCGGCGAGAGCAGCCTCACACTGCAGCCGAACCAGTGAACCCTCGTACTCCTCTCCGTCCGGGCTTCCACTGCCGCGTCTTCCCCGACTCCGCGTCGTCCCCTTCCCATGCCTCGCCGTCGTCCACCGCCCTGGTGCTCTCAGCGCGGCGTGGTCAACGTGGTCATGGAATGACTTCCATCGGAAGAGTACTGTACGTGGAGAGGCTGACAGCTGGCTCCACGACAGCCGCAAGGAAGTGCCTCCTTATTATGCGGAAAATAATTATTCCTCCACCTGATAGCAGGGACCCACCGGACGGGCCATTGTATTTGGCGAAAAAAACTTTTCCCCCGTGACTGTTGGGACCGGACGGGCCACCATATTTAGCGAAAAAAAGTTCCCCCCCGCTGTCAGCTCGGACCCACCGGAAGTGCCTCCTTATTACGCACAAAAAAATGAATACTCCCCCTGCTAGCTGGGACCCAGCATAGTGGGAGGCTGACTTGTGGGCCTATTAAGTTGACGGGGACGGAGGGCTTTGTTAACTTAGTCAATATGCACGATTCTAGCTCCATTGACCGTATGATGTCCATCCAACGGCCGTAGTGCTTCTTCAACCTCTGGTCTTCTTGCTCCAGCCGCCCAAAGCAGCGCTGGTCGTGCCGCATGCTCCTGCCTCCCGTGGTCGGCTATGCTGCCGCGGAGGCCTCACTGCCCCTACTATTCCCACCGCTGGCCAGGCCCTGCGGCGACGACAGCCTCACACCGCAGTCGAACCAGTGAACCCTTGTACTCCTCTCCGCGCGGGTTTCCACTGTCGCGTCTTCCCCGGCTCTGTGTCGTCCCCTTCCTAGGCCTCGCCATCGTCCACCGCCCTGGTGCTCTCGGCGCGGCGTGGTCAAGGAACGGCTTCCATCGGACGTGGACTGTACGTGGAGAGGTTGACAGCTGGGTCCACGATGGCCGCAAGGAAGTGCCTCCTTATTACGCACAAAATAATTATTCCTCCACCTGACAGCAGGGACCCACCGGACGAGCCACCGTATTTCGCGAAAAAAATGTTTCCCCCTGACTGCTGGGACCCACCAGCTACATCTTCGCACGCAAGGAAGTGCGTCCGAGCAAAAAAACAATTCGCCCCCCTGACTGCTGGGACCCACCAGGTACATCTTTGCACACAAGGAAGTGCCTGACTGTCGGGACCCACCTGGTCGAAGCGTATGTAGCGTTGTCATTCTGGTCGCGAACGTGTACGTACATACTGGTCGATATAGAGGCGTGATACGTCTCCAACGTATCTACAATTTTTGATTGTTCCATGCTATTATTTATGATGTTTTGGATGTTTAATGGGCTTTGTCATACACTTTTATATTATTTTTGGGACTAACCTACTAACCCAAAGGCACTGTCCAGATTGTTGTTTTTTGCCTGTTTCAGGGTTTTGCAGAAAAGGAATAACAAATGGATTCCAAACGGAATGAAACCTTCGGGAGAGATATTTTTGGAGAAAATCACGCACGGGAGACTTGTCGTGGTTCTAAGTCTGACAGTACTAGTAGGGGGTACATAAGAGGAGGCAAGACTTGTCCACTATGGTAAGATGTATACGAGTTCATGTCCTTCTCGGAGGAAGTAAAAGCCCTACGTCTCGGTGCCAGGAGGCGGTTGACTGATATGTATTGAAGGAAATATGCCCTAGAGGCAATAATAAAGTTGTTATTTATATTTCCTTATATCATGATAAATGTTTATTATTCATGCTAGTTTTGTATTAACCGGAAACTTAGTACATGTGTGAATACATAGACAAAACAGAGTGTCCCTAGTATGCCTCTACTACACTAGCTCATTGATCAAAGATGGTTATGTTTCCTAACCATAGACATGAGTTGTCATTTGATCAATGGGATCACATGATTAGGAGAATGATGTGATGGACAAGACCCATCCGTTAGCTTAGCACTATGATCGTTTAGTTTTACTGCTATTGCTTTCTTCATGACTTATACATGTTTCTATGACTATGAGATTATGCAACTCCCGAATACCGTAGGAACACCTTGTGTGCTATCAAACATCACAATGTAACTGGGTGATCATAAAGATGCTCTACAGGTGTCTCCAAAAGTGTTCGTGGTGTTGGCATAGATCAAGACTAGGATTTGTCACTCCGAATGTCGGAGAGGTACCTCTGGGCCCTCTCGGTAATGCACATCATAATAAGCCTTGCAAGCAAAAGACTAATGAGTTAGTCACGAGATGATGTATTACGGACGAGTAAAGAGACTTGCCGGTAATGAGATTGAACTAGGTATAGAGATACCGACGATCGAATCTCGGACAAGTAACATACCGATGACAAAAGGGACAACGTATGTTGTTATGCGGTTTGACCGATAAAGATCTTTGTAGAATATGTAGGAACCAATATGAGCATCCAGGCTCCGCTATTGGTTATTGACCGAAGATGAGTCTCGGTCATGTCTACATAGTTCTCGAACCCGTAGGGTCCGCACGCTTAACGTTTGATGACGATCAGTATTATGAGTTCATGAGTTTTGATGTACCGAAGGTAGTTCGGAGTCCCGGATGAGATCACGGACAAGACGAGGAGTCTCAGAATGTCCGAGACATAAAGATTGATATATTGGACGACTATATTCGGACACCGGAAGTGTTCCGAAAAAGTTTCGGATTTAATCGGATTGCCGGAGGGGGTTACCGGAACCCCCCACGAGGGGGTATGGTCCATAGTGGGCCTTGATGAAAGAAGAGAGACAGCCGATAGAGGCTGGCCGGCGCCCCACCAGGGAATCCTAGTTGGACTAGGATTGGGGGGGCGCCACCTCTCCCTCTCCTTCCTTTCCCTCTTTTCCTTCTTGGTGGACTCCTACTAGGAATAGGATTGCAATCCTATTCCTAGTAGGATTGCCTCCCTGGCGTGCCATAGAAGGTTGGCCGGCCCCTCCCCTTGATCCTTTATATACGGGGGCAGGGGGCACCCTAGGACACACAAGTTGATCAGTTGATCTCTCCCAACCGTGTGCGGTGCCCCCCTCCACAGAAACACACCTCTATTATACCGTTGCAGTGCTTAGGCGAAGCCCTGCGCCGGTAACTTCATCATATCCGTCACCACGCCGTCGTGCTGACGAAACTCTCCCGTGAAGCTCAACTGGATCAAGAGCTCGTGGGACGTCATCAAGCTGAACGTGTGCTGAACGCGGAGGTGCCGTACGTTCGGTACTTGATCGGTTGGATCGCGAAGAAGTTCGACTACATCAACCGCGTCACTAGACGCTTCCGCTCCCGGTCTACGAGGGTACGTAGACACACTCTCCCCCTCATTGCTATGCATCTAGTAGATAGATCTTGCGTGATCGTAGGAAAATTTTGAAAATACTACGTTCCCCAACAGTGGCATCATGAGCCAGGTCTATGCGTAGATGATATGCACGAGTAGAGCACAATGAGTTGTGGGCGATACTAGTCATACTGCTTACCAGCATGTCATACTTTGCTTCGGCGGTATAGTGAGATGAAGCGTCCGGGACCGACATTACACGTATGCTTACGCGAGACTGGTTTCACCGTTATGAGCACTCGTTGCTTAAAGTGACTGGCGGGTGTCTGTCTCTCTCACTTTAGCTGAATCAAGTGTGGCTACGCCCGGTCCTTGTGAAGGTTAAAACAACACATACTTGACGAAACATCGTTGTGGTTTTTGTATGCGTAGGTAAGAACGGTTCTTGCTAAGCCCGTAGCAGCCACGTAAAACTTGCAACAACAAAGTAGAGGATGTCTAACTTGTTTTTGCAGGGCATGTTGTGATGTGATTTGGTCAAGACATGATGAGATATACGGTTTTGTATGAGATGATCATGTTTTGTAAAGTTATCGGCAACTGGCAGGAGCCATATGGTTGTCGCTTTATTGTATGAAATACAATCGCCATGTAATTGCTTTACTTTATCACTAAGCGGTAGCGATAGTCGTAGAAGCAATAGTTGGCGAGACGACAACGATGCTACGATGGAGATCAAGGTGTCGCGCCGGTGACGAAGGTGATCATGACGGTGCTTTGGAGATGGAGATCAAAAGCACAAGATGATGATGGCCATATCATGTCATATATTTTGATTGCATGTGATGTTTATCTTATTATGCTTCTTATTTTGCTTAGAACGACGGTAGCATTATAAGATGATCCCTTACTAAATTTCAAGGTATAAGTTCTCCCTGAGTATGCACCGTTGCGAATGTTCTTCGTGCTGAGACACCACGTGATGATCGGGTGTGATAAGCTCTACGTTCAAATACAACGGGTGTAAGCCAGTTTTGCACACACAGAATACTCGGGTTAAACTTGACGAGCCTAGCATATGCAGATATGGCATCGGAACACTGGAGACCGAAAGGTCGAGCGTGAATCATATAGTAGATATGATCAACATTAGATGTTCACCATTGAAACTACTCCATCTCACGTGATGATCGGACATGGTTTAGTTGATTTGGATCACGTGATCATTTAGATGACTAGAGGGATGTCTATCTAAGTGGGAGTTCTTAAGTAATATGATTAAATTGAACTTTAATTTATCATGAACTTAGTCCTGGTAGTATTAGCATATCTATGTTGTAGATCAAAAGCTCGCGATGTTGCTCCACGTTTATCTTTTATATGTTCCTAGAGAAAACTAAGTTGAAAGATGTTAGTAGCAATGATGCGGAATTGTTCCGTGATCTGAGGGTTATCCTCATTGCTGCACAGAAGAATTATGTCCTTGATGCACCGCTAGGTGACAGACCTATTGCAGGAGCAGATGTAGACGTTATGCACGTTTTGACAAAAGCTCAGTATGATGACTACTTGATAGTTTAAGTGCACCATGCTTTAAGGCTTAGAACCGGGACTTCAAAAACGTTTTGAATGCCACGGAGCATATAAGATGTTCCAAGAGTTGAAATTAGTATTTCATACTCATGCCCGTGTCGAGAGGTATGAGACCTCTGACAGTACTTTGCCAACAAGATGGAGGAGAATAGCTCAACCAGTGAGCATGTGCTCAGATTGTCTGGGTACTACAATTACTTGAATCAAGTGGGAGTTAATCTTCCAGATAAGATAGTAATTGACAAAGTTCTCTAGTCACTATCACCAAGTTAGTAGAACTTCGTGATGAACTATAATATGTAAGGGATGATGAAGGTAATTCCCGAGCTCTTCGCGATACTGAAATCGGCGTAGGTAGAAATCAAGAAAGAG
This sequence comes from Secale cereale, assembly GCA_902687465.1. Taxonomy (NCBI): domain Eukaryota; kingdom Viridiplantae; phylum Streptophyta; class Magnoliopsida; order Poales; family Poaceae; genus Secale; species Secale cereale. The sequence continues at coordinate 889,980,566 of LR738711.1, read as the reverse complement.
CATCAAGTGTTGGTGGTTAATAAGACCACTTGTTTCAAGTAAAGGGCAATGGGATAGAAGGGGAACTTCAAGAACAATGACAAGCAAGTTGTCACTCCCATGAAGAAACCCAAAGCTAAACTCAAGCCTGAAACTAAGTGCTTCTACTGCAAAGGAAATGGTCACTGGAAGAGGAACTGCCCTAGATACTTGGTGGATAAGAAGGATGGCAAAGTGAACAAAGCTATATTTGATATACAGATTATTGACGTGTACTTTACTAGTGTTCATAGCAACCCCTGGGTATTTGATACCAGTTCAGTTGCTAAAATTAGTAACTCGAAACAAGAGTTGCAGAATGAACAGAGACTAGTTAAAGGTGAAGTGACGATGTGTGTTGGAAGTGGTTCCAAGATTGCTATGATCATCATCGCACACTCCCCATACTTTCGGGATTAGTGTAGAACCTAAATAAATGTTATTTGGCATTTGCGTTAAGCATGAATATGATTTGATCATGTTTGTTGCAATACGGTTATTCATTTAAAAGTCGTAGAATAATTGTTATTCTGTTTACATGAAAAAAGCCTTCGATGGTCATACACCCAATGAAAATAGTTTGTTGGATCTCGATTATAGTGATACACATATTCATAATATCGAAGCCAAAAGATGCAAGGTTAATAATGATAGTGCAACTTATTTGTGGCACTGCCGTTTAGGTCATATTGGTGTAAAGCGCATGAAGAAACTCCATAGTGATGGACTTTTGGAATCACTTGATTATGAATCACTTGGTACTTGCGAACCATGCCTCATGGGCAAGATGACTAAAACTCCGTTCTTCGGAACAATGGAGCGAGCAACAGATTTGTCGGAAATCATACATACTGATGTATGTGGACCGATGAGTGTTGAAGCTCTCGGCGGGTATCGTTATTTTCTAACCTTCACTGATGATTTGAGCAGATATGGGTATATCTACTTAATGAAGCACAAGTCTGAAACATTTGAAAGGTTCAAAGAATTTCAGAGTGAAGTAGAGAATCATCGTAACAAGAAAATAAAGTTTCTATGATCTGATCGTGGAGGAGAATATTTGAGTTACGAGTTTGGTCTTCATTTGAAACAATGTGGAATAGTTTCACAACTCACGCCACCCGGAACACCACAGCGTAATGGTGTGCCCGAACATCGTCATCGTACTTTATTAGATATGGTGCGATCTATGATGTCTCTTACCGATTTACCACTATCGTTTTGGGTTATGCATCAGAGACAGCTGCATTCACGCTAAATAGGGCAACATCTAAATCCGTTGAGACGACGCCTTATGAACTGTGGTTTGGCAAGAAACCAAAGTTGTCGTTTCTTAAAGTTTGGGACTGCGATGCTTATGTGAAAAAGCTTCAACCTGATAAGCTCGAACCAAAGTCAGAGATTTGTGTCTTCATAGGATACCCGAAAGAGACTGTTGGGTACACCTTCTATCACAGATCCGAAGGCAAGATATTCGCTGCTAAGAATGGATCCTTTCTAGAGAAGGAGTTTCTCTCGAAAGAAGTGAGTGGGAGGAAAGTAGAACTTGATGAGGTAATTGTACCTTTCCCCGAATTGGAAGGTAGTACATCATAGAAACTAGTTCGAGTGATTCCTACACCAATTAGTGAGGAAGCTAATGATGATGATCATGAAACTTCAGATCAAGTTTCTGCTGAACTTCGTAGATCAACCAGAGTTCGTTCCGCACCAGAGTGGTACGGTAACCCGGTTCTGGAAGTCATGTTACTGGACCATGATAAACCTACGAACTATGAGGAAGCGATGATGAGCCCAGATTCCACAAAATGGCTTGAGGCCATGAAATCTGAGATGGGATCCATGTATGAGAACAAAGTGTGGACTTTCGTTGACTTGCCCGATGATCGGCAAGCCATCGAAAATAAATGGATCTTCAAGAGGAAGACTGACGCTGACGGTAATGTTACTGTTTACAAAGCTCGACTTGTTGCGAAAGGTTTTCGACAAGTTCAAGGAGTTGACTACAATGAGACTTTCTCACCCGTAGCGATGCTTAAGTCTGTCCGAATCATGTTAGCAATTGCCGCATTTTATGAAATCTGGCAAATGGATAACAAAACCGCATTCTTTAATGGATTTATTAAAGAAGAATTGTATATGATGCAACTAGAAGGTTTTGTCAATCCTAAAGGTGCTAACAAAATTTGCAAGCTCAAGCGATCCATCTATGGACTGGTGCATGCATCTCGGAGTTGGAATATACGCTTTGATAAGTTGATCAAAGCATATAGATTTATACAGACTTGCGGTGAAGCCTGTATTTACAAGAAATTGAGTGGGAGCACTACAACCTTTCTAATAAGTATATGTGAATGACATATTGTCGATCGGAAATGATGTAGAATTTTCTGGAAAGCATAAAGGAGTGTTTGAAAGGAGTTTTTCAAAGAGAGACCTTGGTGAAGCTGCTTACATATTGGGCATCAAGATCTATAGAGATAGGTCAAGACGCTTGATAAGACTTTCGATGAGTACATACCTTGATAAGATTTTGAAGTAGTTCAAAATGGATCAGTCAAAGAAGGAGTTCTTGCCTGACTTGTAAGGTGTGAAGTTGAGTAAGACTCAAAGCCAGACCACGGCAGAAAAATATAGAGAGAATGAAAGTCATTCCCTATGCCTCAGCCCTAGGTTCTATAAAGTATGCCATGCTGTGTACCAAACATGTTGTGTACCTTGCCATGAGTTTGACAGGGAGGTACAATAGTGATCCAGGAGTAGATCACTGTACAACGGTCAAAATTATCCTTAGTAACTAGATGACTAAGGAAATGTTTCTCGATGATGGAGGTGATAAAGAGTTTGTCGTAAAGGGTTACGCTGATGCAAGCTTTGACACTAAATCCAGATAACTCTAAGTATCAATCTGGATGCGTATTGAAAGTGGGAGCAATTAGCTAGAGTAGCTCCATGCAGAGCATTGTAGACATAGAAATTTGCGAAATACATACGGATCTGAATGTGACAGACCCGTTGACTAAACTTTTCTCACAAGCAAAACATGATCACACCTTATTACTCTTGGGTATTAATCACATAGCGATGTGAACTAGATTATTGACTCTAGTAAACCCTTTGGGTCACATGGCGATGTGAACTATGGGTGTTATTCACATAACGATGTGAACTATCGGTATTAAATAACATGGCGATGTGAGCTAGATTATTGACTCTAGTGCAAGTGGGAGACTGAAGGAAATATGCCCTAGAGGCAATAATAAAGTTGTTATTTATATTTCCTTATATCATGATAAATGTTTATTATTCATGCTAGAATTGTATTAACCGGAAACTTAGTACATGTGTGAATACATAGACAAAACAGAGTGTCCCTAGTATGCCTCTACTAGACTAGCTCATTGATCAAAGATGGTTATGTTTCCTAACCATAGACATGAGTTTTCATTTGATCAATGGGATCACATGATTAGGAGAATGATGTGATGGACAAGACCCATCCGTTAGCTTAGCACTATGATCGTTTAGTTTTACTGCTATTGCTTTCTTCATGACTTATACATGTTCCTATGACTATGAGATTATGCAACTCCCGAATACCGTAGGAACACCTTGTGTGCTATCAAACGTCACAACGTAACTGGGTGATCATAAAGATTCTCTACAGGTGTCTCCGAAAGTGTTCGTGGTGTTGGCACAGATCATGACTAGGATTTGTCACTCCGAATGTCGGAGGGGTATCTCTGGGCCCTCTCGGTAATGCACATCATAATAAGCCTTGCAAGCAAAAGACTAATGAGTTAGTCACGAGATGATGTATTACGGAACGAGTAAAGAGACTTGCCGGTAACGAGATTGAACTAGGTATAGAGATACCGACGATCGAATCTCGGACAAGTAACATACCGATGACAAAAGGAACAACGTATGTTGTTATGCATTTTGACCGATAAAGATCTTCGTAGAATATGTAGGGACCAATATGAGCATCCAGGCTCCGCTATTGGTTATTGACCTAAGATGAGTCTCGGTCATGTCTACATAGTTCTCGAACCCGTAGGGTCCGCACGCTTAACGTTTGATGACGATCGGTATTATGAGTTTATGAGTTTTGATGTACCGAAGGTACTTCGGAGTCCCGGATGAGATCACGGACATGACGAGGAGTCTCAGAATGTCCGAGACATAAAGATTGATATATTGGACGACTATATTCGGACACCTAAAGTGTTCCGGAAAAGTTTCGGATTTAATCGGATTGCCGGAGGGGGTTACCGGAACCCCCCACGAGGGGGTATGGTCCATAGTGGGCCTTGAGGAAAGAAGAGAGACAGCCCATAGAGGCTGGCCGGCGCCCACCAGGGAATCCTAGTTGGACTAGGATTGGGGGGCGCCACCTCTGCCTCTCCTTCATTTCCCTCTTTTCCTTCTTGGTGGACTCCTACTAGGAATAGGATTGCAATCCTATTCCTAGTAGGATTGCCTCCCTGGCGCGCCATAGAAGGGCTGGCCGGCCCCTCCCCTTGCTCCTTTATATACGGGGGCAGGGGGGCACCCTAGGACACACAAGTTGATCAGTTGATCTCTCCCAACCGTGTGCGGTGCCCCCCTCCACAGAAACACACCTCGATTATACCGTTGCAGTGCTTAGGTGAAGCCCTGCGCCGGTAACTTCATCATATCCGTCACCACGCCGTCGTGCTGACGAAACTCTCCCGTGAAGCTCAACTGGATCAAGAGCTCGTGGGACGTCATCAAACTGAACGTGTGCTGAACGCGGAGGTGCCGTACGTTCGGTAGTTGATCGGTTGGATCGCGAAGAAGTTCGACTACATCAACCGCGTCACTAGACGCTTCCGCTCTCGATCTACGAGGGTACGTAGACACACTCTCCCCCTCGTTGCTATGCATCTAGTAGATAGATCTTGCGTGATCATAGGAAAATTTTGAAAATACTACGTTCCCCAACATGTATAGCGGTGTTTGAGTTACAGGGGGTGCGAACCCTTGTACTGGAGGGGGGTGGCTTATATAGTGCGCCAGGACCCCAGCCATGCTCCACTTTACCAAGGGTTCAATGTACATAAAGGAAGGCGTTACTGATAACGCCCGAAGTAAAGAGTGATAAAGGCATTCATTGTTGCGGAGTGAATGCCAGACCGTTGGTGTCCTAAGGGACCTTTGACCTTCATGGGTCGAGTGTCTTGGAAGGGTCGAGTGAAGTTGAGTCGTCTGAACGGGGGTGTACAGTTGAGTGGAATGTCCTTTTGGGCCGTGTCAGTCGACAATTCTTGTTGCCTTCGGTTTGTCTTCTGAGATTCTGGGCAGTGACCTTGGGTGGGTTATCTTGGTCAGGCCTGTGACCCTACCCTAGGTCTGTAACATCATTAGTAGCCCCCGAATGGATTGAGGCTTAGGCAGAGGAGAGTGTTTAAGTTGGCTTTAGCTCGAGTTCGATGTCTCTGGGCGATCTTCTTTGAGCTTGTGAACCAGGTCAACTCTTCAACCTTGACTTGGCCGCCTTAATCGATTCAGGAACCATCGAGTGTACTTGTTCGTGTTGACCGTTGACTGAACCTTGCGCGCGGCACCGAGCGCCGTTGGGGCGCGCAGTTTTCGGTGGGATCAGCTGCTCTCTGGTCTCCTGATCTTGCGGGATTTTGAAATTTGGGGAAGCGCGCTGGACGGGTCGTGCCGCGGCAATCAGATCGGATATGCCCGGGGCGCCACGATCTCCGTGCCGCCTTTTTCGCCACGTATCGTGTGTGCGCCTGTTGCAGGATTTGACGGGATAGCTCGGGGCCACCGGTCAGCCACTCGACCGCTGCGCTATAAATGCACGCCGCGGCCGAGGCAAGGGTATTGTGCGCCCATTCTCTATTTCTTCGCCTCTGTTCCTCCGTCGCGCCTCTGCCTCTGTCTCCCTCTCCTCGGCCAACGCCGGCTCACTCGCCATGGGCAAGGACAAGACCGCGGCACCGGAGCGCTCGAAGAAGGCGGCGGCGACGGGGAAAGCGAAGCGGTCCAACCGCGGGGGGTCATCGTCGATGTCCAGGCTCCCACCTGGCTGGATGCAGGGGGACTGGATCAGGTCCACCATGACGGTGGAGGACATGGAGGAGCTGGAGGAGGAGCGCCCGGTCGCCCGCGACTCCTGGCGTATGCCGGGGGGGCGAGCTTGAGCCTCAGCCGCGGGAGGGCGAGTGCGTTCTCCTCGCGACCCATGTCGACCGAGGTTTCTCTTTGCCTCCGCACGCTTTCTTTCGTGCTTTCCTAGATTTTTACGGCGCCCAGCTGCACCACTTCACGCCCAACTCCATCTCTTTCTTGGTTGCATTCATTTCGATGTGTGAGAACTTCCTCGGCTGCCGACCGCACTGGGGTTTGTTCAAGCACATCTTCACTTGTCGTTCTCAAACCATCAAGAAAGCGAACCCGAGTGACGAAAAGACGCACGTCATCCAGATGTGCGGCGGACTGGGTATCCAGCTTAGAAATAGGATTGTTTTTCCTGCTATGATCCTTCCAGAGTCGGTTCGGGGCTGGCAGTCGACTTGGTTCTACTGTAGGGACGTTCCGACTCCTGGTCAGTCGACTAGGCTTCCTCCCTTTTCTTTCGGTTGAGTCAACCAGCCACCATCGTTGCTCGTGAGTCGGACTGAGAGGGTAGAGGTAGACATGCTGGTGGAGTGGGTGGTCCAGTTGGTCTGCGACGGGGTTACGGGGTTGGATTTGCTTGAGGTGTTCCTCATGAGGACGATCCATCCTCTCCAAGCTCGAAACCATCCGATGTGGTTGTACTCCGGCGTCGACGACTCATCTTGGGTCCACCCAGAGGAGGCTGCTGCGAAGACGGTAGCGCAGTGTCTGAAGTGCATCACGGGGAACAAGGACAACCCCAGGGGGCTCGGGAGAGTTCCCCCATTCGACGCAGACCACCAACCTGACAAGGTCCGGCCTTGACTTCCGAGTGATTTTCGTGTTCTCTATTTGTAGTTGACTGATGAATCTGACTGATGTTTGATCAATCTTCCTTTCTGCAGATCTATACCGAAATGTTTTCAGTGCCCAATGGGGATCAGGTGCAGGAGGGCGAAGAAGGCGCGGGTGAAGCTTCCGACTAGAAGTCCTGCGAGGAGACTGGAGAGGAGAGCGAAGATTCCAACAGTGGCGAGGAGGTTGAGTCACCTCCCTACGGCGAAAAGCGCTCCAAGGAGAAGCACGACCCAGAGGCCGTGTGTTCCAGGGCGGGCCCCTCCAGCTCCCAAGTGCATAAGCGGGCTTGCACGGCCACCCCGGATCTGCCCGGAAAGGCACCAAAGCAGCCTAAGGTCACCGCCATCAAGCCTCGGAAGGCCCTGCACAAGATCAAGGTGGATGTCCCAATCGCCTCCACGTAAGTGCCGCTCTGCTTCATTTCTCCCTGCTCTTTGGAGATCAACTTTGTCTTCGTCGACTCACTTTCAATGAAATCTTCAGTGTTGCTGCTTCTGCGACCTCGATGGATATCGACAAGGGTCGAGACAACGAGGAGACCATTGATTCTGCTACGTCTCGCACATGTGCGGGTTGTAGATTGCACTTTGCTTTTTGTCTGTTTGAACTATCGGTCGACTGAACTTCGTGGTTGTCTTCTGAAGTGCCGCGCCATGTCATAGAGCTCCCAGATGACGATGATGACGACGATGAGGAGTGCACGTGAGTGACTCGACGGGGCACAGGAAGGAGGGGTCGGAAGACACCCTCTGGCTCTGAGGTCCAGCAACAGGGGGACGTGGCCAAGACCATGGTCTCCTTCGCTGTCCTGTGTCGACTGTCCGCCCCTCTTCGTCGACTGATCCGGCCGTCGACCCAGCGCCTGCTCCACCGTCTGTTCTCTTCTCCACCCATCACGTCCCGGAGGACCCCGTGACGCGGCCCAAGAAGTCGTTCGTCAGGCGGGATTGATGATGGAGAGGACGAAAGGGGCGTATGAGCCTAGAATGGCTGCTTACAACGCTAGCTCAGCTCTTCGGACCAATGTCTAGGTTTGTCTCTTCCGACTGGTTTGCCGTATTGGTGTAGTCTTCAATTTGAAAAATTTACTGCCTTGTTCATGAGATGATGTCACACTCACACCCACTGGGTGCCTTCTCTTGTAGCTTTAGCTTTTGTAGTCCAACCGATAGTACCAGTGGTGGCACGTTCAATGCGCCTAGTGGGTGTAGTCCCCGAGGCCATGGTCGACTGAAGTCAGTCGACCGTGGTCTTTAGAATGTGTCTTGTCCATTTGTTTCGGACCTTTCTTACTCACGCAGGACTGATCTGGCCGAGTGAGAACCAGTGGGGGCACGCTCTGTGCACCCACTGGGTGTAGTTCCCAAGACCATGGTCGACTGCTGGTAGTCGGCCATGGTCTGAGAACAAAACTTTTCCTCTTTTTTGAGCTCTGGTCAGACTGATCTGGCCGAGTGAGAACCAGTGGGGGCACGCTCAATGCACCCACTGGGTGTAGTCCCCGAGACTGCGGTTGAGTGTTTGACTCGACTGTAGTCTTAGAATTCTGATTTGTTGTGTGATGCAGAGATCTTGTGAGTTCAGAGCCAAGTTTGCGGATCTTGAGAAGAAGCAGGTCCAGCTCAACCTTGACTTGCAACTGGCTCGGGACCATTTGAAGAAGACCCAGGACGAAGCGGCTGGTAATTAAAGCGAACAACTTGTCGACTGATCTTCGATAAATATGTCATGTGTATCCTTATGTTCATCTATCTAGTAACGTCTCCTATAGATCAAATGAAGGTGGCCCTGGAGCAGAAGGACCTTGACCTGGCGGCGACGCAGTAGAGGGCGCAGGAGAAGACCGAACTGGCGGAGCAGAAGCTGGCTTCAGTCGGTACGCTCGAAGCGGAGATCACCAGGCTGAAGGGATCTCTCGACGCAACCAACCAGGAAGTGACTCGACTGAAGGGGGCTAAGAACGCCCTGAATGAGAAGTACGAGGACCTCTTCCAGAAGAAGAACGAGCTGGAGGACTATTTGGGTGAACTCACCAAGAAGTGGTATCTCGTGCTTGAAGGTATGGCTCTTTCGCTTGGACTGAGTCAAGGTGGTCGACTCGTAACTTGCTTGCTGATTCATCGCGTTCTCTCTTGTGTAGAATTCTGCCGCAACTTCGATGAGGAAACCGGGCGGGTCGAGCCTAGTCTGGACCCTGCCAACTCTATTGTCAAGGATGAAGCTGCCATGAACATTTTGAGGTTGGAGTCTCGCCTCAACAGTGCCACAGGCTATCTTGGTCGACTGAAAGCAATGATGTCTCATATCGACGCTGCACTCTGGAGGGGAGTCGTGCAAGAGAACGACCTCGAGTCTGTGATGACTCGACTCAATGAGATCCCCGGTCGAGTGCAGGAGTGGAAAAAGTCACCTGCCTGCTATGGAGCCGACGTGGCACTGTCTTTGGTTCGGGTGCACTGCAAGGAGGTGAAGGAGAAGAGGCTGGCTGCACTCAAGGTCGCCAACACGAAGGAGCTCCAGTTCCAGTCGTTCAAGGAGACTTTCTTGGAGGCTGCTACCCACATCGCCGATGGGATCGACCTGGATGAGTTTGTTGCACCTGCGAGCCCACCTCCTCACGGGGAGTGAATAAACTTTGATACTTTGATTTAATTCGCCTCGGAATGCCGAGTGATCCTGTAACCGTTAAACTCTCATGGGCTTGATGCCCAAGTACTCGTGCCCGAATCTTGCGGGGCTTTATCTGGATTTGATTCCTTTTGCATTTGCTTGTTTTGCTTCCGACTCTTTCTGATCTTTTGGATTTTGAGTCAACGCCATTTCTATGGCATGGCTCGGATGGTCGAACCACTTGATGGTGACGTTGTACTTGTGGTGTAGCTCGGAGGACCGCAGCTAAGCCCCCGAGTGAGAGGGTTGCTCTTCACTCAGGGTAGTTTTTGTAACTTAGGCGATTAGGAGCTATGTTGTACTTGTGGCGAAGCTCGGAAGACAGTGCCATGTTGTACTTGTGGCGTAGCTCGGAGGACCGTAGCTAAGCCCCCGAGTGAGAGGATTGCTCTTCACTCGTAGTAGTTTTTGTAACTTAGGCGATTACGAGCTATGTTGTACTTGTGGCGGAGCTCGGAAGACAGAGCCATGTTGTACTTGTGGCGTAGCTCGGAGGACCGCAGCTAAGCCCCTGAGTGAGAGGATTTCTCTTCACTCGGA
>LR738711.1:889951639-889970097 GCA_902687465.1 Secale cereale | reverse complement strand
ACAGGGCCATGTTGTACTTGTGGGTAGCTCGGAGGACCGCAGCTAAGCCCCCGAGTGAGAGGGTTGCTCTTCACTCGGAGTAGTTTTTGTAACTTAGGCGATTACGAGCTACGTTGTACTTGTGGCGGAGCTCGGAGGACAGAGGCACGTTGTACTTGTGGCATCGCTTGGACGACCGCAGCTAAGCCCCCGAGTGAGAGGGTTTCTCTTCACTCGGAGTAGTTTTTGTAACTTAGGCGATTACGAGCTACGTTGTACTTGTGGCGGAGCTCGGAGGACAAAGTGATAACCCACAAGTATAGGGGATCGCAACAATTTTCGAGGGTAAAGTATTCAACCCAAATTTGTTGATTCGACACAAGGGGAGCCAAAGAATACTCTTAAGTATTAGCAGCTGAGTTGTCAATTCAACCACACCTGGAAACTTAGTATCTGCAGCAAGATAGTTTAGTAGCGAAGTAATATGATAGTGGCAGTAGCAGCAATAAAAGTAACGATAATGTTTTTGTAGTTTTTGTGATAGTAGCAATGGAAAAGTAAATAAGCAACAAGCAATATAGGTAAAGCTCGTAGGCATTGGATCGGTGATGGGAAATTATGTCGGATGCAGTTCATCACGTAGAAGTTATAACCTAGGGTGACACAGAACTAGCTCAAGTTCATCAATGCAATGAAGGCATGTATTTCGAATATACTCATATGTGCTTATGGAAAAGAACTTGCATGACATCTTTTGTCCTACCCTCTCGTGGCAGCAGGGTCCTATTGGAAACTAAGGGATATTAAGGCCTCCTTTTAATAGAGTACCGGACCAAAGCATTAACACATAGTGAATACATGAACTCCTCAAACTATGGTCATCACCAGGAGTGGTCCCGATTATTATCACTTTGGGGTTGCCAGATCATAACACATAGTAGGTGACTATAGACTTGCAAGATAGGATCAAGAACGCACATATATTCATGAAAACATAGTAGGTTCAGATCTGAAATCATGGCACTCGGGCCCTAGTGACAAGCATTAAGCATAGCAAAGTCATAGCAACATCAATCGCAGAACATAGTGGATACTAGGGATCAAACCCTAACAAAACTAACTCGATTACATGATAGATCCCATCCAACCCATCACCGTCCAGTAAGCCTACGATGGAATTACTCACACACGGCGGTGAGCATCATGGAATTGGTGATGGATGAAGGTTGATGATGACGATGGCGACGATCTCCACTCTCCGGAGCCCCGAACGGACTCCAGATCAGCCCTCCCGAGAGAGATTAGGGCATGGCGGCGGCTTCGTCTCGTGAAACACGATAATTCTTTCTCCCTGATTTTGTGCTCCCCGAAAGTGAAGATATAGGATCTGGGGGTACGTCGGTAAGGCACCAGGAGGCCCACGAGGTAGGGGGGCGCGCCCTGGGCAGGGGGGCGCGCCCCCCACCCTCGTGGACAGGCCCAAGGCCCCCTAGTGTGGATCTTCTTGCAGGTATTTTTTATATTTTCCGAAATAATTCTCCGTTGATTTTCAGGCGATTCCGGGGACTTTTTATTCTGCACAAAAACAACACCATGGCAGTTCTGCTGAAAACAACGTCAGTCTGGGTTAGTTCCATTCAAAACATGCAAGTTAGAGTCCAAAACAAGAGCAAAAGGGTTTGGAAAAGTAGATACGTTGGAGACATATCAACTCCCCCAAGCTTAAACCTTTGCTTGTCCTCAAGCAATTCAGTTGATAAACTGAAAGTGATAAAGAAAAACTTTGACAAACTCTATTTGCTCTTGTTGTTGTAAATATGTAAGCCATCATTCAGGTTTTCAACAAGATCATGAACTAACCATATTCACAATAACTTTCTGGTCTCAAGACTACTCACATCAATGACATAATCAACCAGCGAGCAATAATAATAAATCTTAGATGACAACACTTCCTCAAAACAATCATGATATGATATAACAAGATGGTATCTCGCTAGCCCTTTCTGAGACCACAAAACATAAATGCAGAGCACCTTTAAAGATCAAGGACTGACTATACATTGTAATTCATGGTAAAAGGGATCCAGTCATGATCATACTCAATGCAAATTAATAGTAATACATGCAACGACAGAGGTGCTCTCCTACTAGTGCTCTTTGATAAGAGGATGATGACTCTGCATAAAAGTAAATAGATAGGCCCTTCGCAGAGGGAAGCAGAGATTTGTAGAGGTGCCAGAGCTCGATTTTTAAATAGAGATGAATAACATTTTGAGCGGTATACTTTCATTGTCAACATAACAACCAAGAATCTCGATATCTCCCATGCTACGCACATTATAGGCGGTTCCCAAACAGAATGGTAAAGTTTATACTCCCCCAACCACCAACAAGCACACTTCACGGCTAGCCTGAAACAAGGGGTACCGTCCAAACAATCAACAGCCCTGGGGGAGTTTTGTTTAATTATTATGATTTTGAGCATGGGACTGGGCATCCCGGTTACCAGCCATTTTCTCATGAATGATGAGCGGAGTCCACTCATCGTGAGAATAACCCACCTAGCATGGAAGATATAGACAGCCCTAGTTGATACATGAGCTGTTCGAGCATACAAAACAAAATTTCATTTGAAGGTTTAGAGTTTGGCACATACAAATTTACTTGGAACGGCAGGTAAATACCACATATAGGAAGGTATGGTGGACTCATATGGAATAAATTTGGGGTATATGGAAGTGGATGCACAAGCAGTATTCCTGCTTAGTACAGGTGAAGGCTAGAAAGAGACTGGGAAGCGACCAGCTAGAGAGCAACAACGGTCATGAACATGCATTAAAATTAATCAACAATGAATGCAAGCATGAGTAGGATATAAATCACCATGAACATAAATATCGTAAAGGCTATGTTTATTTGTTTCAACTACATGCGTGAACATGTGACAACTCAGATCACTTAAATCGTTCAAAGGAGGATACCACCCATCATACCACATCACAATCATTTTAATATCATGTTGGCACGCAAGATAGACCATTATAAACTCTCAGCTAATTAAGCATGGCATAAGCAGCTATCATCTCTAATTGTCATTGCAAACATGTTTCATTCATAACAAGCTAAATCAAGAATGATGAGCTATCATATTTACAAAAACAAAAGAGGTCGAGTTCATAGCAGCTTTTCCCATCTCAATTAGTTCATCATATATTATCCTTATTGCCTTTCACTCGCACGACCGAACGATGTGGATAATAATAATAGTGCACGTGCATCGGACTAAGATGGAATCTGCAGACATTTAATACAAGAGAGAAGACAAGGTAATATGGCTCAAGGTTAAATCAACAACAAAGCATATGAGAGCCACTAAGCATTTTCAGTCATGGTCTTCTACTCTTAACCCCTAAAGAAAAGAAAAGAAACTATTTACACAGGAGAGCTCCCAATAAGCAAAAGAAGAACGGGAAATCTTTTTGGGTTTTCATTTTAACTACTACTACAAGCAAAGAAAGAAAACTAGCTAGAAGCTACAGTTAATAATTTTTTGTTTTTTTGGGTTTTTTCAAGCACACAAGAAAAAGGCTAAGAAAAATAAATTGAAACTAAGCATGGATGGTACAGTGAAAGAGTGTGAGCACCGACAACTAGAGTAAGTGTTGAACATGAATGTAAGTCGGTGAGAAACACGTACTCCCCCAAGCTTAGGCTTTTGGCCTAAGTTGGTCTATGGCCACGGATCAAAGCCACTCCCTCCAGTGTACTGAGATGTGTCCTCTGGATGCCACTGGTTGGCGAGCTCATCCAGCTCCCACCCATAAACAGATTGACGGGAAGGATCAAGTGGTGGTTCTGGCTCAGGCTCTAAAGCTTGTGTCCGGCCTTGGTACTTGTAGAAGGCATCTGATGTGATGAGGAATACGCCTGTGGACAGATCAAACAAAGATGGTGCAGGCAAAGTAACAATTTCACAGTATATTTCATCAAACCTCAATTTATAATTAAGCTGCATATTCTTGTCTTTAACAATAAAATCATGAGCTACCATGCTCTTGTAGTCTAGATAAACAGGGGCAAGCAATTTTTCTTCCTTTTCATGATGCCTAATAGGTATTCTAAAATGTTCAGCAAGGCGAGAAGCAAAGATGCCTCCAAAGACGGGCCCCTTTGAGCGGTGTCAACAAGTTCAATGGCGCTCCCACCCTCCCACTCACCCACCGGCGAAGCTCCCCGGCGATCTCCTTCCCTCTCCGGTAACATCTAGGTTCTCTCCGTGCGATGGGTTCGGCTCCCGCTCCTCTCTATTGTGGTCTCATTCTCCATGGGTTCTGATGGGGGTTCAACTCTGGATCTGGATTTTTCTCGTGGTCTGGCTTTTGCTGATAAGGTTTTCGGATCTTCTAGCCTCTCGATTCACCCTGTGAGGAATTCTCGCCCGTTCATCTTGGTTGTTTCGTTCAGTCGGCATGATTTCCTGCTTGATGAAGATTCAGTGGCTGCGGCGCTTGAAGCAGCCCTTGGGGGCTCTGCCATTGATCTTTCGGTGTCTTACATCAAGGATAATGTCTACTCGTTTATGGTTTCATGCAAGGAGGTTGGTTTTCATATTGTGGAATCTCGCTCTTTCGCCTGCCCCTAGTTCAAATGTTTTTTCCATCTCTGGGGCAATGGTGGACCTAATTGGTGGCGTGAGTTTCTCATCTGGAAGAAGGAATGCGATGCGGAATGGATTCTCGTTAGCCCCTCCAAGAGGCGTGCAGCTCTTGGCATGTTGGCCATGCATAAGCCCCCAGTGAAGTCTGCTATCAGATCTGGTAATTCTTCTCACAAAAAGCTTTCTTTTGCCACTTTCCAGAATTATGATGCATGTAAAGGATATCGTTATCCGGCGACCCAAAATTGTATTGAAGTAGCCTCTATGGCTGGTTATGATCTCCCCCCAAAGGAGCGTGTGGTCATTCACCCACCGCCGCCGGTGGAGTTGCAGTGGACGGTGGCCTCGCCGCCGATCACTTTTAGCACAGTTGTTCCGATTCGGACGCTTTCTTTGGAACCTCTCTCTCCATCCCTGGCACTTTCCCCGGGCGGGTCGGTAGATGTTTCAAATGATGCCATGTTGGGCTCTCCTGCCATGCTGGGCTCTCTGGACGCGGTTGTCACTGGTCTGTCGCCCACTCGCCTCCCCAGGCCCTGTTTTCCAACTTTGTATGACAACCCTTTTTCCCTTGAGCCCACTTCCCTAGGCGCGGATCTTTCGCCACCTGGGCCTGCCAGTCCTTCTTCGATGGCTATTCCCTCCACGCAAGACGCCCTGGATGCTTTCGACACCATGGTCAATGACATGGTGGACCAAGTGCTTACATGCTCCCGTTGTTCCTTGAGGGGCCACTTGTCAGGGAGCTGCCCTTCCCCTGTCCGATGTTTGGCTTGCGGCGACCCCGGTCACTTCAGAAAAGACTGCGCGTATATTGCAATGGAGAAAGGTTTATGTTGGAAACGGAAGCGTCCTGGTATCTCGGATAGGCCGGTCTCGCCTTCCTACTTTGGGAAGCACGCGCCACCCTTGCAGACCTGTGCCATCACATCGCCATTAACCATATCGCAGTCTTGTGCTCCGCACACACCTGCCTCTCCGCCACCACCAACGCCACCGCTCCCTTCATCGCCGCCGCCCATGGCTAACTTTGCTCTGGACCCGGCGCGTTATGCCCCTGTGGGGCACCACATCATCGACGGAGGAGCTCATCGTCTTCCTCGGACTTTCGTAACGCCTCCCTCACCCATTGTTCATCTGCATGAGAACTTCATGATCGCGGAGGTTATGCCGGCTCCCCCGATAGCTCAGATGGGTCAGGTACGTGAGCAAGTTGTGGAGCTCGTGAACAACTTAGGCTTTCATGTTCGTTCTGCTCAACCTTGGTTTTCTGGAGTGGGTCTTCTTGAGGTCAGAGATGCGGGTGAGTGCTTCGCCTTGATCCAGTTGCCTCCACAAGATCTTGGTCAGGATAGATTTGTTCATTTTATGAAACATGATCAAGGTGACGGTTTTCGTGGTGTCCAAGGTTTCCGTCAAGGTTTCTTAATGTTTCTGGGTGTTCCTCTTGATCTTCGCAACACGGAGAATCTGCGGGCAGCTGTTAATACCTTTGGGAAATTTCACCACTGGATCAGTAACGACCCATACCTGGTCAGATCTATTGTTTTTGCCTCCTTCCCAGATGACAACCTGGTTCCAAGAGATTTGGTGTTTTCTGATTTCGCAGACTGGGGAGGAGCTAAAGTTTCTTGGACTGCTCCTTGTTATATTCTTGGAGCAAATTTTGCTGAGCAAATGCCGCAGGATGAAGACCCTATGCCCCTCAATGGCAATCCTCACCCCTTGCCTGGGCACTTATTCCCTGAGGATAATATTTTTGCCCTCCCTCCATTTCCAGCTCTTGGGTGGAATGATGTTCCGCCGCCTCCACCCCCAATGGAGGACGTGAATCCAACTGATGGCTGGGGTTGGAATGCACCTGTCCAGGATGCCCAGGCTGCCCCAGCCGTTGATGAGGTGGCTGTTGATCAAGAGTCCATGATCATTAATCAGCAGGACTTCTCAGGCTCTGTTAATCAATCGGACAGTGATATTCCAGTTGCACCTCCAGGTCATGTTCAGTTTAATGCTGTGATTCATGTGGATGCTCCTCATATTATGGTAGTGGAGGATGATGAGCTGCCTGTTATCGCCCAGCAGGTTCTTGCCCCTGTGGTGCAAGAGTTGGGCCATGGAGATATTCATTTTGGAGTGCAACATGATGTTGTTGATGAGCTAAATCTTGACCAACCTATTGTTCCTGATGCTTTGGCCATTGTCCCATATCAGCCACCTATGTTGCCTCTACAAGATCCCTTGCTTGGTACTATCAGAGTAGCTTATGGACCTGTCTTACCCCCTGAGATGGCATGGAGAAGGACTTTTGATGCTCTGCTGGGCCGCTGCGCTTATCGATAGGTTCCAAAGCCAGTTTTCCAGTCTTCTTTTGGGCCCCTGGTTCTTTCTAAGAGGTCTTGGTCTTTGGCTTTTGAGAAGTTTCTCTGCGTTTCTGACATTGTTAGCCCTGCTCCTGCCAGTACGGCTGCCCCCTCAGCTTCTGCTGCAATTATCAGGGGGGTAGCTCGTCAACTGTTTCCTGATAGCCAGCAACAGACGGAGCAGGTTGGTTTGCAGATCTCGTCTGCCTCTGCTGTACGCATTTCCTCTTCTGTCTCCAGTCCCAGGAAGAAGAAGGTCTCCAAGCGTGTTGCCCCTCCCGTAGTGGACTCTCAATTGCGTCGCTGTACACGAAGCTCTGCCACGCGGGATGGATTCAAGCCTGTCCTTCAAGCATTGCCTATGTCTGAACCCAAGAAGAAGAAGCCTCGTTCCAAGCCCCTGATGGATGATGGTCACGTTCATAATGTGCCCCTAGTGCCGCCACCGACTCCGCTAGCGCACATTCAGCAAATTGGGGCGGATCTGGGCATTCCTGAAGACAAGCTAACGGCGGATGCTCTTATGGCGGGTCCCTCCTCTGCCAAAGACAATCTTTCTGATGATTAGTTTGAGCTCTGTGTGTTGGGTGTGGTCGGCCTGTAAACAGACTATTTTTAGTACGCTTTTCTTGTTTCCTTGGTCCTTGAGACTTGTAAGCGTTGGGGGTCCTGGCAAACTTCTTTTGGCGATCTTTGCTACTCGTTTGATCTGCTGTATGTGCGGCCTACTACGTGGGCATGCTGTTACCTCTAGTACTATTCATTTCTATGGAATCGCGTTCCACTAGAAGTTGGCGCGTTATGTGCTGGAATGTCCGAGGCTTAAATTCAGATGATCGTCAACGTGCTGTGCGCAACAAGATTGATGAAAGTATGGCTACTGTTGTCTGTCTTCAAGAGACGAAAATGGAGTACATTGACTCCAGAACTATCTGAAAGTTCTGCCCGTGTCGTTTTGATTCGTTTATTTGCAGTCCTTCCGTTGGTGTCTCAGGGGGGCTTGTTGTGCTTTGGAACTCCTCAGTGCTCTCTGGAACTTTAATTGAGGCTAAGCAGTTTGGTATTTTAACTTCCAGGCACAACAATGAACAATGGACTTTAGTAAATGTTTATGGACCTTGCCGTGGCCTAGCTCATGATGATTTTGTAAATTGGCTATATCACCTGTCCATCCCTGACTTGGAAAACTGGCTCATTCTTGGAGACTTTAACTTCATTAGATCAACTGAGAACAGAAATCTTCCTGGTGGTGATGCCAACGACATATTCATTTTTAATGAGATTATCGGGCACCTCGGATTACTGGAGTTACCGATTAAGGGAAGGTCTTTCACTTGGTCGAACATGCAGAATAATCCACTTCTTGAGCAGCTCGATTGGTTTTTCACCTCTCCTAGTTGGATTACATACTATCCCTCCACTCAGGTGTTACCCCTTGCAAGGTCTGCCTCGGATCATGTGCCTTGTGTGGTGGCTGTTAACACTTCCATCCCCAAGTGCAACATTTTTCGGTTTGAGAACTATTGGGTGGAATTGCAGGGCTTTTTGGACTGTGTGTCTACTTCTTGGGCTTCTGTTTCGAGCAAAGCCAGTATTACAGGGCAAATTGCAGCCAAGTTTAAAGCTTTAAGGAGAGATCTTAAATGTTGGCACACAAACATCTCCAAAATGAAATCTCTGATTGCCAAATGTAATAGGGCGATCCTAATCTTAGATTGCTTGGAGGAACTGAGGCCTCTTTATAGGCTTGAGTTCAACTTCCGTAATGTAGTTAAGCTGCATCTCGAGCATCTTCTACACCTACAGTTTTTGTATTGGAAGAAGAGATGCACTGTTCATTCCATCAAAGTGGGTGAGGAGAACACTAAATTTTTTCATGCTCTGGCAACTGAGAGATTCAGGCATAATTCCATAGCTTCTCTGCGCTTGGATGATGGCTCCATTATTTCTGATCATGATGAAATGGCTTTTGTTATCTGGCAAACTTTTAAATGCAGAATGGGAACTAGTCATGGTATTCAAATGTCCTTTGACCTTCTGATGGCTTCTCGCCCCTCGTTGGTTACCCCAAGTGGAAGGTTTGAGATGCAGTGTAGCGGAAGTTTTCCCTTGGCAAAGATACCAAGGATCGATTTCCCTGAGACTCCCAGTTTCAACAAGAAGGTGTCAACTGCTAACGGCGCCAGATATTAGCAATCAACGTGGACCTGCACACAGATACAAATAACTTTGCTCCCAACGAGTACAGAGAGGTTATCAATCCCTCCGGCCTTGTAGTTTACAAAGGATCAAACGCAAGTGATAATAGTGATAGGTATTGCTGCAATAGTAAGTAAAAGCGTAAAGTAAATAGCGGATGTGATCAATGATAGTAATATGGACCGGGGTCCCATGATGTTCACTAGTGATGTCTCTCTCCCAAAAGACGATAAAACAGCTATGTGAGGTAAACGAATTACAGCTGGGCAATTGACAGAATTATGTGCGCAAACCAATGCTAACTATGTTACAAGAAAGGTAGAGGTTCAAAGCATGGGCGGTACGCCAAGGCAAGTAGACCGAAATCCATCTGCATCTACTACTAATCATCCACCTTGAGATATCTATCTAGAACATCTCGCTGGTATTAAGTTGGGAGTCCCACCCATAGTGTAAACTCAAAGCAACAGACAACTGCATTAAAAGAACTTTGCGTAAAGTAAACAATCCTTGCACCCGCGGGCACAAGCACCGTTGTTTTCCCCCTTGTGGCAACAGCACATTCCCTAGACTCATGTTTCTGTCACTCAAGCTAGTCATCGAGGGGCATGAACCCACAATCAAGCATAACGTTCCCTCTTGGAGTCACTACCTACTACTTGGCCAAAGCAATAAATAACAACGGGGAACATGCAAGAATTACTTACGGACATAAATATAAAAGAGGTAGATCAAATATATTACTCAAACACAATCTGAACATAATCTCACAATCCATCGGATCCCAGCAAACTCAACATAGCAACAACATAAGGATTACATATGTGCCTCGATCATGTAGGGCAGCTCACGAGGGCTAATTAGTGAAGCACAAGAACGGGAGGAGAACATCACATAGCTACTGGTCATGGACCCATGGCCCAAGGGAGACTACTCACAACTCATCCAGGAGGCGTCCATGGTGGTGGAGAGGCTCCCGGTGGTGATCCTCCCCTCCGGCAGGGTGCCGGGAAGAGTTCTCCTGGTGCTCCCGATCTTGGAAGCGGCGGCGGCGGCGGAACAGAGATGAGATCACGAAAAAGGGTTCCCGTCTCGAGGGTTTCGGGACACGATATAAATATATGCCAAAGCGGGGCATCAGCGGAGGCTCGGGGGGCCCAGGCGCTCCCCCGGCGCGGCCAGGGGGGGGGGGCGCGCCACCAGGGCGCCTGGAGCCCTGGTGGCCCCCCTCCGGCTATACTTTGGCTGCTGGGAAGCTTCTGGAATGCTGATTTTTTATATAATTTTTCCGGGATTTTTCTGCCAGTTCTCGTAATGGGAAAACCTGAAATACAAAAACAGCAGAAAACAGAAACTGGCACTGGGGTGCACTAAGTTAATAGGTTAGTCCAAATATGATCAAAAGTGTATGGAAGTGTATAAATATCATAGCAATATCACCCAAAAGAGGCATGGAGCAAGCAGAAATTATAGATACGTTTTGGACGTATCAACATCCCCAAGCTTAATTCCTGCTCGTCCTCGAGTAGGTAAATGATAACAAGAATAATTTCTGTGGTGACATGCTATTAACCATATAGGACTTTTCATAGTCATATGACAAAAGCTTACTGAGACAATGAATCTGTAGTAATTAAGTTGCCTCATGAGAAAATCACATAGAACTGAAAGTTTTACAATATGATATTGAAACATCAAATAGATTTGTAATGAACATGGTGTGCAAATATGATAAAGTGATATCTCGCTTGCCCCCTTTAGTGAAGCAAAACATAAATGCAGGGGCACCTCCAAGGTTTAAGTGATGACTAGATACAATAATTTCAGAATAAACGATATCACAATCATGCAAAAGACAATGCTACTTTGGGACAATGCACATTACACTCAGAATGACAATCATGCTCTCAGTAGTTGGTGCTTTAAAAGAAGGTGGAGACTCTCGAACCGTGGCTTTTGTTGGCAAGGTTGAAAACCCGTAGTCGGAAACAAAGACAAAGCATGTACCAGAGCTCTTGGTTTTAAAAACAGAGGTAATAATAATTTTTTTCTTAGATCATGCATGCTTCGTCAACGAATGCTAGCAGATAACTCAATTACTTTTTGAGATGGACAAGTTTCGAGGAACGGCTCCCGAATGAGGACGATCACATCCTCTTAATCTCCTTTGTTTATCACTGCCAAAGTTTTCTGATTTCTCATGAACAAAGCGTGAAGGAGGGTTTGTTTGTTATATTAATTTTGAGCCGGGCGCACTCAATGCCAGTTCCTTCTCGTATTATGGGTTTGCACATTATACATGCAATCCCGGGGTGAAGCTTGTCCAACTTAAAAAGATCATGAATTAACTACTACTTCCTCATGGACTTAAAACAGAGGCACAAAATAGGAATGCATTTTTTTCTTTTCTTTTTGAATAATTTCGAGATGGTACATGAAAGTCTTCGTTAGGAATGGCAGGTAAATACCATGTAGGAAGGTATGGTGGACTCATATGGCATAACTGGTTTAAAGGAATTTGGATGCACAAGCAGTCAGTCCGGTTAGTACAGGTGGAGGTTAGCAAAAGACTGGGAGCGACCAACTAAGAGAGCAATGACGGTCATAATCATGCAGAGCGACAAAGCAACATTGAATCAGGCATGGTAGTTATATCGCTACTAAGAAACAAAAGATCATCAAGGCTTGACAGACTTTCTTTACAGTCTTAAATATGCGTGAGCATACGCCAAGTCAATCAAAATAAATTCTTGAAGGAAGATATTACTAAACCATACCACATCATAGGCAAACAAATCATGTTGGTACTCGAATAACACATTGGAAACCCCCCAGCTATTTGAGACTAACCACAAGAAAACATGAATTACTAAGCACCATTATGCACGTAGCATCTTTATCATAGACATACCAACCAATGCAACGGAAGCAAACTCTCTTAATAAGATAATCATGATAAATAAAGAGAGTTCAAGCAACCAACTAAACAAAAGCTCTTTAAAAAGATAAGCATGAAAACTAAAAGCTAAGCATGATAGTAGCTATTGAAAGACAAAGAACACACACAGCAAAGATAGACATGAAAATTCTATGTTATGTTCTAGCTAGAAGTGGAGCGTGTTTCTCTCCCACATAAAGAAAGCTGAGTTCCAACTCGTTATGAAAGGCTAAAGAAAACTAAAAACGAAAACTAAAAGCAAGACGCTCCAAGCATAGCACATAACACATGAAGTGATAAAAATACAGTGGAACGAAAGACGAAATGATAATGTTGATGGAGAAGGGGATGCACGGGGGCATCCCCAAGCTTAGACGCTTGAGTCTCCTTGAATATTTCTTGGGGGTGCATGGGGGCATCCCCAAGCTTGAGCGTTTGACACTCCTGAATCTTTTTATCATCTTCCCTCGCACACTTGAAAACTCCCTTCATACATAACTCATCATAATCTGATTAGCGAGGTTAGTACCCATAATAAAATAATTGTTCCTTCCTGGAAATAAGGATATTCTTGAAGGTCTACTGTTTCTCAAGATTGCCAAAAGGTTTTTGCAAAGAAAAAGCAAGCTCTAGGTTTGCAAAATGAAGGGAAGGCAAAACAGGACGGAATCTGTGAAAAACAGAACAGCAGGTAGTAAATGATTTTTTAGGGGCACTTCTGCAACTCTAATCAAAAAGCTCAAAACAGATGCACGAAAGACAATTATATAGAGCATGCTGTCGAAACAATTCAGACCAAAAAGATGATCTGGTGATTTTATACGAATTTTTCTATCCAAGGACATAATCTATTTTCTGGATAGCACGTCACAACTTTTGAACTTTCTTGCAATCAGAGGCTACACTTGGCACAAAGTTGAAAAGCAAAGATACAATGATGATGCTACTGTAGTAACAACATCAAGACACAAGAAAAGCAAAATAAAATTTTATTCATGTGGGCTGCCTCCCAAAAGCGCTTTCTTTTATGCCTTTAAGCTAGGCATGAGACTTTAATGATGCTCTCGTAGGAATAAGAGTTGAAGAACAAAAGAGAGCATCAAGAAGCAAATACCAAACACATTTAAGCCTAACATGCTTCCTATGCATACGAATATTGCAATAGAATAATTCATTGAAGCATAAAGCAATAAGCATAGGAAGGCAAAACAAGTGTAGCTTCAAAACCTTCAACATAAAGAGAGGGAACTTGATATCATTGAAATATCTATAAGCATATGTTCCCTTCTCATAATAATTTTCAGTGGGATCACGAATAAACTCAACAATATAAGCATCACATAAAGCATTGTTACCATGATCCACATGCAAAAAAGTGTCATTACTCTTCATATAAGCAAAATCTTTCTTATTAGGAATAGTGAGAGTAAAGCAATCATAACCATCATGGTAATAATTGTATTTAGGAGGCATATCACAAGCATAATAAATTTTATCCTCAATAGTAGGTGGACTGAAAACATCATATTCATCATTGTAATCATCATGTATAGGAAGCAAAGTATCATCAAAGTAAATTTTCTCTTCAAAAGTTGGGGGACTAAAAATATCATGTTCATCAAATGTGTCATCCCCAAGCTTAGAGCTTTCCATGTCATTAGCAATATTGATATTCAAAGAAAGCATACTAATAACATCACCACCATCATGAATGTTATGCAAATAATAAAGTTCCATAGGTTTTTTAATTTTCTCTTCAAACACATCATGTCCCAAAGCAAGGTAGAGCTAGTAAAGCTCTCTCATATTTTTGTTGTTTTCCATTAAGCAAAACTAGTGAAACACTACAAGAAATATGTCAACTTGTGACCACCACTATTGGTCACTAAATGGTCACAAATTTCCATTTGTGACCTTTTTGTGACCAAAAACATAAGGTCAAAAGCTGGCCGTCATAAACTGACTATAGCGACCTTCTCTGTGAGAAGGTCATAGACGTTTGTGACCAAAATATGCCTACTGTCGTGTTTTGGTCACAAGCAGCCTCCCCAGGCCACGTAGGCATCCAGCGTGGCAAGCTGATGTGGCACAAGATTCAGCCCGGTCCAATTCGTTGTTTTACATGGGCCGAGCCCAATAATTCAGCCTTTTAATATTTATTTTTTCTGTTAATTCAGCCCATTTAATACAATATTTTTTCTAATAGTTTTGATTTGCTACATTGGGCTGACCCAACAATTGGGCCTTTCGTTTTTGGGCCATGGCCTTTTTGGCTCAACAGTTACATTTCTTTTTCTAGTTACATTTCTTTTTTAAGACAGATCCAATAGTTAGATGGGTTTGAGTGGGTCCCAATGGTCAGAGTCATGTTCTTCAAATTTTGATATTCCAGTAAATAAAAACAAATATTTAAATCAGAACTGACTGAAAACACAAGTAATACTTCAACAGATCAAAAAACCAAATTAGGCACATTACAATCAAACATAGTTCACACCACGTTTATAATCGAACATACTTCGCATCAGGTTTACAGCCACCGAGAACACAACTAAATATTAAAATATAACTATCTATCAATGTATAACTAGCTCTAATGAGCTAGAACTCAATGCTTCTTCACTTCTTGGAGCCCACGACGAAACACGAATGAAGTACAACATCTGCAAGTTATCAAACAATATGGTTAGGAGCTAAATAAAGGCAAATCTAAAAGCACATTAACTTGTAGGTAGTTTGCGTGCATAAATAAAGTTAAACAAGCAAAATGAGGCATAGAAATCAGTGGATACAAGTAGTAACTATCAGCAGCAAGTAAATACTACTCCAATCACAACAGGTTTACAATCCTATAAATGCGACATTTTTATCATTTAAGCATAGAAGGACAAAGTAAAAAACATTTCGATGTTTGAAACAAAGAACCATAATTTTAAATTTTGAACAGCAAAAAAATTGTTCCAGTAGATCATATCCGATTTAATTGAACCCCTTTGACACCAATATTATGCAACATCAAAGAAGTATACATACTGATCAGGTTTAATTAGCACATAGAAGCCAAATACTAGTAACTGATGTTTAGTACACAAAGACAAGATTTAGCTAAGTAGACAAGAAAATGGCTATCAGTGCATAAATAGCACATGATTTGTATATATAACTCCTGTGTTCAAGAACTTGATTAGAAAGCAGTACACTAAAGAAGGTAGCAAGCAAACATTTTACTTCTGAAGATAGGAAACCCAGAACAGCACCTTCACCATGACCGCAAGCTTGACTTGGGTATGCATACTGCAAAACAAAGGGCATTTGATTAGGCGAAGGAAAACAACAGTTTAAATTAGCTAATGTATATTCTGTAGCACATAATTCAACATCATGCAAATGCACTATAGACACTGAAATAAGAAAACACTTACCCACGTTGTTATATATAGTTCTGCTAGGGAATTTTAAACATCACACGGGACAGAAAAGTTTTGCCATATTGGATGAAGATATGACCCAAACAAATTATTCATATAGGCGTTTTGCTATACCAAAAACTGCAGTTTCATACACAGTGGTATTGTTGTTACTGTGGTTCTCTTGGAGTATTAAAAAAGTTGACGGCATGCTAGGCATCAGTTTTAAAAAGCTCAATTTTAGATCATCAAAGACCGGGATCGGGCGGAAGGGCAAAGAGAGGGAGGTGGCTACCTACTCCACAGGGGAACTTGCTGGTGGTGATGTTGAGCAGCATCCTGACGGGGCCCTGGACTCAACTATGTCCTCATCGAGCTCGTTGGGCTCGGGGGTGAGGTCGCGCATGTCCTGGTCGTCCTCCTTGTCCTCCTCTTCATCGTCGATGTCATCCTCCTTGTCCTCCTCTTCAGCATGGAGCTCTTTCGATAGCGGTCGCAAACTAGACACCCGCTCCTGTCAGGACCGGGCTAACAGAACGGTGATATGCCTTCCAGGGTCGGCCTATTACATGTATCAACAGAGAAGAATTAGCATTAACAAGATCAGGAGAGAAGAATTAGAAAAACTGGAGCCAAAATGCCAAGAAGAGACCATTCAAAAAATGACAGTTATTTAGACTAGAATGATGACACAAATTCAGCTAGTACCATGATTTTTGTCCTCCAGCTAGTTAAAATGAGATAGCAGCAGCAATTCAAATAATTTAGCAATTTGAAACAGCAACAACAATTTAAAATGTGACACTTTTTCATTTAAGCATAGAAGGACAAGGTCAACAACATTTCAATGTTTGAAAAATGAACCAGAATTTCAATGTTTGAACAGCAAAAAAGTTGATACAGTAGATCATATGCGGTTTAAATCAGCCCCTAAGGAGAGACACGTTGACACATTCATTTGGCTGTAGAAATTGAACCTCATAAACATGCAAAGAAAATAAGGAGCCTAAGAATACCCTTCATAATATACTATCATATTGGAAGAATAACCTTCAGAACATATCAGAATATACTATCAATGTAGAGCAGAGTTGTGTAATAGCTAGCTAACCAGTGGAACTCATGTAGTATTGTTTCTGTTCATTCAGTTAACAATGGCACAGTAATTTTAGGGTACAACCTTCAGTACCAAATGGCACAGTAATTTTAAGCTGGAGAATTGCAAGCCAAGAAGGGTTAGCACGGCTAAAACTTGTAGTGGTTTCAACATTACAAGATTGTACACTAGTAGTTGGTACTGATGCTGTTTGACTGTATCAACACTACCCCTGCTGCTCAACATTACATATTTCCTACAGAGCAGGAAGTTGGGCATGTTATTAGTGAAACATGGGGCATAAAGCAGAAATAGACACCATGATTGTTCTACACATAATGCAGATAATCAGCACACAATATGGAGGAGGGTTTATCTCTACTTCAATCCAATATCTGAGATGAAGAGGGAGCAGGCATGCGGATGGGACCTGGAGGGCAGGGGCCGGTATGAGCAAGAGCAGCACCCAGGCCACCTCGTGCATTGTCGGTCGGTCAATGGGGTGCCGCTTGGTACACAGCAGGGCCAGCTTGAACGCCTTCTGGACCAGCCCCATGAACCCATTATTTTGCCTTCCTGGTGTTCTTTTCTTTGCAGAAAGGTGCCAAACCAGCAAGATCTTGGACCAGGATGCACAGCCATGCCATCTTATGGTCCTCACAATCTTAGCCTTGTCTCTTGTGTATATATAGTTATAGGGAAATGCATGTATGTTTTTATGCCTTTTTGCCATTCTTCTCTTCATTCTTTTTGGCCTCGCTGTGTGTATACTTGCCTCCCCCGGCAGCAAAGGCTGCAGACGGTAGGCATGTTCTTAGGAGACCAATTTGTTCAGGTCTAATGTAAATCGTTAACCTCTCTTTCAAGTCTTAACCTTTGCTTGTATTATATAGATTTGTAGTAGATTTATCTTGAAATGCAAGATGGGTTAGCATCCTGTGATTATTATCCCCTCACAGCTTGACAAGAATAGGAAAATCGATCCTGAGACGAGTTTATAAGGAACATTATTGATTTAGCAAGTGCAGAATACCATTACAATGCTCAATTCAACTAACAGAATCACCCTGAGACGAGTTTATACGAACAATTAAGAACACTAAGTGCAGCACGGCAAGTCGATCTACCATATCTATCAGTTCCATCTAATTAGGCACCCCGAAACCCTACACGAAGTGCAGCTCGTTACCTTGAGCCACTGTGGGACGTTGATGTGGTAGCAGGTGGCCAGGATCATGGCGTCGGCGGCCACTGTGGGATCTTGTCCAGCGCACCGATGTCCAGCACGGGCGCCCGGCCCTTGCTGTTCTTCAGCTCCAGCGGGCCTCCATGGGAGGGTCTCCGCAGGCCGAGCCTCGCCAGGTCACCGCCGACGAAGAGCCCTGCGAGGAGCACCAGTAGGCGGTCCACCGGCCGGAGTGGGAGGAAGCGGAGCAGGAAGACGGCGACGGAGAAGGTGGCGACGCTAAGCATCTCGCGCTGGGCACCGAGGCTGGCGGAGCAAAAAGGCCAGCACAGATCCGGGGCCTGCGTCCTTGGATGCCGAGAAGGCAGAGGAGCGCCGGCATTCGTCGCCGACGCGCACGACCCGACCGGCGGCTGCAGGGTGCGGCGCCCTGTTCGCGGATCCGGCGGCATCCTGCGATGCAGATCGAGAGATTGGTTGTCGTGGACGCGGGCTAGGGTTTCGGGCGCGAGGAGAGGAAGCTGTGGAGGTTGGACGCGGAGACTGGGGGAGAAGGAGGGGGTGGAGGGCGCCGGCGGTGGCTGGGGGAGAGGAGGTTGCCGGCGGAAGTGGGATCGAGAGAGAGCGAGGAGG
>LR738711.1:889902775-889951629 GCA_902687465.1 Secale cereale | reverse complement strand
TAGGGTTTCGGGCGCGAGGAGAGGAAGCTATGGAGGCTGGACACGGAGACTGGGGGAGAAGGAGGGGGTGGAGGGCGCCGGCGGTGGCTGGGGGAGAGGAGGTTGCCGGCGGAAGTGGGATCGAGAGAGAGCGAGGAGGAAGTGGGATCTGGGGGTCGAGGGGAGGGGGAAAGAGTGGGTCAGTGCGAGGGGGAAAGAGTGGATCTGGGGGCTCGAGGGGAGGGTGGGTGGGTGAGTTAGGGTTTTTTTCTCGGAAGAAGCTCCACCGTTGGATGGGTGCGCCACGGATGGCTCAGATTGAGTCCAATTTGGTGATCCACGTGAAGGCGATTCCTCGCATCTCATTGGTCCATCCAATCCACTCTAATTTTTCTAAACATAACAAAGGCATAGTTTGTCAAAATGATCTTGTATTTTTGCATAAGTGTGCATATTGGAATGACAAACAATATTGCTAAATAGAGCTTTCATTTTCTTTGCACAGAAAATTCATTTTCCATTTTTCGAGTGTCCAAAATGAGTTTTTTTGTGAAGGACCTAGCAAATATTTGTTGCAAATCTGGACCAAATCATTTTTATAAAATACTAGGCCATATGTAATGCACAATTGACCAAATGGTTTGGTGTCAAAAGTTTTGATCCACCTCTCGTGAAAAAGACAAATTTCGGCCGATTCAGCTGGAAGCGGGTCAAATTTGAACTGCAGCTCCCTTGTAGTTTCCTATTTATTTTTTACAAAAATCATTTCTAGGTACATAAGTATCTCTTTAATCATAGAAACACAAAAAAATACCAAGATTCAACCACTAGTTAGGAACGGTCACTCCCGCCGTTTTGACCGCATTTTGAAAGGGGCATAATTTTTTTTAAAAAAAATCAAAAAATTGGAAAACCTTCGCATTGTGTCATTATATATTACCAAGTTACCAGGAAAAATAATAAACTTGTAATACAACAATTCTTTTAAAAAAGTGTTCTCAGAAACGAGCTATCAAGCGTGAAGATTCATTGCTTTCAAGCCAAATGATCAATCTTATGGCCACATTCATGGCATAGTTTGTTCAAATGATCTCATATTGTGCACAAAGGTGCATATTGGAATGGCAAACAATGTTGCCTAAGGAAGTTTTCATTTTCTTTGGACGAAAAATTCATTTTCCATTTTTCGAGTGCCCAATAGGAGGTTTTTTTGTGAATGACCTCCCAAATAATTGTTGCAAAATTGGACCAAATCATTTTTATAAAATAATAGGTCATATTTAATGCACAATTGACTAAATGGTTGGGTGTAAAAAGTTCTGATCTACCTCTCGTGAAAAAGACAAATTTAGGCCGATTCAGCTTGAAGTGGGTCAAATTTGAACTGTAGTTGCCTTGTAGTTTGCTCTTTATTTTTTACAAAAATCATTTCTAGGTACATAAGTATCTATTTAATCAGAGAAACACCAAAAAAATTCCAAGATT
Organism: Secale cereale; assembly: GCA_902687465.1. Lineage (NCBI taxonomy): Eukaryota > Viridiplantae > Streptophyta > Magnoliopsida > Poales > Poaceae > Secale > Secale cereale. The sequence continues at coordinate 889,950,165 of LR738711.1, read as the reverse complement.
CAACCACTAGCTAGGAACGGTCATTCCCGCCGTTTTGACCGCATTTTGAAACGGGCATAAAAAATTCAAAAAAAATCAAAAAAATTGGAACACCTTCGCATTGTGTCATTATATATGACCAAGTTACCAGGAAAAATAATAAACTTGTAATACGGAAATTCTATTAAAAAAGTGTTCTCAGAAATGAGCTATCATGCGTGAAGATTCATGGCTTTCAAGCCAAATGATCAATCCTATGGCCACATTCATAGCATAGTTTGTTCAAATGATCTCATATTGTGCACAAGGGTACATCTTGGAATGGAAAACAATATTGATTAAGGAAGTTTTCATTTTCTTTGGACGAAAAAATCATTTTCCATTTTTCGAGTGCCCAAAAGGAGGTTTTTTTGTGAAGGACCTCCCAAATAATTGTTGCAAAATTTGACCAAATCAATTTTCTAAAATACTAGGACATATTTAATGCACAATTGACAAAATGGTTGGGTGTAAAAAGTTTTGATCCACCTCTCGTGAAAAAGACAAATTTCGGCCGATTCAGTTGGAAGTGGGTCAAATTTGAACTATAGTTGCCTTGTAGTTTGCTCTTTATTTTTTACAAAAATCATTTCTAGGTACATAAGTATCTATTTAATAAGAGAAACACCAAAAAAATTCCAAGATTCAACCACTAGCTAGGAACGGTCATTCCCGTTGTTTTGACCGCATTTTGAAACGGGCATAAAAAATTCAAAAAAAAAACAAAAAATTGGAACACCTTCGCATTGTGTCATTATATATGACCAAGTTACCAGGAAAAATAATAAACTTGTAATACGGCAATTCTATTAAAAAAGTGTTCTCAGAAATGAGCTATCTGCGTGAAGATTCATGGCTTTCAAGCCAAATGATCAATCCTATGGCCACATTCATGGCATAGTTTGTTCAAATGATCTCATATTGTGCACAAGGGTGCATCTTGGAATGGCAAACAATGTTGCCTAAGGAAGTTTTCATTTTCTTTGGACGAAAAATTCATTTTCCATTTTTCGAGTGCCCAAAAGGAGGTTTTTTTGTGAAGGACCTCCCAAATAATTGTTGCAAAATTTGACCAAATCAATTTTATAAAATACTAGAACATATTTAATGCACAATTGACAAAATGGTTGGGTGTAAAAAGTTTTGATCCACCTCTCGTGAAAAAGACAAATTTCCGCCGATTCAGCTGGAAGCGGGTCAAATTTGAACTGCGGCTGCCTCATAGTTTGCTATTTATTTTTTCCAAAAATCATTTCTAGGTACATAAGTACCTATTTAATCATAAATACATGGTTTGGCGGCGATACGTCGAGGTTTGGGCGGTGGTCGAGGGCCCCAACTCTAGAGCGCGTAAACTCGCATGCCCGCTGCGCGGTCACCGCGTGACTGTGGCGTTGCCATGTGTTCTGGGCGGCCTAGGCATGTCTAGTGGGTTGGCCACTCCCCAGGTAGGTGCTAGGAAGAAAATTATAACATAAGATTCTCACGAGGAGACCGATCGATGCTCAAACATGAATTAGCAGCCAAGTGTTTGATTAGCGGTACGGAAAATGCACATGGCTAATGGGCGTGAGTTTTGGTTGAGGATGATCAGTTACTAAGAAGACCGTCTTCACAAATTTTCAGCCCAAAAGTAGGAGTCTAGGTGGTACTTGCTTTACAAAGTACCACATTGGACATAAATACGAATGTTGAAGATGGGCTCAAAATAATGAATGGATTGAGCTGGCATTTGGTGGAGGATAGTTATTTGGGCATAGGAAAGCACTGTATAAAATGGATACCATTTGGACATGCCAAAGTGGTACTTCCTTTCACAAAGTGTTTTTTTGAACAGAATAGGAAAATGAATATTTTTGAATTATTTTTGAACTAGGCAAGGAAGGTTTTTTACATATTTGACGAAGATATGACCCAAAGAATTTATGAGATTTTTTGGGGAATTTTGGGAATGACAGAAATATAGGTTGCTTCACAACCTAGGGCAAAAACTGCCACATGGACATGACACATAGGCAAAACTGATGAGGTGGCGCCTAGTCGTAGCAACCCACCACAATTTTCAAGTTTATGACCATCTATATTGGTCATGAACAGCTAGAAATAAGGCAGCGAACCAGTGCTATCTGCTTTGTGACCATTTCGTGTAAGGAAATTATGACCTTTCTGACCAAAATGGTCGTTATAGTTTAGGGTTTGGAGCCCCCCGAACAGCTTTTGACCAATTGGTCTGAAATGGTCATAGATCTATGACCAATTCTTCCAGGGTCACTAACAAAAGGTCATAAGTTGACATATTTCTTGTAGTGAAAAGACATAAAGAAAACTGAAAGGTAAACTACCAAGACTAAAAAGCAAAGATAAAAGATAGCGTGCAACTCCCCTATCTTGAAGAGTGGAGTCCCCGGCAACGGCGCCAGAAAACTTTGCTTGATGGCTTCTCGCCCCTCGTTGGTTACCCCAAGTGGAAGGTTTGAGATGCAGTGTAGCGGAAGTTTTCCCTTGGCAAAGATACCAAGGATCGATTTCCCTGAGACTCCCAGTTTCAACAAGAAGGTGTCAACTGCTAACGGCGCCAGATATTAGCAATCAACGTGGACCTGCACACAGATACAAATAACTTTGCTCCCAACGAGTACAGAGAGGTTGTCAATCCCTCCGGCCTTGTAGTTTACAAAGGATCAAACGCAAGTGATAATAGTGATAGGTATTGCTGCAATAGTAAGTAAAAGCGTAAAGTAAATAGCAGATGTGATCAATGATAGTAATATGGACCGGGGTCCCATGATGTTCACTAGTGATGTCTCTCTCCCAAAAGACGATAAAATAGCTATGTGATGTAAACGAATTACAGCTGGGCAATTGACAGAATTATGTGCGCAAACCAATGCTAATTATGTTACAAGAAAGGTAGAGGTTCAAAGCATGGGCGGTACGCCAAGGCAAGTAGAACGAAATCCATCTGCATCTACTACTAATCATCCACCTTGAGATATCTATCCAGAACATCTTGCTGGTATTAAGTTGCGAGTCCCACCCATAGTGTAAACTCAAAGCAACAGACAACTGCATTAAAAGAACTTTGCGTAAAGTAAACAATCCTTGCACCCGCGGGCACAAGCACCGTTGTTTTCCCCCTTGTGGCAACATCACATCCCCTAGACTCATGTTTCTGTCACTCAAGCTAGTCATTGAGGGGCATGAACCCACAATCAAGCATAACGTTCCCTCTTGGAGTCACTACCTACTACTTGGCCAAAGCAATAAATAACAACGGGGAACATGCAAGAATTACTTACGAACATAAATATAAAAGAGGTAGATCAAATATATTACTCAAACACAATCTGAACATAATCTCACAATCCATCGGATCCCAGCAAACTCAACATAGCAACAGCATAAGGATTACATATGTGCCTCGATCATGTAGGGCAGCTCACGAGGGCTAATTAGTGAAGCACAAGAACGGGAGGAGAACATCACATAGCTACTGGTCATGGACCCATGGTCCAAGGGAGGCTACTCACAACTCATCCGGGAGGCGTCCATGGTGGTGGAGAGGCTCCCGGTGGTGATCCTCCCCTCCGGCAGGGTGCCGGGAAGAGTTCTCCTGGTGCTCCCGATCTTGGAAGCGGCGGCGGCGGCGGAACAGAGATGAGATCGCGAAAAAGGGTTCCCGTCTCGAGGGTTTCGGGACACGATATAAATATATGCCAAAGGGGGGCATCAGTGGAGGCTCGGGGGGCCCAGGCGCCCCCCCGGCGCGGCTAGGGGGGGGTCGCGCCACCAGGGCGCCTGGAGCCCTGGTGGGCCCCCTCCGGCTGTACTTTGGCTGCTGGGAAGCTTCTGGAACGCTGATTTTTTATATAATTTTTCCGGGATTTTTCTGGCAGTTCTCGTAATGGGAAAACCTGAAATACAAAAACAAAAGAAAACAGAAACTGGCATTGGGGTGCACTAAGTTAATAGGTTAGTCCAAATATGATCAAAAGTGTATGTAAGTGTATAAATATCATAGCAATATCACCCAAAAGAGGCATGGAGCAAGCAGAAATTATAGATACGTTTTGGACGTATCACCTTCCAACTATTTTAAGCAAGGTGGAGGGTCTTGACTCCCTGACAAAAATGTTCACCAAGGAGGAGATGGATAACACTGTCAAGAGCATGCCTATTGACAAGTCCCCTGGGCCAGATGGATTTAATGGTCTCTTTTTCAAGAAGTGTTGGCCCATTATCAGTCAAGACTTCCATGACTTAGCTTCTGCTTTTCATGAGGGGACAGCTAACTTGGAGAACATCAACTATTCATATATCACCCTGGTCCCTAAGAAAAGATCTCCTGAAACTGTTAATGATTTTAGGCCTATATCTCTCACTGGTATGGAGGTGAAATTTCTCTCGAAGATGGCTGCCAATAGATTGCAGTTGGATATTATGAGGTGTCTGCATAAAAACCAATATTGATTCATTAAATCGAGGACTATTCAGGACTGTGTGGCTTGGACTTTGGAGTACCTACATCAGTGTCATCAGTCAAAGAGGCCTATTATCATACTTAAGCTGCATTTTGAGAAGGCTTTTGATTCCATTGAGCATGAGGCTATTTTTCAAATTTTGAGGCACAAGGGATTTAATGAGAAATGGATTTCCTGGGTTAAGCAATTTCTGGCATCTGGAACATCTTATGTCCTCCTAAATGGGGTTCCTGGAAAGCAGTTCAGATGTAAGAAGGGGTTTAGGCAGGGTGACCCTCTCTCACCTCTCCTTTTTGCTATTGCTGCAGACCTTCTTTAGTTAGTTGTCAATGATATGCTTCATAAAGGTCTCCTTCAGCTCCCTATACCCTGCCATGATAGGGATTATCCAATCATACAATATGCTGATGACACCCTTATTATCTTGCCTGCTGAATAATCACAATTGATGTCCTTAAAGAAAATGCTGACTCTATTTTCAAACCGCACTGGATTGCATGTCAACTATCATAAGTCATCCATGCTGCCTATTAATGTGAGCCCAGTGGAAGTTGCTAGACTGGCCTCAATCATAGGTTGTGTGGTGGGCACACTTCCTTTTACCTATCTTGGGCTACCTGTGGGCATTACTAAACCTAAGATCATGGATTTAATGCCTCTGGTTGACAGCATGGAGAGGAAACTTTCTGTCAGCTCCTCTTTTCTTGCTCATGGAGGAAGACTGCAGTATCTTCTCTCTGCACTCTCTGCTGTGCCTATCTTCTTCTTGTGTAGTCTGGACCTACCATCTGGTATTCTCAAGCAATTGGAGAGGATTCAAAGGCAATGTCTCTGGAGGAAGTATGGGCAAGATTCTGGTCAGCCCTTGGCTGCTTGGGGATTGGCCTGTAGACCAAAAAAATAAAGGGGGCCTGGGTATTTTAAATCTGAAGCTGCAAAATGTAGCCCTGCTTCTCAAACATGTCAGCAAATTCTACAATAAGGTTGATGTGCCTTGGGTCCACCTCATTTGGAACACCTACTACGATGGTAGAGTTCCTCATGCTACAGTCATTTGTGGCTCTTTCTGGTGGAGAGATTTATGTAAGTTAATGGATAAAGTCAGGATGGTCAGAGCTATGCAGGTCAATAAGGGGGACACCGTTTTATTTTGGTCTGATGCTTGGCACTTGGGGGGCTCCTCTACCCCTCTTAAGCAAAGGTTTGCAAGGTTATTCTCTTTTGCCTTGGATCCTGCCATTTTTGCTGCTGAGATCTTTGAGATGTCTGAGCTCTCCTCTCTCTTCCATTTACCTCTCCCTGAGAGAGCTTATGGTGAGCTTCTGTCTCTGCAAAACCTCCTTCAGCACTCCAAGCAAAACCCTCAGCTCAATGATATTTGGGTTTGGAAGGAAGATGGGAAGGGCTACACTGCTAAGAAATACTACTTGTTCTTGCACAAGCATATTGTTGTCAACCCAATTTTATCATGGGGTTGGGCTAGTTGCTGCACTATGAGAATCAAGTTCCTTGCTTGGATGTTGATCATGGATAGGCTGAACACTCGGGATATACTTGAGAGACGACATTGGAATGTATCTGACTCAAACATCTATGTTCTCTGTCCAACATGCACTAAAGAGACCAGAGACCACCTCTTCTTTAGTTGTAATTTCAGTTGCAGGGTCTGGAATTATCTTCATTAATTCGATGGCTGGAGATGACATGATTGCCACTGCATACCAAGCCAGAAGGGATTTTGGCAAGCCTTTCTTCTCAAATGTGGTCTTCATGGCTTGCTGGAACATTTGGAATATCAGAAATGATAAAGTATTTAGAAATATTTCCCCCTCCTTTCGTAGGTGGAGCGCTAATTTTATTTTGGACATTTCCCCGTTGTCTCATAGAATTAAGCCTAAGTTCAAAGAGGACCTGCTTAAATGGATTTCCTTTTTGCCTCTTTGAGGTTAGTTAGCTTGTCTTTTTTTCTTTTCGCCTTGGGTCTCTTCGACCTTGTCCATATTGTAACTTTGTACAGTTCTTGGTTGCAATAAAATTGCTGTGGGGCTCTAGCCCTACAGTTTCAGGTCAAAAAAAAACGACGATGCCCAAGCTAAAAGTTGTGTCTTGAAACGGAGCACGACATAAAATGACAATATCAGGGGCACTAATAATTCCCGCTGTTCCCGCGACCAATTAAACATCTACTAGCAAATAAAGCAAAGTAGCGCAGAACAGGGAAGTGTATACTAGTGATTCTTGCCCCTGAAACTTGTCTAGTTTCCCCTAAAGCTATCATATCAGTAAACCCTTCAACGTCTTCACGACGTGGTTTATCAAGTCTACCTCCAAAGGGTACTTTGCATATTTCGCAAAATTCTAAGAGTGATATCTCCTTAATCACATCATATAAACGAAACTCCACCGTAGGTGGTGTTTTCCTAGAATGAAAATGAAAGCTTTGTGTGAAAATATTGGTGAGTAAGAGATACTATTCTTTCTGGTCGTTGAGGAAGTCGGTGAGGCCTGCATTATTCTCCAACCAATAAAAGTCTTCGTAAATACCGACGGACATCATGAAATCATTACAAGGCCATTCGCACGGTCGAACTTCCGCCATGCGAGGAAGATTATACTTGGGCTTCTTATTTTCTTCTTTCTTCTTCTCCTCCGAGCTCTTGCTGGAGGAGCCCCTCAACAATCTCTTTAACATTTTCCTTTTCTGAAAATTTCTGAATTTTTTAGTAATTTCAAAATAAAAGTTAACCAAACTCAACATGATTGATAGCAACAACTCCTATAAGTGCCTAGAGACTATATCATGCATTAGAACTACTTGGGACCAAGAAAATTTGACATGCAAGCTCAAGAACAAGGTCACCACAGCAGCTTAAATTTGCAACAAATAAAGCACTATAACAAAAACTAATTGGACCAATGGAGGAGTCACATACCAAGGAACAATCTTCCCAAACAGTTTGGTGAATGGTGCTTTGAGCAAGGAGATCGAAAATGGCAGTAAGATGAGCTAGAACTCAGGTTTGAGCTGGTTGGGGAATTTTTTTGGGAGGAAGAAGAAGAGCATGGGTGCAGTAATAAGTGGAGGGGGGCCACGTGGGGCCCACGAGGCAGGGGGCGCGCCCTGGATTCTCGTGGCCACGTGTTGGCTCCCCTTGCTGTGTGTTCAGTGCCATATTTCCTCAAATATTCTAAAAAAAATCATATATCATTTTCATGGCATTTGGAGAACTTTTATTTTCGAGATAGTTTTTTATTGCCCGGACAAGTCTGGAAACAGACAGTAAATGCTACTTTTTCTTTATTTATCCTAATTAACAGAAAGTAAAAAGGAGGGTACAAAAGGTTAGTGTTATCTAGATTCACCTATCCCATGTCTATCAGAAGCAAGCCATTAACAAAGTTGATCAGGTCTTGTTAATAAACTCTTTCCGAGTAACATGAAACCGGAGAATTTTTGAATAACACTAGTTTACCTCAATGGGGATATGTATGTCCCCAACAATAAGGATGTCATTGGCCTTCTTGATAGTAGGAAGAGGAAACTCAAAACCTCCAATAGTAATAGTTGAAGTTTTTCCAATATAATTGATACTATGGACCTGAGGTTGTTTCCTCGGAAAGTGTACCGTATGCTCATTACCATTGACATGAAAAGTGACATTGCCTTTGTTGCAATCAATAACAGCCCCTGAAGTATTCAAAAAAGGTCTTCCAAGAATAATAGACATACTATCGTCCTCGGGAATATCAAGGATAACAAAGTCCGTTAGAATAGTAACATTTGCAACTACAACAAGCACATCCTCACAAATACCGACATGTATAGCAGTTGATTTATCAGCCATTTGCAAAGATATTTCAGTAGGTGTCAACTTACTCAAGTCAAGTCTACGATATAAAGAGAGAGGCATAACACTAACACCAGCTCCAAGATCACACAAAGCAGTTTTAACATAGTTTTTCTTAATGGAGCAAGGTATAGTAGGTACTCCTGGATCTCCTAATTTCTTAGGCATTCCACCCACAAAAGTGTAATTGGCAAGAATGGTGGAAATTTCTACTTCAGGTATCTTTCTTTTGTTGGTAATAATATCTTTCACATACTTAGCATAAGGATTTGTTTTAAGCACATCAGTCAAATGCATACGCAAAAAGATAGGTCTAATCATTTCAGCGAAGTGCTCAAAATCCTCATCATCCTTTTTCTTGGATGGTTTCGGAGGAAACGGCATGGGTTTCTGAACCCATGGTTCTCTTTCCCTACCGTGCTTCCTAGCAACAAAGTCTCTCTTATCATAACGTTGATTCTTTGATTGTGGGCGATCAAGATCAACAACAGGTTCAATCTCTACATCATTATCATTGCTAGGTTGAGCATCATCATGAACATCATCAATAATATTATCAGTAGGTTCATGTTCATTACCAGGTTGTGTCTCAGCATCAGAAACAGATATATCATTGGGGTTCTCAGGTGGGTGAGCTATAGGTTTACTAGAAGCATGCAAAGTCTTACCATTTTTCTTTTTCTTCTTAGAAGAACTAGGTGCATCTAAATTAGCTCTCTGAGTATCTTTCTCGATTCTCTTAGGGTGGCCCTCAGGATACAGAGGTTCCTGAGTCATTTTACCACCTCTAGTTGCAACTCTAACAACATAGTCATTATTCTTACAATTTAATTCATTGAGCAAATCATTCCGAGCCTTAAGTACTTGTTCTACTTGAGTGGTGACCATGGAAGCATGTATACTAATGAGTTTCAGTTCACCCTTAGCTCTAGACAGATAATCACTCAAGCGTTCAATCATATAAGCATTGTGTTGTAATTGTCTACCAACATAAGCATTGAAGTTTTCTTGTTTCACAATAAAATTGTCAAACTCATCTAAGCATTGGCTAGCAGACTTATAACGAGGAATATCACCTTCATCAAATCTATAAAGAGAATTTACCTTTACTACTTGTGTCGGGTTATCAAGACCATGTATTTCTTCAATAGGTGGTAAATTCTTAACATCTTCAGCTTTACTACCTTTTTCTTTCATAGATTTCTTTGCCTCTTGCATGCCTTGAGGACTGAGAAATAGAGCACCTCTTTTCTTCGGAGTTGGCTTAGGGGCTGGTTCAGGAAGTGTCCAATTATTTTCATTGGCCAGCATATTATTCAATAGTAGTTCAACTTGTTCAACTGTTCTTTCCCTGAAAACACAACCAGCACAACTATCCAGGTGGTCTCTGGAAGCATCGGTTAGTGCATTATAAAAGGCATCAAGTATATCATGCATCTCAAGAGGATGATCAGGCAAAGCATTAAGTAACTGGAGAAGCCTCCCCCAAGCTTGTGCGAGACTCTCTTCTTCAGTTTGAGCAAAGTTATATATTTCCCGTAAGACAGCTTGTTTCTTATGAGCGGGAAAATATTTAGCAGAGAAGTAATACATCATATCCTGGGGACTACGCACACAACCAGGATCAAGAGAATTAAACCAACTCTTAGCATCACCCTTCAACGAGAACGGAAATAGCTTACGGATATAGTAATAGCGAATCTTTTCATCGTTGGTGAATAGGGTGGCTATATTATTCAACTTAGTAAGATGTGCCACAACAGTTTCAGACTCATAGCCATGGAAAGGATCAGATTCAACCAAAGTAATTAACTCATGATCAACGGAGAATTCATTATCCTTATCAGTGACACAGATAGGTGAAGTAGCAAAAGCAGGGTCATGTTTCATTCTAGCATTCAAGGACTTTTCTTTCAGCTTAGCTAATAACTTCTTAAGATCATACCTATCATTGCAAGCAAGAAAGTCTCTAGCAGTTTCTTCATCCATAACATAACCCTCAGGAACAACAGGCAATTCGTATCTATTGGGAGTAGTTTCATCATCACTTCCATAAATATCATCAGTTTCAACATTTGCACTCTCCCTAACCTTAGCAATTTTTTCATCTAGAAATTCACCTAGCAGCACAGTATCAGGCATAGAGGTAGTTTCATCATACATAGCAGAAGTAGCATCATCAAGAACATACGACATATCAGATTCAATAGCAGGAGTAGGTGTCGCAAGTTTACTCATAACAGAAGGAGAATCAAGTGTAGAGCTAGATGGCAGTTCCTTACCTCCCCTCATAGTTGAGGGTAAGATCTTGGTTTTTGAGTCCTTTAGATTCTTCATAGTTATCAACAGATATAAATCCCAAGTGACTTAAAGAATAGAGCTATGCTCCCCGGCAACGGCGCCAGAAAATTGTCTTGATAACCCAAAAGTGTAGGGGATCGCAACATTTTTCGAGGGTAAAGTATTCAACCCAAATTTTTTGATTCGACAGAAGGGGAGCCAAAGAATACTCTTAAGTATTAGCAGCCGAGTTGTCAATTCAACCACACCTCGAAACTTAGTATCTGCAGCAAGATAGTTTAGTAGCAAAGTAATATGATAGTGGCGGTAGCAGTAATAAAAGTAACGATAGTGTTTTTGTAGTTTTTGTGATAGTAGCAACGGAAAAGTAAATAAGCAACAAGCAATATAGGTAAAGCTCGTAGGCATTGGATCGGTGATGGGAAATTATGTCGGATGCAATTCATCATGTAGAAGTTATAACCTAGGGTGACACAAAACTAGCTCCAGTTCATCAATGCAATGTAGGCATGTATTCCGAATATAGTCATACGTGCTTATGGAAAAGAACTTGCATGACATCTTTTGTCCTACCCTCCGGTGGCAGCAGGGTCCTATTGGAAACTAAGGGATATTAAGGCTTCCTTTTAATAGAGTACCGGACCAAAGCATTAACACATAGTGAATACATGAACTCCTCAAACTATGGTCATCACCGGGAGTGGTCACGATTATTGTCACTTCGGGGTTGCCGGATCATAACACATAGTAGGTGACTATAGACTTGCAAGATAGGATCAAGAACACACATATATTCATGAAAACATAATAGGTTCATATCTGAAATCATGGCACTCGGGCCCTAGTGACAAGCATTAAGCATAGCAAAGTCATAGCAACATCAATCTCAGAACATAGTGGATACTAGGGATCAAACCCTAACAAAACTAACTCGATTACATGATATATCCCATCCAACCCATCACCGTCCAGCAAGCCTATGATGGAATGACTCACACACGGCGGTGAGCATCATGGAATTGGTGATGGAGGAAGGTTGATGATGACGATGGCGACGATCTCCACTCTCCGGAGCCCCGAACGGACTCCAGATCAGCCCTCTCGAGAGAGATTAGGGCTTGGCGGCGGCTCCATCTCGTAAAACGCGATAATTCCTTCTCCCTGATTTTTTCTCTCCCTGAAAGTGAAGATATAGGATCTGGGGGTACGTCGGTAAGGCACCAGGGGGCCCACGAGGCAGGGGGCGCGCCCTGGGCAGGGGGCGCGCCCCCACCCTCGTGGATAGGCCCAAGGTCCCCTGGTGTGGATCTTCTTGTAGGTATTTTTTATATTTTCGGAAATAATTCTCCGTTGATTTTCAGGCCATTCCGAGAACTTTTTATTCTGCAGAAAAACAACACCATGGCAGTTCTGCTGAAAACAGCGTCAGTCCGGGTTAGTTCCATTCAAATCATGCAAGTTAGAGTCCAAAACAAGGGCAAAAGGGTTTGTAAAAGTAGATACGTTGGAGATGTATCACAGAGCCACGTTGTACTTGTGGCGTAGCTCGGAGGACCGCAGCTAAAACCCCGAGTGAGAGGGTTGCTCTTCACTCGGAGTAATTTTTGTAACTTGGGCGATTACGAGCTACGTTGTACTTGTGGCGGAGCTTGGAGGACAGAGCCACGTTGTACTTGTGGTGTAGCGCAGAGGACCGCAGCTAAGCCCCCGAGTGAGAGAGTTGCTCTTCACTCGGAGTAGTTTTTGAAACTTAGGCGATTACGGGGTCGCAGCTAAGCCTCCGAGTGAGAGGGTTGCTCTTCACTCGGAGTAGTTTTTGTAACTTAGGCGAACCAGGTTCGCGGCTAAGCCCCCGAGTGAGAGGGTTGCTCTTCACTCGGAGTAGTTTTTGTAACTTAGGCGAATCGGGTTCGCGGCTAAGCCCCCGAGTGAGAGGGTTGCTCTTCACTCGGAGTAGTTTTTGTAACTTAGGCGAATCGGGTTCGCGGCTAAGCACCCACTTGGGGATTTTGAGGACCAGTATCTTAGAAACCAGCAATCATTAAGGAATTATTGCGAACTTGTCTTTGAAACAAACTGGAAAATCTTTATTACAACTCGACTGTTCGAGTGCTTTAAGTATAGAAGCGGCGGAGCAGGTCCGCGTTCCGTGAACGAGGTTCATCTCTCTTCTTGGCGATGTTGTAGAGGTGATACGCTCCATTGTGCAGTACATTGGTAACGATGAAGGGGCCTTCCCAAGCCGGGGTGAGCTTGTGCGGTCGTTTCTGATGCACTCGAAGAACCAGGTCTCCTTCCTGGAATGCTCGGCTTCGGACGTTGCGAGCATGGAATCGGCGAGGTCTTGTTGATAGATGGTCGACCGGATCAGAGCCATCTCTCATTCTTCCTCCAAGAGGTCGACTGCATCTTGACGGGCTTGCTCTGCCTCGGCTTCGAAGAAGAGTTCCACTCTGGGGGCATTGTGCAACAAATCAATCGCCAGCATGGCTTCAGCTCCATAGACCATGAAGAAAGGGGTATGGTCAGTCGACCGGTTCGGAGTTGTCCTCAGACCCCATAAGACAGATGGTAGTTCGGTCACCCAACCTCTGGTGGCATGCTTGAGGTCACGCATAAGCCGCGGCTTCAGGCCTTGGAGGATCAAACCATTCACTCTTTCTGCTTGTCCATTCGACTGCGGATGCGCTACGGAGGTGTCACATCCCTAGCTTCTGGTAATGCACTAGGCTAGCCTCATGTGTGCATCATGTTTAATCCTGAAAGAAACTTGAAATGGGGATTGCCTAAACCCTAGCAGTAAAGCAATTCAACTAGGGTCAATTAAAATCTTTTCAATGAACCCAAAATGCCCCTTGGAAAAGTTCATCATTTTTGGATTGATTAAAAACCTCTGCCAAAAATGTTGCACATATTTCTAGGACCATTCTGGATTTTTGAATTAAATCATATCTTACTTGCATTTGGGCATTTAAATTTTATATATTATTTTAAATGCTCAAATAATCATAAGCTAAAATGTCTATTGTTGGATTTATTCTAAACAGTAGCCATGCTTGGTTTCATGATTTTTGAAAGTGCCTAAGTATTTTTAATAAAGCCCAGAACAAAAAAAAACAAAATAGAAAACAGAAACAGAATTAAAACAGAAGGAAATGCTTACCTGTCCAGCCTGGTGGCCCAGCAGGTTCGGCCCAGCCACCTGGCCCTCCTCTGTCGTCTACCTCATGCCAGAAGGCACGAGGGCGTGTGCCCGGCGCCCGCAGCCACGCGCCGGCCACCTCCGCCTTGCCTGTCTGCCTCCTCGCCGCCCCGAAGCCCCTAGAGGACGCCACGACACCCTGGAACCCCCACAAACCTCCCCGTGCTTCTTCCCTCTCCTCTGGCTCTCTCCCTCGCCCGTTCTTCACCTTGGCCGAACACCATCGCCGCCGCGCTCGCTGCCACCGCGGCCAGTGCCACTGTCTCGCCTTGCCAGCACGTCCACGAGCTTCGCCTCCGTCGCCTACGCCTTCTACACCAAGCCAATCAACGCTGGAAGCCCCGAATCGCCCTCCCCAACATCTCCTTCCTCCTCGGCTGCCGGAGATCCCCCTCGCCGCCCCGACTGCTCCGGTTCTTCTTTGGGCTCGCCGTCAGCACCATCATGATCGCCGTGAGCCTCTCCCTCGAACCACCTTCTTCGTTGTCTTTTTTTCACGCCGTAGCTGCCACTTCGCCGATGACCGAAATTCACCGCCGCCGTGGTTCTACACCGCCGCGGCCAGGGCCACCCCAGCTCACAGCTGAGTGCGTCACTGTGTTCGCTGAGCTTCCAGGAGCACGCAGCACCCACTAGTTCGTTCCCTCGTGCACCACAGCATCGACTCCGTCGATGCCCGATCGCTGGCCGCCGCCACGAGCTCGTTTCCGACGAGCTCCGGCCACCCCAGCTCCTCCCACTTGCGGGGATGGAAGCGGTAGAGCACGGGCTCCCTCCTGGTGCCCACAGCGTGCCTAGCCGCAGCCTGCAGCGCCGCGCCTGCGCAAGCCCGACCGTTGCCGCCGCTGGACCTCGTCGCCGGCCACTTTCCGGCCACCCCAGGACCAACTACCGCCACCACTCAACGCGGAAGAGTGCCCGCGTCACGTTGATGCCTTCCGCCGGCCGTTTGGTCGCCGGAGAAGGATTTCCGCACCCGCCGCCGCGTTTGGCCTCGCCGGCGTCGAGCCGCCTGTGGGCTTGACCTCTTTGACCCGAGGTTTGACCCCCCCTGGGTCTATGACATGTGGGGTCCCGCCCTGTTAATTAACCTGGTTTAGTTTTAATTATTAGGTTAGTTGGTGAGCCACTGACACGTGGGGCCAACCCCTGTTAAATTAGTTTAGTTAAAACTAAACTTAATTAGGCCCTGAGAGACTGACATGTAGGCCCAGGCCCCACCAGCAGTTTAGTTAGTTTTAGTTTAAAAACTAACTAACCCTGTTAGCTAGTGGGTCACTAACCAGTGGGCCCCACTGGTCAGGTTTGACCCAGGGCAACCCTTTGACCCTACTGACGTCATGCTTACCTAGTGCTGACGCAGTAACTATTTTCTGGGATTTTATATAAATCAGAAATGATTTATTTATTTCAGAAAATAGCCAAAACTTCTAAAAATCATATAAAATCAACCGTAGCTCAGATGAAAATAATTTATATATGAAAATTGATCAGAAAAATTCAAGGAATCTGTTTATGGCATTTTCATGCATGTTTGAACAAGTTAAACCTGCTGATCAGGTCAAATCAATTAAATGGCATTTAAATAATCACATATGAAGTTTGAATTTGAACCTTTGGTTCAAACCAACTTCATTTAATTGTGTTGCTAGTTGCATTAGCTAAATAAACAGCATATTGCCATGTCATGATCATGCATCATATTGTCGCATTGCATTGATTGTGTTCTTCTCTGTTTGTCGGTTTTGTCCCCTCTCAGTAGACGACGTTCCGACGATGAGTTCGGTGACACCGATGAAGACACAATGTTATCTTCAGAAGTGCCAGGCAAGCAAAACCCCATTGAGCATTCCGATACAATCCCACTCTCTCGCTCTTGCTCTCTTTTACTGCATTAGGACAACAACGCTTCAACTGTTACCTGCTGCGGTAGTTGAACCCCTTTCCACTGCATGACCCGTCATTGCCACAGTAAATAGTTGAAACCCACTAGTATGAGTAGGAGTTGTTTGAGCCATGTTGTGCCTACTCATTCATACTTTCTGGTTATGCCTGCTATTGCTTAGAGTTGTGTCAGGTCTGATTCATCGGGGATGAATTGGAATGTGATGAACATGTCCTACTGTGTGTGAGCTAAGTGTGTGAACACGATTTGGTAAAGGTAGCGATGAGAGGCCATGTAGGAGTACATGGTGGGTTGTCTCATTGAAACCGTCCTCAGGAACTGAGTTCTGTGTTGGTTGATCCATGAAACAGCTACTACCACACATTGGGCCCTGAAATATGACCCCGCTCGACTTATTGACTGCCCTTGTTCTCTGTCCAGGAGTTGCAACTAGTTTCTGGTGTTTGTAGTTTACTGGAGGTCGTGCGCAGTGCTGACCCTCGGGGTGGACTGTGACACGGCAGGTACGTGGCACGGTGTACCGGTCGCCCGTTTGGTGACACGGGAACCCTGTACACATCGTTTGGGGCCGTGAGCGACACCCCGGCCGGATCTCCCCACGGATGGAACCCAAATAGGCGATAAACCTGGACGAGAGACTTGAGTGGTTGGTTAGGTCGTGGTCTACACCCACGTCGGCTCTCGCTTGAAGTCTGCCGAGCACATGTCGTGTGCAGACGCTAAGTGGTGGAAACATGTGTGAAGAAGTACACCCCTGCAGGGTTATATATAAGCTATTCGAATAGCCGTGTCCGCGGAAATGGACTTCTGGGTTGCCTATTACAGTTCATAGACAAGTGAAAGTGGATACTCTATAACACGCAAGATAAGCGTGAGTGCTATGGATGGCCTTCTCGTAGGGAGACGGGAGCGGATCCATAGTGGTGTATTGATTGGTGAATATGTGGACTCGTGTGCGCCACCTCAAAAGAGTTACTTGCAGTCGTAGTTTAGGATAGCCACCGAGTCAAAACTGGCTAGCTGCAGTCAAACTCCACCACCCCTTTGTTGATACCGATGCATATGTAGCTAGTTCTGATGTAAGTCTTGCTGAGTACCTTTGTACTCACGTTTGCTTAATTTATGTTTTGCAGAGAGACTTCAGTCTCGCTAGTGGTTCCGCGTGGACTTCGACGTTTAGCTTGTTACCTCAGCTACGGTCTTGTACCCTTGTAGGATCTTGTAGATAGTCAGGCTTCTCAGCCTTTTTCATTTGTAGTTGTCTGTACTCAGACATGTTATGCTTCCGTTGCCTGTATGCTCTGTATGTTGGGTCATGTGACCTCTGATTGTAATAAATGCTATGATGGCTCTTCTGGGCCTTTATCTATATGAGTTGTTGAGTTATGTTGTGATGCCTTGTTGTACAACACATACTTGCATGTTATGCGTACGCGTAATGTGTATTGCTATGTGTGGGATCGGACACCTAGTTGTGTACCTTTGGTAGCCTACCTTACAGGGAAATGTCTCCTAGTGCTTCCACTGAGCCTTGGTAGCTTGCTACTGCTCCGAAACACTTAGGCTGGCCGGCATGTGTCCTTCTTCGTTCCTGTGTCTGTCCCTTAGGGGAAATGTCACGCGTTGTTCCTTTAAGTCCTTGTAGCTTGCTACGACTTGGGTTCATACGTTGATGACCGACACGTTCGTTGCTGGGTCATGTATGCGTGTCCCTGTAATTTAGTGCCACTTTTGGTTTATAACTAGTCATGTCGGCCCGGGTTCTCTGTCATATCGATGCTAGCGACACTATCATATACGTGTGCCAAAATGCGCAAACGGTCTCGGGCCAGGTAAGGTGGCACCCATGGGGATACCGTGCGTGAGGCCGCAAAGTGATATGATGTGTTACAGGCTAGACCTGTGTGACTTAGGATCGGGGTCCTGACAGTTTTGGTATCAGAGCCTGACTGCCTATAGGATTAGCAAGCCAAACTGGTCGAAGTCGTGTCTAGAAACTCTTTAGTTATGTAAGGGAATTGTTTGTGGAAGGGAACGTAAGGCTCTTTTTACTCCTTTGCCCTATGACCTTCTAATCTGAGTCACCTTCTTCTTTCTACGGGGATTAAGAACTAGGATTCTCATTCTATTTATCAGGATCACGTTATTGTGGATTCAACCCTCAACTCAGTTTCTACTACTTCTGTTTGTTCAACTGTTGGTCTCAGAACCCTGACATTATGATGTTAAGTGGATATGCTACCCTTTTTGCTTGGATCTCAAAAGTATTTTCGAGCATTTGCAGCCGTTATGCTGTTCGAGTCATCCCAGGTCTCTAAACAATCTGATGCATTTGCAAATCATTCCTACCTGTTCTTAATGTCCTTTTAGGCCAGATTAACCACACTAGACGGTGAGTTGTGGTACTTTGTTACCTCGACACATATGTTGGAGTTATTGTTATGACCCTAAGTATCTTAGAAGATCACCCAGTAATCCAGCAATGTTTTATATTCCAGTGTGATGATTTTGGCCATCATTCTCGAAAGCATCCCGTGATGCTATTTAGTTGGTAGGTAATCTATTCCTGGGTTCTTGAACCCGAGCTTCACCCTACTTACTTCATGCTAATAGTATTTGCTCGTTCCTTTAGGATATTAGTAACCTTGTGATAGTCCTCGAGGTCCGTGGTTATCGTTCTTCCAATACCATGAACCATCTTGGCAGAAGTTCTCCCGAACCAAAAGATCACAACCAGAGTGCTCCTGAGTGGTACTCCATTCATATTGTGACTCTGCCAGTCCTACTTTTCTGCATGGGTTATCCGGAAGAAATATGTGGAACTCGTTCGACATACTAACCTATGCATCCACAACTCAGAAAGATATATGTTCCTTTGAGTTGTCCCTTTTCAGTTGTTTTATGACCTTCGTCTATCAGTTGATAGTCAGGAGTAGTCGTGCACTTGTGTTCATCGATGCCTTTTACTCTTGTGGTCCGTCAAGCCATTCTATTCTGGAATGACTAGGAGAAACAAACTCCAGTACCTTATCCATATCCAGGATTGGGTCAAAGAAGTTGTACTTCGCAGATGAAGAACGCTAATCCAGCTTCTAAACTGTTCTATCCTGGAGTATTACCATCTTTATGTCAAGAATGTCATGGGAATTGCTCCACCTCCTATGAACCTTTGATAAGGTGATACTTCTCGCCATCATTGTTTATTTCTCGGCCTCCGTGTTATTATAACTGGAATGCTGACAAGTGGATTGTGATGTGTGAAATCAATACTCCTAGCAACTTCGTTGCTTGGTAGTTAAAGGACAACAATTTCGTTCTTAGCGTGATGATTACTGAATCACCATTCTAAGATTGATTGTGCTACCTAGTCCACTTTCCTGGTGCACTCCTTGATTGATGAGTTAGGATTTTGTTAAGTCCTTGCTCATTTGATCATATCGTCTTGCCCTGAAAAGCAAGATTGTTCTCGAGCTTAGTAACATATCGATGGTTCGTGATTTTCTGAATATCTTCTCGGAAGTATTTCCAGGTTGTCCCCTGACCGCTATGTTGAGCTCGTGATCAAGTTGGTTTCTTGTAACCAATCCTTCTCCAGGAATCTGTATTGCATACCCTTGAGCTAGTTGGTTAAGCTAAACGAAAACTTGGAGAGTTGGAAGATAAAAGCTTGCCTGACTTAGTTCCTTCCAAGGGATATTTTTTGTGTGTGTATTGAAGATAGATGATATCTTCTTCAAATGATCCCCGTGATCATTTGTGGATCTATTGTCTTGTCCAAACTTTGATTTGAGTATGGGTAATCGTCAAGTCAAATCAGAACCAACGATATTCGTAATGTTGACTTACTCATGGTCGTTCCCTTGAGCATACACCATTATATCTTTTGGGTCTGACCAATGCTATCACTTTGTTCACATTGTCATGGAATTCCATCTATATGGAAACCTGGATGAATTGTTGTTGAGCCCATCAGCAACATTGTTATCTTCTCCATGATCTATGTTGAACATCCAGCTAGTATTGGAAACTTTTATAAGCATTATCTTCATGACCCGTTCGTGAAGCATATGTACGGAAGAAAGAAGTGACTTCCTCTAATTCATGTGCATTTGATGCAAGTTGCCGCCGTGAATTCGAGAAAGCATGTTTTTACCTCCTCTGGAGTCATTCCAAGTCAGTCATGCATACGTGCGAAGTATTCTATGGTCTGATAGACTGATCATCTTCATTCGGTATGTATCCCTAGCACACCAAGCCATTGATTGATTTGTTCAAGGAGAAGAAGTTCCTTCTTAAGATCCGGACTTATACAAGGACTTCGATATCCTAGACGATGGTTCCCAACCAGAACTCGGTAGTGTTTTATCATAACACTGCTATGTGGTCATGCTTGTCCTGGACAATGTGTTCACAGGTTTGTAGCAGAACCAGCTCATGTTTTGGAGCTTGCTACCGTAGTTCACTTCCGAGAATCTCGCAACACCATCCCGTCGATTTGTGTAGTAAAATTTCTTTTCTTTCTAGACTCGATGAGTCTGGAATATCCTGACACCAACCAGAACTGAATCTCAGGCAGATATGATGGTTGGAGCATTTTTCCAAGAACTATAATATTGGTCTCTCGATAACCGGTAAAGTGGATGTCGTGGCCAACACACCCAGCCGGAAGGCCTATTATTGTAGTTTCTTGATTGAAGAAGTTGGCCACCTCCCCATATGGATTTCGTAGGATTTACTCCCTAGTTGTTCATTATGGATTTTTGTGCTCCCGAAGTCCGACCTTTACTTGATGGCCATGTCGATGCTTTTAAGCATTGACCGTAGTACCTAGCACATCAAGGAGAACATTAGAAGCGGAGTGCTAAATGTCTCTTGGTCGATCATCCAGATTTTGCCCCGGACACCGCTAAGGTGGAATCTGAGAAGGTGTTATCCTCCTTTGCATCTGCATCGTCCACCGCTATTCATCATGGTGGTATGTTGTGTTGCCAGGATCCTTGACACGGATATTGGTAAAACCTTGATGGAATATGGGAATGCTCAAGTTCTTGAGAGCACGCACAAGCACTAGGTGTTATCACTGGCACTAACCGGGATTGCTCCCAGTGTTCTTGGTTATGCTATAACCCCTCAGAAGTAGATTCCCTCTACTGTTGGGATTCATCCCAGTTACCAGAATCATTCCCAGCATTTGCATTTTGTTCCCAGCTTGCACCGCCAATGTGCCACTTTTCCATGGGTTGCCCTTCTCAGCAACTACCGTTCAGGATTATCTTCAAAAGTGGTTCTACCATAGGTTCCATCCATTTCCGGTGATAAGCAAAATCAACCTTGGCATTGTCTTTTACAAGGTAGTCCACATCATCCATTCTGGCCCGAGAATGTCATCCTTTCGGACTCCGTCAAATGATCGATTGTGATTTGCCTCCGGCTGGTATAGAGAGTTTCAATGATCTCTATATCAAAAGTAATTCTTTTTGCCACTTAAGGGAATAATTCTACGAGTCACCTTCTCTAAAGGTGCTCCGTCTTGTGGTATCGTTACCATCACCTTAGGTGTGGAATTATTGCCGTCAAGTGAATCTTCATCGTTTGTTTCACTCCATCCCTTTGGATGTGTGTCCCGTGTCTCAGCTCAAGAGATGTTTCGACGTCTCAATTTATGAGTTGATCTTGAATTGCTCGATCTTCGAGAAGATCAAATCCTGTAGAACTCACGTTCTTTTGTTATCGTGTTGGATGAAGCTTTGAAATCAAAGATGCCAAGATCTACAGGATGCAATGAATCAACATTTTCGAGGAGGGAACCGGGATCGAGAAGATTGTGTTAGATAGTGTCCCCTCTGATTTCTTATCTCACGTCCTGAATCTCGGGACGAGATTCTTGTTTAGTAGGGGTGAGTTGTCACATCCCTAGCTTCTGGTAATGCACTAGGCTAGCCTCATGTGTGCATCATGTTTAATCTTGAAAGAAACTTGAAATGGGGATTGCCTAAACCCTAGCAGTAAAGCAATTCAACTAGGGTCAATTAAAATCTTTTCAATGAACCCAAAATGCCCCTTGGAAAAGTTCATCATTTTTGGATTGATTAAAAACCTCTACCAAAAATGTTGCACATATTTCTAGGACCATTCTGGATTTTTGAATTAAATCATATCTTACTTGTATTTGGGCATTTAAATTTTATATATTATTTTAAATGCTCAAATAATCATAAGCTAAAATGTCTATTGTTGGATTTATTCTAAACAGTAGCCATGCTTGGTTTCATGATTTTTGAAAGTGCCTAAGTATTTTTAATAAAGCCCAGAACAAAAAACAAAAACAAAATAGAAAACAGAAACAAAATTAAAACAGAAGGAAATGCTTACCTGTCCAGCCTGGTGGCCCAGCAGGTTCGGCCCAGCCACCTGGCCCTCCTCTGTCGTCTACCTCGTGCCAGAAGGCACGAGGGCGTGTGCCCGGCGCCCGCAGCCACGCGCCGGCCACCTCCGCCTTGCCTGTCTGCCTCCTCGCCGCCCCGAAGCCCCTAGAGGATGCCACGACACCCTGGAAGCCCCACGAACCTCCCCATGCTTCTTCCCTCTCCTCTGGCTCTCTCCCTCGCCCGTTCTTCACCTTGGCCGAACACCATCGCCGCCGCGCTCGCTGCCACCGCGGCCAGTGCCACTGTCTCGCCTCGCCAGCACGTCCACGAGCTTCGCCTCCGTCGCCTACGCCTTCTACACCAAGCCAATCAACGCTGGAAGCCCCAAATTAACCTCCCCAACATCTCCTTCCTCCTCGTCTGCCGGAGATCCCCCTCGCTGCCCCGACTGCTCCGGTTCTTCTTTGGGCTCGCCGTCAGCACCATCATGATCGCCGTGAGCCTCTCCCTCGAACCACCTTCTTCGTTGTCTTTTTTTCACGCCGTAGCTGCCACTTCGCCGATGACCGAAATTCACCGCCGCCGTGGTTCTACACCGCTGCGGCCAGGGCCACCCCAGCTCGCAGCTGAGTGCGTCATTGTGTTCGCTGCAATTCTAGGAGCACGCAGCACCCGCTAGTTCGTTCCCTCGTGCACCACAGCATCGACTCCGTCGATGCCCGATCGCCGGCCGCCGCCGCGAGCTCGTTTCCGATGAGCTCCGGCCACCCCAACTCCTCCCACTTGCGGGGATGGAAGCGGGAGAGCACGGGCTCCCTCCTGGTGCCCACAACGTGCCTAGCCGCAGCCTGCAGCGCCGCGTCCGCGCAAGCCCGACCGTTGCCGCCGCTGGACCTCGTCGCCGGCCACTTTCCGGCCACCCAGGACCAACTACCGCCACCACTCGACGCGGAAGAGTGCCCGCGTCACGTTGATGCCTTCCGCCGGCCGTTTGGTCGCCGGAGAAGGATTTCCGCACCCGCCGCCGCGTTTGGCCTCGCCGGCGTCGAGCCGCCGGTGGGCTTGACCTCTTTGACCCGAGGTTTGACCCCCGTGGGTCTATGACATGTGGGGTCCCGCCCTGTTAATTAACCTGGTTTAGTTTTAATTATTAGGTTAGTTGGTGAGCCACTGACACGTGGGGCCAACCCCTGTTAAATTAGTTTAGTTAAAACTAAACTTAATTAGGCCCTGAGAGACTGACATGTGGGTCCAGGCCCCACCAGCAGTTTAGTTAGTTTTAGTTTAAAAACTAACTAACCCTGTTAGCTAGTGGGTCACTGACCAGTGGGCCCCACTGGTCAGGTTTGACCCAGGGCAGCCCTTTGACCCTACTGACATCATGCTTACCTAGTGCTGACGCAGTAACTATTTTCTGGGATTTTATATAAATCAGAAATGATTTATTTATTTCAGAAAATAGCCAAAACTTCTAAAAATCATATAAAATCAACCGTAGCTCAGATGAAAATAATTTATATATGAAAATTGATCAGAAAAATTCAAGGAATCTGTTTATGGCTTTTTCATGCATGTTTGAACAAGTTAAACCTGCTGATCAGGTCAAATCAATTAAATAGCATTTAAATAATCACATATGAAGTTTGAATTTGAACCTTTGGTTCAAACCAACTTCATTTAATTGTGTTGCTAGTTGCATTAGCTCAATAAACAACATATTGCCATGTCATGATCATGCATCATATTGTCGCATTGCATTGATTGTGTTCTTCTCTGTTTGTCGGTTTTGTCCCCTCTCAGTAGACGACGTTCCGACGATGAGTTCGGTGACACCGATGAAGACCCAATGTTATCTTCAGAAGTGCCAGGCAAGCAAAACCCCATTGAGCATTCCGATACAATCCCACTCTCTCGCTCTTGCTATCTTTTACTGCATTAGGACAACAACGCTTCAACTATTACCTGCTGCGGTAGTTGAACCCCTTTCCACTGCATGACCCGTCATTGCCACAGTAAATAGTTGAAACCCACTAGTATGAGTAGGAGTTGTTTGAGCCATGTTGTGCCTACTCATTCATACTTTCTGGTTATGCCTGCTATTGCTTAGAGTTGTGTCAGGTCTGATTCATCGGGGATGAATTGGAATGTGATGAACATGTCCTACTGTGTGTGAGCTAAGTGTGTGAACACGATTTGGTAAAGGTAGCGATGAGAGGCCATGTAGGAGTACATGGTGGGTTGTCTCATTGAAACCGTCCTCAGGAACTGAGTTCTGTGTTGGTTGATCCATGAAACAGCTACTACCACACATTGGGCCCTGAAATATGACCCCGCTCGACTTATTGACTGCCCTTGTTCTCTGTCCAGGAGTTGCAACTAGTTTTTGGTGTTTGTAGTTTACTGGAGGTCGTGCGCAGTGCTGACCCTCGGGGTGGACTGTGACACGGCAGGTACGTGGCACGGTGTACCGGTCGCCCGTTTGGTGACGCGGGAACCTTGTACACATCGTTTGGGGCCGTGAGCGACACCCCGGCCGGATCTCCCCACGGATGGAACCCAAATAGGCGATAAACCTGGACGAGAGACTTGAGTGGTTGGTTAGGTCGTGGTCTACACCCACGTCGGCTCTCGCTTGAAGTATGCTGAGCACATGTCGTGTGCAGATGCTAAGTGGTGGAAACATGTGTGAAGAAGTACACCCCTGCAGGGTTATATATAAGCTATTCGAATAGCCGTGTCCGCGGAAATGGACTTCTGGGTTGCCTATTACAGTTCATAGACAAGTGAAAGTGGATACTCTATAACACGCAAGATAAGCGTGAGTGCTATGGATGGACTTCTCTTAGGGAGACGGGAGCGGATCCATAGTGGTGTATTGATTGGTGAATATGTGGACTCGTGTGCGCCACCTCAAAAGAGTTACTTGCAGCCGTAGTTTAGGATAGCCACCGAGTCAAAACTGGCTTGCTGCAGTCAAACTCCACCACCCCTTTGTTGATACCGATGCATATGTAGCTAGTTCTGATGTAAGTCTTGCTGAGTACCTTTGTACTCACGTTTGCTTAATTTATGTTTTGCAGAGAGACTTCAGTCTCGCTAGTGGTTCCGCGTGGACTTCGACGTTTAGCTGGTTACCTCAGCTACGGTCTTGTACCCTGGTAGGATCTTGTAGATAGTCAGGCTTCTCAGCCTTTTTCATTTGTAGTTGTCTGTACTCAGACATGTTATGCTTCCGTTGCCTGTATGCTCTGTATGTTGGGTCATGTGACCTCTGATAGTAATAAATGCTATGATGGCTCTTCTGGGCCTTTATCTATATGAGTTGTTGAGTTATGTTGTGATGCCTTGTTGTACAGCACATACTTGCATGTTATGCGTACGTGTAATGTGTATTGCTATGTGTGGGATCCGACACCTAGTTGTTTACCTTTGGTAGCCTACCTTACAGGGAAATGTCTCCTAGTGCTTCCACTGAGCCTTGGTAGCTTGCTACTGCTCCGAAACACTTAGGCTGGCCGGCATGTGTCCTTCTTCGTTCCTGTGTCTGTCCCTTAGGGGAAATGTCACGCGTTGTTCCTTTAAGTCCTTGTAGCTTGCTACGACTTGGGTTCATACGTTGATGACCGACACGTTCGTTGCTGGGTCATGTATGCCTGTCCCTGTAATTTAGTGCCACTTTTGGTTTATAACTAGTCATGTCGGCCCGGGTTCTCTGTCATATGGATGCTAGCGACACTATCATATACGTGTGCCAAAATGCGCAAACGGTCCCGGGCCAGGTAAGGTGGCACCCGTGGGGATACCGTGCGTGAGGCCGCAAAGTGATATGATGTGTTACAGGCTAGACCTGTGTGACTTAGGATCGGGGTCCTGACAGGAGGCGTAGTCGACTCGTGTTCATTGGGAGGAACAGAAAGCTCTGAATTATTCCGAGTCAAAGTTGGAGCCATTATCCGTGTTGATGCTGTGGGGGACTCCATATCTAAATATTAGTCCCCTAACAAAGCTGATGGCGGTGCTCGAACCAAGTTTCTTGATGGGCTTGGCTTTGATCCACTTGGTGAACTTGTCGACTGCTACGAGCAGGTGAGTGAATCCGCTTCTGCCAGTTTTGAAGGGGACGACCATGTCCAACCCCCAAACAGCAAAGGGCCAAACTAACGGAATGGTCTTCGGGGCAGACGCCGGCTTATGAGACATGTTGGAGTAGAACTGGCAGCCTTCACACTTGTCCACGATATCCTTAGCCATCTCGTTAGCTCGGGGCCAACAAAATCCAGCTCAGTACACCTTGGGCACTATAGTACGACAGGAAGCATGGTGGCCACAAGTCCCCGGGTGAATTTCATTCAGAATCAGTCGACCCTCCTCTCGGGCGATGCAGCGCAGAGCGAATCCTGTGACACTCTCCCTGTAGAGCTGACCCTGAATGACGGTAAAAGCCTTGGACCGACGGACAATCTGACGCGCTTCTTCTTCATCCTGTGGGAGTTCTTGCCTGAGCAGATACGCTATGTATGGCACAGTCTAGTCGGGCGTGATCACCAAAATCTCCATGATCAGGTCGACCACTGCAGGTACTTCAACTTCAGTCAGATCAGACGCACTGACTAGCTGTGGGGGTTCCTCCACGAAGGGGTCTTCTTTGACTAAGGGGGTGTGCAGATGCTCCAAAAATACATTCTTGGGTATAGGCTTCCGAGTGGACCCTATCTTCGCGAGATCGTCAGCAAGCTGATTCTTGGCTCTGGGCACGTGATGGAGCTCTAAACCTTCGAACTTCTTTTCAAGCTTTCGCACTGCACTGCAATAACTGGTCATTGTCGGGCTTCTGACGTCCCACTCCTTCATCACCTGGTTCACCACTAAGTCTGAATCGCCGTAGACCATCAGGCGACGGACGCCGAGTGAGATGGCCTTACGCAATCCGTACAAAAGTGCTTCGTATTCAGCTTCGTTATTCGATGAATCAAAGTGGATTTGAAGGACGTAACTGAGCTTGTCGCCCCTGGGAGATACCAGAGCCACGCCTGCATCGGATCCGTTCAACATCTTGGATCCATCAAAGAACATAGTCCAGTGGTCCGACTGAACCTGAGTCGGCAACTCTTGTTCGATCCACTCGGCCACAACATCTGCTATTGCCTGAGACTTGATAGCTTTCTTCGCTTCAAACTTGATATCTAGCGGAAGGAGTTCAATCGCCCATTTTGCCACTCGACTGGTTGCGTCTCGGTTGTTGAGGATTTCTGATAGTGGGGCGTCGCTGACGACTGAGATTGTATGATCCGAGAAGTAATGGACAACTTTCTTTGCGGTCAAGTAGATCCCATACACAAGCTTCTGGTAATGCGGGTATCTTTCCTTGGAGGGGGTCAATACTTAGGAAATGTAATAGATTGGGCGTTGGACTTTGTAGGCCTTGCCTTCTTCTTCCCGCTCGACCGTGAGTATAGTGCTGACAACTTGTCCGGTGGCTGCGATGTATAGTAAGAGAGGCTCTTTTCTGACTGGGGCAGCAAGCACCGGCTGGGTGGACAGCAGGGCTTTGAGCTCTTCAAACGCTGCTTCAGCTTCAGAGTTCCACTTGAACTTTTCGAATTTCTTCATCAGTCGGTAGAGAGGTAATGCCTTCTCACCGAGAGGAGAAATGAATCGACTCAATGCGGACAAGCAACCAGTTAGCTTCTGGAGGTCGTGTACACGCTCTGAGCGTTTCATTCGGAGGATTGCACCGACCTTTTCTGGGTTGGTGTCGATTCCCCGTTCGGAAACAAGGAAACCGAGTAACTTGCCGCCCGGAACGCCAAATGTACACTTCGATGGATTGAGCTTGATATCATAGCTTCTCAAATTTGCGAATGTCTCAGCGAGGTCAGTCAGCAGGTAGGAACCTTTGTGCGACTTGACCACGATGTCATCCATGTATGCTTCGACGTCCCGACTGATTTGTTTCAGCAGGCACTTTTGAATCATGCGCATGAAGGTAGCGCCGGCATTCTTGAGACCGAAAGGCATGGTGACATAACAGAAACACCCGGATGGGGTGATGAAAGTTTTCTTGATTTCATCGGGCCCAAACAGTCGGATCTGATGATACCCAGAATACGCGTCCAGAAAGGACAAACGCTCACATCCCGTAGTCGAGTCGACTATCTGATCGATGCGGGGGAGAGGAAAATGATCCTTCGGGCAGGCCCGATTGATATGCTTGAAATCGATGCACATGCGGAGAGACTTGTCCTTCTTGGGGACCATGACCACATTGGCGAGCCACACGGAGTGGTAGATCTCACGGATGAACTCAGCTGCCAGAAGTCGAGCCACCTCTTCGCCAATTGCCTTTCTCTTCTTCGAAGTGGACCGACGGAGATGTTCCTTTACGGGCTTCACTTTTAGGTCGACTCGCAAACGGTGCTTAGCCAGTCCCCTGGGTACACCTGGCATGTCAGATGGTTTCCATGCGAAGATGTCCCAGTTCTCACGGAAGAACTGGATGAGCGCTTCTTCCTATTTGCTGTCGAGTGTAGTTGAGATGTGGGTCGGTGTTGCATTGGGGTCGGTGGGGTGAATGTGTACGGGCTTCGTCTCCCCAGCCGACTGAAAAGCTGACTTGGAAGTCGGGTTCTTGGCCCGCAGCTAATCTCTCGGATCCATGTTCTTCTGGTACTCCTCCATCTCTACTGCTGTCATCTGCTGGTCATCGATCTACAAGCCTTTCTGGAAGCATTCTTCCGCTTTCCGACGGTTCCCCGTGACGGTTATAACGCCGTTGGGTCCCGGCATCTTCAGCTTGAGGTATACATAACACGGTCAAGCCATGAATCTGGCGTAGGCGGGCCTACCCAGAATGGCATGATAAGCGCTGTTGAAGTCCACTACTTCAAATGTTAGCTTCTCTTTGCGGTAATTCTTTGAGTCGCCAAAGACTACGTCGAGTGAGATTTGGCCAAGTGAGTCGGCCTTCTTCCCGAGGATGACCCCGTGAAACCTCATGTTGCTTTCGCTTAGCTTGGACATCGGAATGCCCATCCCATGGAGGGTTTCAGCATACAAAATATTCAAGCCACTTCCACCATCCATCAAGACCCTAGTCAAACGCGTGGCTTCGACCACTGGGTCGACCACCAGCGCCTGCCGCCCAGGGGTAGCGATGTGCGCAGGGTGATCGGACTAGTCGAATGTGATGGGGGTCTTGGACCACTTCAGATACGTGGTTGTTGCCGGGGCAACCATGTTGACTTCTCTGTTGATCACTTTCAGTCGACTCTTGCTTTCAACATCAGCAAAAATCATCAGGGTAGAGTTAATCTGGGGGTAACCTCCATCCCCTTCTTTGTCCTCGGTCTCCTCTGATTCCTTTTCCTTCTCAGTCGACTGCTCTTTCTGGAAGCTCTGGATCAGGAGCCGGCACTGTCGAGTGGTGTGCTTGGGATAAACCAAGTTCCCCTCTTCGTCTTTCTTTGTGTGGATAGGACACGGCTGGTCGAGTACATCATTCCCAGCTTGATCTTTCACTTTCTTGGGGACCCAAGGCCCCTTGGGATTTCCTTTGCTCTTCCCTTGGTTAACAACTGCGGCTTTGCCCTGAGTGGCTAGCTCGGCTTTGCGCTTGGGTTTCCGATTGGAGTTCTGATCATCTTGTCCGACTGGTTTCTTGCCGCTGCGGAGTCGATTAGCTTCTTCGCCATTAACGTACCGACTGGCTATCTCCATCATCCGGGACAAGGATGTATCTCATGTTCGACCAAACTTCAGATTCAGCTCTCGGTATCGTACGCCCTCCTTGAAGGCGCAGACTGCTTGGTGTTCGGACACATTCTCCACTATGTGGTGTAAGGTGGTCCATCTCTGTATGTAATCCCTCAAGGTTTCATTCGTCTTCTGTATGCAATGCTGCAACTCCGCGAGCCCTGCGGGCCATTTGCAGGTACCTTCGAAGGTCCGAATAAACACTCGTGCCAGCTGTTCCCAACTGTATATGCTCCCAGGGGCCAACTGATTCAGCCACGCCCGAGCCGAGCCACCCAACATCGGAGGAAGGTGTTTCATGGCCACGTCATCGTTGCCACCTCCGATCTGCACAGCCACTCGGTAATCGTCGAGCCAGGTGTCTGGTTTTGACTCGCCGGTGAACTTATTTACTCCTGCCGCCAATCTGAAGTTTGGGGGGATCTCAGCGGCCCTGATGGCACTGCTAAAGCACTCGGGTCCAGAGATGGATGCTCGGCTTCCACTCGGACGGTCTCTGACTTGCTCTTCTCTGAATGCTCTGTTCCTATCGACCAGCCCCTGCACAAGAATGGATCTTGCGTCGAAGCCGGGCCTTCGGGGATCTGGGGGAATTCTCCGCTCGTCATCGCGTAAGCGCCTGCCCTCGTGTCGCCTAGGCGAGAACGATCCGCTTCCCGGAGGAGGCGTAGGCACTCGACGGCGGTCGTGGTGACCGGGTCGATGGTCATACTGCTCATCATTCCGACCCAGATGCCGGTCTTGACGGGGACCACGATCCTCACGCCTCGGGGGCGATCTTGGACTGTGAGCTGACCAAACGGTGTCTGCAGCCACCGATCTGCTGTGAATCCTGTTGCGCGACTGAGAAACAACCGCGTTCTGTTCTCCGGCTATCCGGAGCAGCGCCCGCTGTTGTAGGCCTCTCCCAGCCTCCGACTGAGATGGTTGAATCGATTCCGCGATGCGAGCTGCGGCTTCGAGGTTCTAGACAGGCGTACGGAACACCTGAGTCTCTCGTGGGAATGACTGCCACGACCGTCGACTGGATTCGGGGACCAATCGGCGGGCTTGTTCGTCGAGTGCGCACTGGATATTCTCTAGACGCACGCGCTCGGCCACGGTGGCCAGGCGCGTGGCTTCCAGGGCCCGAGCCTCTGGAGTATCTCCCATGATGGGGGTGAAGAGTACGTCCTCATTGCGGCGGCAGAGCTCGTCCCTTTGCTCGGCAGTGAGGGGTTGAGGAATGTACCCGTCGTGGTCGAATGAATGACCGTTGCCGCTGCCGCCGTCGCCGCCGTGAGGGAAACCTGGCGGACTATGGTGTGAGTCGACCATGAGGACTTCCACCGCGGGATCGCTGCTCCCGCACTCGGAAATCGAATCTGTGAGCTCGATCGACGGATCGACCGGTCCGTAGAGGTACTCGTCATGCTCGATGGCCGCAACTTGAGGGGTGGCCGCCTGGCGGGCCACTGCGTGTTTCACCCACCGCTGGAGCCGCGAGCGACCGGATCGCTTGCGGCGGCGTCCAGTGGGGACGACGGACGATGAAGGAACCGACAGGTACTGAGTCGACAGCTGCCGGAGAAGGACGTCGCAAGCACTGGCACGGAAGTGCAAAGCCCCGCGGACGGGCAGCGCCTCGACGTCGAGGGGAGCCTCCTGGAGCCAAGTGATACGTCCAAAACGTATCTATAATTTCTGCTTGCTCCATGCCTCTTTTGTGTGATATTGCTATGATATTTATACACTTCCATACACTTTTGATCATATTTGGACTAACCTATTAACTCAGTGCACCCCAGTGCCAGTTTCTGTTTTCTGCTGTTTTTGTATTTCAGGTTTTCCCGTCACGAAAACTGTCAGAAAAATCCCGGACAAATTATATAAAAAATCAGCGTTCCGGAAGCTTCCACACGGCCGAAGTAGGGCCGGAGGGGGGCCACCAGGGCTCCAGGCGCCCTGGTGGCGCGGCCCCCCTCCTGGCCGTGCCGGGGGGCGCCTGGGCCCCCCAGGCCTCCGCTGATGCCCCCCTTGGGCATATATTTATATCGCGTCCCGAAACCCTCGAGGACGGAACCCTTTTTCGCGATCTCATCTCTGTTCCGCCGCCGCCGCGCTTCCAAGATCGGGAGCACCAGGAGAACTCTTCCCGGCACCCTGCCGGAGGGGAGGATCACCACCGGGAGCCTCTCCACCACCATGGACGCCTCCCGGATGAGTTGTGAGTAGTCTCCCTTGGACCATGGGTCCATGACCAGTAGCTATGTGATGTTCTCCTCCCCTTCTTGTGGTTCACTAATTAGACCTCGTGAGCTGCCCTACATGATCGAGGCACATATGTAATCCTTATGCTGTTGCTATGTTGAGTTTGCTGGGATCCGATGGATTGTGAGATTATGTTCAGATTGTGTTTGAGTAATATATTTGATTTACCTCTTTTATATTTATGTTCTTAAGTAATTCTTGCATGTTCTCCGTTGCTATTTATCGCTTTGGCCAAGTAGTAGGTAGTGACTCCAAGAGGGAACGTTATGCTCGATTGTGGGTTCATGCCCCTCGATGACTAGCTTGAGTGACAGAAACATGAGTCTAGGGGATGTGCTGTTGCCACAAGGGGAAAAACAATGGTGCTTGTACCCGCGGGTGCAAGGATTGTTTACTTTACGCAAAGTTCTTTTAATGGAGTTGTCTGTTGCTTTGAGTTTACACTATGGGTGGGACTCGCAACTTAATACCAGCGAGATGCTCTGGATAGATATCTCAAGGTGGATGATTAGTAGTAGATGCAGATGGATTTCGGTCTACTTGCCTCGGCGTACCGCCCATGCTTTGAACCTCTACCTTTCTTGCAACATAGTTAGCATTGGTTTGCGCACATAATTCTGTCAATTGCCCAGCTGTAATTCGTTTACCTCACATAGCTGTTTTATCGTCTTTTGGGAGAGAGACATCACTAGTGAACATCATGGGATCCCGGTCCATATTACCATCATTGATCCCATCCGCTATTTACTTTCCGCTTTTACTTACTAGTTGCAGCAATATCTATCACTATTATCTCTTGCGTTTGATCCTTTGTAAACGACAAGGCCGGAGGGATTGACAACCTCTCTGTACTCGTTGGGAGCAAAGTTATTTGTATCTGTGTGCAGATCCAAGTTGATTGCTAAGTATCTGGCGCCATTAGCAGTTGACATCTTCTTGTTGAACCTTGGAGTCTCAGGGGAAATCGATCCTTGGTATCTTTGCCAAGGGAAAACTTCCGCTACACTGCATCTCAAACCTTCCACTTGGGGTAACCAACGAGGGGCGAGAAGCCATCAAGCAAAGTTTTCTGGCGCCGTTGCCGGGGACTCCACCCTTCAAGATATGGGAGTTGCACGCTATCTTTTACCTTTGCTTTTTAGTCTTGTTAGTTTACCTTTCAGTTTTGCTTTAGTATCTTTTATCGAAAATCACAAAAATAGTTGTCTTGCTTGCTTGCTGCTATGGGTTCCACCAAGAACACCAAGTTGTGTGACTTCACTAGTCATAACAACGATGACTTTATTTGCACACCTATCACTACACCTGCCACTTCAGCACCTTCTTATGAAATTAAACCTGCTTTACTGAACCTAGTCATGAAAGATCAATTCTCCGGTGCTGGAGATGATGCTGCTTTACACTTAAACAATTTTGTTGAACTCTGTGATATGCAAAAGTACCAAGAAATAGATGGTAATATTGTTAAGCTTAAGCTTTTTCCTTTCTCCTTGAGAGGAGGAGCTAAAATTTGGTTTCAATCTTTGCCTAGAAATAGCATAGATTCATGGGACAAGTGCAAAGATACTTTTATTGGAAAATACTATCCACCTGCTAAAATTATCCAACTAAGAAGTAACATAATGAATTTTAAACAATTGGATAATGAACACGTTGCCCAAGCTTGGGAACGTATGAAATCTCTTGTCAAAAACTGCCCTACTCATGGTTTGACTACTTGGATGGTTATCCAAACTTTTTCTGCAGGCTAGAACTTTACCTCGCGGAACTTGTTAGATTCAGCCGCGGGAGGAACTTTTATGTCAACTACACTTGGTGCTGCCACAAAGCTTCTCGATGAGATGATGACCAACTATTCCCAATGGCACACCGAACGCGCTCCAACAGGTAGGAAGGTAAACTCTGTCGAGGAGATTTCCTCCTTAAATGAAAAAGTTGACTTAATCATGTCTCTACTTTCGAAGCAATCTACTGTAGATCCTCGCGATGTTCCTTTAAATTCTTTGATTGCTCAAGAACAAGTAGATCTGAACTTTATCTCTAGAAACAATTTTAACAACAATGCTTATAGGAGTAACTTTGGTAACAATCCTAGACCGTTCCCCTCTAATTCTTATGGGAACAACAATGCTTATCCTAGTACCAAGAACTCCACTACTGAACTAGAGATTATGCTAAAAGATTTTATCACTACCCAAAAAGCCTTTAATAAGAGTGTAGAAAAAAAACTAAACAAACTAGATGATCTCTCTTCGAAGGTAGACAATTTAGCCCATGAGGTAGAATTGCTTAAAATTAGAACATCTCCTCTTGAGGAGAGGAAGGTCACTCCTATGAATGCTATTCAAGTGCAAATTAATGAAAACATTAGGATGTTGGCTAAACTTAAAGAGAGATGGGCTAGAAAAAGGGAGGAAGAAGATAGAATTAAGAGCCTTCCTACCCACCACACTGTTGCTACTATCCAAGTTGTTGAGGATATCCAAACTCTTAGCACCCAATGCACTCCTGGTCCCATTGGACCTATTAATGGTGATGCTATGACCATAGAAACTACCAAACAAGTGAACCTAAAGGACACCACTACCACTTTACTTGATAGTAGTGACCTTGATTTTGATAATTGCACTCTTACCGAAGTTATTGATTTCCTTCACAAGATGTCTAGAGATCCCCGCACTAGCACGCTTAACCTTGCCTTCACAGAGCATATCACTAATGCTCTCATCAAAGCTAGGGAGGAGAAACTTAGAGTAGAAGCCTCCATACCTAGAAAGCTAGAAGATGGTTGGGATCCTATGATTAAAATTAAGTTGAATAACTTCTCTTGCTATGCTTTATGTGATGTTGGTGCTAGTACCTCCGTTATGCCCAAAAGAATATATGATATGCTTAAACTGAAACCTTTTGATTCTTGTTCTTTTGGTGTTCGTCTTGTTGATTCTTCCATAAAGAAACCTTTGGGGAGGATCGACGATGTTCTTATCATTGTCAATGACAACTACGTTCCCGTTGATTTTACTATTATGGATATTGAATGTGAACCTTCTGGTCCAATTATTTTGGGACGTCCCTTTCTACGCACCGTTGGTGCTATCATTGACATGAAAGAGGGGAATATAAAATTCCAATTTCCTCTCAAGAAAGGAATGGAACACTTCCCTAGAAAGAAGATTAAGTTACCTTTTGAGTCCGTTATACGGGCTAGCTATTCTTTTACTCTTGATAAAACTTGATCTCTTTGCATTATGCCTAGCTTAAAGGCACAAAAGAAAGCTCTTTTGGGAGGCAGCCCACAATGAATAAATTTTATTTAGCTTTTGTTGTGTCTTGATGTTGTTACTACAGTAGCACCATCATTGTATCTTTACTTTTCAACTTTGTGCCAAGTGTAGCCTCTGATTGCAAGAAAGTTCAAAAGTTGTGACGTGCTGTCCAGGAAACAGATTCTGTCCTTGGATAGAAAAATTCGTATAAAATCACCAGATCATCTTTTTGGTCTGAATGTTTTCGAAAGCGTGCTCTATACAATTGTCTTTCGTGCGTCTGTTCTGAGTTTTTTGATTAGAGTTGCAGAAGTGCCCTGAAAAAATCATTTACTACCTGCTGTTCTGTTTTTCACAGATTCTGTCCTGTTTTGCCTCTCCTTCATTTTGCAAACCTTGAGCTTGCTTTTTCTTTGCAAAAACCTTTTGGCAATCTTGAGAAACAGTAGACCTTCAACAATATCCTTATTTCCAGCAAGGAGCAATTATTTTATTATGGGTACTAACTTCGCTAATCAGATTATGATGAGTTATGTATGAAGGGAGTTTTCAAGTGTGCGAGGGAAGATGATAAAAAGATTCAGGAGTGTCAAACGCTCAAGCTTGGGGATGCCCCCATGCACCCCCAAGAAATATTCAAGGAGACTCAAGCGTCTAAGCTTGGGGATGCCCCCGTGCATCCCCTTCTCCATCAACATTATCAGTTCGTCTTTCGTTCCACTATATTTTTATCACTTCATGTGTTATGTGCTATGCTTGGAGCGTCTTGCTTTTAGTTTCCTTTTTAGTTTTCTTTAGCTTTTCATAACGAGTCGGAACTCAGCTTTCTTTGTGTGGGAGAGAAACACGCTCCACTTCAACCTAGAACACAACATAGAATTTTCATGTTTATCTTTGCTGTGTATGTTCTTGGTCTTTCAATAGCTACTATCATGTTCAGCTCTTAGTTTTCATGCTTATCTTTTTAAAGAGCTTTTGTTTAGTTGGTTGCTTGAACTCTCTTTAGTTAGCATGCTTATCTTATTAAGAGAGTTTGCTTCTGTTGCATTGGTCGATATGTCTATGATAAAAATGCTACGTGCATAATGGCGCTTAGTAGTTCATGTTTTCTTATGGTTAGTCTCAAATAGCTGGGGGGTTCCCAATGTGTTATTGGAGTACCAACATGATTTGTTTGCCTATGATGTGGTATGGTTTAGTGATATCTTCCTTCAAGAATTTATTTTGATTGACTTGGCGTATGCTCACACATATTTAAGACTGTAAAGAAAGTCTGTCAAGCCTTGATGATCTTTTATTTCTTAGTAGCGATATAACTACCATGCCTGATTCAATGTTGCTTTGTCGCTCTGCATGATTATGACCGTCATTGCTCTTTTAGTTGGTCGCTCCTAGTCTTTTGCTAACCTCCACCTGTACTAAGCGGACTGACTGCTTGTGCATCAAAATTCTTTTAAACTAGTTATGCCATATAAGTCCACCATACCTTCCTATACATGGTATTTACCTGCCATTCCTAACGGAGACTTTCATGTACCATCTCGAAATTATTCAAAAAAAAGCATTCCTATGTTGTGCCTCTGTTTTAGTTCATGAGGAAGTAGTAGTTAATTCATGATCTTTTTAAGTTGGACAAGCTTCACCCCGGGATTGCATGTCTAATGTGCAAACCCATAATACGAGAAGGAACTGGCAAAGAGTGCGCCCGGCTCAAAATTAATATAACAAACAAACCCTCCTTCACGCTTTGTTCATGAGAAATCAGAAAACTTTGGTAGTGATAAACAAAGGAGATTAAGAGGATGTGATCGTCCTCATTCGGGAGCCGTTCCTCGAAACTTGTCCATCTCAAGAAGTGATTGAGTTATCTGCTAGCATTCGTTGACAGAACATGCATAATCCAAAAAAATAATTATTACCTCTGTTTTTAAAACCAAGAGCTCTGGTACATGTTTTGTCTTTGTTTCCGACTACGGGTTTTCAACCTTGCCAACAAAAGCCATGGTTCGAGAGTCTCCACCTTCTTTTAAAGCACCAACTATTAAGAGCATGATTGTCATTCTGAGTGTAATGTGCATTGTCCCAAAGTAGCATTGTCTTTTGCATGATTGTGATATCGTTTATTCTGAAATCATTGTATCTAGTCATCACTTAAACCTTGGAGGTGCCCCTGCATTTATGTTTTGCTTCACTAAAGGGGGCAAGCGAGATATCACTTTATCATATTTGCACACCATGCTCATTACAAATCTATTTGATGTTTCAGTATCATGTTATAAAACTTTCAGTTCTTTGTGATTTTCTCATGAGGCAACTTAATTACTACAGATTCATTGTCTCAGTAAGCTTTTGTCATATGACTATGAAAAATCCTTATATGGTTAATAGCATGTCACCACAGAAATTATTCTTGTTATCATTTACCTACTCGAGGACGAGCAGGAATTAAGCTTGGGGATGTTGATACGTCCAAAACGTATCTATAATTTCTGCTTGCTCCATGCCTCTTTTGTGTGATATTGCTATGATATTTATACACTTCCATACACTTTTGATCATATTTGGACTAACCTATTAACTCAGTGCACCCCAGTGCCAGTTTCTGTTTTCTGCTGTTTTTGTATTTCAGGTTTTCCCGTCACGAAAACTGTGAGAAAAATCCCGGAAAAATTATATAAAAAATCAGCGTTCCGGAAGCTTCCACACGGCCGAAGTAGGGCCGGAGGGGGGCCACCAGGGCTCCAGGCACCCTGGTGGCGCGGCCCCCCTCCTGGCCGCGCCGGGGGGGCGCCTGGGCCCCCCAGGCCTCCGCTGATGCCCCCCTTTGGCATATATTTATATCGCGTCCCGAAACCCTCGAGGACGGAACCCTTTTTCGCGATCTCATCTCTGTTCCGCCGCCGCCGCGCTTCCAAGATTGGGAGCACCAGGAGAACTCTTCCCGGCACCCTGCCGAAGGGGAGGATCACCACCGAGAGCCTCTCCACCACCATGGACGCCTCCCGGATGAGTTGTGAGTAGTCTCCCTTGGACCATGGGTCCATGACCAGTAGCTATGTGATGTTCTCCTCCCCTTCTTGTGCTTCACTAATTAGACCTCGTGAGCTACCATACATGATCGAGGCACATATGTAATCCTTATGCTATTGCTATGTTGAGTTTGCTGGGATCCGATGGATTGTGAGATTATGTTCAGATTGTGTTTGAGTAATATATTTGATTTACCTCTTTTATATTTATGTTCTTAAGTAATTCTTGCATGTTCTCCGTTGCTATTTATCGCTTTGGCCAAGTAGTAGGTAGTGACTCCAAGAGGGAACGTTATGCTCGATTATGGGTTCATGCCCCTCGATGACTAGCTTGAGTGACAGAAACATGAGTCTAGGGGATGTGCTGTTGCCACAAGGGGAAAAACAACGGTGCTTGTACCCGCGGGTGCAAGGATTGTTTACTTTACGCAAAGTTCTTTTAATGCAGTTGTCTGTTGCTTTGAGTTTACACTATGGGTGGGACTCGCAACTTAATACCAGCGAGATGCTCTGGATAGATATCTCAAGGTGGATGATTAGTAGTAGATGCAGATGGATTTCGGTCTACTTGCCTTGGCGTACCGCCCATGCTTTGAACCTCTACCTTTCTTGCAACATAGTTAGCATTGGTTTGCGCACATAATTCTGTCAATTGCCCAGCTGTAATTCGTTTACCTCACATAGCTATTTTATCGTCTTTTGGGAGAGAGACATCACTAGTGAACATCATGGGATCCCGGTCCATATTACCATCATTGATCACATCCGCTATTTACTTTCCGCTTTTACTTACTAGTTGCAGCAATATCTATCACTATTATCTCTTGTGTTTGATCCTTTGTAAACGACAAGGCCGGGGGGATTGACAACCTCTCTGTACTCGTTGGGAGCAAAGTTATTTGTATCTGTGTGCAGGTCCAAGTTGATTGCTAAGTATCTGGCGCCATTAGCAGTTGACACCTTCTTGTTGAACCTTGGAGTCTCAGGGGAAATCGATCCTTGGTATCTTTGCCAAGGGAAAACTTCCGCTACACTGCATCTCAAACCTTCCACTTGGGGTAACCAACGAGGGGCGAGAAGCCATCACCAAGCGTAGTCGTCGGCGACGAAGACGAGCGCGCCGAGTCGGATCTCGCGGCCCAACACCAGACCACTGCCGGAAACCATGATGAAGGAGGTCGGAGAAAAGTTTGCAACCTCACCAGAAGTGGCTAAGACACCCTGCCCCACGGTGGGTGCCTACTGTCGTGGTTCTAAGTCTGACAATACGAGTAGGGGGTACGTAAGAGGAGGCAAGGCCCTAGCTATGATGAGATTGTACCCAAGATGTATACGAGTTCAGGCCCTTCTCGGAGGAAGTAAAAGCCTTACGTCTTGGTGCCCGGAGGCGGTCGACTGATATGTATAGGGGTGTTTGAGTTACAGCAGGTGCGAACCCTTGTACTGGAGGAGGGGGTGGCTTATATAGTGCGCCAGGACCCTAGCCATGCTCCATGTTACCAAGGGTTCAATGTACATAAAGGCAGGCGTTACTGATAACGCCTGTAGTAAAGAGTGATAAAGGCATTCATTGTTGCGGAGTGAATGCCAGACCGTTGCTGTCCTAAGGGGCCTTTGACCATCATGGGTCGAGTGTCTTGGAAGGGTCGAGTGAAGTTGAGTCGTCTGAACGTGGGTGTACAGTCGAGTGGAATGTCCTCTTGGGCCGTGTGAGTCGACTGTTCTTGTTGCCTTCGGTTTGTCTTTTGAGCTTTTGGGGTAGTGACCTTGGGTGGGGTATCTTGGTCAGGCCTGTGACCCTACCCTAGGTCTATAACATCATCAAGACTTGAGAACCACGAAGTAGGGGCCACGAGGTGCCTACGAGGGTGGGGGCGCGCCCCCCTGCCCAGGGTGCGCCCCTGCCTCGTGGACCCCTCATGAGGCCCCCGGTGCCCTCCGTCCTCCTATATAAGCCTACGTACCCCGAAACCAACAGACGAACAGAGAAAACCTTGGTTCCACCGCCGTAACCTTATGTTCCCATGAGATCCCATCTTGGGGCCTGTTCTGGAGCTCCGCCGGAGGGGGGATCTACCATAGAGTGCTTCTACATCATCATCATCGCTCACCATGAGTTGTGAGTAGTTTACCACAGACCTTCGGGTCCATAGCTAGTATCTAGATGGCTTCTTCTCTCTCTTTGGATCTCAATACGAAGTTCTCCTCGGTCTTCGAGGAGATATATTCGATGTAATCTCTTTTTGCGGTGTGTTTGTCGAGATCCGATGAATTGCGGGTTTATGATCAAGATTATCTATGAGAAATATTTGGTTCTTTTCTGAACTCTTTATGTGTGCTCATAATATCCTTGCAAGTCTCTTCGAATTATTGGTTTGGTTTGGCCTACTAGATCTATAGTTCTTGCAATGGGAGAAGTGATTGGCTTTGGGTTCAATCT
Organism: Secale cereale; assembly: GCA_902687465.1. Taxonomy (NCBI): domain Eukaryota; kingdom Viridiplantae; phylum Streptophyta; class Magnoliopsida; order Poales; family Poaceae; genus Secale; species Secale cereale. The sequence continues at coordinate 889,909,304 of LR738711.1, read as the reverse complement.
TGCGGTGTCCTTTCCCAGTGACAGTAGGGGCAGCAAGTCACGTATTGCATTGTTGCCATCGAGGATAAAAAGATGGGGTTTACATCATATTGGTTGAGTTTATCCCTCTACATCATGTCATCTTGCTTAAGGCGTTACTCTGTTCTTATGAACTCAATACACTAGATGCATGGTGGATAATGGTCGATGTGTGGAGTAATAGTAGTAGATGCAGGCAGGAGTCGGTCTACTTGTCTCGGAGGTGATGCCTATATACAATTATCATGCCTAGATAGTCTCATAATTATTCGCTTTTCTATCAATTGCTCGACAGTAATTTGTTTGCCCGCCGTAGAATATCGCTATCATGAGAGAAGCCACTAGAGAACACTATGGCCCCCGGGTCTATTCTCAACATATCAATCTACATCTACTTTACTTTTTCCGCTTTTACTTTCTGTTCTTATAAACAAAAATACCAAAAATATAAACTATCATCTCTATCAGATCTCACTGTCGTAAGTGACCGTAAAGGGATTGACAACCCCTTATCGCATTGGCTGCGAAGTTCTTATTTGTTTGTGTAGGTGCGAGGGACTCGCGCGTGGTCTCATACTGGATTGATACCTTGGTTCTCAAAAACTGAGGGAAATACTTACGCTACTGTGCTGCATCTTCCTTTCCTCTTCGTGGGAATACAACACAAGCTCGAGAAGTAGCAAGAAGAATTTCTGGCGCCGTTGCCCGGGAGGCTTACACAAAAGTCATATACCAAGTACCTATCACAAACCCTTATCCTTCGCATTACATTTTTTACCTCTCGTTTTCCTCTCCCCCACTTCACCCTTGCCGCTTTATTTTCCCTTCTTCGGTCGTGTGTTTATCGTTCGCTTGCTTCTTGTTTGCTTGTGTGAGTTAGATTGCTTGCTTGTCACTATGGCTCAGAACAATACCAAATTGTGTGACTTCTCCAATACCAACAATAATGATTTTATTAGCACTCCGATTGCTCCTATCACCGATGCTGAATCTTGTGAGATCAATGCTGCTTTGTTGAATCTTGTCATGAAAGATCAATTCTTCGGCCTTCCTTGTGAAGATGCGGCTACCCATTTAAACAACTTTGTTGATTTGTGTGATATGCAAAATAAAAGGGATACAGATAACGACATTGTTAAATTGAATTTATTTCCATTTTCACTTAGAGATCGTGCTAAAACTTGGTTTTCCTCTTTTCCATTAGTATGAATTTTAAGCAACTAAATCATGAGCATGTTGCACAAGCTTGGGAGAGAATGAAACTAATGATACGTAATTGCCCAACACATGGTTTGAATCTATGGATGATTATTCAGAACTTTTATGCTGGCTTGAATTTTGCTTCTAGAAACCTTTTAGATTCGGCCGCAGGAGGCACTTTCATGGAAACTACCTTAGGGGAAGCTACCAAACTCCTAGATAATATTATGGTCAATTGTTCTCAATGGCACACCGAAATATCTACTAGTAAAAAAGTGCATGCTGAAGAATTTAGTGTTTTGAGTGGAAAGATGGACGAACTTATGAGATTATTTGCTGCTAAGAGTGTTTCTTCTGATCCTAATGATATGCCTTTGTCCACTTTGATTGAAAATAAGAATGAATCTTTGGATGTGAATTTTGTTGGTAGGAATAATTTTGGTAACAATGCTTATAGAGGGAACTTTAATCCTAGGCCTTTTCCTAGTAATTCCTCTAATAATTATGGTAATTCCAAAACAACTCTTATGGAAAGATGTCTTCTGAATTTTAAACTAGTGTTAAGGAGTTTATGATCTCGCAAAATAATTTCAATGCTATGCTTGAAGAGAAATTGCTTAAGATTGATGAATTGGCTAAAAGTGTGGATAGAATTACTCTTGATGTTGATTCTTTGAAACTTAGATCTATCTCACCTAAGAATGATATCAATGAGTCTCTCAAAGCCATGAGAATTTCCATTGATGAATGCAAAGAGAGAACCGCTAGGATGCATGCTAAAAGAGAGAATTATACTAAAGCATGTTCTTCTAGCTATCATGAAAATAAAGATGAATATCTGAAAGTTATTGATGTGTCTCCTATTCGATCCTTGTTTTCTAGTATAAATCTTGATGAAGATAGGATTGGAGATGATTCTGCTTTAAGGTGTCCCAATGATTCAGAGTTTTATGATCTTGATGCTAAAATTGTTAAAAGTGGGAGTGAAGAGATTAAACTTTGCATAGTGATGAACCCACTACTTTGGATTTCAAGGGATTCAGTTATGATAATTGTTCTTTGATTGATTGTATTTCCTTGTTGCAATCCGCACTAAATTCTCCGCATGCTTATAGTCAAAATAAAGCTTTCACCAAACACATAGTTGATGCTTTGATACAATCTTATGAAGAAAAATTTGAGTTAGAAGTTTCTGTCCCTAGAAAGCTTTATGATGAGTGGGAACCTACTACTAAAATAGAAATAAAAGATCATGAATGCTATGCTTTGTGTGATTTGGGTGCTAGTGTCTCCACTATCCCAAAAACTTTGTGTGATTTGCTAGGTTTCCATGAGCTTGATGATTGTTCTTTAAATTTGCTTCTTGCGGATTCCACTATTAAGAAACATATGGGAAGAATTAATGATGTTCTTATGGTTGCCATTAGGAATTATGTGCCCGTATATTTCATTGTTCTTGATATAGATTGCAATCCTTCATGTCCTATTATTCTTGGTAGACCTTTCCTTAGAACGATTGGTGCAATTATTGATATAAAGGAAGGAAATATTAGATTCCAATTTCCGTTAAGGAAAGGCATGGAACACTTTCCTAGAAAGAAAATCAAATTACCATATGAATCTATTCTGAGAGCCACTTATGGATTGCCTTCCAAAGATGGCAATACCTAGATCAATCATGTATCGTGCCTAGCTAGGGGCGTAAAACGATAGCGCTTGTTGGGAGGCAACCCAATTTTATATTTTTTGGTTTTGCTGCTGTTAGTGAATAAATATTGCATCTAGCTTCTGTTTAGATGTGGTTTGTTGTTTTGTTTAGTGTTTTTGCCAAGTAGAACCTTTGGGAAGACTTGTGTGAAGTTTATTTGATCTTGCTGTGAAAAACAGAATCGTTAGCGCTCGCTAGAATGGTCATCAGATTTTACTGGAGCGTGCTATTTAGTTGATTCTTTTTGCAGATGATTAATAGACAAATTCCTCACGTTTACCAATTTATTTTGAATTTTTTGGAGTTACACAAGTATGCGAAACCTGCATATTACTACAGACTGTTCTGTTTTTGACAGATTCTGTTTTTCGTGTGTTGTTTGCTTATTTCAATGCATCTATGAGTAATATTGGGAAGTATGAACCATAGAGAAGTTGGAATACAGTAGGTTTAACACCAATATAAACAAAGAATGAATTCAATGCAGTATCTTTGAGTAGTGGTTTGCTTTCTTATACTAACGGAGCTCACGAGATTTTTGTCTAAGTTTTGTGTTGTGAAGTTTTCAAGTTTTGAGTATTGCTTTGATGGACTATGGAAAAAAGAGTAGCAAGGTCCTAAGCTTGGGGATGCCCATGGCACCACAAGTAAAATTCAAGGACAATCAAAAGCCTAAGCATGGGGATGCCCCGGGAAGGCATCCCCTCTTTCGTCTTCATCCATCGGTAACTATACTTGGAGCTATATTTTTATTCACCACATGATATGTGTTTTGCTTGGAGCATCTTGTATAATTTGAGTCTTTGATTGTTAGTTTGCCACAATTATCCTTGCTGGCACACCTATTTGAGAGACTTAATTATGGCCTAGGAATTGATAGAACACTCTATGTGCTTCACTTATATCTTTTGAGTTGAATAGGTTTTGCTCTAGTGCTTCACTTATATCTTTTAGAGCACGGTGGTGATTATATTTTGAAGAAATTGTTGAACTCTCATGCTTCACTTATATACTTTTGAGAGTCTATTAAAACAGCATGGTAATGTGTTTAGGCTATAAAACTAGTCTTCACATGATAGACATCCAATATCAATGTAGTAAAAACTTTCACACTAAGTGCATTGAATATGATGAGAAGTTGGATGCTTGATAATTGTTTTGAGATATGAGGATAGTGATATTAGAGTCATGCTAGTGGAGTTATTATGAAATTGAGAAATACTTGTCTTAAGGTTAGTGATTCCCGTAGCATGCACGTATGGTGAACCGCTATGTGACGAAGTTATAGCATGAGGTATTTGTAAAGTGTCAACCTTTGTGTGGAGGTCGGGGGCGCGCGATGGTTAACTCCTACCAACCTCTCCCCTAGGATCATGCGTTGATTGCTTTGTTTTGATGACTCGTAGATTTTTGCAATAAGTATATGAGTTCTTATGACTAATGTTGAGTCCATGGATTATACGCACTCTCACCCTTCCACCATTGCTAGCCTCTCTTGTATCGCACAATTTTCGCCTATACCATACACCCACTATATATCCTTCCTCAAAACAGCCACCATATTATTCCTCAAAACAGCCACCATACCTACCTATCATGGCATTTCCATAGCCATTCCGATATATATTGCCATGCAACTTTCCACCGTTCCGTTCATATGACACGCGTCATATTGTCATATTGCCATGCTTGATCATGTAGTTGACATCGTATTTGTGGCAAAGCCACCATGCATAATTTTTCATACATGTCACTCTTGTTTCATTGCACATCCCGGTACACCGCCGGAGGCATTCATATAGACTCATACTTGTTCTAGTATCGAGTTGTAATGAAAGTGTGATGATCATCAATATTAGAGCATTGTCCCGTGGGAGGAAAGGATAAATCAATAAAGCCCCTCCACACACAAAAAAAGAAAAAAAAAGGGGGGGAGAAAGGCCAAAGAAAAAGAAAAAAGAAAGGCCCAAAAAAAAGAAAAAAAAAGAAAAAAGGGACAATTGCTACTATCTTTTTACACACTTGTGCTTCAAAGTAGCACCATGTTCTTCATGATAGAGAGTCTCATGTTTAGTCACTTTCATATACTAGTGGGAATTTTCATTATAGAACTTGGCTTGTATATTCCAACGATGGGCTTCCACAAATGCCCTAGGTCTTCGTGAGCAAGCAAGTTGGATGCACACCCACTAGTTTCTTTTGTTGAGCTTTCATACTTATTTAGCTCTAGTGCATCCGTTGCATGGCAATCCCTACTCACTCACATTGATATCTATTGATGGGCTTCTCCATAACCCGTCGATACGCTAGTTGATATGAGACTATCTCCCTCCTTTTTGTCTTCTCCACAACCACCTCTCTATTCTACCCATAGTGCTATGTCCATGGCTCACGCTCATGTATTGCGTGAAAGTTGAAAGGTTTGAAAGAATATAGTATGAAAACAAGTGCTTCGCTGAAACCGGGGTTGTGCATGATATGAATATTTTGTGTGATGAAGAGGGAGCATAGCCAGACTATATGATTTTGTAGGGATAACTTTCTTTAGCCATAGTATTTTGAGAAGACATGATTGCTTTGCTAGTATGCTTGAAGTATTATTATTTCTTTTGTCGATATAGACTTTTATCTTGAATCTTTCAGATCTGAACATTCATGCCACAATTAAGAGAATTACATTAAAAACTACGTTGGTTAGCATTCCACCTCAAAAATTCTGTTTTTATCATTCACCTACTCGAGGACGAGCAGGAATTAAGCTTGGGGATGCTTGATATGTCTCCAACGTATCTATAATTTTTTGATTGTTCCATGCTATTATTTATGATGTTTTGGATGTTTAATGGGCTTTGTCAAACACTTTTATATTATTTTTGGGACTGACCTACTAGTCCAGATTGTTGTTTGTTGCCTGTTTCAGGGTTTTGCAGAAAAAGAATATCAAACGGAGTCCAAACGGAATGAAACCTTCGGGATAGATATTTTTGGAGAAAATCACACACGGGAGACTTGAGAACCACGGAGTAGGGGCCATGAGGTGCCCACGAGGGTGGGGGGCGCGCCCCCTGCCTCGTGGACCACTCGTGAGGCCCCCGGTGCCCTCCTTCCTCCTATATAAGCCTACGTACCCCGAAACCAATAGACGAACAGAGAAAACCCTAGTTCCACCGTCGTAACCTTCTGTTCCCGTGAGATCCCATCTTGGGGCCTGTTCCGGAGCTCCGCCGGAGGGGGGATCTACAAAGGAGTGCTTCTACATCATCATCATCGCCTCACCATAAGTTGTCAGTAGTTTACCACAGACCTTCGTGTCCATAGCTAGTATCTAAATGGCTTCTTCTCTCTCTTTGGATCTCAATACAAAGTTCTCCTCGGTCTTCGAGGATATCTATTCGATGTAATCTCTTTTTGTGGTGTTTTGTCGAGATCCGACGAATTGTCGAGACCCGGCAGAGATCATCATCATCGGGCACATCGTCTGGTTCCTCTTGATCTTCAGCAGCTTCACCTGTTGGAGCATCATTGGTCACATCGTCTGGTTCCTCTTGATCTTCACCAGCTCCCCCCATTGCTGGGGGTGAGATGGGGACTGGCTCTCTCCTC